>CM019717.1:25421999-26621999 GCA_009760885.1 Achatina immaculata | reverse complement strand
CTCAAAGAACGCGAGTTATGGACAACCAGATCAATGGAAAGATCACTACAGGCAACAGAGATGCGGTTCATTAGAAGATTGTTAATAATACCATGGACAGCTAAGATGAAACAGGGGGAATGCCTAACAAAAGCAAATGTAGAAAGGTACCTAATTAAATCCATAAGAATATTATATGCAGCGTGAATAACTGGACTTGCCAGTCCACAGCAGGCGAATAAGGGAAGAAGACATAAATGGAATAGTTCATGTTTAAGGTAGGAAAACATAAAACAGACGATAAACATAAATACACCACTTTATGTTAAAATTCCCTCACAAATTACACTTTTTTGTTTCCAGCCACTGAATGATGAAAGAATGAATGTGAAGATCATTATTTAAGTTCCTTAGCATACAGAAGGCAATAACACTCCATAGATTCACATTGTAAATTGAACTCGCATTGTGGCGATGATGACTGCATATCACATCTAAAGTAATACTTAGGTTGCTCGTTTGAAAACCATGTCAAAGGCGGAAGCTAACAACGTGATGATTAAATGACTAACAATGAGCAATATGGGCCTTGCTAAGCTGAGGGTTGCGTGCTCTAGCTGCTAGAAGTTCGGATGTTGGAGGTTGCCGGTTCGAATCCCACCAGAAGTGGAAGGGATTTTTTTTATTTTTCTTGAGAATCCCCCAACAATAAAATTCCAGTTGTCTGTAGGTAGTGTGATCGACATCCCGGGTCACTGTCGCACAAGTTAAAACTCGCCTGGCAGCTGGAAATCTCAAGAAAAGTAAGCCAGATGACCGCATCCCGAGTAAAGTTGTAGGAAGTGTACCACAGAAATTGGTGCAGGCGCACGTTATGTCTGTGGTTCCTGTGATATCTCTTCTGAGGTGACAACTGGCAATAAAGAGGACAGTGGGCAGAGAAGATATGCAAGTGTCCGGACTGCCATGAAGTCACTTTCTGAAGAACGAGCAGCACAAATTACTAATGAATTTGAGAAGTAGACAAACAAATTCCTGAAATTCCAGACATAGTCCTGAAAAACGCCGGGAAAGCGTAAAGAATTTCCAGACTGAAACAAAACAACTATATTGATTAACAATACTACATTAACCTTTGATGTTGTGTCTCGCCCGAGAATAACGTGAAAGTAGTTCAGTTACACGTGATCGGCATTCATAATGAGATGTCTGGAAAAAAAAAAGCAATTTGAAATTGGTGTAACTTGATTATTGTTGTTACTTCCTTGCTATTTTGGCGTTACTGATTTTGGAAATTGTACTAAAATATTTTCTGCTAATTGCGTTAAAGAGAGCAGCAGTGAAAATTCTTCCGCGGGAAAACTTCATTGTCTCAGAGTGCATGTGGCTTCTAAACCCCGATAAGGCTTAACTTTTATGCAGGGACTCATTCTCCCAAGTTCTGTTCAAGAGAAGACAATCGTAAAGAAACTCTGGTCTAATCTAGCCGTGGCAGATAATGCTTCCAGACCTTTCCACAAAAAACGGAAACTTTGTAAAAGACTTGAATGAAGCGAAAGTTTCAACATTTTTAATCTGCGTGCATGGACAAGATCAGAAGAAGAGGTGATGAGGATAAGGGTGAAGTTAAATGAAGAAATAGAAAAGAGTTTCTCAGTGTAAGTTACACAATCCACAGAATTATGCTCAATGTGTAGCATAGCCTTGTAAGTAATGATTATAGTTATTATTATTATTATTATTATTATTATTATTATTATTATTATTATTATTAGTGACATGATCAGGAATATAGTTAAGAATGTATTGGGGGCAGGATAGTAGATCAAACGGTGACAGAGAAGGGATAGTTCGAAGGACGAAGAACGGATACTCGGTACTTCAAAGACCTGATCAAAGGTAAACCGAATCGACACGGGTACGCCGATAGATCGTAACATTGCGACTTCATGCACACATGCAGTAGCCGAGGGGGAACAATTGACCAGTAGATCAAACGACTGAACAGAGAACGGACTAGGTCCCGAAGCAGATAACTTGAAAGAGATGAGGGACTGGGTTAATTGGAGGTAACAATTGGACCGACGGAGATGAAAGCGACTAACACGAAGACGCTAGTTGCGGCCAGTTGGAACTTAGGAATATAAGGCAGAGAAGAGAGATTCTGATAGATGAGGATTCAGGTTCTGATAGAGAAGGATGCAGATTCAGGTAGAGCAGATAGAGGTTCTGATAGAGGAGGAGGCAGATTGAGGGAGGTAGAGAGAGATTCTGATAGAGGAGGACCAAAAGGTCCTAAACAAGTAGTCTAGTAGAAGAACATAAAAGATAGAGAAACAGCGTTAGACAGAACCAGTGTATTAAGAGATTGTGTAGTAATTATTACATTGAAACTTCGAGCACCGAGTTTTTGTTCTATAGTAAGAATTATGATATTGTGAGACTTTGAGATTACGTCCTACAATGATGAAAACAATGAACTGTATATAATTTTGCATATTATTCCAAGTGAAGTTGTCAATTATACGTCTCGATCATATTTGTCGAATTAAATGACATCAGTGAACTGTTCAGGAGGCTTCATCTGTCGTAATGTCTGTGAAACCTCGACGTGTGAGAATCAATCTGAGATGTGTTGAATAAAGAACATCTTCTAAAGTACTAGGATAGTAGAGACCACTAATGTATTCAGACAACAAGAAGTATAGAGTCGCAATATACATAAGAAAGACATTACAGTGTTATAATCTTCAATAATACAATAGAACATCAAACAAACATTGTTATACTGGTGCCCGTGCCTAGTCCCGACATTTGGGAGGAGACGACCGGGCGTATAAGTGGCCACACTGAGAAGTATTGACTACTAGCGATCACGTGCCAGACTGTGTTGAACTGATGTGATTTAGGCAAAACGAACTGATGTGACATAGGCGAAGAACAATTGTTTCTTTAACAGTGTTAATTAAGAACATTAATGAGACATTCACGAGGAACATCAACATCAGCGACAGAGGGACAGTTTGCTCGACCAGGAACAAGAGACAGTTAGGTTCTATATTAGTTAGATTGTAATTACAGTGCATATTTGTTTGATTTATACAACTGTGTTAGAATATTTTTTACTAGAAATTATTGATTATTTCACCGAATATTTCATTGAATAATACAGAGATTTTTCAGAGACAGTATTAGAGAAAATGGCAGAAACACCGGAAATAGACATACTGAAATGGGAGGTCAGATATCTGAGGAGAGAAGTAGCTAGGTTAGGTAGAGAGTTGAGGCAAGAAAGAATTATGAGACCACATTACAATTTTTATCCTAGAACAGACGTTAGACAGACACAGAACTCTGGTTATAGAAATGAGAGAGTTGGAAGTAGAAACAAATATCAAAACCAGGGACACTATATAGACATGAGTTATAAAACCAGACAACCAGCCTACAACGACACAATGTTTAGAGACAGCTACCAGCACAACTCTTTTAAAAGAAACAGCTGCAGATAAACGCCACATAACACCGAAAGGTTTGATAAGAATATGACGAAAGAAAGAATTTCAGTAGTGCGTACAATATCAGACACAGATAGACGAAATAACTATGAGACGAAGAGGAATAAAACTAGGGTAGAATTAGTCGAGGCTGGTAGCCAGACAGTTAAGGACAGAAAAGACAGGTCAACAGACACAGAACTAGGCAGATTAGCTCACACAATGGTTGATGTAAGTGTGGGGGGAGCGAAGATTGTTTGGTAAGAAAGAGTGATGTAGTCACAAACACTTTACCCACAGAAACATGTGATATTACCATAGAAACAGACAGGATCGTGTTAAAGGACGTAGCTACGCAGTCAGGTTATATGACTAAGGATGAAGAAACAAATACGGTAGATGTAGTATTAAGAGGTAGTTATACATGTAGGTCAGAGAGGAGGATTGATCTGAAAGAGGATCATGTAAGAGACTGCAATAATAGTCAGAGATTACTAGATAGTACAGAGGGCTCACAAGGTACAATAGGTGCAGTAGATGTTGCTGAAATTAATATGAATGAAGAAATGGTGTCACCTGATTCTAATGATGATGTGGAGGCATCCTCAGATGACGAGGAAATACCAGAGGCTCTGTTAGCATACATGGAAGAACAAATTTCTAACATTATAGAGACATGTAAATCAATAACTTGCAGGGAGGATCAGAACAAGAATATTCATAAAGATGAGAGAATCTATGAGAGAGGATATAATAGTACTACTACAGGATACAGAGAAAATAGTTTTATGTCAGGCCAGAACAGGAGAATTTTTAATGATGAGAGAAGGTATGAGAGGGGATATAGTAACCCCAGAGGAAACAGAGATAATAGTTACTGGGGCAGAGGAACGAGAGGAAATAGAAGGCGCTAATGATAAAATATTAATGACGTTATTTTAAGGTTCCAGTATTCTGAGTATACAGGTTCAAGATTATTAGAATGCATACTGTGTTACAGATTCACCTAATGTTAAGGTTACATAAATTGTTGGTGCTCATGATATACAACCATAATGGCTCGCATTGATGATGTACATTTTTTTACATTGCTACTATGGTATTGCTAATGTTGAAATGCTCAGAAATTGAGAGTGTTAGTAGCATACCACTCAATGTATTTTTTTATGGTGAATAATAATGTTAAATTGCATATTTTTGTATGATGAATGAAGTGCCTACACATTTTTCTTGAGATATGGAAACAAACTTATCATTTGTATTAAGAAGAGTAGGGTGAGATGTTTGGGTGTTGCCAGATTGTTTAGTGGAACCGAGAAGGTTGTGTTGTGATTATCAATACGAGGATACCCTCAGCACTAAAAATGGTTGGCATAGAGGGATGGAGACCCAAGAGTTATCATGATAGAGGAGTACTTGGGGGGTAAAATAATTGAAGTCAGTGGAACAAATTTCGTGAGAATACGATGGGAGTATTCTGGTCTTTCAGGAACCAGTACATCACATTTTTCACACTGAGTATGTATCAGGGAATGTGTATGAGATATCCTATGGTTGCCGCTGATGATGAGAAACGGGAGGTTTGTCGACTGAAAATTCATCATAAGGTCAATAAAGTGATTCGTTTTGAGGGTGGGCCTCAAATGTAATGACAGTATTTTTTGGTCATTTGAAAGAATGTATGCTTTTCTTTTTCTTAAATGTGTATGAGACATCATTTTGATGTAGAAGAGCAGCTATGAATTAATGTCTTACTGGGAATTTTTTTGAACAAGTACATATATGGTGATACATGTTTTCTTCTTATGATAATTATGAATAGTATATTGACAGAATGTGGTTATCATGTTTATGGAGATGTAGTCGGTACTGTTAACATTCTGACTTAAACAAGGGGAGGTGATCGCAAAGTGATTTTTGTTGGTACTGTGGTCCACATGGAAATATATTTTGGTAGCTCATTACTTACAAGGCACTTTGCTAGTTTTTTGTGTGTAGTCATAATGTTAACAATATGACTTAAACTAGGGGAGGTATGTAGCATAGCCTTGTAAGTAATGATTATAGTTATTATTATTATTATTATTATTATTATTATTAGTGACATGATCAGGAATATAGTTAAGAATGTATTGGGGGGCAGGATAGTAGATCAAACGGTGACAGAGAAGGGATAGTTCGAAGGACGAAGAACGGATACTCGGTACTTCAAAGACCTGATCGAAGGTAAACCGAATCGACACGGGTACGCCGATAGATCTTAACATTGCGACTTCACGCACACCTGCAGTAGCCGAGGGGGAACAATTGACCAGTAGATCAAACGACTGAACAGAGAACGGACTAGGTCCCGAAGCAGATAACTTGAAAGAGATGAGGGACTGGGTTAATTGGAGGTAACAATTGGACCGACGGAGATGAAAGCGACTAACACGAAGACGCTAGTTGCGGCCAGTTGGAACTTAGGAATATAAGGCAGAGAAGAGAGATTCTGATAGATGAGGATTCAGGTTCTGATAGAGAAGGATGCAGATTCAGGTAGAGCAGATAGAGGTTCTGATAGAGGAGGAGGCAGATTGAGGGAGGTAGAGAGAGATTCTGATAGAGGAGGACCAAAAGGTCCTAAACAAGTAGTCTAGTAGAAGAACATAAAAGATAGAGAAATAGCGTTAGACAGAACCAGTGTATTAAGAGATTGTGTAGTAATTATTACATTGAAACTTCGAGCACCGAGTTTTTGTTCTATAGTAAGAATTATGATATTGTGAGACTTTGAGATTATGTGCTTCAAAGAAGAATATAACGAAAAGTATATAATCTTGCATATTATTGCAAGTGATGTTATCAATTTTATGGATTAGATGTATATTTGTCAAAATAAAAGTTATTCAGTGAACTTTTCATCGGGCATCTCTGATTTAGAGAACGAAATAATGTTGTGAAATCTCGATGTGTGATGAGATGAGGAAAGAGTAACTGCTTGAATAATAAGATAGGACAAAGAACATCTTCTTGAACAATATAAAATAGAATCATAAGTGTTATAAATGGATCTGTATTTTACTGCACTGCTACTGTGAGATCTGCCATTTGAACTAGTTTCTTAGATCATGTACTTAAGTTCTTGACTTCTAGTTAATGTACTTTTTACATTGTAAGTTAGCCATTCTTCACTGGAAGTACTTAATCGTTATTAATTTGAAGTACTTAATCAATATTTTGAACTAAGTGTATTCTAAGTGTAATAATGTTTTGAAGTTAAATTTTGATTATGTAACAATTAAATATTGATTATGTAAAAGTTAAATATCGACTGTGTAACAGTTACATACTGATTATGTAAAACTTAAATACTGATTATACAACAGTTATATATTGATTATGTAACAGTTAAATATTGATATGTAACAGTTAAATATTGATGTGTACATATTGATTATTTAACAATTTCATTATGCATTTTTTCCTAGTGTAGTGCCAGCTGTTCTTTTTCTTTCGTCACACTTGAGAAGAAAAGGTAAATAAAGTTTTCCCGTTGCTGATGTCGAGTTTTGATTCACAGACGTGATCTTTCGACCAAGAAAAGAATTAAGCGATCGTTGCCTTTGTGACTGGCTGTCAGGCGCGACTATATAAAGAGTGTGGCAGCAGCTACGTCATAGACATGTCACGCAGCCCATAAAATGGTCTGCACAGAAATGGGTCTGCATAAAAATGCAAACTGTGCTGTATACTGTCTAGTCTAAATGGAAACTGTACAGTGTTTCCCAGCCAAACCATAGAAACTTTTATTACAATGATAAAACAAATTACAATGGGAAGAAATGACTCTAGTTGACGCTTCATGCACTCACAAGGGCTCTGCAGCGAGATCAGAAGAGTTCAGGAGTGAATCTGGGACATTAAGGCCTAGAAAAATATGAATGTTGCATTCAGGCATTTTATGGCAAGTCTCAAGTCGATTTTCCGATCTTTGTCTTCATGCAGATAATCGATTCTGAGCTGACGCTCTTCGCCCAGGGTAGAATCCAAGCCAGATTTTCCCAAAGTCCAACACGGATGTAAGTGGACAGACTCGAGCCTGCAGTTATAAAGCAGCTAACATTTATTTCGAACAGAACACTATGCGAAACTGACATGAAACAACGGAGAAGAAAATGGCGTCACTGTAACATTGGTTGTTATAGAAATCTTAATATTCTTGCGCTGCAGTAGAGCCTTCGATCCCGTCAATCAACCAGAAAACAGCACTTCTAATTCTTGTTAACTCCCAGAATCTTAAATTATTACCACGACAAAAATGGGAGCTAATCTACATGTAGAATGTGAACTAATCTTTTCATGCAGTCCTGCTTTAGGGATGTTTGAAAGGAATTACTGACACCTCCGTACTTTTAAAAGAGAATTATAGATAAATCAGAGCCACTGTATTAAAGAGCTTTATAGATATTGAATGTATTTCCATCTTCCTTCTTCTTTCTAAATGGCCGTTCTTGTGTACTTTTAGAGATAAGAGAAATAACGACTGCGGAAAAACTGGTTCTAGTAATAAAGTAGATAGAGATGTATGGTTCAGTTTTTGTTTTGTTTTTTTTTTATTTTAAGAAAGAAAACGGTAGTGAGAAAAGTGAAAGAAACAAGAATGGCAAAAAGTTTGACGAGGAAGTATAAATGAAGAACACACAACACACCAATATTTCGGCAAAACAGTTTTTTGAGGATCACATAAACAGCAACAAAACAAACACGAAAAAAAGTTGAAAATTTAAACATTCAACATTTTTAAATATCTTCCTTGTAAGAAAGATGGACACAAAATTTGTGTTCTTCATTTATATTCTCATCTTACTTTCAGCCATTCTTGTTTCTATCCACCTTCCTCATTCTTTCTTTCTTTTTTTTGTGTAAAACTGAATCATACATCTCAATCTACTTACGTACTCTTACATCTCCCTGTTTCTTTGTGAGATCGTCGTTGTCTTCATCGTCCCTGATTTTGTTCCCGCTAAATTCTGTCTGCGAGGCCTCGTGTGTTTTCAGCCGTCACGTGACACAGAAACAGATACCCAGTAAACACCACTGAACCTTTGGAAGAATCTGATTGTGACCGACATGAAAGTCGAAGGACTTCGCGTGTAGCAAATTGAAAGAATTCACTGCAGCCGGTTATGGACGTCTAAGCTGGGACATTTCGATACATTTTTTCATTAGGATCTTGTACAGTTTATCTGTCTCATTGTTCAAGCAGTTTTTATGTGTGGTATTAATACTACATGGCCGTGATTACACACGATTCCAAACACTTGTTTCATGACGAGACATCGGTTTACAGAGCCTACAGCCAAGCCGTCCCGAGATACGCTCTCTAGATTTCTTTTAAGAAAAAATTCCGAAATACTGCAAAAGGAACAAAAAATACGAGTATTTTTTTAACTCTTTCATCTTTGCGCAGAATTTTCTTCATTAATTTATTTACGTAAGGCATTTTAAAAATGAATAACTTAAAAAAAACAGGTATTAAGACATAGTCACAAAACAAATTCAACATATACTTTCTTAAAATACAATGCAGAGTTCATACTTTATGATTCATACCTGCTCAACTATATTTTTTGAAGGTTTTGGAGGCTTAAAACTTCACATACAAGACTAGTTTCTAGACATTCTGCAGGGGGCCCCGACAAACCTGGGCCTAGGACAAAGGCGTGAAGCATTTACGAAAATGTTGATGAGATTATAGAAGCCACTGGTTTCCTTGTCTAGATGACTGAGCTTATGAAACTGGTGATGAGATTATAGAAGCCACTGGTTTCCTTGTCTAGATGACTGAGCTTATGAAAATGGTGATGAGATTATAGAAGCCACTGGTTTCCTTGTCTAGATGACTGAGCTTATGAAACTGGTGATGAGATTATAGAAGCCACTGGTTTCCTTGTCTAGATGACTGAGCTTATGAAACTGGTGACGAGATTATAGAAGCCACTGGTTTCCTTGTCTAGATGACTGAGCTTATGAAACTGGTGACGAGATTATAGAAGCCACTGGTTTCCTTGTCTAGATGACTGAGCTTATGAAACTGGTGACGAGATTATAGAAGCCACTGGTTTCCTTGTCTGGATGACTGAGCTTATGAAACTGGTGACGAGATTATAGAAGCCACTGGTTTCCTTGTCTAGATGACTGAGCTTATGAAACTGGTGATGAGATTATAGAAGCCACTGGTTTCCTTGTCTAGATGACTGAGCTTATGAAACTGGTGACGAGATTATAGAAGCCACTGGTTTCCTTGTCTAGATGACTGAGCTTATGAAACTGGTGATGAGATTATAGAAGCCACTGGTTTCCTTGTCTAGATGACTGAGCTTATGAAACTGGTGATGAGATTATAGAAGCCACTGGTTTCCTTGTCTGGATGACTGAGCTTATGAAACTGGTGATGAGATTATAGAAGCCACTGGTTTCCTTGTCTAGATGACTGAGCTTATGAAACTGGTGACGAGATTATAGAAGCCACTGGTTTCCTTGTCTAGATGACTGAGCTTATGAAACTGGTGACGAGATTATAGAAGCCACTGGTTTCCTTGTCTAGATGACTGAGCTTATGAACTGGTGACGAGATTATAGAAGCCACTGGTTTCCTTGTCTAGATGACTGAGCTTATGAAACTGGTGACGAGATTATAGAAGCCACTGGTTTCCTTGTCTGGATGACTGAGCTTATGAAACTGGTGACGAGATTATAGAAGCCACTGGTTTCCTTGTCTAGATGACTGAGCTTATGAAACTGGTGATGAGATTATAGAAGCCACTGGTTTCCTTGTCTAGATGACTGAGCTTATGAAACTGGTGATGAGATTATAGAAGCCACTGGTTTCCTTGTCTGGATGACTGAGCTTATGAAACTGGTGATGAGATTATAGAAGCCACTGGTTTCCTTGTCTAGATGACTGAGCTTATGAAACTGGTGATGAGATTATATAAGCCACTGGTTTCCTTGTCTAGATGACTGAGCTTATGAAACTGGTGATGAGATTATAGAAGCCACTGGTTTCCTTGTCTAGATGACTGAGCTTATGAAACTGGTGACGAGATTATAGAAGCCACTGGTTTCCTTGTCTAGATGACTGAGCTTATGAAACTGGTGACGAGATTATAGACGCGACTGGTTTCCTTGTCTAGATGACTGAGCTTATGAAACTGGTGACGAGATTATAGAAGCCACTGGTTTCCTTGTCTAGATGACTGAGCTTATAAAACTGGTGACGAGATTATAGAAGAAATTGGTTTCCTTATATAGATGACTGAGCTTATGAAATTGAACGTTGAAGAAGAAATATGGCTTAAACTCATCCTCTAAGATCTGAAACGTTAATCAATGCATTGTAAATTACACTGCCCCTACTTTGCGTCTCTCTACCAGGTCCAGGCTACGTCTCTCTACCAGACCCACACTACGTCTCTCTACCAGACCTACACTACGTCTCTCTACCAGACCCACACTACGTCTCTCTACCAGACCCACACTGCGTCTCTCTAGCAGGCCCACACTGCGTCTCTCTACCAGACCTACACTACGTCTCTCTACCAGACCCACACTACGTCTCTCTACCAGACCCACACTGCGTTTCTCTACCAGACCCACACTACGTCTCTCTACCAGACCCACACTGCGTTTCTCTACCAGACCCACACTGCGTCTCTCTAGCAGGCCCACACTGCGTCTCTCTACCAGACCTACACTACGTCTATCTAACAGGTCCACACTACGTCTCTCTACCAGGCCTACACTTAATAACCAGGACATTAACGAATAAGAACAGAAAGAGAAGCACATAAATGAGTTAGAAAAAGTAGTCTGAAAACAATGAAGCCCCTTAACGTTTGATAAAATGGGAGACATGACTCCTGCATGATGATCATATTGATATAAAAAAAGTCTGTCTGCACACAGACCTAATCAGTTCAGAAACAAATCTCTTAATCTTGTCTTGTCTTGTCTCCTTCCTCTTATACCTTTCAGTGCTGACGGGACAATTAGACGTCTTGTCAGGGATTGGCAATATGCTTCATATAACAAGATATTTAAGGTTTCTGTAAATTTCTCATTTCGTCTCTTTCGTGGGCGGCCTCCTCTGCTACCTACAAATCTTAGTCCGAACGTTTTCTGTGGTATTCTGTCTGGTAGTGATTTAATTAGAGCGTAAATACCAGCTTCCCAGTGTGGGGTCAGGAACGTACGGGTATGAGTTCTTTAAGCTGAGAGATTAAGATCACTTATCTAGAGCAATCCCTGGCATTTTGCAGCAAGGGCTTTTGCTTTCAGTTTCTGGGGAAAAAAAACCCCACGGAAACCTAGAATTCGCATTTATTCAAAGCCATGTTTCCATAAAAAGAGCAGTGTTCAAATCCTAAAGCCAAGCTGTCCCTCGGTACAATCATTCGGTTTTTTTTAAAGTAAAACAAATTTCTCAACATCTTGCACACCACCAAAAATATTTCTCAATTTATTTTGAAAAGATGATTTGTGTTATGTCATCCATGAGGAAAAAGAACATTTCATCACGAGTTAAAATCTGGTTCTCCCATGAATGAGTTTGCCATTAAACAGCTTCTGATGGAACTGACATTGACATAAAACTCAAAAAGGAAGTATTGTTTGTAGTGGTTGTTTCTTCTCTAATTCTCGAAGTCAGTGAACATGTGGGAAGTTAATCTCTTCGCATTCGTCTTTAGCTTACCGCCTCTGTGAAGCTCAATATTTATGCACAATACCCGCAGTGAAACAGAAAAGAATGCGAAACAGGTTTTTAATAAAAGTAAAAATGTGCAACAAGTTAATCATTTGGATATATTAACAAAAAAAACGATTTCAAGTTTGTAGTTCATGTAGTGATATACAAATTTGTGACATGATGAACAGAATAAATTCTGGAGAAATGTTCTATTTTATCTATCTATCTATCTATCTATCTATCTATCTATCTATCTATCTATCTATCTATCTATCTATCTATCTATCTATCTATCTATCTATCTATCTATCTATCTATCTATCTATCTGTCTGTCTGTCTGTCTGTCTGTCTGTCTGTCTGTTTGTCTGTCTGTCTGTCTGTCTATCTATCTATCTATCCAAGAGAATGCGAAAACGAACGATAAATTATTATTGGTGAAATGAATTTTGATCTTTTCTCAGGATGTACTGAACGCGCTGTTAATGGATGCGTAAATGTTAGTGAATCAAAAGTAGATCTTAAAAAACAAAACAGGAGAATAAAAACAGAACTTCACAATTTTTTGATGAGGTACTAATAAGGTATATGAAGAATTAAGAATGTGAAATCTGTACTTATGCGTGGGGACTTGAAGGTATTTAAGTTAAAAGATTTAGAAGATGACCAGATTAGTTTATTTAGCTAGCAAATATCGTTGTGCTACGGTGCGAGGTAACCATTGGAAGTCCTCCACTGCTGGCCAAGATTTCTTCTAAATATTGCGTAGTGCATCGAGAAAGAAACTGTTGTGTTTCTTTGTCTTGCATAAAGAATGTGGGGATCAATGTAGTTCCCATTACAGAAAACTGTTTCTGTTTTAAAAGGGTCACCAATGTAACAACCATCCAAATATTCTCAGTGTTTGTACATGTACATGGATATATGCACGGCGTTGTTTGCTAGCAACTCTGATATTTTCCTCTCAGCTTTAATTCTTTGTAACAGAATATGTTTATAGAATATATGTTTAAAAAAAGCAGCAAAAAACTGTATTAATGTATACTACCAAGATTCCGAGTACTTAAATGCTACATCGAGCCAATTTTGTTTTATGGATGTGAAGCATGGTCCATGAATAAGAGAGTACAGCGAGAAATGGAGGCCATGTGGATGTGGTTCATAAGAAGGATGTTGAAGGTACCATGGACAGCTAAGAAAACCCACGAAGAAGTCTTAAGAGAGGCTGTTATTAAAAGGCAAATTACAACAAAGAACAAAGGCAGACAGGCGAGATTTGTAGGACATTTTCTGAGAAGAGTAAAATTGGAACACATTGTGGCAACTGGAAAAATTGAGGGAAGATTAGACAGAGGAAGACAGAGAGAGAAATTGCTGGATGGGCTATCAGTGTGGGTAGGAAGTAAGTCACCGGCTGATCTCATAATCAAGTCTAAAGACAGGGAATTGTGGAGAGAAATGATCGCCTACGCCTCGCGGCACGGTACTTGATTGAATGTATACCAACTTGAGTCGAATGTATGAGAGTGTGATAATAAATATGTCGTGTGTATGTAATATGTTTTATATATTACTGAATGCATTATTAGAGGTTTAATATCGAAGTACTGACACGTTACATTTTTTCTCTCATAATCTTTATGTATTATTATTATTATTATTATTTGTACTAATTTGAATCTGTTATATTCCGAAGGTCTTGGAAGTACGGGACTAACACTGTACTCCCCCCCCCCCCCCCCCAGTACGCTTTAATGCCCTGGAAGCAGGGGATATTACCTCATCCTTACCTTACTAATTGGAATGTTTGTTACGGAATGAAGGTTGAATGATGAATGGTAGAACGGGACATTTCATGTCGAATTCTTCACCTTATTAATGTAAAATTCGTTTGTTGGTTCGTTCTCTGTGACAAAATGTGTCAATCTGGTGCCCATATTTTCACCATATTGACAAGCACACAGCTTCTAGAGTGCTCTTGATTTTCTTAAGCACACAATCTAGAAAATAATATGACCATGGCGGAAATAAGCGCAAGCGGAAGTAACCTGTCGTCATTCATAGCCATCATCATCTTCTTCGTTGGAGAAGCCGTCAATGGGCAAAAAAAAAAAAAATTTAGATTGATATTCTTGAAAACAAAAAGTATCAAAATTTTCATTTCCTTGTCAAAGCCGCTGATCCATCAGTACAATCAAGAGATCAAGATTCTCAGATTAGTTTATTTAGCTAGCAAATATCATTGTGCTACGGTGCGAGGTAACCATTGGAAGTCCTCCACTGCTGGCCAAGATTTCTTCTAAATATTGCGTAGTGCATCGAGAAAGAAACTATTGTGTTTCTTTGTCTTGCATAAAGAATGTGGGGATCAATGTAGTTCCCATTACAGAAAACTGTTTCTGTTTTAAAGGGGTCACCAATGTAACAACCATCCAAATATTCTCAGTGTTTGTACATGTACATGGATATATGCACGGCGTTGTTTGCTAGCAACTCTGATATTTTCCTCTCAGCTTTAATTCTTTGTAACAGAATATGTTTATAGAATATATGTTTCAAAAAAGCAGCAAAAAACTGTATTAATGTATACTACCAAGATTCCGAGTACTTAAATGCTACATCGAGCCAATTTTGTTTTATGGATGTGAAGCATGGTCCATGAATAAGAGAGTACAGCGAGAAATGGAGGCCATGTGGATGTGGTTCATAAGAAGGATGTTGAAGGTACCATGGACAGCTAAGAAAACCCACGAAGAAGTCTTAAGAGAGGCTGTTATTAAAAGGCAAATTACAACAAAGAACAAAGGCAGACAGGCGAGATTTGTAGGACATTTTCTGAGAAGAGTAAAATTGGAACACATTGTGGCAACTGGAAAAATTGAGGGAAGATTAGACAGAGGAAGACAGAGAGAGAAATTGCTGGATGGGCTATCAGTGTGGGTAGGAAGTAAGTCACCGGCTGATCTCATAATCAAGTCTAAAGACAGGGAATTGTGGAGAGAAATGATCGCCTACGCCTCGCGGCACGGTACTTGATTGAATGTATACCAACTTGAGTCGAATGTATGAGAGTGTGATAATAAATATGTCGTGTGTATGTGATATGTTTTATATATTACTGAATGCATTATTAGAGGTTTAATATCGAAGTACTGACACGTTACATTTTTTCTCTCATAATCTTTATGTATTATTATTATTATTATTATTATTATTATTTGTACTAATTTGAATCTGTTATATTCCGAAGGTCTTGGAAGTACGGGACTAACACTGTACTCCCCCCCCCCCCCCCCCCCCCAGTACGCTTTAATGCCCTGGAAGCAGGGGATATTACCTCATCCTTACCTTACTAATTGGAATGTTTGTTACGGAATGAAGGTTGAATGATGAATGGTAGAACGGGACATTTCATGTCGAATTCTTCACCTTATTAATGTAAAATTCGTTTGTTGGTTCGTTCTCTGTGACAAAATGTGTCAATCTGGTGCCCATATTTTCACCATATTGACAAGCACACAGCTTCTAGAGTGCTCTTGATTTTCTTAAGCACACAATCTTGAAAATAATATGACGATGGCGGAAATAAGCGCAAGCGGAAGTAACCTGTCGTCATTCATAGCCATCATCATCTTCTTCGTTGGAGAAGCCGTCAATGGGCAAGAAAAAAAAAAAATTTAGATTGATATTCTTGAAAACAAAAAGTATCAAAATTTTCATTTCCTTGTCAAAGCCGCTGATCCATCAGTACAATCAAGAGATCAAGATTCTCAGAATAATTTGACATTTTTGTCATAATTTTTGTCAAGAAATTAATCACTCACACAGTCAAAAATATCTCGTCAAAAACTGGTATTTCTTCTGACCAGAAATTGTCAATAATCGATTCCTGTAGGAAATGTAATGTAAATCAGATATCTGAGTATTATGACTAGTGTCAGATGTCTGAGTATTATGACTAGTGTCAGATGTCTGAGTATTATGACTAGTGTTAGATATCTGAGTATTATGACTAGTGTCAGATGTCTGAGTATTATGACTAGTGTTAGATATCTGAGTATTATGACTAGTGTCAGATATCTGAGTATTATGACTAGTGTTAGATATCTGAGTATTATGACTAGTGTCAGATGCCTGAGTATTATGACTAGTGTTAGATGTCTGAGTATTATGACTAGTGTCAGATGTCTGAGTATTATGACTAGTGTTAGATATCTGAGTATTATGACTAGTGTCAGATGTCTGAGTATTATGACTCGTGTCAGATATCTGAGTATTATGACTAGTGTCAGATATCTGAGTATTATGACTAGTGTTAGATATCTGAGTATTATGACTAGTGTCAGATATCTGAGTATTATGACTAGTGTCAGATGTCTGAGTATTATGACTAGTGTCAGATGTCTGAGTATTATGCCTAGTATTAGATATCTGAATATTATGACTAGTGTTAGATATCTGAGTATTATGACTAGTGTTAGATATCTGACTATTATGACTAGTGCCAGATGTCTGAGTATTATGACTAGTGTTAGATATCTGAGTATTATGACTAGTATTAGATATCCGAATATTATGACGTGTTAGATATCTGAGTATTATGACTAGTGTTAGATATCTGAGTATTATGACTAGTGTTAGATATCTGAGTATTATGACTAGTATCAGATGTCTGTGTATTATCATTAGTGCTGTATTTGTGTCTTCGTATAGATGACAACAATTTACTGTTGAATCTCTTTCGCCTGCCAGAGTTTACAAAATACCTTGCACGGCTCATTTTTCAACCATTCATTTATAAAGGCGTCCAATTTTTGCGCATTTTAAGAAATAAAAATGGAGTTTTGTTACGATTCTTCCAAGAGGCTCGCAAAATACTGTTTTCTCCTCGTTTTTTTTCTTGTTAACTCTTAATTAATCTTTATGTGTATTCATGTGTGTATTTATGTGTATTTGTATGTTTATTTATGTGTATTTATACATGTATTTATATGTGTATTAATATGTATTTATATGTTTATTTATGTGTATTTATACATGTATTTATATGTGTATTCATGTGTGTATTTATGTGTATTTGTATGTTTATTTATGTGTATTTATACATGTATTTATGTGTGTATTCATGTGTGTATTTATGTGTATTTGTATGGTTATTTATGTGTATTTATACATGTATTTATATGTGTATTCATGTGTGTATTTATGTCTATTTGTATGTTTATTTATGTGTATTTATACATGTATTTATATGTGTATTCACGTGTGTATTTATGTGTATTTGTATGTTTATTTATGTGTATTTATACATGTATTTATATGTGTATTCATGTGTGTATTTATGTGTATTTGTATGTTTATTTATGTGTCTTTATACATGTATTTATATGTGTATTCATGTGTGTATTTATGTGTATTTGTATGTTTATTTATGTGTATTTATACATGTATTTATATGTGTATTTATGTGTATTTATATTTGTATTTGTATGCGTATTTATATGTGTAATTGTTTGTATATTTGTATGTGTATTTATATGTGTATTTACATGTGTATTTATGTGTGTTTGTATGTGAACAATTAATTTGGAGACCCAGAGTGGAGCAGGTTATAATTAGTCTGACATATTATATATTTTTAAAAATGTATTTATATTTCTAGATTATTGTGAGTTTTTAAAAAAAAAATAAAACATTTTCCAGCTTGTGTATGTGTGTGTGTGTGGGGGGAGGGGGGAGAAGGGGGAACAGTTGATCTCTCCTGAACACAAGATGTTTTGCTTATGAGTTATTATTTGTATATCTCCTAATGACGTGAAAAATACAGCAAGTAGTGGTTGCTTTATGCTCAACACGTGCTACTTTTTCTGTGACATTTGTTTCAGTTATTTCAACAAACAATTACACAATTATCTAAAAAAAAACTTCCTAAGACATTTCTCTTTTATTACCATAGCCTGGTTTCTGTTTAATGAGGATTTATTTCGTATAGAAGTTGGTAAACGAAGCTGCCCGATTTGGTTGTCAACGACCCATAGGTAATATGCTAGCGCTAGGGTTAGTGATCCATAGCTGATATGCCAGCCGTAGGGTTATCGAACCATATCTGACCATGACCCTGTCTCACCTCTCCGCTGGCACTACCAGTAGCCTGGCTTACGGGTCAGGGATGTCTGTAGACCCATAGTTGTGGAGTTTGCTAAAGAAGTATTGCAGACCTCCTATTTGTAGCTCTCCTCAGGGACTGAAAACAAGATTTTGTAACCCACTCCCTTTCCGACACCATGATACGCTTCAACATCTTCTCGCCATCGCTTACAAAAAAAAAACATCAAACTCGCACTTTTAGAAAGATAGACGAAGAAGATTATTCTGTATAGAGATCTGTCAGATCTAGCTCTGAGAACATATGATAACACATTTAACTTTCATTTAGTAAAAAAAAAAAAATACCACCAGAATGTATCATTACCATCGATGGCACAAATCTGAAACAAGCTGACAGATTCAAGTACTTAGGAACAATTATAACAACTGCTGGGAAATGTCACAACGAAATAAAAAGCAGACGTCCTCGGGCCAAGTCAGCATTCCAGAAAATGAGACACATCTTGTGCAACAGATCCACATCAATGGAAACAAGATTCCGAGTACTTAAATGTTACATCGAGCCGATTGTTTTATGAGTGTGAAGCATGGTTTATGAGTAATAGAGTACAACGAAAAATCGATGTCATGGAGATGTGGTTTATAAGAAGGATGTTGAAAGTACCAAAGGCAGCCAAGAAAACCATTGATGAAGTCTTAAGAGAGGCTGGATAAAAGCAAATTATAGCAAAGATCAGAGGCAGACAAGCGAGATTTATAGGACATTTCGGAGAAGAGGAAAATTGGAACATATTAGCAACCGGAAAAACTGAGGGAAGAAGAGACAGAGGAAGACAGAGAGAGAAGTTACTAGATGGGCTGACAGAGTGGCTAGGAAGAAAGTCACCGGCGGATCTCATAATCAACGCAAAAGACAGAAAATTGTGGAGAGAAATGATCGCCTACGTCACGCGGCACTGTATTTGAATTGAATTGAACTAGCAAAAGATACGTTTTCATTTTGTTGTCATGTCTCAGATCCCAGCCTACCTACCAGAAACCATGACATATTCTGTATCTTGTTGTCTCATATTACAGAACTATCTACTAGACATTATGATATATTCTGTATCTTGTTGTCTCATATTACAGAACTATCTACTACACATTATGATATATATTGTATCTTGTTATCTCATATTACAGCACTATCTGCTAGACATTATGATATATTCTGTATCTTGCTGTCTCATATTACAGAACTATCTACTACACATTATGATATATTTGTATCTTTCTGTCTCATATTACAGAACTATCTACTAGACATTATGACATATTCTGTATCTTGTTGTCTCATATTACAGAACTATCTACTAGACATTATGATATATTCTGTATCTCGTTATCTCATATTACAGCACTATCTACTAGACATTATGATATATTCTGTATCTTGTTGTCTCATATTACAGAACTATCTACTGGACATTATGATATATTCTGTATCTTGTTGTCTCATATTACAGCACTATCTATTAGAGATCATGACATATTCTGTATCTTTATCTCATATTACAGCACTACCTACCGAAGATTATGACACATTCTGTATCTTGTTAACTCAGTTCCCAATCTATCTACTGAAGACTATGGCACATTCTGAATATTGTTATCTCATATTACAGCACTATCTACCGAAGATTATGACACATTCTGTATCATGTTGTCTCGGATCATAGCCCCATCTATTGCAGATCACGATACATTCTCTATTATTGTGTAATATCCATAGAGAAAAGATTTCTTGAAACTATTTCACTCCACATGTCGTACAACCCTTTTCTATTTTTTTAAATGTCAAAGCGATTGTAGACAGTGGTCACCAAACTACAGTCAAGCATTATGGTACACTATCAGCTGACCTATGGCCACATTACCGTTTTGCCATCAAGCACCGCCTACTGAATAGAAATATTTTATAGCACTGTGATATTACCTATAAAGACGTGATACCCAATTTATGTGTAGTTGAAAAGTGATCCATTCTTATACAAAGGCTGGGAACAATTGCTCTCTACACACCCTGCACAAGGAATGTCGTAACCCCAGCGTGCTGTAGAGATCCAGGTTAAGTACATCACGTGGTACCAATACCACCACCAAAACCGCCGTAAATTTATAATTATGCCCACAAGCAACGGCTGGTACAACCTCTTGGGTCTCTGGGTTGGACAGTGTTTTAACAAAGAAGGATAAAAACAAATTAATCAGACATCAAATTCAATCAAACGCGGACGTGTTGCCACAAAGACCAAACTTTTATAACAAGATCATGGGACAGTGGGACAGTGAGAATATTTGCTACCACGAATAACGGCACACAGTTAATCTCTCCAGATCTCTTAAGTGGATAATCCGAGTAAACTGTTCTGGATGTTTCCGGCTATGTGGTATTATGTGAAAGCGGATAAACAGAATGTGCCCAGTTAGGGAAATGTTTAATCTCTTAACTGTGACAGAGAAACACAGTAACTTTCTTTAATGGGTTTTCTTAAGAGATAACAAAGCTCGAAAAAAGAGTGAGAGATATACGTAGAGAGAGAGAGAGAGGAAGAGACAGAGGTTGAGAGAGAGAGAAAGAAAGAACGAGATAGAGAGAGGGAGAGAGAGAGAAAGAGACAGAGAGAGGGAAAGAGCAAGGGTGAGAGAGAGAACGAGAGAGGGAGCGATATATAGAGAGATAAAGAGAGGGAGAGGAGAGGGAGGCAAGAAGGAGAAGAAAGAAAAAGACGGAAAAGGAGAGGAGGAGAAGAAAGGGAGAGCGAGAGGGGAAGAGGGAGAGGAAAAGAGAGAAAAAAGAGAAGGGGAGCGAAAGTGAGGAAAAGATAGAGATTGATTGATTGATTGATCTTTATTTCAAAAGGGTTAAGAATTGGGCACGCAGGCCCGTCTGACATAGAGAGAAGGGGAAGACAGGAGGGAAAGAGAAAGAAAAGAAGGAGTGAGAGAGGAGAGGGGGAAAAGATAGAGAGGGGGAGAGAAAGGGAAAAAGAAAAAGAAGAAGGACAGTTGAACTGGTTGAAGAGATGGAAACTGGGACATTCTGTCTTCTTCTTCTTCTTCTTCTTCAACCTCCCAGTAATTGTCACATGTTGTTCTTTGCAGTCAATGCGGCGAAGATGTTGACGCACAGCACTGTGTCGGATTGAGAGTGAGTTAAAGCGGCTATTTTTTTCAGTTGCTGAAGGGGACTAAAAAGCTGGGGTTTGCAATACTTCTTTAGCGGACTCTACCACCATAGAGATGATCCCTGCCCCATTAGCTAGGCTGGGCCTGTTGCTGAGAGTACAAAAAGACAGGTGAAAGGGGGTCTTCGTCAGCTATGTTTCTCCAACCCTGAAGCTAGCAAGTCAGCTATGTTTCTCCAACCCTGAAGCTAGCAAGTCAGCTATGTTTCTCCAACCCTGAAGCTAGCAAGTCAGCTATGTTTCTCCAACCCTGAAGCTAGCAAGTCAGCTATGTTTCTCCAACCCTGAAGCTAGCAAGTCAGCTATGTTTCTCCAACCCTGAAGCTAGCAAGTCAGCTATGTTTCTCCAACCCTGAAGATAGCAAGTCAGCTATGTTTCTCCAATGTTTCTACATTTAAAGCACTCTTCATGTGATCTTTTCACTGACGACTGTACTGTTTACAATAGTGACTATGACATCAATAAACTACAGACAACGCTCCAAAATGATACAAACAGTTTGATTAAATGGAGTAATAAAAATGGTATGTTGATAAACACCAACAAAACAAAATCCATGCTCATCAGTACAAGACAGAAACTGCAGAATGTAACAAAAACTTCACTACAGCTTTGTGCTGGAACTAAGGTAATAGAAAATGTTCATGAACATAAAACCCTAGGACTCATCATTGATCAGCATTTAACTTGGAATTCTCACGTACATAACCTAACAAATTTGATTGCATAGAAAGTTTACCAATTAGCCTAAATTAAACACTTTATCGACAAAGACACAAGAAAAATATACTACATATCACACATACAAACACACTTAGATTACTGTTCCACAATCTGGGATGGATGCTCAGTCTCAAACACAAAAAGGCTCTACTCACTTCACATGCCAGCATTAAATCTTATTTGTGACAAACACCCAGTACAGACTGTAGATCAACACAAACAACTCAAAATTCTACCCCTCAAAAATAGAATCATTTTTAACAAAGTTAAGTTTGTTCACAGAATTCTGTCGCACAATGCTCCGCCTTACTTGTGGTCACTGTTTACATATAACACTAAACATAGCCAGCGTTTAAAAAAAACTGTCTTCTTCCTAAACCCAAGATTGATCTGTACAAGAAAAGCCTTGCATACTCTGCAGTACAGCTCTGGAACACCCTCCCCTACAATTTAAAATCCATTGGTAATACTTCATCCTTTAACTCAAAATTGTTTCAGTATTTACTTGCTTGTAATTATATGCCCCCATAAAATAACCAGCACTCTCTCAACACATGGCTCGTAAACCATCGAGTACTTCAATGACATAGTTAGAAAAGCAACTCGTTAGATATTGTTAGAAATTATTTTAATGTTTGTTTAAAAAAACATATGTTAGACGATCTGTATTTACAATGTATTTTTGTTTATGTCTGCGTGTGTATGTGTGCGTGAGTGCTATTTTATTAGGTTAATTACTTCTTCTCTTTTACTTTGAATGCATTAGTTAAATCTTACACTCTTTTGATATGTTTTTCCTAATTTAATTTGTATATTTGTACTAAATCAAGTGTGTAGGAAGAATGAAAAATGGAGTGATGAAGGGCAGAATGTAAGACGGGCCTGTGTGCCCAATTCTTTACCCTTTAAAAATAAAGATTATTCATTCATTCATTCGTTCAACCCTGAAGCCAGCAAGTCAGCTATATTTCTCCAACCCTGAAGCTAGCAAGTCAGCTATGTTTCTCCAACCCTGACGCTAGCAAGTCAGCTATGTTTCTCCAACCCTGAAGCTAGCAAGTCAGCTATGTTTCTCCAACCCTGAAGCTAGCAAGTCAGCTATATTTCTCCAACCCTATGTTTCTCCAACCCTGAAGCTAGCAAGTCAGCTATATTTCTCCAACCCTGAAGCTAGCAAGTCAGCTATGCTTTTCCAACCCTGAAGCTAGCAAGTCAGCTATGCTTCTCCAACCCTGAAGCTAGCAAGTCAGATACGTTTCTCCAACCCTGAAGCTAGCAAGCCAGCTATGTTTCTCCAACCCTGACGCTAGCAAGTCAACTATGTTTCTCCAACCCTGAAGCTAGCAAGTCAGCTATGTTTAGTCAACCCTGAAGCTAGCAAGTCAGCTATGTTTCTCCAACCCTGACGCTAGCAAGTCAGCTATGTTTAGTCAACCCTGAAGCTAGCAAGTCAGCTATGTTTCTCCAACCCTGACGCTAGCAAGTCAGCTATGTTTCTCCAACCCTGACGCTAGCAAGTCAGCTATGTTTAGCCAACCCTGACACTATCATGTCTGCTACGGATCATTCAATCAATCAAGTGCCGTGCCGAGTGGCGTAGGCGATCATTTCTCTCCACAATTCCCTGTTTTTAGACTTTATGAGATCCGCCGGTGACTTTCTTCCTAGCCACACTGACAGGCCATCCAGTAACTTCTCTCTCTGTCTTTCTCTGTCTCTTCTTTCCTCAATTTTTCCAGTTGCAACAATGTGTTCCAGTTTTCCTCTTCTCAGAAAATGTCCTACAAATCTCGTTTGCCTGTCTCTGATCTTTGCTGTAATTTGCCTTTTAACTCCAGCCTCTCTTAAGACTTCTTCGTTGGTTTTCTTAGCTGTCAACATCCTTCTTATGAACGACATTTCCATGGCCTCCATTTCTCGCTGTACTCTCTTATTCATGGACCATACTGTAAAACAAAATTGGCTCGATGTAACATTTAAGTAATCGGAATCTTGTTTACATTGATATGGATCTGTTGCACAAGATGTTTCTCATTTTCTGGAGTGCTGACTTGGCCCGAGAACGTCTGCTTTTTATTTCGTTGTGACATTTCCCAGCAGTTGTTATAATTGTTCCTAAGTACTTGAATCTGTCAGCTTGTTTCAGTTCTGGGCCATCGATGGTAATTCTACATTTTGGTGGCATTCTTTTCTTTGAGATGTCATTGCTTACCAAAAAAAAGAAAAAAAATGGGGCAACATGTTCACCCTGACCTTCTGTCTAACAAATCTCAACTTAAGTCTAGAATTAGAAGCTTCTGAGCTTCTCCGTGATGGTTTCTTAGTTTTTGAGCTTTGAGAGTTAATGAATGGAAAGTTAGAAAATGCGAATAAAATTCCCCAAATAACGGGAAGAAATCTCTTAGCAGCACGAGCATTTGGCGTCAAAGTCAGTGACGTCATTAAACAGATAGCGCCATCGTCGCTAAGCAGCAAATCGGGAAAAGCACATGACAAGATGTCGACTGCATTGCGGACAGACCCAAGGAAGAAGTGGGTTCTGTCTTCCGACTCCTGTCCGCCGATAGTCTGAACCCCTCGGATATATACGTTGAACTATTGCCGCATCCCCCCTGCTCTCTGAATTTGGCCACAAGTGATTTTCATCAGTTTAGTCCCTTAAAACAGCATCTTGGAGGTAAGAGTTTCTCGATTAAAATGGATCTGCAGGACGCATTATACCGGTGGTTGAGACACCAGAACAAAAATCTCCTTCTAATCCTATCTTTCTATTCAGCGGCTGATTCTCAAATGGCCCAGATGCATTGAAAAACAACTTTAAAATATTGATGTTATTTCTCTTGCACCAAATAAAATTTTTGTGTAATTCATATTTCCTGACTTTCCTTTGATTGACGCTGGTGAAAAAATATCAGTCATTGGAGACACATCCATGTCTGCTTCCCACCCTGCTGCAGAAAATATAGAAGGATAACACTTCTTCCTTCATCATAAGTTGAATACCACACTTGATTTCGGCCCATTCCTGAAAGTGGGCGTGTGCTTCAATCCCTGAATCTTCGCTCTCCTTTGGGGGCGAGAATGCACTACTAAAGCTGAAGGAGATGATAGGACCCATAACTGAGAGCCTGCGTCAGGATCCACCAAGTCTCTACACTACCTCCCAGTAGTGTTCATAGAAACAGACAGTAGTGTGACCAAGTCTCTACACTGCCTCCCAGTGGTGCCCCCTAGAAACAGACAGTAGTGTGACCAAGTTTATACACTACCTTCCATTAGTGCTCATATAAACAGACAGTAATGTGCAAGTCTCTACACTACCTTCCATTAGTGCTCATATAAACAGACAGTAGTATGCAAGTCTCTACACTACCTTCCATTAGTGCTCATATAAACAGACAGTAGTGTGCAAGTCTCTACACTACCTTCCAGTAGTGCTTATATAAACAGACAGTAGTGTGCAAATCTCTACACTACCTCCAGTAGTGCTCATAGAAACAGACAGTAGTGTGACCACGTCTCTACACTACCTCCATTAGTGCTCATATAAACAGACAGTAGTGTGACCAAGTCTCTACACTACCTTCCAGTAGTGCTCATATAAACAGACAGTAGTGTGCCCAAGTGAATACAGAGTGCAATGAAAAAGCGAACTAGGTCCTAAAAGGTAAGGCGAGCCGAAGTAGGATATGTCCTGCTGCAGGACACATAGTGGTGACATAACGTAACCAGCGCCATTTTTTAGGACAAACGAAGAAGAAGAAGAAGAAAAGAGGTCGCAAATCCATAGTTCTGGAACCCGTGCTTATAATCATACCTGTTACAACTATTTTGTTTAGAAGAATCTAAACATTCATTAAACTGAGGTAATGCAGGCATCACTGATAAGAAATAATACAGTAATCACCGATAAGAAATAATACAAGATTTAAAAAAAACCCATAAAAACTGACAAGAACGTACAAGAAAACTAATCCAGCTTTACACATAACTTCAGGTACGGGTCACTGAAACAGGTCACAATTTTGTAAAGGGTTCACTTCCTGAAATTAGATTAATCATAAATTACATCACTCCTTTACCACGCGTAGAATTGAATCCTGACACTTGAATTAGGGATCAATAAGTCTTTCCTGTGATTTGATATATCGATCACGAAGTTATTCTTCAAATTCAGTCTCCGAAACTTAAAGCCAGGCGGGATTGTAATTTTGATGTCGCACGCTCGACCTCCCGCGTGACCGATGATTAGTTTATTTCCGTAATTAAATTTTGAGGTGTTAATCAAGAATATTGACGATTATTTGTTTCATATTTTAAAGCATAATTATATTACGTAATTTATTACTTCATGTTGCCAGTGATAGTTAAATCACATTTAAATTAACGTGTCGTTATAACAATACGAAGGACTGTTATTAACTGATAGAGGGAAAAGACTTAACATAATTCTGGAGAGTGATAGGGGAAATAACAAAACACCAGGTGGTCCTTAAGAAAAAGGCATGAAGAGAAATTTTTAAAAAGGGTCTATTTTCTTAAATATACAAATCTACTTAGTTTTCCAACCTGGATGTAAGAATCAAGACACCCTCAAGGTAGAGAGAGGTGTATGGTTTAGTTTTGCACAGGATAGAAAAGGTGAGAAAAGTCTGACAGAGGCGAGATTGGCAGAAAATAAGATGACCACATATAAATGAAGAACATACAATAGTCCAACATTTAGGTGAACGCCTTTGTCAAGGACCACATACACATTTGAGACAACAGATAAATGCAAGAGAAAAAAAAGAAAAATAAAACTTGGCTCTCTGGTCTCCTTCTGTGAGAAAGTCGGGCATAAAATAAGCCCAGAAAAATGTAGGTAAGCACAAAGTATAAGCAGGTGATTGACTGAGAAACGACAGACGGAAACAATGCAAAGAAATACCGGCTGGCACACAACATGATGTCACGCCACAGATGGAAAAAAACAAATAACTGTTACTAAAACGAAAGCTATCCAGATGATGCAAATAATAAAAGTGAGAAAACAATATAGAGAGGAGTTTGGATGAAGAATGATTAGAAATAACCGGAAGGGCAAGACTGCTCGCTTAGGATGTCATAACGAGGAAGCTAACGAAGCCCTCTGGGGACTAGCCAGTAAGGATATAAAAGACGGGAGAAACAGGTTCTTTATATGGTTATCCTATAGGATTGAATCGTATTAACCATAACTAGCCCGGGGCAGGGAGAAAACACGTCGAAATGACTGAGTCTAGACCGGGCAAACTGGGCGTCAAGAGCTCGAGGTAGAGTTGCTCAACTTCAGCCCATGTATGCATCTAACCAGTTTGAAGGGGGATCTGATTATACTCCCATGTCCATAGCTCTCTTATCATACTTTTGTCAAACAAAGGTCTGGGCTGGCAAAGAAAAACAACTTAAAGTCATTTCTCTACAAGGAGAGCCTCTTGTGAGCTGCACTCCGTGTAAAAGCAGACATGCTGGATCTCAGTTACGTTACACTGTGCCAAAGGATGTTGAAGAACTTGCTTCTTTATTTACTGCCGTCTTTGGTGTTAATTTTCCTATTTGCTTTTTTGGGGGTGGCCGACCCCAAAATGTTGAAATGTGTTATAAAATCAGTCGAGGAGTACATCTCATGGAGGAAGCATGTTGACGTACTGTCGGGACATATTTCGTGACTTCTTGGGCCTGATATTGTTTTATGGTTATAAGTAAATAGTAAAATATTGGTTCTATCATTACTGTAGGAATTAAAAGAAGATTTTTACAACAGCCTCCAAGCCACAGTAGAAACAATACCCAAGCATGATATGATACTCATCTTGGGCGACTTCAATGTAAAAGTAGGTGAAGGAAATGAAGATAGAAGAAGAATCATGGGAAGAGAAGGAATTGGAGAAATAAATGAAAATGGAGAAAGACTGTGCAGTTTCTGTGAAGAAAACATGATGACCATCGGAGGGACAATTTTCCAACACAAAAACATCCATAAGGTGACTTGGAGGTCACCAGATAAAACCACAGAAAACCAAATTGATCACATACTGATAAACAACAAATGGAAACGGTCACTACAAGATGTGCGAGCAAGGAAAGGAGCAGATGTAGGAAGTGATCACAACCTTCTGGTAGCAAAAATAAAACTAAAATTAAGGAAAGCCAAAATCGGAGAACACAGAAAGATACATTTTGATACAACAAAACTGAAAGACCAGCAAACAAGAAATGAATTCTCAATAGTACTTAAGAACCGCTTCAGTGTCCTACAAGACGAAGCAGAAATGTCCATACTAGAGTTCAATAAAACACTACAGGAAAAAGAAAAAGAGGAAGACCAAGACGAAGATGGCTGCAAGACATCGTTGACGATCTGGAAATGGATGCAACAGCAGCAGGCCATCTTGCTCACAACCGAGAGGCCTACAGGAGTGCTGTTTGTGAGGCAAAGTTTCGCAAGGGACATGCAAATGAATGAATGAAAACGAAAGCCATCCAAATGATGCAAATAATAAAAGTGAGAAAACAATATAGAGAGGAGTTTGGATGAAGAATGATTAGAAATAACCGGAAGGGCAAGACTGCTCGCTTAGGATGTCATAACGAGGAAGCTAACGAAGCCCTCTGGGGACTAGCCAGTAAGGATATAAAAGACGGGAGAAACAGGTTCTTTATATGGTTATCCTATAGGATTGAATCGTATTAACCATAACTAGCCCGGGGCAGGGAGAAAACACGGCGAAATGACTGAGTCTACGCCGGGCAAACTGGGCGTCAAGAGCTCGAGGTAGAGTTGCTCAACTTCAGCCCATGTATGCATCTAACCAGTTTGAAGAGGGATCTGATTATACTCCCATGTCCATAGCTCTCTTATCATACTTTTGTCAAACAAAGGTCTGGGCTGGCAAAGAAAAACAACTTAAAGTCATTTCGCTACACGGAGAGCCTCTTGTGAGCTGCACTCCGTGTAAAAGCAGACATGCTGGATCTCAGTTACGCTACACTGTGCCAAAGGATGTTGAAGAACTTGCTTCTTTATTTACTGCCGTCTTTGGTGTTAATTTTCCTGTTTGCTTTTTTGGGGGTAGCCGACCCCAAAATGTTGAAATGTGTTATAAAATCAGTCGAGGGGTACATCTCATGGAGGAAGCATGTTGACGTACTGTAGGGACATATTTCGTGACTTCTTGGGCCTGATATTGTTTTATGGTTATAAGTAAATAGTAAAATATTGGTTCTATCATTACTGTAGGAATTAAAAGAAGATTTTTACAACAGCCTCCAAGCCACAGTAGAAACAATACCCAAGCATGATATGATACTCATCTTGGGCGACTTCAATGTAAAAGTAGGTGAAGGAAATGAAGATAGAAGAAGAATCATGGGAAGAGAAGGAATTGGAGAAATAAATGAAAATGGAGAAAGACTGTGCAGTTTCTGTGAAGAAAACATGATGACCATCGGAGGGACAATTTTCCAACACAAAAACATCCATAAGGTGACTTGGAGGTCACCAGATAAAACCACAGAAAACCAAATTGATCACATACTGATAAACAACAAATGGAAACGGTCACTACAAGATGTGAGAGCAAGGAAAGGAGCAGATGTAGGAAGTGATCACAACCTTCTGGTAGCAAAAATAAAACTAAAATTAAGGAAAGCCAAAATCGGAGAACACAGAAAGATACATTTTGATACAAGAAAACTGAAAGACCAGCAAACAAGAAATGAATTCTCAATAGTACTTAAGAACCGCTTCAGTGTCCTACAAGACGAAGCAGAAATGTCCATACTAGAGTTCAATAAAACACTACAGGAAACAGCAAAAGAGGTGCTGGGATATCAGAAACGGAGAAAAGAGGAATGGATAAGCAAGACCACATGGGAAAAGATAGAGCAAAGAAAAGAAATCAAGAAAAAATTACTGAACACCAAATCACAACGGCTTAAAGAACGAGTTCTAACTAATTATGCGCAAAAAGACAAAGAAGTGAAGGAATCACGCCGTCAAGATAAACGTCAATACTATGACAACTTAGCAGAAACAGCAGAGAAAGCAGCATATACAGATGACATGAAAACCATATATAAAATCACAAAGCAGATGACAGGTAACTTCAACACAAGATGTGAAAGTGCAGTAAGGTCACAAAATGGACAGCTGGTCAGTGGAGAAAGAGAAAAAATTGAAAGACGGAGGGAACACTTTAACACCCTACTAAACAGAACACAAGCAGCACAAACAATAGACATACCTGAAGCAAAAACGGAACTAAACATCAATACAGGAACAATAACAATAAGTGAAGTAAAGGAGGCAATAAAGAAGCTAAAATCAGACAGGGCACCAGGTGAAGATGAAGTGACTGCTGAGATGTTGAAAGCAGAAGAAACAGAAACACCAAAACAACTTTGCCGGATATTACAACAAATTTGGGATCTAGAAAAAGCCCCAGATGAGTGGAAAACTGGCCTTATAGTAAAACTACCAAAGAAGGGTGACCTCAGAGATTGCGGGAACTGGAGAGGCATTACCCTACTGCCACTCACCAGTAAAGTATTTTGCAGAATAATCATCAACAGAATTGTACCAACACTTGAGGAAAAACTTCGGAAAGAGCAGGCAGGATTTAGGAAAGGAAGATCATGCATAGACCACATATTTGTACTTAGACAAATATTAGAACAGGCAAATGAGTGTCATAACGAGGAAGCTAACGAAGCCCTCTGGGGACTAGCCAGTAAGGATATAAAAGACGGGAGAAACAGGTTCTTTATATGGTTATCCTATAGGATTGAATCGTATTAACCATAACTAGCCCGGGGCAGGGAGAAAACACGTCGAAATGACTGAGTCTAGACCGGGCAAACTGGGCGTCAAGAGCTCGAGGTAGAGTTGCTCAACTTCAGCCCATGTATGCATCTAACCAGTTTGAAGGGGATCTGATTATACTCCCATGTCCATAGCTCTCTTATCATACTTTTGTCAAACAAAGGTCTGGGCTGGCAAAGAAAAACAACTTAAAGTCATTTCTCTACAAGGAGAGCCTCTTGTGAGCTGCACTCCGTGTAAAAGCAGACATGCTGGATCTCAGTTACGTTACACTGTGCCAAAGGATGTTGAAGAACTTGCTTCTTTATTTACTGCCGTCTTTGGTGTTAATTTTCCTATTTGCTTTTTTGGGGGTGGCCGACCCCAAAATGTTGAAATGTGTTATAAAATCAGTCGAGGAGTACATCTCATGGAGGAAGCATGTTGACGTACTGTCGGGACATATTTCGTGACTTCTTGGGCCTGATATTGTTTTATGGTTATAAGTAAATAGTAAAATATTGGTTCTATCATTACTGTAGGAATTAAAAGAAGATTTTTACAACAGCCTCCAAGCCACAGTAGAAACAATACCCAAGCATGATATGATACTCATCTTGGGCGACTTCAATGTAAAAGTAGGTGAAGGAAATGAAGATAGAAGAAGAATCATGGGAAGAGAAGGAATTGGAGAAATAAATGAAAATGGAGAAAGACTGTGCAGTTTCTGTGAAGAAAACATGATGACCATCGGAGGGACAATTTTCCAACACAAAAACATCCATAAGGTGACTTGGAGGTCACCAGATAAAACCACAGAAAACCAAATTGATCACATACTGATAAACAACAAATGGAAACGGTCACTACAAGATGTGCGAGCAAGGAAAGGAGCAGATGTAGGAAGTGATCACAACCTTCTGGTAGCAAAAATAAAACTAAAATTAAGGAAAGCCAAAATCGGAGAACACAGAAAGATACATTTTGATACAACAAAACTGAAAGACCAGCAAACAAGAAATGAATTCTCAATAGTACTTAAGAACCGCTTCAGTGTCCTACAAGACGAAGCAGAAATGTCCATACTAGAGTTCAATAAAACACTACAGGAAACAGCAAAAGAGGTGCTGGGATATCAGAAACGGAGAAAAGAGGAATGGATAAGCAAGACCACATTGGAAAAGATAGAACAAAGAAAAGAAATCAAGAAAAAATTACTGAACACCAAATCACAACGGCTTAAAGAACGAGTTCTAACTAATTATGCGCAAAAAGACAAAGAAGTGAAGGAATCATGCCGTCAAGATAAACGTCAATACTATGACAACTTAGCAGAAACAGCAGAGAAAGCAGCATATACAAATGACATGAAAACCATATATAAAATCACAAAGCAGATGACAGGTAACTTCAACACAAGATGTGAAAGTGCAGTAAGGTCACAAAATGGACAACTGGTCAGTGGAGAAAGAGAAAAAATTGAAAGATGGAGGGAACACTTTAACACCCTACTAAACAGAACACAAGCAGCACAAACAATAGACATACCTGAAGCAAAAACGGAACTAAACATCAATACAGGACCAATAACAATAAGTGAAGTAAAGGAGGCAATAAAGAAGCTAAAATCAGACAGGGCACCAGGTGAAGATGAAGTGACTGCTGAAATGTTGAAAGCAGAAGAAACAGAAACACCAAAACAACTTTGCCAGATATTACAACAAATTTGGGATCTAGAAAAAGCCCCAGATGTGTGGGAAACTGGCCTTATAGTAAAACTACCAAAGAAGGGTGACCTCAGAGATTGCGGGAACTGGAGAGGCATTACCCTACTGCCACTCACCAGTAAAGTATTTTGCAGAATAATCATCAACAGAATTGTACCAACACTTGAGGAAAAACTTCGGAAAGAGCAGGCAGGATTTAAGAAAGGAAGATCATGCATTATTCATAGATTTTGAGAAAGCCTTTGACAGTGTCAACAGAGATGCACTGTGGAAAATCCTAAGATGGCATGGCCTCCCCCATAAGATAGTTAATGTAATCAAAGCCCTATACGAGGGTTTTCAGTGCAAAGTTATCTGTGGAGAACATACCTCCAGCAGCTTTAGGGTACAAACAGGAGTGAAGCAGGGATGTGTACTATCACCAACGTTATTTATCTTGGCAGTAGACTGGTTAATGAAGGAGGCAACATCAGACAAACGCAGAGGATTACAATGGACCCTTGACATAGTGCTGGAGGACCTTGACTTTGCAGACGACATTTGTCTATTATCAAGCAGTCACAAAGAAATGCAAGATAAAATAAACAAGCTAACTCAGAATGCAAACAACATAGGACTAAAGATCAACGTAGGAAAGACAAAGTTAATGAAGCAAAATGTGAACAACAGAAATGTACTCAGAGTAGATAGCAAGTTATTGGAGGAGGTCAACGAATTTGTATACCTTGGCAGCAGAGTAGTAGAAAATGGAGACAGCACAGAGGACATCAACAGCAGACTTACTAGAGCAAACCAGGCTTTTGCAATGCTGCAGAATATATGGAAATCAAAAAAATAAGCATAAATATGAAAATCAGGATATTTAAGAGTAATGTTCTAAGTGTACTACTCTATGGAAGTGAATGCTGGAAAATCACCAAAACCATAGAAAACAAGTTGAATTCTTTCCAGACTAAATGTTTATGAAGAATTAGAAAAATATTTTGGCCAAACACCATAAGAAATAACATCTTATTGGCAGAAATGCAGATGAAGCCACTGACAACAATTATTGAGGAAAGACGCTGGCGATGGTCGGGACATGTGTTCCGAATGACTGATAACTCACTACCAAAAATAGCACTAAGATGGACACCACAGGGGAACAGAAGTAAGGGTAGACCAAAAGAGACATGGAGAAGAACAACAGAAAGGATGTTGAGCAATAGAGGGCTCACCTGGGCAAGAGCAGAAAAAAAGGCGAAGGACAGGCATTTGTGGAAAACCCTTGCGGAACCCCCATGTGCCCTGGACACTTAACAAAACAGCTGAGAAGCACATAAATGCCTTTGAATGTAAATGCTATAGAAGAGTTCTCCAAATATCGTGGACACAAAAAAGAACAAATATATCTATACTCTCTCTCTCTCTCTGAACCTTAAGTGCCCAGGGCACATGGGGCTTCCGCAAGGGTTTTCCACAAATGCCTGTCTTTCGCCTTTTTTTCTGCTCTTGCCCAGGTGAGCCCTATTGCTCAACATCCTTTCTGTTGTTCTTCTCCATGTCTCTTTTGGTCTACCCTTACTTCTGCTCCCCTGTGGTGTCCATCTTAGTGCTATTTTTGGTAGTGAGTTGTCAGTCATTCGGAGCACATGTCCCAACCATCGCCAGCGTCTTTCCTCAATAATTGTTGTCAGTGGTTTCATCTGCATTTCTGCCAATAAAATGTTATTTCTTATGGTGTTTGGCCAAAATATTTTTTTAATTCTACGTAAACATTTAGTCTGGAAAGAATTCAACTTGTTTTCTATGGTTTTGGTGATTTTCCAGCATTCACTTCCATAGAGTAGTACACTTAGAACATTACTCTTAAATATCCTGATTTTCATATTTATGCTTAGTTTATTTGATTTCCATATATTCTGTAGCATTGCAAAAGCCTGGTTTGCTCTAGTAAGTCTGCTGTTGATGTCCTCTGTGCTGTCTCCATTTTCTACTACTCTGCTGCCAAGGTATACAAATTCGTTGACCTCCTCCACTAACTTGTTATCTACTCTGAGTACATTTCTGTTGTTCACATTTTGCTTCATTAATATCTATACTACAAGAGCTTAATATTGAAGAAGGCTGGCTAGTAAAGAGGATTAAAGAGAGAAAACTGAAATATTTTGGACACATTAAACGTCATGATAATTTAGAGAAGACCGTATTGGAAGGATACATAATGGGAAAAAGAAAAAGAGGAAGACCGAAACGAAGATGGCTGCAAGACATCGTTGATGATCTGGAAATGGATGCAGCAGCAGCAGGCCATCTTGCTCACAACCGAGAGGCCTACAGGAGTGCTGTTTGGGAGGCAAAGTTCCGCAAGGGACATGCAAAGGAATGAATGAATGGCATGGCCTCCCCCATAAGATAGTTAATGTAATCAAAGCCCTATACGAGGGTTTTCAGTGCAAAGTTATCTGTGGAGAACATACCTCCAGCAGCTTTAGGGTACAAACAGGAGTGAAGCAGGGATGTGTACTATCACCAACGTTATTTATCTTGGCAGTAGACTGGTTAATGAAGGAGGCAACATCAGACAAACGCAGAGGATTACAATGGACCCTTGACACAGTGCTGGAGGACCTTGACTTTGCAGACGACATTTGTCTATTATCAAGCAGTCACAAAGAAATGCAAGATAAAATAAACAAGCTAACTCAGAATGCAAACAACATAGGACTAAAGATCAACGTAGGAAAGACAAAGTTAATGAAGCAAAATGTGAACAACAGAAATGTACTCAGAGTAGATAGCAAGTTATTGGAGGAGGTCAACGAATTTGTATACCTTGGCAGCAGAGTAGTAGAAAATGGAGACAGCACAGAGGACATCAACAGCAGACTTACTAGAGCAAACCAGGCTTTTGCAATGCTGCAGAATATATGGAAATCAAAAAAATAAGCATAAATATGAAAATCAGGATATTTAAGAGTAATGTTCTAAGTGTACTACTCTATGGAAGTGAATGCTGGAAAATCACCAAAACCATAGAAAACAAGTTGAATTCTTTCCAGACTAAATGTTTATGAAGAATTAGAAAAATATTTTGGCCAAACACCATAAGAAATAACATCTTATTGGCAGAAATGCAGATGAAGCCACTGACAACAATTATTGAGGAAAGACGCTGGCGATGGTCGGGACATGTGTTCCGAATGACTGATAACTCACTACCAAAAATAGCACTAAGATGGACACCACAGGGGAACAGAAGTAAGGGTAGACCAAAAGAGACATGGAGAAGAACAACAGAAAGGATGTTGAGCAATAGAGGGCTCACCTGGGCAAGAGCAGAAAAAAAGGCGAAGGACAGGCATTTGTGGAAAACCCTTGCGGAACCCCCATGTGCCCTGGGCACTTAAGGTTCAGAGAGAGAGAGAGAGAGAGAGAGAGATCATTACTGTAGCGTCAACTTAGGCTATGATCTCCACAGCTGACCCGACTCTGGAGTGTATACTTTTGGTGTGGTAGAATGTTCTGTGGTAATTGGAGTGACTAATCTCTGCAGTAAGTTAAGTGACTAATCTCTGTGGTAAGTAAAGTGACTAATTTCTGTGGTAAGTTAAGTGACTAATCTCTGTGGTAAGTAAAGTGACTAATTTCTGTGGTAAGTTAAGTGACTAATCTCTGTGGTAAGTTAAGTGACTAATCTCTGTGGTAAGCCGAGTGACTAATTTATGTGGTAAGTAAAGTGACTAATCTCTGCAGTAAGTTAGGTGACTAATCTCTGTGGTAAGTAAAGTGACTAATCTCTGTGGTAAGTTAAGTGACTAATCTCTGTGGTAAGTGGAGTGAATAATTTCTATGTTAATTGTAGTGACTAATCTCTGTGGTAAGTTAAGTGACTAATCTCTGTGGTAAGCGGAGTGACTAATCTCTGTGGTAAGTTAAGCGACTAATTTCTATAGTAATTGTAGTGACTAATCTCTGTGGTAAGTTAAGTGACTAATCTCTGTGGTAAGCGGAGTGACTAATTTATGTGGTAAGTTAAGCGACTAATTTCTGTGGCGATTGGAGTAACTAATCTCTTTAGTAAGTTAAGTGACTAATCACTGTGGTACGTGAAGTGACTGATCTCTGTGGTTAGTGAAGTGACTAATCTCTGTGGTACGTGAAGTGACTAATGCTGATTTAAATTTTTCATGTGTTACATGTCCAATAAAGGTTGTACCCAAGAAGAGTTGACGGAATATTAGATCTGCAGAAATGTGTTGGTTGAAAAGCTTGCTACATTTTTCTTGTTTTCTTGTTTTTTCTTTCATATCACACAATACAGATACATAGATATAGTTTTATATAGATACAGTTTTATCTGATTGATAATATTTTTTTGCGTTTGGAATTTTGACTCGGAGATGTGGTTTTGCTATGTGATGTGAACTATCTGCTGATGTGATTGTACTGAATAGTTAACGTCAATTGGAAGTCGGGACGCAATGAGGCTGTTGAATTGTATTATTCCATCATCATCATCATCATCTTACATTTTCATTTGACCATGCCACATACATCGTCACGTTTATTTTTTTTTATCATCAATTGTTATGTCATAAAATCATTAAAACCATACATTTATTTATCATTTCACAATTACAGCTGTATTCTGGGTACTGTCTTGTATATATTCAAATTGTATTTGACATTTCATACGTGTATGTGTTTTGTCTACAGAGTCTCATAAATGTGCAAGTAAAGAGTGGAGAGAGAGAGAGAGAGAGAGATGGAGTGTAGTAATGTATCTACTGGTGCCAAACACAGCCTTGAGAATACTCTAAATTTAAAGGGTGGGGGTGGGAGGGGGTAAAGGGACCTGGAAGTATTTTGGGGCAAGTAACTTTTGGATATTTTAGTACAGAATGTGCAAATTCGAAGCCAAGCCCACTACAGTTCATTCAATCGCCGTTTCGTTAAGGTAACTTAGGTCCAAAATAACCTACATTGGTACTTCCACTTCCATCGCTTCTCTTTCTTTGCCTTATGTAGCTTTGACATCCTGATGTCTCCGACATGTTTCGATGTTCTTCAGATTTTTGAAGAAACGTATAAAAATTAGATTACATACAAGCTAAAATAATGTACAGATAGAAAAAAAAACAAATGAAGAGGTCCTGGAGAAGATTCAGGACAAGGAAAACTGGTTAACTCTTCCCGTCCCATTGTCGCGATAGTGAGAATTTCCAGTTACTGAGTTGCGTGCTATGTTCGTTATAGTGACAATTCATTTGTTTCAATAAAACCAACCCGTGTAACATTTAGATTATACATATTTCCTCCGCGTTTCCCGTGACATTTTTCAAAATTATGAGAACTTCTTAGACATGTTATGAGAACTTCTTAGACATGTTATGAGAACTTCTTAGACATGTTATGAGAAGACAGACATTAGAGAGCCTGGTAACCACAGGAAAACTCAAGAGAAAAAGAAGAAGTGGGGAGAGGAGAGGGGAAGAGGAAAATATCTGAGTGGACTAACTAAGAGTTCAAACTTATCGGAAACACCAGTGATCACTTAAGAAGGAAAGCATGATGCCAGCGCTGTAGGTCAAGGCACGTAACTTAGGTACACGCAGCTATTTGAGAGGAGGGGAGGTAGGTGGTTACTGGGGCTTTAATCAGCTATTTGAGAGGAGGAGAGGTAGGTGGTTACTAGAGATTTAATCAGCTATTTGAGAGGAGGAGAGGTAGGTGGTTACTAGAGCTTTAATCAAGTATTTGAGAGGAAGAGAGGTAGGTGGTTACTAGAGCTTTAATCAGATATTTGAGAGGAGGGGAAGTAGGTGGTTACTTCAGCTTTAATCAGATATTTAAGAGGAGGGGAAGCAGGTGGTTGCTAGAGCTTTAATCAGATATTTAAGAGGAGGGGAAGTAGGTGGTTACTTCAGCTTTAATCAGATATTTAAGAGGAGGGGAAGTAGGTGGTTACTAGAGCTTTAATCAGATATTTAAGAGGAGGGGACGTAGGTGGTTACTTCAGCTTTAATCAGATATTTAAGAGGAGGGGAAGTAGGTGGTTACTAGAGCTTTAATCAGATATTTAAGAGGAGGGGAAGTAGGTGGTTGCTTCAGCTTTAATCAGATATTTAAGAGGAGGGGAAGTAGGTGGTTACTAGAGCTTTAATCAGATATTTAAGAGGAGGGGAAGTAGGTGGTTACTTCAGCTTTAATCAGATATTTAAGAGGAGGGGAAGTAGGTGGTTACTTCAGCTTTAATCAGATATTTAAGAGGAGGGGAAGTAGGTGGTTACTTCAGCTTTAATCAGATATTTAAGAGGAGGGGAAGCAGGTGGTTGCTAGAGCTTTAATCAGATATTTAAGAGGAGGGGAAGTAGGTGGTTACTTCAGCTTTAATCAGATATTTAAGAGGAGGGGAAGTAGGTGGTTACTAGAGCTTTAATCAGATATTTAAGAGGAGGGGAAGTAGGTGGTTACTTCAGCTTTAATCAGATATTTAAGAGGAGGGGAAGTAGGTGGTTACTAGAGCTTTAATCAGATATTTAAGAGGAGGGGAAGTAGGTGGTTACTTCAGCTTTAATCAGATATTTAAGAGGAGGGGAAGTAGGTGGTTACTAGAGCTTTAATCAGGTATTTTAGAGGAGGGGAGGTTGGGTGGTTATTACAGCTTGATATTTTAGAGGAGGGGAGGTAGGTGGTTACTATACCTTGAATAAGATATTTGAAAAAAGGGGAGGTAGGTGGTTACTAGAGTGTGAATCAGCTATTTGAGTGGAGGGGAGGTAGGTGGTTACTACACCTTGAATGTAAACAGGGAACCAAAGCTGACAAAATCCCATCCTACTTTCCATGCCCATGCTACTTTTAAAATCCCATACTACTTTCAAAACCCCGTCCTAACTTTAAAATCCCATCCTACTTTCAAAATCCCATCCTACTTTCAAAAACCCATACTAATTTCAAAATCCCATCCTAATTTCAAAATCCCATCCTACTTTCAAAATCTCATCCTACTTTCAAAATCCCATCCTGCTTTCAAAATCCCATCCTACTTTCAAAATCCCATTCTATTCTACCTTTCAAATCCCTTCTAATCTTCTCATTGTACTTTTGAAAATTGTTAAATGAGCGGGTAACAGAGTAAAGAACCCACCCCTGATCCTACCCCCCTCCCTCCCAGCTTCTGATTTGCTTGTTGGAACCACTCTGGACAAAGAAACCACGATGCCATTCCCCCATGTTTCCCTTGTTGTTTATGTCTGTAAAATCTTCACCAAAGCGTCGACTGCACAAAACGGAATTTACAAGCTACAGTACATCAAAGAAATCATAGTAAAATCGTATTTGTTTTAACTGAAAGAATTGCTTAACACTTAACAGTGGAGAGGCAAGATTAATATTTAATATTCGGCAAAAGGAAAGCTGTGATTTCAAATCCCCTGATGCCTTGTAGGGTAGGCTCTGGCCAAAGGTTAGTGGAGTAAACCATAAACAAACCGATGGAAGGCAAGGGGAAACCAACACTGTACATTCCCAAGAACAATCATGACAGTCCACAATTCTTTTGAATAATCAAGTCTAAAGACAGGGAATTGTGGAGATAAATGATTACCTACGCCACGCGGCACGGCACTTGATTGATTGATTGAGAAATGTGTCGAAATTTTCCTGAAGTTTTCAACACTCTTTATCCCGCTGTAAGTGATAAAGTTTCTAGATCTATGCGCTGTTTTTCTTATGTGAAGTCTCTTGCTGGCTAAAATTCTCGGCAATACTTAGAACGAATCTGCATCACGCAGTGTAACTGGAGATACCGGTAGCAACTTCTTTCCCTTCTTCGCCTTTTCTTCTTTAGAGTTATATCACAGTCACAATCTTTTCAGACAAGGTGAGAAAAGAATAAGATAAAACCAAACAATTCATAGACCGGGGGGGGGGGGGTCACGGACCCCGTGGCTGGCGAGGGCTGTATCTCACCCAGAACGTACAGGCCGAAAAGCTTGCCTCGTGGGCTAATCCTTTGATATTCTGAGCAATTATGATATGAGGTTCCCCCCTACCCCCCTTTCCACCCCGGTTAGAGCAGTTACTGCCTTAACATCGGGACATTTATTCTGAAAACGTTTTTCTCATGAAAAGACTAAATGGTATGAAATGCAAGGGAAAAAAGGAAAATTTTGTTCTTAGATATTAATTAAAATTAGTTATCATAACAGAGTGTCAGTGGGAAATCTAGCGATGTTTGTGGAGAGAGAGAGAGAGAGAGAGTATCAGAGAGCTAGAAAGTGTGTGAGAGTGTGTGGAAGGAGTGTGCGCGTGTGTATGTGTAGGAGTCTGTGTGAGAGCACGTGAGGGAGAATGTGTGTGGGCCCGCGCGTGCGAAATAGAACAAACGAAAAAATTATCTTTATTTTTTCGAAGGGTAAAGAACTGATCAGACAGGCCTGTCTGACATTCTGTCCTTTATCTCTCAACCTTAAATCTGCCACAAACGTTCACTTAGTACAGTCGGTACATGACAAGTATGACTTATAACTACTAAACATTTGACAGAAAACCTCTTATCAATACAGTCAGTTGTTTAAGTGAACTAAGTGCAAGCTAAGTAAATGTGTGCACATTTTAAAGCATTCATTATAGTTAGATACATAACTTAACAGAGACAATGCGAGAGCGTAAGAGAGAGAGAGAGAGAGAGATTGTGATGTAGCATAGCTTTGTAAGTAATGATTATTGTGGTTATTATTATTATTATTATTATTACTATTAATGAATATGATTATTAAAATATACAATAAAGAAAATAGTAAGATTGAATAGTGACAGAGAAAAGCAGGTAGAAAAAAGGAAGAGAAAGGTGTAAAACTTCCATGACACGAGAACAAGACGCGGACAAAAGTAAACAGTGACGCTGACATGTAGGAAAGACAAAAGTGGGACGCCAGAAAGTAGGATGGTCCAGTGATAACAAAGCAGTGACTGGACGTTGACACGAGTAAACAAAGTAGAAAAGACAAATAGAAAAGGCACACACAATGAAAATCAAGGGCACAATAAAACCTCTGACATGAAATAGCAAGATAATGTCTTAGGTAAATAACAGTTGTATAAACGGAGTTGACACTTGACACCTGTTAGGTGACACGCGTTAGATGCGATTGCACACGGTTTTTAAATAAAGAAGTGACCATCTCGGCCAGGTGACCAATTAAATATTTAGAGGCGTGGGCTATTGAACAATTGACGTACGACAAATGAGCAAAGGGGCTGTTTGAATGACGGACAATCAGAAAGCTCATGGGAACCAGTGGACATCTGAAAGATGGAGCCAAAATACTTATTGGTTAATCAATCCATCAAGCTGGACTTCAGGATAAAAAGGTGAACGGAGAAGTACGAAAGGAACAGAAGAAGAAAGAAGGAGAACCAAGTATTAAGGAACGAGGAAGAAGAAGAGACAGAGGACGGAGCTTCAAAGACAGAGGAACAAGGACGGTCAGTGAATTGAAACCGGTCCAGACACGAGAAGAAGAGAACGACAGACATACAAGAGAAGACACGAAAGAGAAAGAAGACGTAGGTAACGACAGTTGGAATAGATGGACAATTAGAGCAATAGATACTCATGAAAATCAATTTTGAAGAAGTAGTTTTAGGACAGATTGAATCTGTTTCAAATGATTCAAGTGATATGAATATTTATGACTTTGAAACTTCAAGTACAGTGATTTAGTCGTGTAACTGATTTACCACGTATCTCAGATGGAATATATAGTACAGAGTTTAAAACTCTCCTCTTACCAAATGTGTAGAATATTGTGAAATAGGAGAACATTGAGAAATGCTGCATGTAGAGTATGATAGTTTGATATTGATGTGCTTCAACGACGAAACTAACGAAGATTATGTCATATTGCATCTTGGTACAAGTGATGTTGTGAATTCTAAATCGAATATCTTAATTGTCAGAATTAAATAATGCAATGAAATGTTCATCGGACTTCCCCTGATTATAGACGTGCCAATGGTTGTGAAACATAATCTAAAACCACAGAAACTGGATATGTGTGAAGAGAAAGTCGGTATTAATCAAGAACATCTTTTTTAGTCAGAAATATATCATTAACAGATGAAAATGTTATAGTGAGTGTATGTGAGAAAGAGGAAGAGTGTCAAAAGTCGAGGTAATGAGAAAATGAGAGTGAGAAAGATTGAGAGAGAGAGAATGGGAGAGAGAGAAAGAGAGAGAAGAGAAAGAGAGAGAAAGAGAGAACGAAAGAGAGAGAATGCAGTGAGGTGCTGCCTCTCAAGTAATGGTATCTGGAAGCCATTGACAGGACAGAAAATGGAATTACTTTTTACCACGCAAAATCTGGTCTGCAGTTTTTGCTGGTGCTTAATGGAGACATCATAGCCAGTGCAACAAGTGGATCTTGGATGTCTTCCTTGCTGTCGGAGAGTTTGATTTTAAGACTTGTGGTGAGAGGATTACATTAAAGAGCAGTCCACGTGTCTCTTTGAAGTCTTCAGGATTTTTTCTCAGGAGAAGAAAAGGATGATTCATCTCTTCGGTAGTTTTGTTACAAGACTGGTACGAGACGAATGCCCATAGAAACAGTGAAAATGAACAAAGTGAAAGTAGAGTTTGTGTGCATGTGCCGTGCGCACTGTTAGCCACGATATCGAAATGTATTTTCTCCTGTCTGTTGTCAGATAAAAACTGACATTTCTGTGTACAATGTTGGTACAGGTTTATAAACACACGAACTTACTGTAGAAACGAAAACAAAAACGAAGAATGACAGCTTCTCCAAAACATCTCAAGACACAATAATTTACTGTCTATATTTTTTTCCAAATCACATTCTCTCCAGTCACGAACATGTCCACACACAGCAATATTCTCAGTCAAAGTCATCGAATAACAGCCAGTCCGAATCCAGCTCTTCTCCCCCCCCCCCTCAATATCAGCTGAGTGTGTGAACTTAACCTGGTTGAGGTTAACCTATCAACTTGCGACATAGCCACCTTGGAGTTTGTTGTTCTGATTTTATTTAAGTAACACACTAATAATTACTGAATAAGTACATAGAACTAAGTATATAACTATACACGAAGCCACTGCAGTAAAGCTGTGATAACAAAATGTATAAACTAGGGCAAAAGTACGAGTAATAAAGATGTTCATACTTTTTTTCCTAGTTTATACATTTTGATTTTATTTCAACCCTGTTCCCTACTCCTCCTCCTCCTCATCCTCATCCTCTCTCTCTTTCCCTTACCCCCACCCAGCCACCCCTCTATTTTCGCAAAAAGATGTAAGCAATTTCAAATAGTTACCGCCATCATTATTATTATTACACACAAAAAAAACGAACTTAAGTTATAGAGAATCGGCAAGAACAAAAGCAACATCTTGGGCTTACTTCATAGCGCAATCTTTTCTCGTAGCCACGGAATAGTAGAAGAACTTGCACATGGTTCAATGCATTCCGGCGTTTCATACGGAAATATGAAACGTTTCTAGCAGTTCTTTCATACGGAAGAATGAAACGTTACTAGTACGTTTCTAGCAGTTCTTTCATACGGAAGAATGAAACGTTGCTGTTGGGCAGACTCCATTGTTTAAAAATGTCGGCCAAAACAACGATTTTGTTCAACGCTGCTTGAAGAATGACCGCCGGATGTTGTCAGCTACTCCAAGCTGTTTTCAGTTCTTTCAGGAGAAAACTAATAATAACCAGGAATAACTCACGCAGTTCATTATCAGGGTACAGGATTACAAGAATTTGAATTTTCATTGTTCAAGATCTCATCTGGCAGGAGTGATGTGACAGCTCTGCATTACTGCATATGTCGTCTGCTGTAAGTGCTAGTTGCAGGTCTTATTTAACGACAGAATTCCATGCATCAGTTTAAAAGCAACTCCCTCCACATGAAAATTAGTTCGTCTTCCTTCTTCTTCTTCTTCTTCCTTTCTTTCTTTCTCTTTCTTTCTTTCTTCTTCTTCTTATTCGAGAGCTTCGTTAGATGTCAATTTAAGCTTCAGAATTAACGCCTCTGTTTTTGCGCAGTGACATGATGCACCCACATCTTTTTCTTTTGCTGGGACTGGCAAGGACCGTGGCTCTTGTCCCAGTTCTCCGTGCGGCCTGGGTCTTGGGTGGTACATGTATTAAACTCTGGTGTCACTTGTGATTCACTGCAGAGGCAGACAGGACTGAGTCCTGAGTTTACTTGTTTCACCCTACAGTGTTCTCTTCTGTGTCTGTAAGTGCGAATCTTTAATCTTCGTGATGGTCTTGGTCAGTTATGGAATCTTTAACATGAACAAGAGAAGCCGTAGCCACGAGATGACACTGGAGATTAGCCGATAGCCAAACATCGTCTCCATTTCAACCATAGGAGGAAAAGAGGAACTAGCACGGAAATGAACATTCGTTTCCTCGAAAACATTATATGAAGATCGCTGTAAATCATTGGATAAGAATACATCTCACTAGAAACAACCAAGGGTACAAGATGAATGTGCGTGACACAAGTCCTGCTGGCTTTGGAGTCTTGCCAAGACGGCTAAAGATTTGAAAGACGTGGAAAGGAGAGAGGTAGTTTCCTACCACAGTGTCTGCACAGATCAGAAAGTCCAGTTATCGAAAGTGAGCAAGACACAAAATGATTTTAAAACTGCAGGAAAAATAAATTACATTTATTACAGTTTTATTATTTTTTTATATTTCCGCTTTGCCTACATGTAACATTCGCTTGATTAAAAATAGTTTTGCCAGAGATATAAGAAACCACATAAATAGTATAATCTACAAAAACGCAGTGGTACTAGAATCTTCTTTGTATGTCCTTCAGGAGCGGGAACGAGACCGGAGGGAAAGATGGAGGGACGTGGGAGAAGAAATGTTGAATGTAATTTTTTGTTTTAAATGTCACTTAAAAAAAGAATGACAGGGGAAGAGAGCATAAAAAGCAAAAAAAAAAAAAAGGAAGTTGATATAACTCATGAAAAATCAAGGAATTCATGATATTATTTCCAAAAAAAAAAAGGAAAACATGAAATCTATTAGCAAAGACGTTTCATCATTATGGCTATCCAGTGTTCCTCTAAGCTGCGCGGCAGCTCGGCTGCAGATGTCTCACAAAGACGAATGTCCATGCGGCAGTAGAGTTCCAGACTCCGGAACGTATCCTTGAAGAGTGCCCAACCATTCGGACCTGAGGCATGAGACATGGCCAGAGGACCCGAGCTTGGGGCACAAGTTCTGGGGCTCCTATGAGGATCCAAACTGTGGGCTTTGCCATGTCGACAGGGATCAGGATCTGATGTGACCAACAGGCTCGAACGCAGTAGAAGAAGAATAAGTCATGACACGCATGAAAAAAAGAATATAATTACTAATTCTATTTGTTCACTTTCCTGACGTCACTCTGTGCTATAAAGGCGCTGGAAAAAATGCCATAGAGTTTCTTTTCTAGACGTCTTTGAATTTTATTATTGGACGTAACAATGCGCATGTGCGCGCTGTTTCCTTTTTGCTTTTGAGAATTTATTTGCACAGGGTGAAATTTGTGCGCACGAACGCAAACCCTTAGAGGGCATATTGGCTGTGACTTGTTTCTTTTTCCTTATACAAAATTAAGCGGACGTAACGAAAGAAAGATCTCGCGCAAAGGGAAATTAAGCGAAGCTGTTAGTTGCTTGTTTTCATTTAAGATGTATCTGACAATGAACAAGGAAGTATTAAATTAATTGGAACTGAAAAAGAAATAATGAATAACATAAGAACCAGCTAGTTCAAATATTTCTGACATACGCAGAGGTTTAATACAATAACGAAAACCACCTTTCTTGTTGAGTCACACCTCAAGAAATGTGGGGTTGCTGGAAGCAAGAGATTTTCTTAATAGAGGGAGATGTTGAAGGAAAAAAAAAGCTTGAGGATTATAACGACGTACAAGTAGATGAGTAGATGAGTGGACAACATAAAACAATGGCCTAGTTTCAGCTTGCCCATCTGAAGGGGTAGCAAGTTGAAGGGCCAATGAAGCTATCCTTCCGAGGGGAAACGACATAAGATGATGTCAGATGTTTACAGAAAAAGAACTTATGAATTGAAATCTATCATTCGTTTGTGATATCATCGTTATACTGACTACTCAAAGTACATGTGAAATGTGAGTTTTCCCTCAGTACACTAAGTACTGAAAGCACATGTAATGTGTAAATTATCATTGAATTATGTGAACCGGAGTACAAGCTATGAAACAATCACAGTACTTTCACTTATTCTTTTCATCAGCCTTTGATCTGAGATGTTAGTCTTTTTTTTTCTAAGTATAATACAGAAATCGAAGTATTTAGTGAACTTAGGTTGTACCCTGAGGAAAACAGTATGGAAGTACCATAAAACATTACAACAAGTACAGTTCTTCACAATGTATAGTGTGTCATGAGCTTTTGTACACTCTTCATAACGTTTAGTGTGCCATGACATTTTGTATCACACACTAATTAGTGTATGAGCATATAACTATACACGGAGTCACTGCAGTAAAGCTGTGATACCAAAATATATAAACTAGGAAACAAAATAGGAACAGCTTTATTACTTAACGAGTGCACAGTTGGGACGTTTCGGCGTGGGCCTTAATCATACAGAAACAACAGGACAAAGAAATAGAGAGAGGAGATAAAGTATAAATTCGCATGAATGCTGTGTTTAAAAAAATCAAATAAAATGAATAGATCACTTAGCTATAACTTGTAAGAATCTGTGGCTTGTCCGACGCTGTGTGTCAGAAATGCGCATGGTGGAGTGTAGAGAGTTTTTAAATGGAGACTTGAGATGTGTGATAGGTGGGTCGTAACTGAGGGTGGTAGGTGGGGAAACCGAGGAGAGGAGAGAGAGAGAGAGTGATACATTTGTAATAATCTAGCCGGGGGAAGGTGAAATATGCGATTATAGTTAGGGTAGAGGGGTTGTAATGTGATGCTGTGAGGAATTTCTGAACTATGTGTAACAAGTGAGAAGGGAGTGGAACTTAGTGGGGAGGGATTGTGGAATAGGAGAATGTTAGGTGTAGCTGAATAACGAGTTCAAACCATGTGATTCCAGTATTCTTGAATGTAGCGGTTCTCAAGCGCTATGCGGCTTCTGTCATCTGCGTGACATTGTTTGATATGAGATTTTGTATATTTTTCATAATGTATAATATGCCATGAGATTTTGTATATTCTTCACAGCGTTTATTGTGTCATGACAATCTGTTTATTCTAGTCACTGCCACAAGTTTGCTTTCATTTCTTTTTACCTACAAAACCTTCGTCAAGTTCAGTCATCTCTGAGGTGGACTAACTTGGTTCTCAGAAATCGGCCATCGGAGTGTCAAGGGTCAACTTACCTCGGGCCTACCTGTATCGTTGGTCACGTGGTGTGGAATATTCAGCGAGTCAGAGGCAGTCGCTCGGAGGCAAACGGCCAGGTAACCCGGGCTAGCATGTGATCGTGGGATACCTGGATGAGTATACTGAAACGTCTGATATTGTGTTTTGTGGAATAAATGACTGTTGTGTCAGGAACCTAAATGTTGCCCAGTGCCGCCTCAATTTGTGTAAGTTGTCTTAAGTCGGATGTTTATGTATTGTAAGTACTGTCGTAAGTCGGGTGTTTGAGTATTGTAAGTACTGTGGCAAGTCGGGTGTTTGAGTATTGTAAGTACTGTGGCAAGTCGGGTGTTTGAGTATTGTAAGTACTGTGGCAAGTCGGGTGTTTGAGTATTGTAAGTACTGTGGCAAGTCGGGTGTTTGAGTATTGTAAGTACTGTGGCAAGTCGGGTGTTTGAGTATTGTAAGTACTGTGGCAAGTCGGGTGTTTGAGTATTGTAAGTACTGTCGCAAATCGGGTGTTTGAGTATTGTAAGTACTGTGGCAAGTCGGGTGTTTGAGTATTGTAAGTACTGTGGCAAGTCGGGTGTTTGAGTATTGTAAGTACTGTGGCAAGTCGGGTGTTTGAGTATTGTAAGTACTGTGGCAAGTCGGGTGTTTGAGTATTGTAAGTACTGTGGCAAGTCGGGTGTTTGAGTATTGTAAGCATAACTCGTGACATGTGTTTAACGTTAAGTGTGTAATGATTTCCACTGAAGATTAGGATTTTGTGAAGCATAGTTTCACCACTGAGATTTCCATGACCATGTTTGGTATATGTGAATGCGTTCATCTTGACTCATGGACATTTCTATTTGTTTCCTCGGTGTTTTGTGTGCCCGCACTTGTGTGTTGTTGGCCAGTGTCAGTTCATCCATGATTATAATGCTATGATATGTTTCATTATCATATGAGTCATAATGCTATTAGTGTGTCATTGCTTATGTCAATTCTGCACTTTATTTGATGATGGTGATGCAGGCAGTATATTGCGTATTTTGATACATATGGATGAGTTGGCGAGGAACTCCTATGTGTGTAAGGGAGTGTAGCTAGCTCATGATTTTTGTGGATATTCATTTATGTTGCATATAAGACAAGAAAATCGTAAGAGATGTTGAAAATATGTATTAGCGTCGCGTGGAGTGACGCTTGGTTTGGTTATGTTGATTTTCATAACCATGGCCATATTTGTTTCATGTTGATGTTAACTGTATTATGAGGACATACAGTTGTGTGCTTCTATGTTATCTGGTGTAAACGTGAGTGGCGTCTGGTGTTGTGATTAAACTAAACCAGTTTATTTGCCTGTGATCAGTCTTGTCTCTGAGTAGTTTCTTGTTGTTGGCAGAGATAGCGCTGGGTGATATGTTGATTTATTACTAGTAGCAAAGTCGTTTAGGGTACATGACAAGACACTAAATGAAGGGGCAAGAACCTGAGTAGTGGAATATCTTTAGGGCTGCAGTTTTTGACAGTTTTTCAACATACAGCTGTACTACATTGGGCACTGAATTGATTAAATAACGGCCAGCGATTTAAGCCATAAACACCAAAATAAATAGCACCTCCTGCGATGGTAACAAACTAGAAAGATAAAGATAAAAACTGAAGTAATTAAAAGTTGAGATAACACCAGACAATAGCAACCAAGCACCGAATTCCTACACATCGTCCTACATTTGTCTTCTTTCTTGCTTTTTTTGCTTCCTTTGGAATTTGCTCTTTTCGGGAGGGCAGACATCAATTTTTGTCCGCCAGACAGATCTATGTTGTCCAAACAATCGTAGATGTTCTCCAGCTTCATTTCTTCTGACCAGGTTGAAAAGTCGAAGCTCCTCAGGATCATTAGAGCTAGGCGATGAAGGTTGTCAGAAAAGGACAGTTTTGAAGAATGTGCCGTCAGTTGTCCTTTATCTGTCCATATGAATTCCATGTGTGCAACTAAGGCCTCGTTCTGAAGCCTGACGCGATCTCATATTGACTCTTGTACCTGGTGATAACTTCCAAAGGAGACAACAGATCTCGGTAAGTCCTGTAAGTTTAGTCTTAAGCTTTCATGAAAACATTATAACAACAGGGAAGATGCATGGGAAGACCAAGAGAAAAAAAAGAATCATGAACAGTCCAAAATGATGGTACAAAAAAAAAAGAAATGAAATAACTGAGATGATGGAAAATATCAAGGACGAGATCTGCGGATTAGCAGGTCCGTCATATTGATGACCTTGATCAGGATGCTGTTACACAAGGAAAAGAGCCAAGCGGGATATATATGTTTAATAAACCCTAGAATAAAACAAACTCAAATCCGTCACCGACACCGAATGCATCTCTATAGAATAAAAGACTAGAATAAAACAGAGAGCATTAAAGCAAGCGTGGTAAATCTACACAATCTGAAACAAAAGATGTTTGAAGGGAATTTAACAAAACTTTACTAAACTGTCAGAAACTATTGGGTCAAAATCTTAGAGCAATATGAAAGCAAATACCCAGGAGGATCCACAGCTTTTCAAAACCTTGGCACAAGGAGAAGGCGGGTAACAGGCTGGCTAGAGGATACTGAAACGTGTGACGGCTGATGCAGTGTCTGAGAGAAATCACCTCAGCGCAGAATATAAACCCAATTTCTGAGAGACATCAGCTCAGTACAGAATATAAACCCAGTGTCTGAGAGACATCAGCTCAGTACAGAATATAAACCCAATGTCTGAGAGACATCAGCTCAGTACAGAATATAAACCCAATGTCTGAGAGACATCATCTCAGTACAGAATATAAACCCAATATCTGAGAGACATCAGCTCAGTACAGAATATAAACCCAATGTCTGAGAGACATCAGCTCAGCGCAGAATATAAACCCAATGTCTGAGAGACATCAGCTCAGTACAAAATATAAACCCAATGTCTGAGAGACATCAGCTCAGTACAGAATATAAACCCAATGTCTCAGAGACATCAGCTCAGTACAGAATATAAACCCAATGTCTGAGAGACATCAGCTCAGTACAGAATATAAACCCAGTGTCTAACAGAAATCAATTTAATACAGAATATAAACTAAGTCAATACCGTACAGTAACTATGTGAGTGTTGACTAAAGTCATCACGACGTACATCAGTGACATGTTTATGCATAAGAAAGACCAAACGAATTGAAACAAAGCCATTGCCCCACACAGACAAAGTGGACGTCTAACAAAATAACGCCATTGCCCCACAAAGACAAAGTGGATGTCTACAAAAATAAAGCTGTTGCTCCACAAAGACAAAGTGGACGTCTAACAAAATAAAGCCATTGCCCCACAAAGACAAAGTGGACGTCTACAAAAATAAAGCCATTGCTCCACAAAGACAAAGTGGACGTCTAACAAAATAAAGCCATTGCTCCAAAAAGACAAAGTGGACGTCTAACAAAATAAAGCCATTGCTCCACAAAGACAAAGTGGACGTCTAACAAATGTCAGTCAAACGTCATCGTAAACGTACGACAGAAAGTCCATGACCAACAGACAAGTCTATGACCAACAGACAAGTCTATGACCAACAGACAAGTCCATGACCAACAGACAAGTCTATGACCAACAGACAAGTCTATGACCAACAGACAAGTCCATGACCAACAGACAAGTCTATGACCAACAAACAAGTCCATGACCAACAAACAAGTCCATGACCAACAAACAAGTCCATGACCAACAGACAGGTCTATGACCAACAGACAAGTCTATGACCAACAGACAAGTCTATGACCAACAAACAAGTCTATGACCAACAAACAAGTCCATGACCAACAAACAAGTCCATGACCAACAGACAAGTCTATGACCAACAGACAAGTCTATGACCAACAGACAAGTCTATGACCAACAGACAAGTCTATGACCAACAAACAAGTCCATGACCAACAAACAAGTCCATGACCAACAAACAAGTCCATGACCAACAGACAGGTCTATGACCAACAGACAACTCCATGACCAACAAACAAGTCCATGACCAACAGACAGTTCTATGACGAACAGACAATTCTGTAACCAACAGACACCAAGTATGTGCACTACAAAAACAAAACCAATCAGTCCCCTACAAAAACACCTCAATGTAAAATAAAAATAGAAAAAACAAATAGATCACGCCCCTTGTTTGTCGTAAATCGCGTCAGTGCGCCAGAAATAACAAGCCAATGACAAGAATATCTAAGTTAATGCGTTACAAAATTCAAAAACACCTTTAATTGCCAAAATAGACCGAACTCACGCTCAGCACTTACGATTCCCATCGATCATCGCTGACAAGCAAATGACAACAGATAAGTAGATAAGACGAATTTAAACAAACTAATTAAACTAATAATGAGAAAGCGCAATAGCAAATCTCCAAGACTTTAGAAAGTCTATCAGACTGCAAGCAGAGACATGGATGACGCCTTGATCGTACTAAATGCTGCAGTATAATAACTAACATCGTGAGAAGGAAGTGTCTGAACTGAAACTATAAAAGTATATAGGACAAAGACAAATAAAGAGTTTAGATTCTGCTGGTTCAAAGAATCCTTGTTGAAAAACAACATATGTGACAGAAAGCCACATGCAGGATGATGAAATACCATCTGACAGAAAGAAGTACTAGGTCAATGAGCTAGAGGGCATGGGGAGAATCAAGGAAGAAAGAAAAGGTCACGTTTCTGTGCTTTTGTGCTATATAAGAAGCTGTGACGCAGCAGGAGTGACGCAGCAGGAGTGAAGCAGCAGGATTGACGCAGCAGGAGTGACGCAGCAGGAGTGACGCAGCAGGAGTGACGCAGCAGGAGTGACGCAGCAGGAGTGAAGCAGCAGGAGTGACGCAGCAGGAGTGAAGCATCAGGAGTGACGCAACAGGAGTGACGCAGCAGGAGTGACGCAGCAGGAGTGACGCAGCAGGAGTGACGCAGCAGGAGTGACGCAGCAGGAGTGAAGCTGCTGAGAACCACAATCCAGGCCCCGGGGTCCGGCTCTGGGGGGGGGGAATTTTTTTTTTAACTGGAAATATTTTACTTGGACCTCTTCCAATTTTCTCGCGCAGGTTAAATTTCTAGAAGGGCCCCATTGTTAGATGTTCACTGGCGTATTGCTGTATCTCTAACAGCTTCTAGGGCTGGTGGTCTCATACCTGTCTCAGCGTTAGAAGGTGATGTTGTCAAATCACATTCCAAGCACTAGAAAGTTATATTGTCAAATCACATGTCCACGCACTAGAAAGTTAAGTTGTCAAATCACATTCCAAGCACTAGAAAGTTATATTGTCAGATCACATGCCCAAGTACTAGAAAGTTAAGTTGTCAAATCACATTCCAAGCACTAGAAATGATGTTGTCAAATCACATGTCCAAGCGCTAGAAAGTGACGTTGTCAAATCACATTCCAAGCGCTAGAAAGTGACGTTGTCAAATCACATGTCCAAGGGCAAGAAATGATGTTGTCAAATAACATATACAACCGCTAGAAAGTTATGTTGTCAAATCACATGTCCAAGCACTAGAAAGTGATGTTGGACATGCAATACACACAACCAAGTGAACCAATTCAAATCAATGAACATTTATTTATCCACACTACATACCATATTAACGTCACAACAGACATTGCCTACACAGGACATCAACATGTATCATCATGAGTGTAATAAGCATGACATCAATATAGTGTATAGTATAACTCGTATCACCGAAATCATGTGGACCCAATTGGCCTGGGCTCCCCTGGCCTTCATAACGCAACACATATATTCATATAAATTGTGTCGTCGCACTTATTAACATTGCAGCTACTGTTGCTCTTATTAAACTCGTATCTCCCCGTATAACCAGGTGCCAGTGCACTTCTGCACCTGCAACAACTGCTACCATGATCCCCCTCCTCATACTACACATAATCTCCATTGTGCTAATGCACTGAACATCACAACATATCTCCCCTTATGGTAACGCACTGAATTATCACACATATCTCCCCCTTGTACTAACGCACTGAATTATCACACATATCTGCCGTTATGGTGCTCCTCCCATCTCCAGGAATTACCATGTGCTAATGCACATCATTGATTGTGCAACTGCCTGCTGCCAGGTTAGGTATCTCCTGATACCGGTGACATATTATTATCCATGCAATGAAACATGATGGACCTTGATGTGTGCCCATCCAAATATATAACGAATATCATCAGGAATCAGAGAATCTCCGCTTAAAACGAGAATGACATAATCCACAGCACGCTATGATTTCACAAAACATTATCAACAGTAGGGGGTCGGATGGGGCTAAGTGTAAGCACAGACGAAACGAACTCAGCCCGCCATGTCTCAGCTCTCTCTCTCTCTCTCTGTCTCTCTCTGTCTCTCTGTCTCTCTCTCTTTCTTGTCACGCTTTCCTTGACTTTATATAAGTCATTTCAACCCCCCCCCCCCAAATTACCAAATTACGTGAACGGCAACGCTCTGCTCACCGTCATAACCAAGTGAGCTTTCAATGGCCGTTCACACCGAACACAAATTTCATAGACGGGAACGAAGATGTGAAAAAAGAGACAAAAATATGAAGAAAAGAATATCTCTGAAAAAAAAGTATTTTTTTTTAAAATCCGCCTTTGCCAAAACTCGAAAAAAACTTAATACATCATAAAATTGAATAAATTATTTTGGAATTTCCGCTTTACCGTAGCGAAACAAAAAAAGGTAAATGTAAAAGGCATGGGTATGCGAAAGACATGGTTATGTTGAAACAACGGGTATGTGGAGTGCAGGGATATGTGGAAGGCATGGATACATGGAAAGCACGGATACATGGAAAACATGACGATGAATATGTGGAAAATATGGATATATGGAAGGCGGGGATATGCGGAAAGCATGGATATGTGAAAATACATGGACTACTGACTGTCAAATTCTTCTGACTGTCAAATAACTAAATGGGTCAGAAACATGGAGTACAACTAAACAAGAAGAAAACCAAATTACAAACATTTGAGAATAGAATCCGGAGACGAATATATGGGCCCGTATGAGACCCTATAACACAGCAATAAAAGGTAAGAAGTAGCACAGAAATCAAGACATTGTTTAATCTCCGCTTATAACAGCCATGATGAAAAACAAGAACAGACTGAAGTGGTTCAGACATTTAGAAAAGATGTAAGAATACAGACAAACAAAGATGGCTGCTTATAGAGAACCGATAAATGGGGACAGACCAAGAGATAACCTAGACAACGATGAGGAGACAACCTAGAAGAATGTATACGCGCTTTTGGGATCGACAACTGGCAAGAAAAGATCAAGAATAAAGAGGAATGGAAACGTGTCTTGTCTGCGACAATGAGCCTCATAGGTTCGGAGAGCTGCTGAATTCAGCATATGCCCAAAAGAAGAAGACGAAAGATTTTTCTTGTTTATTAAAATATTTATAGTTCATGAATAACAACAGGAGAAACAGAGGGAAGATGATCAAGAGAAAGATCAAGAGAAAGATCAAGAGAAAAATCAAGAGAAATGATACTGGACAGTCTGATGGGATGGTGTGATATGAGATCACCGACTGAGCTGATGGCCTGCACAAAGGATCGTGTACTCTGGAGAAGCATAATAGCCAACGCCAGTCGGCAGGGCACCTGATGATGATGAGAGTTCATGCAGTCATTAAATAGTCCTTTTCCTATTGTCGTCAATAACAACAGACAAGACGCAGTGCTTACTTAGGAAAAACAATTCTACATTTGCTAAGCTTACCTTTCTGTTTGTTACAAAATACTAAATGCATGGTGTATAAATGTTACAATTAAAAGTAATGATACTGTACCAAAAGATACAGAGTTAAATAATTGATCGTTTAGCAATTGCTCGGTTAGGAACTGTTCGTTTATGAACTGCTCTTTTAGGAATTGCTCGGTTAGGAACTGCTCTTTTAGAACTGCTCGTTTAGGAATTGCTCTTTTAGTTAAGAATGTGTTCATAAAAAAATGAGATTTGTAAAATGCTATATCTATTTTGCAGAACATAGATAGAGAAGTGTGATGAAAACAATTTGGGAAAGAAATGAAGAAAGAATGAAAGTTAACAACACCTACAACAGTGAATTGGTTATGAGACAACAATAACAACCCACTATTTGGACAAAATTGCCTTTATCAAGGACAACAGATAGGACAAAACAAACAGATGAAGTCACTCTCTGCGAAAACTGCGCCAGTTTCTTTGCTTTCTTTTATTTGTTTGTTATCTTCTCATATGCATCTCTGTCTATCTCTTTTCTTTTTTTTCCACCTGTCCTTTTAGTATGGTCGTTATGTCTTTTGATGTGGCTAAAGTATTTTGTATTTCATGATCTTTATTTCTGTGAGACGTTCTCACTGGACTTGGAGTTGTTCTACTACTTGTACATTTGTTCTTACATTTTACATGATATATGACCTGCTTTTCGTGTAGATCCTGGATTTACGAGGGTTGATTGATAAGTTCTCGGCCTAAGGTACAAATACTTGAAACATATAGTTGATATTAGGTGCATTTGTAGATCAGGTTAATGTAAGATTAAACACCAAGTTTTAAGAAATTCAGTGCAATCAGGTGAAGTGGTTAGGGGTGGCAGAAATTGAGAAACTAGATAAACTTTCTCATCGAGCAGTCATTCACTATCTTTGTATCAAGGGCTTATTATCGAGGGAGATCCGTGAAGATATGGTAGAGACTCTAGGGGAGAGTACCCCTTCTTACAGCACAGTGAAGAAATTAGCAGCTCATTTTAAACATGGAAAGTAGAGTCTGGAAGATGATCCCCTTCCAGGAACACCAAGAATGGTAACCACCGATGAAACCACCGGCAGAATCTATGACATGATAATGTAGGATCGACAACTTACTGAGCGGTACATTGCTACTGAGTTGGGCATCTCCCAGGAACGTGTTCATGTCATTATTCACAATGATCTTCAAATGAGATTTTTGCTGGATGGTTCCCGAACTGGAGCTGATCACAAACGACAGCGTCTCAGTATATCCAGAGACAATCTTGGCCATTTTTCTGCAGATCCTGAAAAGTTTCTTCAGCAATTTGTGACTATGGATGAGACTTTGGTTCATCATTTTCAACTAGAAACCAAAGAACAGTCAACGCAGTGGAAACATCATGGATCCCCACCTCCAGAGAAAGCAAGGGTTGTTATGTCTGCACGCAAAGTGATGGCTTCCATCATTTGGGATTCAGAATATGTGCTATTGGTAGACTATCTTCATAAGGGCAGAACGGTCACCGGGGCCTATTACTCTAATCTTGTGAAGCAACTGCAGGTCAATCTGAAGGAAAAGCGTAGAGGGAAATTGACGAGGGAGTCATCTTTCAGCAAGACAATGCCAATGGCTGCCATTCATAAATGCGGCTTCCAGCTTCCTGAACATCCTCCTTATTCCCCAGATCTGGCCCCTTCGGACTATTTCCTGTTTACTAAACTCAAAAAAGGAGCTCAGTGGTCGCAAAGCTGCTTCAGATGATAACATCGTTCATGCTGTAGGCCACTTTCTATTGGCACAAGATGCTGACTTCAACAAAGAATGGATCCGTATGCTCCAGGATCGCTGAACTAATTGCATAAACTTGCAAGGTTACTATGTTGAGAAATAACCAAAAAAGTTGTCCACAAATAATCCGTTGTACCTCATGCCGAAAACTTATCAATCAACCCTCGTATCATTCTCCCTCGGCTTCAGCAGTAGCGTAAAATAGATAGGAGTAATGGAAAATGCTGTAAGGCTGGGACTAGTAGAATAGAGTTAGATGGAGGTGTGTAGTGGTGCAGTTCTACATGAATAGGATACATCCTGTCTGAGGACACTATCATAGCTGGGAAGAGAAGACACAGGAGATTCATTACCGCCAACTTCCTTACTGAAGACTACACATGATGATAGTGATGAGGAACTGCAGTTTTCTGTGTCCGTCGCTTTAAATAAAACTGGATTTTAATTTTCACAACGTGTACAAAATTTGACTACAGTCATTGATTTGTCTGTTTCTTTGATTTACTTAGGCAAGTGTCCACGAGGATACAGAGAGACCCCCACCTTATCCATATCTAGTTCATAGCATGTCACGTAGTTTGTTGATGACTTTTACAATAGAATCTTTGCTCTTTTCTCCGCAGCGGCGAGACCAGCAAGTGGAAAACTTAGAAATAAAAGCAATATTAAACACTTTTCCGGTATGGCTTATCGGTATTTTAAAAAAAGAATTGTGTGATTTTCTTTTTTATCCTTTATTCCTGACTTTCATTTTTGTTCTCATGTCTTGCCAACCTTTACTTTTTTATACCAGAAAGTAATATCGCATTCCGTACTTTTTTATTAAGTGCAAAACAAATTTTATAGTAATGTCAACATGACCTTCAGAATTTCTGCGAACTAAATCTCGGATGATTGACATTTTTAGTTCCGTGATGAAGAAATTATTCACGGTTGACTGCTTGCAGTTTTCACTCTGCAGATTCCTTAAATTTGCCTGGTGCCACATCTTGAACTGGCAGGCTAATTATTAGCATTATTTTCATTTTTACCATACGCTTTTGTACGTTTTTTTTAAAATTGAGTCATAAACGTGGAAGCGACAGGTGCCAATGCTCGCGGGAAACCATGACGAAACTTTCCTTCTCATAACACAATCACGGTTCTGTAAAATATGGGGTTGCTCGGATCACGAATTTTCGCTGTAAAAGCCACTCGTAAACCAATGTCGCAATGTAATGTTCTACGTTATTAGCTCGCCGGACGCACTGCATCATTACCAGATGTTACAACTGTATCTTTCCAAAGAATTCTGCATTTGCTACAAGGACCGTCAGGATCAGGTGGAGCACCATGCCCCACCGGAAACAGATCTGAGTTCTGTCCAAGGGTCGTCCGAGGAGGAAATGGTGGTCAAACTGAAAGATGAGAAACACATTTGTAGAATCAGGACTGTACATCAGAAAAGCGGCTACTTGTAATAGTAACAGAGAAAGTCAGGTGATTGATTGATTGATTGATTGATCTTTATTTCAAAAGGGTTAAGAATTAGGCACGCAGGCCCGTCTGACATTCTGCCCTTTATCATACATCTTTCACTCTATTCCAGACATTCTACAAATATGTTGTTCATATAACAAACATAACTAACACTGAAGCTGAGAGACATAAAATAAAATATAACATTTACGTTTCGCTCTTAAACATTCACTCAGTACAGAAGTAACTACATACATTATAAATGACTATCTACTAAACAAAATTTTCGGGACTATTCATAAAACAATTAATTGTATTCGGTGTCTGTAAGAGCAGCTTAAGATAACTTTTAAGTTTTATAATTCATGGAGGCATGTAGTCGACATCAAATAGATATTGAGAAAGCTTGTAGTTGTAGGAAGGAGTATAATTTATATTTTTTATATAGGATGGAAGGGTATTCCAAAGATGAGCAGCAGAATAACTAAAGCTTTTCTTGTAAAGATCAAGTCTAGGTTTTGGAAGACATATGTTGTTCAAGCGGTGGCTGCACTTTGGGCTAAATTTAAACAGGTTCCATAGATAAGGCGGGGCATGCCGTGAAAGAATTTGATGTACTAACTTGGCTTTGTTGAAGAGGAACCTGTTCTTAAGAGGTAGTATTTTGATACGTTTGTGCTGGTTAGTTGTTTGTGCTTGATCTTTGTCACTAATAAGCTTTACTGCTCGCTTTTGGAGAGAGCAAAGCCTCTTTGTATTTGACACTGAGCAACCATCCCAAACTGTTGAGCAATAGTTTAAATGTGTTTGTATATGAGCTATGTAGTATGTCTTCCTAGTGTCTTGATCTATGAAGTGCTTAATTTTAGCTAAATGGTATACTTTTTGTGAGATGAGTTTTGTGCGATGAGTTTTGTGCGATGAGTTTTGTGCGATGAGTTTTGTGCGATGAGTTTTGTGCGATGAGTTTTGTGATCGGACGCACAGCGAGGCTATGCCTGACAGCCATCATTAACGTGTCACATTTGCTTTCATTGTCATCATCATCTTATGTCTCTCCACAGTTTCCGAACTTTCATCTTTTTTCGTCAGTTCTGTTGACAAAATGTCAACAATTTTGTGAGTTAGACAGTGCTCTCTATTGTTAATTGCAGCAAAAGGTTTAAAACATCTACTTTCTTTTGTCATCATCATCATCATGTGCCATTCCTTGAGGCTTTGGCGACCATATCTCTCCACAGTTTCCAATCTTTCATCTTTTTCATCAATTCTTTTGTTGTGTCTCTCACGTGCCATATTGTCCAGCCATCTAAGATTTTCTCTCTTCGTCTAACTCTCTCTTTCCTGCTTCCAATTTTTCCTGTTCTCACGATATATTCAATCCCTCCTCTTCTCATTATATGGCCAGTGAATCTTGACAGTTTCCCTCTTAGTGTGTTTATTAAGGTTCGTTTCTCATTGGCTTTCCTTAAGCATTCTTCATTTGTTATTTTGGCTGTCCATAGTATTATTAACATTCTTCTTAGGAACCACATTTCAGTCGCCTCTAATGCTCTAGTTGTTGTTTTTGTCAATGACCATGATTCGCCTCCATGCAGTAATACTGGCCCGATGTAGCATTTCAAGACTCTTTTCCTAGTATCTATTGACAAAGATGGACTGCACAGACTAGATTTCATTTTATGAAATGCTACCGTTACCTGGCATATTCTGTTTTTGACCTCTGTGGTGCACCTGGCGTCTGATGTTATCGTCTTACCAAGACGCTTGAATCTGTGCTCTTGTTTTAATGAAATTCTTGTTTTAATGCCATTCTTGTTTTAATGCCATTCTTGCTTTAATGCCATTCTTGCTTTAATGCCATTCTTGTTTTAATGCCATTCTTGTTTTAATGCCATTCTTGTTTTAATGCCATTCTTGCTTTAATGCCATTCTTGTAATTTTTACTTCGCGTTCTGGTACAGTTTTCTTTCTGAACGTTTCTGTTCTGTTCTGTGCTCTCGGCAAAATAAGATAAAACATGTTCAAACTCTACAGTTGTTTTCAGTCTGTCTGTATCATGTAGTCCGACCCTTTTTATGGCTTTTATCACTACTCTTCTTGAGTGAGTAAAAAATAGTGCGGGATAATCGCACCTGCGGTATTATATTTCTCCTGATATATGAAAAAAACCCATATTATTTCCACTCTTGAGATGACTGTCTATTATTAGATAACGCTTGAAACAATTATGTGACGTGTTTGTGTTCCTCCAATGTGATAGATTACGAGTGTTGAACTGGCGGCCCACAGGCAACATGTGGACGGTGAACCCGTTTTTGCGGCCTTCAAGGTTAAAATATAAAAATGTAATTTTTTTAAAAATTAAAGTTAATGTAGTAAGCCAAGAAACGAAGAGCTGCAGATTTATGTCGGGAAAGAAAGAAATCATCATGGCTCTAAAAGATTGTTCTGAGAAAGAAAGAAATTATCATAACTCCAAAAGATTGTTCTGAGAAAGAAAGAAATCACGATAGCTCCAAAAGATTGTTCTGAGAAAGAAAGAAATTATCATAGCTCCAAAAGCTTGTTCTGAGAAAGAAAGAAATCATGATAGCTCCAAAAGATTGTTCTGAGAAAGAAAGAAATCATCATAGCTCCAAAAGCTTGTTCTGAGAAAGAAAGAAATCATCATAGCTCCAAAAGATTGTTCTGAGAAAGAAAGAAATCATCACAGCTCCAAAAGATTGTTCTGACAAAGAAAGAAATCATCATAGCTCCAAAAGATTGTGCAGTTGATAGTAAAATTCCTCGAAGAATTTTATGTATTTCATAAAAAAAACTGGCTGAATTAGATGGAGCCAGCAACTCGACTCGTAAATGCAAGTCTTGTCTTCGGCCTCTTGTATGTATGCCTGACACCCCTGTATTAGAAAATAGGAAGAGCCATGATGTATTTTTTATGTCTGTACACAGCCGTAGAAACGGCTGGTAGTAGATTTAAGTGTTGGCCCAGAAAGACCAATTCTGAAAATTTTAGTATTGCCTTTTTCATTGATATATTCATTTTATTTGTAACCTTCACCTTTCTGAACTCTCATGTTTATATCTTCTCACTGTGTAAAGATTTCGCATTAAAATTTTAGTCCAAATAATCGAATTCAGGGAATGTCCTCCACATTTATGAATTTATGTCTTTATGTACTCTTTGTTACATCTGAAAATATCTTTGCTTCAATACTCTTTCTCCATGACAATAAAAATGGTTGTTAGGTTGGTTCATCAGGTAAAAGAAATGCAACCTTCTAAATGAAAAGCAGTATCGATAAATATTAAAGAAATTGCGAGGAGAAACAAACTTTAATTTAACTGCAAAACTACAGTGAGATATTGAAGGGTATTTCGTAGTGTATCGGCACGAAGGCATTTTCAGTGATAAGTAATCTTGTTTTCTAGTAAAGGCATTTTCAGTGATAATTAATCTTGTTTTTCTAGGGGAAAGCATTTTCAGTGATAAGTAATCTTGTTTTCCTAGGGGAAGGCATTTTCAGTGATAAATAATCTTATTTTTCTAGGAGAAGGCATTTTCAATGATAACTATCTTGTGTTTCTAGGGAAGGCATTTTCAGTGATAAGTAATCTTGTGTTTCCAGGGGAAGGCATTTTCAGTGATAAGTAATCTTATTTTTCTAGGGGGAGGCATTTTCGCTGATAAGTAATCTTATTTTTCTAGGTGATTGCATTTTCAGTGATAAGTAATCTTGTTTTCCTAGGGGAAGGAATTTTCAATGATAAGTAATCTTATTTTTCTATGAGAAGGTATTTTTGGTGATAAGTAATCTTGTTTTTCTAGGGGGAGGCTGTTGGTAACTTGTGCGAGTGACAGAGCAGTATTGTCCTTGGAATTAATATTTTTAGGTTATTGAAAGGCCATATTTCAGCCTCGTTTTGAGTATGGCATGTTTTGTAGGCATCTGGTTGCTAGAGTATTTAGTCTTGGGCAGAACGCTTGACTGAGTGGGCGATGGTCTGCCGTTTATAATGAGGAGCTCTTATATGAAAGAGTTTTTTTTCCTGGACACTGTTTAACAGAATAGAGAAGCACATATCTAAGTAGAAACCTGTGTAGTGGTGAGAGTATTGTCTTGTGTAAAGAGCTATGATCTCACTGACCCGCGTGGGTGGATGTTGTAATGGTTATGTGTTGAAGTTTATATTTTTATGCCTGCAGAATTATTAAGTTATATTATCTTTTGCAGCCAAGAGAGAGTAAAACACGGTTGGTGTAGACAAACTAAGAAAGACATGAGGTCGAGAGAATTTGTACGTTAGCATAAAATAGATGAGTTTACAAATAATGAGATGCTGAGACTGATAAATTTGTACAGTAGCATAAAATAGATGAGTTTACAAATAATGAGATGCTGAGACTGATAAATTTGTAGAGTAGCATAAAATAGATGAGTTTACAAATAATGAAATGCCGAGACTGATAAATTTGTAGAGTAGCATAAAATAGATGAGTTTACAAATAATGAGATGCCGAGACTGATAAATTTGTAGAGTAGCATAAAATAGATGAGTTTACAAATAATGAGATGCTGAGACTGACAAATGGGAACCTAGTTTAAATGACGACTTTCTTTAATACGTGGCGGCCTGGTTATCTGAGTGGTTAGACGCTCGGTTTACTTACCGGGCGGTACCAGGTTCAATCCCAGCAGTGGGATTTTTTTCTAGTACACACCAAAAGAAAAAAGGCCCCGGGTTTCACCCATCCTCTTAAAATGGGTACCAGAGAAAATCTGGGAAAGTAAAGCTGCCAGGCCTGATACTGACCACATTACACTTTCATGTGCCGAAGGTCATGGAAAATACGGGCCTGACACCGTATTCCGAATATGCCTTAATGGCATGGAAATTTACATTTACCTTTTATTTTTTGTACAGGTGTACTATTATATATACGAGGGGTGATTGATAAGTTCTCGGCCTAAGGTACAACGGATTATTTGTGGACAACCTTTTTGGGTTATCTCTCAACATAGTCCCCTTGCAAGTTTATGTACTTAATCCAGCGATACTGGACCATATGGATCCCTTATTTGCAAAAGTCATCGTCTTGTGCCAGTAGAAAGTGGTTGACAGCATGAATGACGTCGTAATCTGAAACAAATATGTGACCACTGAGCTCCTTTCTGAGTTTAGTAAACAGGTAATAGTCCGAAGGGGCCAAATCTGGGGAATAATGAAGATGTTCAAGAAGCTGGAAGCTTCATTCATGAATGGCAGCCATTGCCACCACCAACTTGTGAACTGGAGCATTGTTTGATGAAAGATTATCCCTCTCGTCAATTTCCTTCTATGCTTTTTCATAAATTCAGTGTTTTAAAAGATACGCGTTTCTGGCCTTTTAAAGATAGTCTGTCTACCAATAACACACCTTCTGAATCCTAAAAGATGGAAGCCATCACTTTGCCTGCAGACAGAACCACACTTGCTTTCTCTGGAGGTGGTGATTCATGATGTTTTACACTGCTTTGACTGTTCTTTGGTTTCTGGTTGAAAATGATGAATCAATGTCTCATCCATAGCCACACATTGCTGAAGAAACTTTTCAGGATCTGCAGAAAAATAGCCAAGATTGTCTCTTGACATTTTGAAACGTTGTCGTTTGTGATTAGCTCTAAGAAGTTTCGGGACCTATCGAGCAGAAACATTTGTCATTTGAAGATCATTGTGAATAATGGCATGAACACTTTCTTGGGAGATGCCTAACTCAGTACCAATGTACCGCTCAGTTAGTCGTCGATCCCTCATTATCATGTCATGGATTCTGCCAATTGTTTCATCGGTGGTTACCATTCTTGGTCTTCCTAGACGGGGATCATCTTCCAGACTCTCCCTTACATGTTTGAAATGAGCTGCCCATTTCCTCACTGTGCTATAAGAAGGGACACTCTCCACTAGAGTCTCTACCATATCCTCATGGATCTCCTTCGATTATAAGCCCCTTGATGCAGAGGTAGCGGATGACTGCTCGATGAGAAAGTTTATCCGGTTTCTCAATTTCTGCCACACCTTACAACTTCAGTAGCCTGTAAAAAAATTGGTTGCAGTTCATTTCTTGAAACTTGGTGTTTAATCTTACATTAACCTGATCTACAAATGTGCCTAATATCAACTGTGTGTTTCAAGTATTTGTACCGTAGGCCGAGAACTTATCATTGACCCCTCGTGTGTGTGTGTGTGCGCGCGCGCGCCTGCCAGCCAGATATAACATAAAAGAGTGCGAAACCGAAATTGGCAATGAGTGGATAACCAGTGAGACAAAGAGTGCGTTAGCAGAATAGATGGAGATATGTCAAACAATGCTGCCAAGTTTAATATGGGTTAATATCCTTGTACGTGATGCAGCCCAGACAAAAAGACACGAAGCTACTTCTGAGAATTATTATGAGAAGAACAAGGAAAAAGATAAGAATGGAAATAGCAGATGAACAGTTCGGATTTGATGAAGGAAATGTATGAACACTAACAGAAAGAGCTTTAGAAGTACAGAAAGATCTCTGCTTATGCTTCATTGATTACACCAAAGCATTCGACAAGGTGAAACATAATGAAATTATAAAATGCTTGAAGACATCACTATAGACAGCAAAGACATGAGGATTGTAAAACATCTATAATGGCAGCAAGAAGCAGCGATTCGAGTTGAAAATTGAACTGGAAAATATCAACCAATAAAATAAGGGGTGCGACAAGGATGTGTACTATCTCCAGACCTTCTTTCTCTGTACAGCGAGACTATTCCAAGAACGATCATCACAGAACCAGGCATAAAAATTGGAGGATACAATATTAACAACCTTCGGTATGCTGACGACACAATACTGATAGCTGAGAACCAACAAGACCCGCAAAACCTCTTGGATAAAGAGAGCAAGAGGCAAAAGGACACAGAGAGAGAGAGAGAGAGAGAGAAAGACAGAGAGAGACAAAAAGACAGAGAGAGACAAAAAGACAAACAGAGAGAGACAAAAAGACACAGAGAGAGACAAAAAGACAGACAGAGAGAGACAAAAAGAGAGACAGAAAGAGACAGAGACAGAGAGAGAAATTAAAATAACAGAATATAACAAATAACCCTAAACACTACCATATCCAGTATATTCAAGTATAAACAAGTATAAACTAAACACTATCAACTGATCGCGGACCACTATATCAGAAAGTGTATTAGAAAATATATTAGAAAATATGTTAGAAAACAGACAATATCTAGCATAATGAAATTACCAAAAAAAAGTAATATTAATAATAAAACCACTAACTGCCCGTCCCATTTCAAATATAGAAGAATCTTATAATGTAAAACAAATGTAAAACATTTGTATATAGACAGACATATCATCTTTTTTTTCTTTTACAATATTTGAGATATCGCCTTCCTATACAGAATAAAAGCAACAGAGAAAAGACAGCAATAAAGAGAGAGAGAGAGAGAGAGAGAGAGAGAGAGAAACAGAAGAAGACAACGAAGCTTATTCCCTTTTGTATTTGCCGACTTGTTGTCTTACATCTTGATGTGTTCCTAAAGTTGTCTCTTGATAGAAATGGTGATTGCTTACTAACTTTAGAAATATGACGTCCATACTGTTGGAAATTTGAGCTACCAGACCTAGACATAAGAACAGGCAGGACATAGACATAAAATAGGTGGGATATAGACAGAAGAATAGGTAGGACATAGACCAAAAAATAGGCAGTACATATGTAACATATTGCCTTGCAAGTTGTGACTGTAGTATTATTGTAGCCTTGTATATTAGGATATTATTATTATTCGTAATATTACTATTATTATTAGCATTTTTATTATAATTATGGTTATTATTGATTAGTAGAATGTAGGTACGGAACGAAGTAAATAATTTGAGAACCGATGGGAGAGGAACACTCCCACGGTATTAGTATTATTGTGATAGAATTAAGCAGATACCTAGAAATGCTAGATGCAGGGACGCGGAAATCGCACTAGTTGGATTTACTCAGATAACAATAGTACACATGATGACAGACTGATGGACGCTGTGTAAACAGAGTTAGACTAATAATTCCCGATACTGGATAAGAAGAGTTTACCTAACGTGAGAAAAATGAATAGCCGGATTTGAAGCTACAGAATTACTGACAGGTGAGGCATGTTTAATAATCTTAGGATGCAATTTCCATACGTGAATAGTTCAGCGGACCAATAGGATGACCAAAGGGAGTGGACCGGCTTATTCCGAAGACCAGTCAGCATGTAGTCAACCGGCTGATCTAGAGGTATGTCCTAATGGACAATTGACTTAAGATATATAAGTCAGACATGCAGTTGTGAAGAGAGAAGAGAGAGAGAGAGAGAGAGAGAGACATACATAGAGAGATACAGAAAAGAAGAATAAAAAGATAGGAGAGCAACGATAGATAGAGCAGAAGGACAAGTAGAGCCAATGTATATTCAGGACATAGAGAAACAGTTTAGAACTAGAAATAGTTTAGGACGGACAGAAGTTAGTATTTCAAGTTAGTATTGAAGAATCTTATAATATAAAACAAATGTAAAACATTTGTATATAGACAGACATATCATTTTTTTTTCTTTTACAGTATTTGAGATATCGCCTTCCTATACAGAATAAAAGCAACAGAGAAAAGACAGCAATAAAGAGAGAGAGAGAGAAAGAGAGAGGGAGACATACATAGAGAGATACAGAAAAGAAGAATAAAAAGATAGGAGAGCAACGACAGATAGAGCAGAAGGACAAGTAGAGCCAATATATATTTAGGAGATAGAGAAACAGTTTAGAACCAGAAATATTTTCGGACGGACAGAAGTTAGTATTTCAAGTTAGTATTGTGTGAGAAATGCAGAAGATTTGATACATTTGAAACTTTGTGAAAAAGCTTTCGGAGATGGCTTAATGTAAAATAATTACTTGTGAATTTCCTTTGGTGAGCATTAAAGGTGAATTATAATTTGATTCTGGAACGAACCGTTTGAGTTTTATAGTTACTACGTGTGTTAAGATTTCAGTTTTGTGGTGAATCACACAGTATCATGTTTAGTGACGTTCTGAACTTTTGAAGTGAACAAAAAGAAGACTTAGAAACGTGTATTGGTAATTTTAAAAATGACAGTATCACATAATGTTGTCTCGGCCACAGCTTAAAACAGAAGTGAGAGAAAGCCAACCTAACCTAAAATAGAAGTGGGAGAAAGCCAACTTAACCTAAAATAGAAATGAGAGAAAGCCAACCTAACCTAAAATAGAAGTGAGAAAGCCAACCTAACCCAAAATAGAAGTGAGAGAAAGCCAACTTCACCTAAAATAGAAGTGAGAGAAAGCCAACTTAACCTAAAATAGAAGTGAGAGAAAGCCAACCTAACCTAAAATAGACGTGAGAGAAAGCCAATATAATCTAAAATAGGAGTGAAGGAAAGCCAACCTAACCTAAAATAGAAGTGAGAGAAAGCCAGCCTAACCTAAAATAGAAGTGAGAGAAAGCCAACATAACCTAAAATAGAAGTGAGAGAAAGCCAACTTAACGATCATATAAAAGAACAATAAAGTCGACCGTAAATTCATCAGAGAACATTTCTAATAATAATTCAGAAATTTTTTATATTATACATTGACATAGGAATAGGCAGGACATAGACAAGAATAGCCAGGACATAGACATAAGAATAGGCAAGACATATACATAAGAATAGCCATGACGTAAGAATAACTAGGACATAGGTATAAAAATAGCCAGGACATAGATATAAGAATAACCAGGACATAGACATAAGAATAGCCAGGACAAAGAAATAAAAATAACCAGGACATAGACACAAGAATAGGCGAGACATAGACGTAAGATTAGCGGGGATATAGACAAAAGAGCAGGCTGAATATAAAAACAAGAATTGGCAGGACATAGATATAAAAATGACAAAGACATAAAAATGGACAAGAAGACATAGACACAAGAATGATGTAGACATAAGAAGAGAAGCGTAAATTTAATTATTGTGTGAAAAATGCGGAATTTACTGAAAGAAAGGCAGGAATAAAAAAAAAGTTGCAAATATTAAATCTTAACAAAACGTGAAAGTTCCGATTACAGAACCCAGAAAGAAAGATGCTGTTTATATAAATAATGAAAAGACAAATGAGAATTCTTAAAAGAAAACTCATACAGCCAGTTTGACAGTCTTTCATCACGAAACACAAAAATGAACATAAAAAAGCCGTAAACGAATTGAGAATGAAAATAGAATGTTTCACGGTCGTTGATGTTGCTGTTGAAGCGTGAATTCTGTTATTTCATGAAATTGTATTACTGTATTTGTGAAATGGGAAAAGCTTTTCTTTTTGTATTAATACCAAGATCTCCACGGCTTGCGATGGGGTAACGTTCCCATGAAACTATCGTAAATCGAAAGTATCGTAAGTCGAAAATGCATTTAATACGCGGTTAAGGCATTTATTCTCCTCATTCTAAGACCCTACGCAAGCGTCAAGGCATGCTCGTGAACTAGACTGACAGTGTACAGTTCTCAGTGCAAGTGCGTGTTTAGATAAATGTTAGAATTATTTTCTCTTGCTACATTTATCAATGTCAGAACTCACAAGTAATTTGAATACAGATTTAGAAAACAATTGTTAGAAGACGAATTGTTCGTGAGCTGATAAAAAAGCTAATCGAGATGACACCAAAATTCAGACAAACAGACAGACAGACAGACAGATAGACAGAGAGACAGACATAATGTCGCTACCCCGGAAAAAAGATCCAAATTTAAAATTCAAAGAATGATTTCTGCTGAATGCGTATCGCTTTTGGACAGAAAAATCGTACGTCGAAAAATCATACATTTAGGAACATCTGTAATGAGAACAAACTCCTAAGTCTCTTCTTTTTCTGAATATAAAATTATGTCTACCAATCTCTTTTACTGAAATAAAGTGATTTTACTGCATTATACTCAAAGTAAAGTGAGCAAAAATAAAGCTTTATACTCATTTCTATGATTAAAAAATATTTGGGCTGAGTTTGTCGTTTCCAAGTTCATTATATATTAACTATATTAGACGGGACATTCTAGTTCAGCGTTCTACACACTGTGTAAAACAAATGAAGCCAGACGCAAGCCACCAAACTTTGATCAAATTAAATGATATGACAGCCCACTATCTGCTGCACTACAGCATTTCTGTGAGGAGTAAAGAAAACACGCCTAGCTGTCAGCTATATCAACAATAAGCGGGCTGTACGGCAGGGATGGCAGCCTGAGGCAGACTGCTGCGTTCATCAAAGATATCAAATTTCACATCAGAAAATACTCAAAAAACAAGACATTACAGAGCAGACAATATAGCGTAACTGTACAAAATAGTATAAAGTTACGGGAAAACAAATAGATGCGCCATTAAATTTCCGTTGTCAAGTGTGCAGCAGTGTAAAGAAAATTGGAAATATTTGTTATAGGCGTTCTATTAAGTTATCTTAGCCGTGCTGATTTTCTGTCCTCCGTCCTTCGTCTTCTGTCCTCCGTCCTTTGTCTTCTGTCCTCTGTACGTAAGTCCATGCTTGAAATGGAACGTGGCGGAAAAAGAGAGCTATATAACGGGAAAAAGTATGTGTGCGGTGCTGTCAAGTGCACCAGTCAAGTTGTCATGAGTGACATTCACCTAAAATTTGTGAATTGTGCCAATTTGGCACGAAGTTTTGTCTGAGTGTTGTCCACTTTCCCGTACTGCACGAAGTTGATCGCACTATTCATGGGGAGATGACCACATCTCCAGTGAAATAACGTGCAGTGATCCATGACTGGTTACTGACCACGGATAAAATGAGGGTAAGTGTGTAATTCTGTTCTCAGAGATCTCTTCACGTAATCGTTGAAGAAAAAAGTAGTGGAATTCCAACATAAACATCTTTTTTCCATCATGCCAAGACTGAACGAACATCAGCGAGAAATAGCTATTGGGATGTTAATTGCTAGATCAACAGTAGGATCAGTATTCAACATTTTAATGTCCACAGAAAGACAATATCATGCCTTCAAAGTCGTTTTAACCAAAATGGTTCCGTTGCTGACCGCCATAGAAGCGGCAGACCACGAGTTACCACCATTTCACAAGACCGTTACATCCACCTCATGCACCTTCGTAACAGGTTTCCCCAGGCAACATGGACTGCCTGCAACATTCCAGGTGTAAGACGTGTGTGGGGTCAGGATAGTGCGGAACAGACTCAGAGAGGTAAATCTGTTACCTCATAGACCTGCAGTTAGACCAGTACTGACAGTTCGCCACAGACAAACCCGCTTGACCTGGACCAGGCACCACGTGACATGGCCCTAATATCAATGGAGACGGATCCTATTCACTGATGCGTCCAGATTCCGTCTACAAGGCCATGATGGGAGTTCTTTAGTGTACAGACGAAGAGGAGAACGCTTTGTGAATAACTGTGTGCTAGAGATGGATAGGAGGAGAGGAGGCAGTATAATGGTTTGAGGAGAAATTTCCTATGCTGGCCGAACAAACCTAGTCTTCCTCAATGGCAGCCTTGTAGGTTTACACTATAGGGACGAAATCATTACACGCCACGTATTTTCTGGATGCTAAAGAACAAGGCGTGATACCTCAGTAGGATAACGCTCGTCCACATGTCGCACGTGTGGCCAGGGACCACTTTCAACAGCATCAGATTACTGTCTTGCCACGGCCAGCAGTTTCACCGGACCTGTCACCCATCGAGCACATTTGGGATGAACTGGACCGCAGGTTGAGAAGACGACACAATCGTCCTGGAAATTAGCCCAAGCATTGCAAGAAGAATGGAAAACATGCCTCAGCAATTGATACAACGTGTCATTAGTTCGATGAGAGGGCGGTGTCAAGCAGTGATAACTCCCCAAGGAGGACACACACGATATTGAAACCCTGATTTTCTTTTCTTGGGATCGTGAGCCACATTAGGTGAGTTTTTGTCACTTTTTTATGACATGTGACTGGCCTGAAAGTTATAATTTTATTTGTTATTGGATAATATAACAGAATTTACTATTTATCATTTAAAGGCACCACTATAATAGTATTGGCGCCAACTAAAATGGTTTTCTACTGGTTTGATTAAATCTTCTTGTGGAGTACAGTTTGAACTTATAAATTTCTTCCTGTTGTTGGTGTTCTAAAAACCACCTAATTTTCTGTATTATACACTGAGAAAATACAACAAGATACCCAGGCTTCCAACTCCACAGAATAATACAAATACAACAGCTTAACGTAACTTGGCAGTCTCCCAACCAAAACAAACTGGTCAACAATGAGAATTCCAACAAAGCCAATTGGTGTAGTTTATCATCAGACAACACACATTTATTAATGGACAAAATGAGGGGTGAAATCATGATGATGGGAATGTAGCCATCAGGCTGAACAAAATTCACACTAACAAATGCCCTGCGTGAGCAAACTCTACGCCATATGGGCGAAAACCTTACAATGTCCTTATACACATAAAACCATACTTACAACGTTCCACCCAAAACCTCAGCCATCACAAGAATAACTAAATCATCCAACTAACTACCAACAAATTGCCACTGCTAGAAACTCTTTCTAAACGAGATTCCATCTACATCAAAACTACTGTTGTCTACAACAAACAAGTAAGGCTTCTGCTACAACAAACAAGTAAGGCTCTTGCTACACAAAACAAGAAAGGCTCTCCTTTAGACTAATCGTGACTCAGTTTTCTCCACGCTGCACGCTTTTCCCAAGACCCCCGCTCAATGGTCTCAACCAACCTACCTCTCAAACAAGGGTACTCACTCTTTTAATTATTTCCTAAATACCAATCCTGATTATAACCCCTAGCCTATACTGCTATAATAATCAAACATAATATGTGCCAGATTTTATTTCAGTCACCACCTGAGCACGTTCATGGTGCTTTTTAAAGCATTGCACACTTACTTTCTTCCGTGAGTATAGAGAAAGAAATTACTGGTCCTAAAAATATATGCGGACCTTATAAGTATATGATACACTTAATGTTAACAGGCTTCTTTCTTGAACTAGTAAAGGCTATTATCGTTTCAAAAGATAGTCTCTAAGCAGAGAGATGTCAGGAATTGTTTGTGGAATTTGACCAAACATCAGACATGATATCTAGAAAATGTCCTAATTAAATCATGGTAAAATGGAGACCTCAGAATTTGTTAACTCTATAATGGACCGAAGTTATCAGAGGTAATGAAGGAAATATTGACTGACAAATGAGAAGACGTTAATGTCCTGGGAACCGATTTAAAAGTCATTAAGACAACAAGAAAACAAAAACTGTGGGATCAGTTACATCATTCTCCTACAAAAAACTGTCGTTAGATGTTATATAGTGGATTTGATGTTAGGGTCTATATTTTCTATGACCGCTTCTGTGTATTTAGGTATACGTATATAGACATTGTTGGTAGAAATGCAGATGAAGCCGCTGACAGCGATTATTGGGGAAATACGCTGGCGATGGTTGGGACATGTACTCCAGATGACTGACGACTCACTACCAAAAACAGCACTAAGATTGACAGCACAGGGGAACAGAAGTAAGGGTAGACCAAAGGAGACGTGGAGAAGAACAACAGAGAGGATGTTAAACAATACGTGGTTGACCCGGGCAAGAGCAGAAAAAAGGCGAAGGATAGGCGGTTGTGGAGAACCCTTGCCGAAGCCCCGAAGGTATAAAATAGGAAAAAAATAGGAGCAGCTTTATTACTTAACGATTACAAAGTTGTGACGTTTCGGTGTGAGCCTTAATCATACAAAAAACATACAGGACGAAGAAATAGAGAGAGGAGATAAAGTATAGATTCACATGAATACTAAAAAAAAAAGAAAATACGTCCCCTAATCTGAGGCCAGTCTCACCGATATATGTTATCCTGCATCTTTTGCAAACGATGACATATATCACATTTCGGGACTCGCATGTGAATCCCTCATGAAGAGTGAGGATAGTTTTGGGAAAGGTGATTGTTTTTGTTTCCCAAACTACGGGGCAGGTAACGCAGCGGGGGCGGTTACATTTTCTGGTGCCAACATATGTGAGGTTCTGCTTCAAGTGGCTGTGGACGAGGATGTCCTTAAGGTTTGGCTCATGTTTGTATGCCAATAGGGGTGGATCAGAGAAAATGTCACGAGTGTCGGAGTCGAGATGGATTATCGGCAGATGACGATAAAGAATTTTCTTAACCGAAGCCTCATGTGCCCTGGGCACTTAAGATTGAAAGAGAGAGAGAGAGAAAGGGAGAGAGAGAAAGGGAGAAAGAGAAAGAGAGAAAGGGAGAGAGAGAAAGGGAGAGAGAGAAAGGGAGAGAAATTCCCAGCTGCCTCATACTATTGAGACATTTGTAGTATACCGTGATAGTGCAGATATTTTCAGTGACCTGCCAGAAGATTAGACGACTGATGTGGTAAGTATCACCTTAGTCGCATGCCCTTGTGGAAGGAACTGGACAACCATTGGTACAGCTGGAAAGACTGATGTGGTAAGTATCACCTTAGTCGCATGCCCTTGTGGAAGGAACTGGACAACCTATTGGTACAGCTGGAAAGACTGATGTGGTAAGTATCACCTTAGTCGCATGCCCTTGTGGAAGGAACTGGACAACCATTGGTACAGCTGGAAAGACTGATGTGGTAAGTATCACCTTAGTCGCATGCCCTTGTGGAAGGAACTGGACAACCATTGGTACAGCTGGAAAGACTGTGGCTCCTTCCGCTGAGATCTAAACCACTGACTTTCACACCTAAAGGCGAGTACGCTGACCACTTCACTACTCAGGCGTCTCTACCACTTTCTATCTAAACAAGAAAAAAAAATCTTCGCTTACAGTCTAAAAACATCTGGGAATACGGCAACTGTACGGTCAGATTTTTTTCTCCCGTGGAACTTACTGAGGCTCTAGATCTTATTTTCTACCTAGGACTCATCCTTCTAGTCTGAAAGCGGGCGTCTAAACCAAACAAAAAATAATCGACAAAGTAGATATGGATGATATAACGTTTACGCTAAGTTCTGGAGTTTGGCCGAGTTCAAGATTATCTACTAGAAAATTCTCAACCAAAAAATTGACATGCTTAACTACATTTATACCTAGATTTATTAAATGTGTTCATGCCATGAAATACTGCAATGACTTTGTAAAGAATTACAACAGACAAAAATAAAAATGATCTGTACGTGTCTGGTCTTGTTGTCTGACATGAAGACTGAACGTTTACCCTTTCTCCACCAACGGGACAGCAGGTCCAAACGACACCTTGAAAAATACCAGAGGTAATAATTTACATTGCAAATCAAAAGTCTTTATATCCCATTGGCAGTCAATGGTTTTGTGGGCGAAAAAAAGTGAATCGACATCAGCGGCAGCCATTTTGATTTTCATTAGCACCAAACTTAATGTGGTCACATGCACACTATTTAAGCTAAGTATAGGTTTCTAGACTGTCATTACAAAGTGGCTGTACAAATAACATAAACTTTTATATGCGGATTTGGGATCTATCTTTAAAAGTGAAATACTTAAAAACCAGGGCGTCTGAGAGGCGAACTGGTTAGTGCACTGGTACCTCATGGCGAAGGTCAGGGGGTCGAATCCGGCAAGAGGCGCCCTACTCACTCAGCTGTAGAAATTGGTACCCGACTTCTTCTGGAGGTGGGGAAAGAAAGGCGGCCGGGCGTGATACTGAACATATCACCCTCTAGAGTGCTGACAGGTCAAGTAAAGTACTGGCACTAACACGTATCCCTTTGTGCTTCTATGGCATGACAGGATTACCTTTACCTTTTTTATTTTTACTTAAAAATCAGCGGATCTTACACTGTGGATTACAAAGCTGCGTGTAAAGACATCATCAGTGTTAGCAAGGTTACAGAACACATGAAAATCAGATTTAAAAAAAAAAAGAAATACTTAAAGTAAGTAATAAAGAGAACAATGTCAAGATCTTGAAGTTTGCTATTTATGTCGTAAATCTTTTAGTACTGGACCAGTGCATGGTGTGTGATTGTTTCTTTATTTCATACAATGGGCATGTGGGGGGCTTCACTTGTCTTTACTGGCGTATGTATATGTTCAGGGGGATGTTCCATGTTCTTAAATGAAAGATGATGGTTTGCTCTCATCTGTTTAGTATGTTTATGGCATCTTTCACATTCGGGATGGTCATGTATTGGAAAAATGCTCTGCCTGTGTTTCCCAATGCCAAGTCATTCAGCCATTTCTTCTTTTTGTTACTTATTATTATTTGTTTTACTGTTTGTAAAGAGACTGGATTATTGGCCTGGTTCCCTGGTGCTCCTTTTTTTTTGCCAGTCTATCTGCTCTGTCATGTCCCTGAATGTTGAATGTGTTCTGGTACCCACTGTAGTGTTATTTTAATAGTGTGTGTCTCTGTTAAGGAGCTGATCTTATATGCTATTGACTGACATATCTTGTCTTTCCAGTATGAGCGATCTAATGCTTTCAGTACTGATTTAGCGTCAGTGAAGATGACAGCAGTCTCGGCTTTTTGTGGATTTTGTATAAAAATAATGCCTCAATGGCATTGGCCTCTGCCTCATAGTTTGTACAACAGTTACCACATGCCTCATGTAGCTCCTCACATTCTCCATCTGGATATTCTATTCGTATTCGATATCCTGCATTATTTGTTCCTTTAAAGACTGAACCATCCGTGTGTGTGTATATATATATATATATATATATATATATATAATTTTATTTCAATCAAGCACTAAATAGAAAGGCGATATATTTTTTACGTCACTGTCACAAAGTGATAAAATCGGGTAAATCCTTCTTGCAACTTTTTGTACAGAATGCATACAGAACACAGGTGGAAATGTGAGAGAACAGCCACGTCGCTTGGAACAGCTCCGAATAACGGATATCAACCAATTTTACGCTTGGGAAAAAAAAAGTTGTATGTGCCATTCTATTTACGGCAGCGGCTCTTACATCTTCTTGGCAGTGGATCCAAGTTTCGGCCTGAGAAAAGCTGTGGAGCTCCCATTAAATATAAAGCAATAAATAGAACTAACATGATGCTAAGATTGTTTTAATCTAGTAAATCCACGAACCCATAAACTCCTTCCTAGACTCCCTAGAACCTCACGGGACCATTGACCAAGGCGGTTTCTGACTAGCCTCAGGAGGACCAGAGAAAAAGAAATACGTTAGTAAACTGATTAAGAGGGCTGGAAAATAGAGAGCATTTGAACTGATCGAAAGCAGCAAGTACGGAACAAGACAGAGAAGCATGACAGCTCGTTAGCCTCCACAGCACACAGTGGATAAAAACCACTACGTATGTTACCTTCAGTTTCATGCTGATCTCATAGAGGATGTCCTGATAAATCTAAAGACACAATTTGAACATAAATCTGCGTGGACTGTTCAGAGACAAAACAACGCTAATGGATTTACTGTTGTATTTAGTCGGAGTAGCTCATTCTAAAAAAAAGGTTCACGTGTCGCAAATTCATGCTTTTCTTAATCTCGCTTTTCTGTCCACCCGTGACATCTGGAAAGAGCTTGTCACAGACCGAGTCATGTGGAGAGCTACTCTGCACAAGGACGCAGCATCATTTGAGGCAGACATGAGGAACAAATATGAAATTAGAGGATACAGACACAAGGAAACAGTAACATAAAACACAAATAACGCTTGCTGTTACTGCGAGCGTCTGTGTAAAGCTAACATTGTTAGAGTCAGCCATGAGAGAAGCTAGTGGTAGTCATGAGAGGAGATGTTGGTAAGCCATGAGAGAAGATGGTGGTAGTCATGAGAGGAGATTTTGCTAGGGTGGCCATGAGAGGAGCTGGTAGTAGAGTTAGCCATGAGAGGAGCTGGTAGTAGAGTCAGCCATGAGAGGAGCTGGTAGTAGAGTCAGCCATGAGAGGAGCTGATGGTAGAGTCAGCCATGAGAGGAGCTGATGGTAGAGTCAGACATGAGAGGAGCTGGTAGTAGAGTTAGCCATGAGAGGAGCTGGTAGTAGAGTCAGCCATGAGAGGAGCTGGTAGTAGAGTCAGCCATGAGAGGAGCTGATGGTAGAGTCAGCCATGAGGGGAGCTGGTGGTAGAGTTAGCCATGAGAGGAGCTGGTGGTATAGTCAATCATGAGAGGAGCTGATTGTAGTCAGTCATGAGAGGAGCTGGTGGTAGAGTTAGCCATGAGAGGAGCTGGTGATAGAGTTAGTCATGAGAGAAGCTGGTAGTAGAGTCAGCCATGAGAGGAGCTGGTAGTAGTCATGAGAGGAGCTGGTGGTAGAGTTAGCCATGAGAGGAGCTGGTGGTAGAGTCAATCATGAGAGGAGCTAGTAGTAGAGTCAGTCATGAGAGGAACTGGTGGTAGAGTTAGCCATGAGAGGATCTGGTAGTAGAGTCAGTCATGAGAGGATCTGGTGGTAGAGTTAGCCATGAGAGGATCTGGTGGTAGAGTCAGCCATGAGAGAAGCTGGTAGTATAGTCAACCATGAGAGGAGCTGGTAGCAGAGTCAGCCATGAGAGAATCTGGTGGTAGAGTCAGGCATAAGAGAAGCTGCTCAGCAAGATGATTTTTGGCGAAACCAGTAAAAGTTGATATCTGCCTTTTTCAAAACCCTGTCCATGTACAAAAATAACTAAAAGTTGATATCTGCCTGGTTCAAAATTGTACCGAAAAAGTAAAAGTTGATATCTGCCTTTCTCAAAACCGTCTCCTTGTACAAAAATAAGTAAAAGTTGATGTCTGCCTGTCTCAAAACCGTCTCCTTGTACATAAAAAAAGTAAACGTGCCAATATTTTCTCGTTAAAGAAACTTATATGGACGCATTCGTGCATACTGGGCTTATCTGTACATCGTGCAAAGATTATTTCTTTATTTTCGATATGAAATATACTGCATTAACGTGTAATTATAATAATAGTATAACTGTAGCAATCATAATGTAATTATAGCACTTAAAACACAGAGGTAGCAAAGGGATGATGTTCCAGAAGTCGCATGCATTGACATGGTAGGTAACGTAACGTAACGTAACGGTAAGCCTGTCATGCCTTAGAGACACATAGGGATTTAGTGTTAGCGCCCATATTTTCCTTGACCTGTCAGCACACTAGAGGGTGATATGGTCAGTTATCATGCCTGGCCGCCTTTTCCTTCCCCAACTTCAGATGAAGTCGGGTACCCATTTCTACAGCTGGTGATATGATAGCCCATCTTAATACGATTTTGTGGAGAAACTTGATATGCGATGTATTAGTTGTTTCTTTTCAGTAGCTCAGAGACTGACAAAATGTGCCGCTCGCTTGCTACAGACGGATCTCGGCTGTGACAGACCCACACAGACCCACACAGATTCATCATCAAAAAAATGTGCTTGATAATCTAATAGCTTCTGAGACCAAGGTAAAGTTCCTGTCTGAAGCTAGATTAGCTAACGGAGAAAAACACACGAAGAACCATAAGAGGGCTTGACAAGTTGATCTTAAGCGTTTCTGTGATACTGATTTACACTTAATAAAAATCACAGATTCTGAGAGCAACTTGGTATTTTATTTTCACATCAAGTGAAAAATACATTTGACCAGATTTATATGTTTTCCATCTCTTTAAAAAGAGAAAAACAATAGCATTGTCTTGAAGAAAATAAGTAGAAGAAAAATTTTAATTTTCTTTCTTAAAATTATTTACGCCAAGTGTGAACAGAATACGTAGAAAGAATGGAAAAGAGCAGACAAACGAGAATGATGTATGCACAAGAGATGAGGGAAACAAGACCAAGGGGTAGACCAAGACAGAGATGGAAAGGCAACATAGAAGAGGGTATAAAAGAAATTGGAGAGAGACGATTAGGAATAGAGAGCCGCTGTTGGCGAGATCTTCAGCTGCCGTGCGTGGAGCGGTGCTCCTCCCGGCCAATGAAGAAATTTGCAAATGAGGTTGCCGCGCAGCATCACTGCGGAAAAGGTGGTAGAAAGGATAAAGCGAAGCAAACAGTCAAATCACGGCACCTCTGGTCTGGAGGTTAGCCATGAGAGGATCTGGTAGTAGAGTCAGTCATGAGAGGATCTGGTGGTAGAGTTAGCCATGAGAGGATCTGGTGGTAGAGTCAGCCATGAGAGAAGCTGGTAGTATAGTCAACCATGAGAGGAGCTGGTAGCAGAGTCAGCCATGAGAGAATCTGGTGGCAGAGTCAGGCATAAGAGAAGCTGCTCAGCAAGATGATTTTTGGCGAAACCAGTAAAAGTTGATATCTGCCTTTTTCAAAACCCTGTCCATGTACAAAAATAACTAAAAGTTGATATCTGCCTGGTTCAAAATTGTACCGAAAAAGTAAAAGTTGATATCTGCCTTTCTCAAAACCGTCTCCTTGTACAAAAATAAGTAAAAGTTGATGTCTGCCTGTCTCAAAACCGTCTCCTTGTACATAAAAAAAGTAAACGTGCCAATATTTTCTCGTTAAAGAAACTTATATGGACGCATTCGTGCATACTGGGCTTATCTGTACATCGTGCAAAGATTATTTCTTTCTTATTTTCGATATGAAATATACTGCATTAACGTGTAATTATAATAATGGTATAACTGTAGCAATCATAATGTAATTATAGCACTTAAAACACAGAGGTAGCAAAGGGATGATGTTCCAGAAGTCGCATGCATTGACATGGTAGGTAACGTAACGTAACGTAACGGTAAGCCTGTCATGCCTTAGAGACACATAGGGATTTAGTGTTAGCGCCCATATTTTCCTTGACCTGTCAGCACACTAGAGGGTGATATGGTCAGTTATCATGCCTGGCCGCCTTTTCCTTCCCCAACTTCAGATGAAGTCGGGTACCCATTTCTACAGCTGGTGATATGATAGCCCATCTTAATACGATTTTGTGGAGAAACTTGATATGCGATGTATTAGTTGTTTCTTTTCAGTAGCTCAGAGACTGACAAAATGTGCCGCTCGCTTGCTACAGATGGATCTCGGCTGTGACAGACCCACACAGACCCACACAGATTCATCATCAAAAAATGTGCTTGATAATCTAATAGCTTCTGAGACCAAGGTAAAGTTCCTGTCTGAAGCTAGATTAGCTAACGGAGAAAAACACACGAAGAACCATAAGAGGGCTTGACAAGTTGATCTTAAGCGTTTCTGTGATACTGATTTACACTTAATAAAAATCACAGATTCTGAGAGCAACTTGGTATTTTATTTTCACATCAAGTGAAAAATATATTTGACCAGATTTATATGTTTTCCATCTCTTTAAAAAGAGAAAAACAATAGCATTGTCTTGAAGAAAATAAGTAGAAAAAAAATTTAAATTTTCTTTCTTAAAATTATTTACGCCAAGTGTGAAAAGAATACGTAGAAAGAATGGAAAAGAGCAGACAAACGAGAATGATGTATGCACAAGAGATGAGGGAAACAGGACCAAGGGGTAGACCAAGACAGAGATGGAAAGGCAACATAGAAGAGGGTATAAAAGAAATTGGAGAGAGACGATTAGGAATAGAGAGCCGCTGTTGGCGAGATCTTCAGCTGCCGTGCGTGGAGCGGTGCTCCTCCCGGCCAATGAAGAAATTTGCAAATGAGGTTGCCGCGCAGCATCACTGCGGAAAAGGTGGTAGAAAGGATAAAGCGAAGCAAACAGTCAAATCACGGCACCTCTGGTCTGGAGGTCGGCCACGTCCTGAGTGCAGTCATATCGGGTGAAATGCATGAACCGGCTTGTCCCAGAGGTTAAGACACTGCTGGCGAGACTCTTCAAATGCCGCGCGTAGAGTGAAGCTCCTCCCGGTCAAGGAAGTGAATGCGGAAAAGAAATAAAGGTTGCTGTGCGGAGCCGATGGGAAAAGGTGGTGGAAAGTGAAGTTTAACCGGTATGTCCAGTAGTATCGCTACGAGAGCTATACCACGGCACCTCTGCTCTAGAGGCCGGCCACGTCCAAAATACACCTACACTGATGAAACATGCCTAAACCGGCACACACCAGGGGTGGAACTTGATGGCTAGACATGTCATGCCACCTCCGCTCTAGAGGTCGGTAACGCCTGATAAACACCCATACTGGTGAATTTTGCCTAAACCGGCTCATATCAGGGGTGAATCTTGAAGGCTATGCATGTCACAGTACCTCTGCCGTAGAGGTCGGTCCCGTCCCAAACACGCCCATACTGGGATAATGCCTAAACCGGCTCAACCCAGGGGTAGAAGTCACTAGTGGCGAGGATTCGTCCTCCTGGACAAAAGCTCCATCCTGGTCACAACTAGGAAGGGTAGCGGCCACGACCGCAAAATGCTGAAGTCGGAGACACTGGACCAGGGAAGTCTAGATAGGCAACCACCTCTCACCCGGCGGGGAAGTTTGCGTATCCTAATCACGCTGAGGTTTTCCGGTGAGAAAGTCCAACCCTGGACTGGATGGGCAACCACCTCTCACCCGGCGGTGATACACGGGTATCTCAAAACACGTCGAGGTTTTCCGGTGAGAAAGTCCAACTCTGGCCTGGGTGGGCTACCGCCTCTCACCCATCGGGGATGCACTGATATCCTAAACACGTCAAGGTCTTCCGGTGAGAAAGTCCAACCCTAGACTAAACTGGTGCAATGAAAACCACGGTGTCACGCAATCCCGCTTCCGAGACCCACCAAGAATACAGGCTAAAGCACTGTGATACTCTGAACCCCTTGTGGTCCTCTCGTGGATCTCGTGTGGTCTATTTTGGACCACACAGGGGACCACGGGACCTAACGAGGACCACAGGCGTGAATTCAGTAGGTTCACAGTGCGGTTTTTGGTGGTAGACGTGAACGAAGAAGAAGAAGAAGGAATAGAGAGGAATGGAGGTGAACTTTATCTGCAGCAATGAGCCTTAATGGCCCGAAAAGCTGAAGAAGAAGAAGAAGAAGAAGAAGAAGAAGAAGAAGAAATGTGAAAAGTCGGTCGAAAGTTTAACATGAAGCTCACAGATGTGTGATATTGATTGACTGATTGACTGATTGACTGACTGGCTGAGTGATTGATTGATTGATCTTTATTTGCAATATGTAAAGAATTAGAAACTCAGGCCCAGGCTGATGTTCTACAGTTTATCAATCAACTTTCCCTTGGTTCCAGATATTCTACCTCAGACAGTACAAATATGTCACTCACAGAAGATATGTAAAAGTATCACTGGAAATATAATCTTGGATTCCAGTAAAACTATGTGAGTGACAGAAGGAAGCTAAAAGATGAATCACCTACAGGCGCCAAAGACTTGAAATCCACATCTGGATATTTTAACACATCCACATCTTTCAACACATTCACATATTTTAAAACATCTACTTTTTAAAAACATTCACATCTTTCAACACATTCACATATTTTAGAACATTCACATCTTTTAAAACATTCACATCTTAAACTAAAATATGTACAAGAAAAGTGAAAAAAGTTTTTTTTCCATGTTTTAATAAATGAAAAAGTAGAGTTTATTTCATTGATAGCAGCGCAACTCTAGCGACACTTTAGAGCGCAGATGTGAAAGAAACGGTGCAATTTATGACTTCAGGAAACATCGAAATGCTCTTAATCATCACAAAAAATAACGAGCCCACTATACTATGAAGCAACTATTCTGTCTGAGTCAAGTTTCAGTTCATGAAAAGGTTTAAAAAATACTCTAGAAAACTATTTGGAATTCAAGGCGAACGAGAAATAAATCTCTGACAAAATCAGAGATTTGGACGTTAAGTTTAAAAAACAAATTGAAAAAAAAATCGTTTGCAAAAATTCAGAGAAGAAATTTATTTTTTTTTCTTATATTTATATCCAGCATAAAATGGCGAAATGAAAGAGATATTGAGAGAAATCAGTTTGTATGTATGCATGTGTGCGTGTTTATGTGTATGTGCACGTAGCGTGTGTATGTATGTGTGTGTGAGCGTGTGTATATGTGTGCCCAATTAAGCGTGTATATGTGTGCGAGTGTTAGCGTTTGTATATGTGTGCGTGTTAGTGTGTGTGTGTATATATGTGCTATGTGTGTATATGTGTGCACGTTAGTGCGTATATGAGTGTGTGTTAGCATGTGCATATGTGTGCGTGTTTGTGTTTGTATATGTGTGCTGTACGTGTTTGTATATGTGTGCGTGTTAGAATGTGTTTATATGTGGGTGTTAGAATGTGTGCATATGTGTGCATGTTAGTGTTTGCATATGTGTAAGTGTTAGTGTGTGTATATATGTGCATGTTTGTGTGTTTATATATATAATTAGCGTGTGTATATGCGTGCTTTTTAGAGTGTGTATACCTGTGGTTCTTAGTATGTGTATATGTGTTAGCGTGTGTATATGTGTGCATGTAAGTATGTATATATGTGTTAGCGTGTGTATATGTGTGCGTGTAAGTATGTGTATATGTGTTAGCGTGTGTATATGTGTGCGTGTAAGTATGTGTATATGTGTTAGCGTGTGTATATGTGTGCGTGTAAGCATGTGTATATGTGTTAGCGTGTGTATATGTGTGCGTGTAAGCATGTGTATATGTGTTAGCGTGTGTATATGTGTGCGTGTAAGCATGTGTATATGTGTTAGCGTGTGTATATGTGTGCGTGTAAGCATGTGTATATGTGTGCGCGCTAGCGTGTGTATATGTGTGCGTGTAAGTATGTGTATATGTGTTAGCGTGTGTATATGTGTGCGTGTAAGCATGTGTATATGTGTGCGTGCTAGCGTGTGTATATGTATGCGTGTTAGCGTGTGTATATATATGCGCATTAGCATGTATATACGTGTGCGCATTAGCGTGTGTATATGTGTGCGTGTTAGCGTCTGTATATATGTGCTTGTTAGTATTTGTATATGTGTGCTTATTAGCTTGTGTATATGTGTGCTTTTTAGAGTTTGTATATGTGTAGGTGTTAGTGTTTGCATATGTGCGCTTGTTATCTTGTGTATATGTGTAGGTGTTAGTGTGTATGTAAGTGTGCGCGTTAGTTTGTCCTTGGGTGTGTTGCGTGGAATATGACATAAAACTGAATATCAAAAAATCAAAAAAAAATTATTAAAAGTTGTTTTTGTTTTAAATCATATTTCCACCAAACATAAATTATCCACAATCATTTTGTGAAAAAGAAATAACTTTAGTGGAAATAATATTGAACACAGTACATATATGTTTTCTATATGCACACAGCACAGGTGTTCCACACTTTCCTTTGTAGTTTCCACAGGTAACTGTAGAAGGTTTATGATGTGGAGAAATTTTCAAAGTTTTAGACACACTTTACAGGGAGTCAGTGTGAGGTTCAAAGTTCAAACTAGTATTACAGGCTATTTAAAAGTGTCACCTACTTCTTGTTATATGTGCATTTGTCAATTGTCAGTGTCGTTCTGACGTGCCAGAGTGACAGTGTTCTGATCTTAAGACTTCCACCGTAGGTATTATTTCTCTCCCCCTGTTTGATGTTGCCATAGTTTCTGACTTGTTTGCTTGTTTGTTTGTCTTTAATCTGTAATCATCATTTATTGTTCTCTTTGATATGACTGCTCACTAATTTCTGCAAACTGTTTTTACTTTCTTTAGACATGGTCGTGTCTTATGAGACTTTGAAGTTGCCATCTCCTGTCTTTATTTATTTCATGTGTTTCAAGAACCTTGTTGTGTTCTGGCTATTCGAAGTGATATTAAATAGCAGGATACGTCCATGTCATATGTCACCATATCATATCTCTCCATTTCACATCTTTCCATATCACATTTCCGTTGTTTCTTCTAATATTCGTCTATACTTCTGTTCTGCTCTTTGATTCCGATCCATGTTCATGATAATTTTTAATATTTCTGTCGAGTTTTTTTTCTAGTAAATATCAATCAGCCAGTCATTTGCATGTCCCTTGTAGAACTTTGCCTTCCTAACAGCTCTCCCGTAGGCTTCTCGGTTGTAAGCAAGATGCTCTGCTGCTAGTAAATATATCATGTCTTAATGTCTCGCCCAGTCAAAAAAATCTTTACTAATCGATCAAAAACAAATCTAAACTATTGTTGACTTCCAGAAATCATCCCATTAGCGATTTTACTATTACAAACCTACCATCGATAATGCCTTGTCCTTTATCAAGACCACAGTTTATAATGGAGTTTTTATATATATATATATAATTGTATTAGTATTCATATTCGTCGTTGTCGTTCTTCTTTCTTCTTGGTGCCTGTGCAATCAATAACAGGCTAATCTTTTGGGACACAAACCTTGCTGTGTATATGACACTCGTTAGCTGGCCGCGTCGACATAAGTCGTGCTGATTCACGATACGCACGTGGATACCAAGGTCGACTTCCATCTTCCTTCCTTGAGAGTTGAGGTTACTAGACTAGTTACACACATAAATTCCAGCTCTCACTCTCATCTTCTGGATTAGTTACACACTGTTCCAGAATACTGCTCATCCAGGCTCTTTTAAACCTCACGTTGACGACAGCTGGTACAGATAGTCAAGTAATTCCTGGGTAACGGTGACTTGGAACATTTATTGATGGCAATGATGATAATGCTGGTAAAAAAATAACATTACATTCGACTGCCGGCTGGTTATCCCTGCCATGTGGCCAGTCCATTCATACGTACAACCAAAACGTTCATCTGTTCCACGAAGACATCACAGAGCTCGACAAAAACACGTCCACACAGTTCCACGTTCAAACCAAGACTCTTTAACGACGTGCTTTGCACACGGACACCTAACGACGTGCTTTGCACACGGACTTTTCTAACGACGTGCTTTGCACACGTACTTTCCTAACGACATGCTTTGCACACTGACGTGAGTTGTGGTCTACGAGAACACAACTACTAGCAATACACAAATACTCTTTGTACAGAATTGCTATTCTGTTACAAGTTTCCGTCTCCAAGATCTGTCTTTATTTCATGTTACATTCTTGTGTTAAGGAACAATAAATTATACCTGCAATGCAATTCATTAGTCTAAACGTGCGAGGCCGATCGCATTCTGTTGTTCTCTAAGCAATAACTCGCTAATAACACGCACATCTCACGGAAAGCATCTGAAAAATAACATATATTTTCATGTACATGGTTACTTACCTTGTAAGGTAACTCTGTCAGCTCCGCAGGTGTTCATTACCTCTGTTTTCACCTTCGGCTTATTCCGGGAACTCGTTAAGTGTGAGCTCTTCCCAGGTTAAATTCTGTGGCTGAGTGTCCAGAATTAACTGAAGAATGCAGAGATCAATATCAGAACTTTACCTGACACACTTTCCAAGAACAGACGTTTTCAAAAGACGTCTGTTATAACATATCTCTATCTCACTCTCTCTCACTCTCTCTCTCTCTCTCTCTCTCTCTGAACCTTAAGTGCCCAGGGCACATGGGGCTTTTGCAAGGGTTTCCCACAAATGCCTGTCCTTTGCCTTTTTTTCTGCTCTTGCCCAGGTTGTTCTTCTCCATGTCTCTTTTGGTCTACCCTTACTTCTGTTCCCCTGTGGTGTCCATCTTAGTGCTATTTTTGGTAGTGAGTTATCAGTCATTCGGAGCACATGTCCCAACCATCGCCAGCGTCTTTCCTCAATAATTGCTATCAGTGGCTTCATCTGCATTTCTATAGAAACTTTAAATGTCTACAGATTTAAATATTTGACGATATGTATCTCTATATTATGCTAGAATGACAATATTATTTGTATTACAGATTCTGACAGTCAAGTATTGAAGCAGTCTATCACAAAAACAGATTCTGACAGTCAAGTATTGCAGTATTCTATGACGAGAAAAGGTATTCTTCAGCAAGATGGAAATCGCTGCCTCATGGTAATCTTTTTTTAATGCAAAACAGATCAATAAATCAGAGTACCGATGCGTGACTGAAGGACACATGGTACATGACTACAGTAATTGTTTTTATATGACAACAATCACATCAGGAAGATAATCGAATTGGGGAAGATGAGGGAAAGTCGACATTTTTTCCGAAGGAAGTCGATTAGCACATGTTATCCATAACCAGTGTGGGACTGGCTCTAGCAGCAGGTCCATACTTCAGTGGATGTTGGAACGGAAGGCGGAGCACGTATGGGAATGCCCGAAGTGCAGGGATGCCAGTCCCTGATTGCAGTTAACAGTTAATTGCTTGTATAACCATGACCAAGTTTTGTGGATCGAAGGTGACATTCTGTGAGGCAACGACTCTCTCCGAACTGGCAATCAGCGACACGTAGCTGACATGCTGGCATCAGAGTTGCCGAACCATAGCTGACCAAGACCCTGTCTTACTTCTCCGTTGGTACTCTGAGTAGCAGGGCTAGCCTGGCTAATGAGGCAAGGATCGCCATAATCCCCATGGAGGCGGAGTCTTCTAAAGAAGTACTGCACAATCCCTGGTTATTAACTCCGCTCAAAGACAGAAAACATAACCGCCATAACCCGCTCCCAGTCGGACACGATGCACATCCTCACTGCATCGGCTACAAAGAACACCAGCTTGCAGTTCGAAGAAGAGGAAGATGATGATGATGATGATGATGAAGAGGACACTCTAACGACTGTGCTTAAAGAGTTCACCACATGTAAGTCAGACTAACAGCAAGTTCTGTCGTCATCTGCTGGTAGAGCAAGAATCCATTATGTTTTTCTTACAGTTTGAATGTGCAGAAATACGTTTATCTGGCATCCACCAGATCTCTAAACACCGCCCAGCAGAAAAACGTTTTTATGGCATCCACCAGATCTCCAAAAACCGCCCAGCAGAAAAACGAACACAGATAAAACTGTTTAAAATGTTTGCTTATTAAAATTTCTATGAAGTTTGCAAAGGGAGAAGAACATTTTCTAAGTTTTGATTTACTGAAAGAGAACTATATGTCTGTTCTGGAGGATTCTAATGGATTGACATTTTACATTTAAGAAATTGACCACCACATAAAAGCCTGCAGCAAGAAGAGATATGAGTCATGAGAGAAAGAACAAAAGGGAACCACATGAACCACTTTAAAGTTTTAATGAGATAGTATTTACAGTTCGCATGTCTTATCCCGCTTTCATAAAATTCCACTTTCATATATAAGAAATCAATCATTAATCTTAACAGACGTCATATTTTTAAATATAATTTCCTACAGATTATATACACTCTTTCTTTATCACTTCAGGCCATGATAAGCAAGTAATTCAGCGAAATAGTATTTGAATAAAAAACATAAGAGAAATGAGAAAAATAAAAGTAGGTGTAAAGTGAATTTCATTTTATTTCCACGAAGGAAGAAATGACTACTTTGATTTGATGTTGTTGTAGTCGATCATTACATGAACTTCTGGACAGAACCCATACAATTTTTACTCTGAATTGAGTTTTTTTAATAGCACGTATTTGATTAATTTCACGATAGCATCGTCTCATAAAGAAATAATAAGAAAGCACTTGTTTATCAGAAAAACAAGCTTAATCTAAAACGTGAAAATGAGCCTTGCATCTCACAGTCTCTGAACAGGTCCATTGCTAAGTAGTCTATCTGATAAAGGTTGTAACTATAAAAATCCATTCCTGGACAGTCTTCTTCTTCTTCCTCTTCTTCTTCAGCTTTTCGGCCCATTAAGGCTCACTGCTACAGATAAAGATTGTCCCCATTCCTCTCTATTTCTAATCTTCTCTCTTCATTTGGTGACACCAACTTGCTTTATATCCTCTTCTGTGTTGTCTTTCTATCTCTGTCTTATTCTACCCCTTGGTCTTGTTTCCTTCATCTCTTGTACATGCATATTTTCGTTTGTCTGTTCTCTTCCATTCTTTCTACATGGCCCAACCAGCGTAGTCTGTTCAGTTTCAAGACATGTATAATTCGTTGGGATTTAAATAAACTGTTCAGTTCAGTGTTCTTTCTAGCTCTCCGTTCTCCACTTGTGATATCCTTTATGGGCCCAAAAATTCTTCTTAGGATCTTGTTCTCAAAGATCTGCAATTACTGTTCATCTTTCTTTCTTGTACTTCACATTTCTAAACATTATATGACCCCATCACCGTTAAAAAGATTAGTTTTATGGAACAGAAAGAGAAGCCTCGAAATTGGACGGATAAAAATGGATTATGATCTTGGAACGTCAAAAATATTGTGAGATTTTGAACAAAAAATTCTTGGACAGTCAATTAGGTAAAACTCCATTATAAAGCTCCAGTCCTAGACAGTCTATCAATAAAGTTAAAACCATAAATATACATTGTTAGACAATCTATTAGGTAAAGTTCTAACTATAAAGCTCCATTCCTGGGCAGTCTTGCAAATAAACTTGTAACTATAAAAGTCCAGTGCTAAGAAGTCTATCAGATAAAATTCTGTCTATATAGTCTTTTCATGGGCAGTCTAACAGATAAAATTCTATCTAAAAAGTCCGTTCATGGGCAGTCTATCAGATAAAATTATATCTAAAAAGTCCGTTCATAGGCAGTCTATCATATAAAATTCTATCTAAAAAGTCCGTTCATGAGCAATCTATCACATAAGATTCCAACTTTATCCGGTTCTGTCAGTCGGCAGTGGGAGATCCATGTCAGCCGTTCTCATTAAGCCGTGACCACTAGAAGAACCTGGAGAAACACGTGGACTTAACTAAACGACCTGGTTTTAGAAATTTCATAGGAGAAACGGAACGTGTTTCTGGAAGTTAAGCTTCAGAGAGGGAGAGTGAGAGAAAGAGAGAGAGAGAGGGAGAGGGGGAGAGAGAAAAAGGGGGGGTAAGGGAGGGAGAAAGAGCGGGTGAGGAAGCGGGAAGCGGTTTGAAAGGAAAGAGATGGGAAGAGATTAAATGAAAAAAGTGAAAAGAGAGAGAGAGAGAGAGAGAGAGAGAGAGAGAGAGTTAGGAAGCAGAGAGAGAACGAACGAAAGAGCCAACGCATTTTATTTTAAAAACGTGAAGACCTGGGCGAGCAAGCCAATCTGACCTTCTTCCCTTCCTCTCTCATCTTTTTATTCTTCCCAATCCTTCCGTTAATTCAAGTATACGAAGCTCATAGGTAACACGGATACGATGTAAATCGTCACAATAATTCTCATATTATCTAAACGTCCACAAATAGAAAATCATTAAATACATGGGGCTCAGTTATTACTTATACTTAGAGACAGATGGATGGATGGATGGATGGATGGATGGATGGATGGATGGAAGGATGGATGGATGGATGAATGGATGGATGGATGGATAGATGGATGGATGGATGGACGGATGGATGGATGGATGGATGGATGATATTTATTTTGAGGATAAAGAAATAGGTGCACAGAAACGTTTGATACAGCACTATTCACTTCTCGCCATTAACAATATCTCAGACGTTCACAGATAGTTTAGTAACACTGATGGGCCTTACAAACACTCATGTCAGATTAAACAGCAACTCTTATATTCATCTCTTATTTGCAACTCTTATATTCATCTCTTATTTGCATGTTCAATCGCAGGACTTTCTGGTTCAGTTTTTGTCTACACGCACTCTGCGACATGAAATGATCGAACACAGGAAATACACAATCTCAAAGATCCATTACAGTATAGTAAATTGCTATACGTTAGTAACAGTTACAGAGAAATCACATCTCAGGCACAAGTTACTAGACACTTGTCGTAAGTGTACACCTGCTAGGGAGTTTAGTATTTTAAGGAGGCATATAATCGAAGAAGTTTGAAATTGAAAGTGCCGATATCGTATAAAGAGAGTTCAATAAAGTGAAAATAAAGGAGTGAGTTTGTTTATCTCTTTTCCTGTCCCAGTTTTCTTGTGTTACTTGACTTCGCATTGAGAAAGAACGAAAGATAGAAAAAAAGGAAAGAAAAATGAAAGAAAGAAAGACATAATTCTTAACTTTCAGAGACAAGTTTGGGAGTCACTGTATTCTGCGGTATTTATCCTCCATTTGACACTGCAGCAAGTACATTTTGATAACGGCAACCTTGCCTTACCTTGTCTTGTCTCCTTCCTTGCATACTTTTTATTGTTGATTGGACAAATAGACGTCTTGATATGTCTCGGCACTTTGTTTCACATGGGATATTTAAGGTTTCTGTAATTTGCTCTCGCGATCTTTTGCGTGGGCGGCCTCTCTCTCTCTATTTAAACCCGTTCTTTGTTGTGAATTTGTTTTAAATAATAGTGGGCAGAAGCTTGAGACTGATGAATCTGAAGAGCCTGGAAGTCGTTAAAACAAGCCTTAATATTGATTACACTGGTCAAATTTTAGCACTAGACATGTTAGGCTAACTGTCAGCTGACTGGAACTCCGCCCCTGATTCTTGTAATTTGATCTGACATGACACAGAGCTCCGGGGCACGGGTGTGTTTCTGATTCCTTCCAGGTACTTGTACTGATTCTTTCCAAGTAATTGTACTGATTCCTTCCAGGTACTTGTACTGATTCCTTCCAAGTACTTGTACTGATTCCTTCCAGGTACTTGTACTGATTCCTTCCAAGTACTTGGACTGATTCCTTCCAGGTACTTGTACTGATTCCTTCCAAGTACTTGGACTGATTCCTTCCAGGTACTTGTACTGATTCCTTCCAAGTGCTTGTACTGATTCCTTCCAGGTACTTGTACTGATTCCTTCCAAGTACTTGTACTGATTCCTTCCAAGTACTTGTACTGATTCCAAGTACTTGTACTGATTCCAAGTACTTGTACTGATTCCAAGTACTTGTACTGATTCCAAGTACTTGTACTGATTCCTTCCAAGTACCTATACTGATTCCTTCCAAGTAATTGTACTGATTCCTTCCAAGTACTTGTACATAAATTGACATCTGGTGTACATCTCAACCACTTCACAACCAACAAGACCTGTAAAATCTCTTGGATAAATTGCTTTAAAAAAGTGAACAATATGGGTTTACTCTTAACATCAAAACTACAGAATGTATGGTTACATCTAAGAAACAGAATCCACCAAAATGCAGTACAAAATTACATGGAACAATTCTAAATCGTGCACAGAAATTAAAAAACACCTTTGAGCAATAATGATTTCGGAATGGAAATGCAGGACAGACATTAAGAACAAAATAGGTTAAGCAAAGAATCCATTTCAGCGAATGAGAAATATACTGTGCATCATCATCATCATAATCATTATCATCATCATCATCATCATCATCATCACCATCATCATCATCATCATAATGTGCCGTGCTGACAGGCGTTGGCTATTATGCTTCTCCAGAGTACCCGATCCTTCATGCAGGCCATCAGCTCAGTTGGTGATCTCCTCTCACACCATCTCATCAGACTGTACAGTATCATTTCTCTTGGTCTTCCTCTTGATCTTCTTCCTTCTATTTTTCCTGATGTTATAATATTTTCTCTGCCCCCTCTTTTCATTGTATGTAATATGAAAGTACATTGTCTCTCTCTTAATTTTTTTGACAATATTTTTTTTGTCTCTCCAGCTCTTCTCATACGTTCTTCATTAGTTATTTTTGCTGTCCAGGAAATTCGCAACATTCTTCTAATAAACCACATTTCTGCTGCTTCCAATGATTTTTGTGCAGACTTGCCTATTGTCCATGATTCACTTCCATATAACAAGATAGGTTCAATATAGCATTTTAGGACTCGTTTGTAACATGCATTGATAAGGATGTGTTGCATAACACGTTTCTCATTCTCTGAAATGCAGTCTTTGCTTGGCCTATTCTGTTCTTAATTTCTGTTCTGAATTTCCCATCTGAAGTTATTACTGCTCCAAGTTATTTGAATTTCTGCACCTGCTTTAGAATAGTTCCATTTAAACTTATACTGCATTTTAGTGGATTCTGTTTCTTAGATATAACCATAGTCTCTGTCTTTTTTATGTTCAAAGTAAGGCCTTTTGTTCACTTTCTTTGGTGACTTTATCCAAGAGATTTTGCAGATCTTACTGGTTCTCAGCTATCAGTACTGTGTCGTCAGCATACCGAAGGTTGTTAATATTGTATCCTCCTACTTTTATACTTGGTTCTGTGATGATCGTTCTTAGAATATTCTCGTTGTACAGAGAATAAAGGTCTGGTGGTAGTACACATCCTTGTCGCAATCCTTGTTTTATAGGTTGATATTTTCTATTTTATTATGAACTCGAATTGCTGCTTCCTGCTACCATTATAGATGCTTTACAATCTTTGCCGTCTATGTTTATGTCTTCAAGCATTTTAATACTGCGCAGGGCATCCTTATCAACGAATTTTGGAAAACGAGGTCGAAAACGCCATATTAAGCCTGTCTCATTATATTAAAAAAAAGTGAATCGTGGACAAAAGACAAGTCAGCAAAAAAACTTTGGAAGCAGTAGAAATGTGGTTTAACAGAAGAATGTTGCACATTCACTAGACAGCAAAGATTGGAGAATGTATGAGAGGAGCTGGTAAGACCGCAAAAAACATTATTGTCAAAAATACTAGAGAGACAATGTTCTTTCATAGGGCATGCAATGAGAAGATGGGTGAACTGAAAATAATGCAACAGGAAAAATAGAGGGAAGAAATAGTCAGGGGAAGACCGAGAGAAATGATAGTCTGACGAGATGGTGTGAGATGATATCACCAACTGAACTAACAGCCTGCATGACAAATCGGCTACTATGGAGAAATATAGTAGCCAACGTCAGTCGGCACGCCACATGAAGATGATGATGATGATGTTTTTTTTCTGTGATATATTTGTATTATATGATATTCTAGGTAAGATAGTGATATACATGAGACATGTTGGTTCATAAAGGCTGCAGGAAGTGTGCTTGAAAAATCATGAAATAAAAACATAATTACAAGAAAATAGGAGGCGTGTGTCTACGAGGCATGTGTCTAGGAGGCGTGTGTCTAGGAGGCGTGTGTCTAGGAGGCGTGTGTCTAGGAGGCGTGTGTCTAGGAGGCGTGTGTCTAGGAGGCGTGTGTCTAGGAGGCGTGTGTCTAGGAGGCGTGTGTCTAGGAGGCGTGTGTCTAGGAGGCGTGTGTCTAGGAGATGGAACCATTATTTAAGTAAAGGGAAAAGCCGCCTAAGCAACACACTTTCATGCCAACACCCATCCTAAATAACATATCTAAAGAATTCTTATTTTTAAAAGATCTTTTTGTACCACTAGAGAATTACACGGGTATCTTCCATTCCTTACCCCCCCCCCCCACTCAACAATCTTTCGAGATTTTTCTGTATCTGCTGTCATAGAGTTTGGCTGTATCTTCGAAATCATCTAGGGTCAGCCAGAATTTCACTGTTTTGGTTTTTATCTTGTTAGATGATGGAGTTTGGTGGAAACTGTCTCGACATTTACGATCAAACGATTACAAAATTGGAAGTTTGCTGCGTGTAATTCTGTGGACAAACCTCTAGAGTACAAGAAAGTGAGATTTTGACAAAATATGTGAAGATTTAAAAAGAAAAAAAAAATAAGAAAAAAATATATAGAAGATAGGAGGGGGCAACATGATATCGATGAATCGCATGATTTGAAGGCACTGGGTTCTATCTCCGCTGCCCTCGCGCTCCAGTCGTCAAAGCTGTAAAACTGAGAACTCTGCACTCTATGTTGAGGAAAGCAATGCATAGAACAGAAAAATGTTTTTATGTACGGTTACCTACACTATATGACAGTGCCAGTCCGTGGATGTAGGCAGAGAGAACATCATAAACTGTTCAGTTCTTTTAATACTGGACTAGGACCTAAATACCACCAAGGGAAATAAACAAAAGTGGCTTTTTCCCCTAAGCATCGCCTGTAATGCTCTAATCTTTCATATTTTCTTTCTGACAAGCATCCAAGTAAAGCTCGTTCAAATACTCTTGTTGCTTCTTCACCTCATGTAATACCTGTCACAGTTAAAGAAACGACCACAAAACGGATGATAAACACATGCCATGTAACAGAAATGTTTGCTATGATCACTGACCACACGAAAACAACGAGTGCCATAATTAACTAAGATGTTTATCCTACTGACGGGTCATAATGACGGGTTTTCTTGAACATTTACAAATAAAATAACGACGCAGAAGTGACTTTAGTCCATATTTGGTGACACAAATTTTAAAAACTAATTTTAAACCAATTATAATCCTAACATAATTTACCGATAGAAATATGGCGAGTGTGTTTAGCATAAATTGTTTGTGTGGTTGTCACTTACATTTAATCTGATTATCCTAGTGTCGGTATGTGGTCTTCAAGAGCTAAAATGCAAGAGTATCTGGGAATATCAATATAAAATTTGACATAGCAGCCATAAGAAATTTGCATTTGACATGTGCCTGGAAAATGAGAAACTTAAAAACAAATCGTTGCAGACAAGGGAGATAATGGAATGAAGGAACTTGGCAGACCGAACGTCCAAACGTGAAGCCATGTTCTGAAGAGGGAAGAGTGACCGACGAATATCTTGTGGAACAATCCAGAAAAATGTAATAAGTTATCGGACATCACCAGCGCTCTAGCAGCACATCTCGGCATTGATGGAACGGACAACACTCTCTCTTCCGTGCATCACACCTGCGATGTAGTTTCTGAAGAGAAATCTTTATAATAAGAAAGAGGTTTTCATCTTATTTAATAGTGCTAATCCTCTCCCTGGTCACAGTAGGAAACGGCGCACTACAGTATACTACAGAACACTAAAACACATTACAGCACACTGCAATATGCTACAGCACCTCACAGTATATTATAACACACTGCAATACATTATAGCACCTTACAACACATTCAGTGCACGACAGCACTCTACAGTGTATTGAAACACACTGCAGCACGCCACGGTGCACTAAGGCACACTACAATATACTACATTATACTATAGCATACTAAATCACACTACAGCATGCTATAGCACGGTACAGCACACTGTTACCAAACTGTGCCATAACTTTGGTTTACGTAAAACTTTTTTGCCCTAATCTTTTTGAACAAAACGTGACTGTTTTCCTCGCAATTGAGCTTTTCCCACAAGTCTGAGACTAGTATCAATTTATTACAAACAGTAATTTCAGGTATAATCTTCTGAAGAAACTAGATATCGACTCTTTATGGTAGTTGCTAGGCATCATTTCGAAGAGAATATTTTCTCATGACTGATTGCACTAATACTGAATTTGCGTAATCGACAACAGTAGTAGCAAGCAATGTTTGTGTTGCAAGGTGCAATGCGTGCGCAGTTTATCCCCCATTCCATTCATCGACTTCAAATTTATGTTGTTTCCAAAGGCTTCAGACGTTAGCACATAAGTTTCTCATAAAATTATGCAGTTTTATTATAAAGGTAAAAGGAGTACATGGACTTTTAAGTATATGAACGAATTGCCCGCAAAAGAGAGAGTAATATAGTACTGGAAAACATTACAGTAAACAGTTCAGCCAAAAGCGGAGTGAACATGAGAGACATTAAACACCGGGGATCATTGAAATCAACGCGAGGAATCAACCCAGACTATGATGATTGCTGAAGTAACAACAGTTCCTAAAGGGGCGAGCATTACAGCACTCTACAGTGTTTAAAAAAGATGAAACTTTAAAGTCAGAGAAATGAAACCTGTAATGGGATACGTGACCAGTTGTACTTTCCCACAGCTTGATATTTGTGAGGACCACATGGCAGTAAAAAAAGAATGAACACAGCCTAAACCAAGCGTATACTGAACGTTGTGTTATGAGAAGTCAGTCAAGACTATTTTTATAGCCGCTATCTAGGGCTTAAGTCTTGTCCATTTCTGGGTTATTTTTTTCTATAGTTATTCTCTTTGCCTGTAATCTCTAACATAACCAGACAGCGTTAAGTTAGATTATATGGTAATCAAACATGCATACAAGAACAGATAATATGGGGGTTGTGGAATAGGAATTTTCTTGCTCATTTCTCTACGGTGGCTCACATCATTTCCAGTGCAATATCGAGAACGTATTCTTTACTACGTGGCAGAACAGTAGTAGTAGTAGTAGTAGTAGTAGTAGTAGTAGTAGTAGTAGTAACAGTAATAGTAATAGTAGTGGTAATAGTAATAGTAGTAGTACTAGCAGTAGTAATAGTAATAGTATTAGTAATAGTAGTAGTAATAGTAGTAATATTAGTAGTAGCAGTAGTTGTAGTACTACTACTAGTAGCAGTAGTAGTAGTAGTAGTAGTAATAGTAGTAGTAATAGTAGTAATAGTAGTAGTAGTAATAGTGGTAATAGTAATAATAGTAGTAATAGTAGTAGTAATAATAATAATAGTAGTTGTAGTAGTAGTAGTAGTAGTAGTAGTAGTAGTAGTAATAGTAGTAAAGTTTATTAATAAATGTGAAAACTTTAATTAAAATCGTTTTTATAATGTTTTCAATTGACGGACAAATAGTTAACAAGTAACAGTATAAACTTGTAAAAATGGCCGGAAGTGTACTTGCGTTTAGCAAATATGGCCACCCGTGATAACACTAGTTTTAAAGTAAAGGCGGAAGTGACGTAATCGAGGCCGACGCGGGGTCACGAAACAGAAGCTGGGAGTTCTATCCTGTTGTTTGAGCCGTAAAAATGGAGACTCGGAGTGTTAGGTTTGAGGAAAACTGAATAAAGATTCTGGTCCTTGTGGTTTGTAACATCCGTACTCGTGTGTTCAGATATTTCTTAGACAACCAGCCAGTGTGAAGTCACTATATGTTCTTCTGTCTGCATAGAAGCGACCGATGAACTCAGTCGGTGTACACTTAAATGTGAATCTGGACTTAATCAAGAAGATGTTATTACACGACGCCAAGGGTAGGAGAAAAAAGGAAGAGCTGAATCCGGTTTGGACAAAGACAACATGGCTTGCTTACAGATTCTATCAGAGGACAAAGATTGTTGAATCCACGGTGAGCATAAAGCAAAATGGCGGGCTATTTGCACACGTGAGCGTTCCAATAGTGAGGCGGTTATACCAACAACTCAACAACTAACAGATCTTAGAGTCCTGAATCAGGAATACATCCCTGGTTCCCCTCTCTCCTCGCCCCTCCCTCCTCTCCCTCTCCCTGACCTTATCATGTCAGAAATTAAGTTTTGTAAAGGGCCCGAATTGTTTGTCAAAGTGGAGAACGAACGAACATGCTTTAGTTACAAAGAGTTAACAACTGGGCATGCAAGTCTGTCTAACATTCTGCCCTTCATCATACAGCTTTCACTCAGTCACAGTCATTCAACACTTGTTAATGAGCATAATAAGCATGAAGACACAGTTAAATGATTACATAAATAAATAATAAATTTATCTCATGTCCACACACTCCACAGTCTGATTTATGCAACTACATGAAATAAACTTACATTCTTACATTCATTTTAAACTAACAAATTTATAGAAAATCAGTATAAAAAATATAATAATTAAGCCATACTTTAAACTAATTTAAACTTTGAACATATACGCAAGTGCACACAGATACACATATTCACACACAAGTGCAATTACATACCACATATATACAAACACATGGCCACTATACATATATACACACATACGTATGTATACACATAAACACAGATACTTTAACATACATATATATGTGACCCGGCTTGTCACATCTCTTCAAGTTATGTTTGGGTGAACGCCAACTTCATCTTGACCACTGGTCATCGATGTTTGTGACCCATACTTAGTGAACATTCCCTCTTTTCTTTGTTTCGACACAATTTTTTCGTTATATTCTTCCATATCTGAGAAGGGACATTTTTCCGATAATATACGAAGTTGTTTCACCCTCAAGAAAAGATAAAAGTTTCATTCTAAAGAGATTTTAGCATTAAAGAGATTCTTACATCTTACATCCTTCCCTTGCCGTTAAACATCACATAGGGCCTGCATGATACTTCGCCAAGATGTCCTGTCTTCGGCGAGTTTTTCAATCTTATCAAGGGATGTTATGCCCACTGAATTGGCTTCTCTTAACAATGAGTTTCACGTGGTCGACCTCTTTTTCTTCGGCCTGTTGTGTTCCATTTGATAGCTTGTTTACGTATATTTGTCCTTCGTCGTTAATGAGAACCTTCATTATTTTTGTTTTGTCCTTGTTAATTTCAAGTCCTATTTTACTAGCCATTGATGACAGGGTATCTGTTTTTACTTTCAATGATTCCATATTGTTGCTAATAAGAGTTATGTCATCTGCAAAATAAAGATCTTCCCGTTGGCTCTCACATACCTAATCAATGCTCGTTTTACCTTTGAAACATTAAAGAGATGATAGCACTAATATTAAGTTCATGAATATTCATGCATAATGTCACATGATATCCCCCTCTGTTTTATCTGTAAAACATATCAAAGCTGAAAGGTGGTATGTTACGATTATGTTACCTTTCCTGCGAACGTATACATATTTCAAGTCCCGCAAGAAATGTATAATAAACACAGCTGAAACTTTTCATTTTTCATCTATCACGAAGCCTGTAAGTTGAATTTTTTTGTGTATTTTTTTTTTTGGTTTGAATTTCCAAAGCAAGGAAAACAACAGGACAAAAATAATTTGTTTCTTCTGTATTTATTTTATCTTATCTTATATCTTATATCCTGCCCGTGCTGTTAAACGTCACATAGGGCTCGCAAAGTAGTTCGCAAATTTTTTCTGTCTTCGGCGAGTCTGTCAATCTCATCAAAGGATTTTATGCCTGTTAATTTGGCCTCTCTTAACAATGTCCTCTTCAGAGTTTCACACGGTCTACCTCTTTTTCTTTGGCCTGTTGTGTTCCACTTGATAGCTTGTTTTGGGATTCTCTTATCATTTCTTCTCATCAAGTGACGAACATATGTCCATCTCCTTTTCCTGATCACCCATGAGACTGGTTGTTGTTCAGTCATCTGTCTTATCTCTGCATATTTCTTTTATAAAGCCATTTAAATCCCTTATGGTTAATAAGAGTCATAACAAAAATATTTCTGAAAAGCAAAGAATAGTTGTACATGAAAAGAAAATCTGGCAAAGTTTGGCTAGAAATACAGAACAAAACTATAACGGATTTATACAAATTGAAAAATGGCGAAAACACTGGTGTAGAATCAGTAACTAGGAGATGCATATCATAAAATGATGTAGCGTAGATGTCGTAATATCTTGAAACTGGGGACACGGTGCCCTGGAGAACTCTCCACACAAAGTGAGTAGAAACATCGATCAAAGGGAGACAATCAAGTCGCTTTACTCAGGTCGTCAAGGAAACAACCAAAATGCCGTAGGAAATTTTATGTCTGGATTGAAGAGAATAAGTGGGAGACAGGATGAGATATGGCTACATAAACTGACCAAATGGTGCGGAAGGAAATATTCGAAAGTTCTCATGTAGAAAATTAGAGGTGAACATACAAAAATGACGAGATTGGGCAGCTCTGCTCTAGAAAGGGCATTGTGTTTTTAATGTTTCGTTTTAACTGACAGGTACACTTCATACATAAAATCTATAGGGATTACTGGTGAAGAATATTTTGTATAAATTTATTTTTAACTTTCATATTCATAAGAAAAACCCTTCCTTTAATTAGATGATGAAACAACATGTTTATATGAGTCATGGCTGAAATACCGAGTTGCCTTACGTTGAACTGATTACTGTGTTGTGTTACATTGAATTTATTATTGCATTGTGTTACACTGAAATGATTACTGCGTAGTTTTACACTGAAATAATTACTGGGTGGTCTTACATTTAAATGATTACTGGGTGGTCTTACACTGAAATGATTACTGGGTGGTCTTACACTGAATTGATTACTGGGTAGTCTTACACTGAAAAGATTACTGGGTAGTCTTACACTGAAATGATTACTGGGTGGTCTTACACTGAATGATTACTGTGTAGTCTTACACTGAAATGATTACTGGACGGTCTTACACTTAACTGATTACTGTGTAGTCTTACACTGAAATGATTACTGGGTGGGCTTACACTGAATGATTACTGTGTAGTCTTACACTGAAATGATTACTGTGTAGTCTTACACTGAAATGATTACTGTGTTGTGTTACATTGAATTTATTATTGCATTGTGTTACACTGAAATGATTACTGGGTAGTTTTACACTGAAATGATTACTGGGTGGTCTTACACTTAAATGATTACTGGGTGGTCTTACACTGAAATGATTACTGGGTGGTGTTACACTGAATTGATTACTGGGTAGTCTTACACTGAAATGATTACTGTGTAGTCTTACACTGAAACGATTACTGTGTAGTCTTACACTGAAATGATTACTGTGTTGTGTTACATTGAATTTATTATTGGATTGTGTTACACTGAAATGATTACTGGGTAGTTTTACACTGAAATGATTACTGGATGGTCTTACGCTGAATTGATTACTGTGTAGTCTTACACTGAAATGATTACTGGGTGGTCTTACACTTAACTGATTACTGTGTAGTCTTACAATGAAATGATTACTGTGTAATCTTACAATGAAATGATTACTGGGTAGTCTTACACTGAAATTATTACTGGGCGGTCTTACACTTAACTGATTACTGTGTAGTCTTACACTGAAATGATTACTGTGTAGTCTTACACTGAAATGATTACTGTGTAGTATTACACTGAAATGATTACTGGGTAGTCTTACGCTGAATTGATTACTGGGTTTTCTTACATTTAATCGTGTCATCCCTTTAGTATCCCTGGATACTCTCGAAGCCAAAGATATGATCGCTGCTGGAAGATTTGAAGCGCCACAGAAAGAACGCTTACCTAGACAGGAAAGAGAGCGGGACGAACGAAACAGACAGAGAAGATGAAGGAACAACTGGAAAAAAGTATTATCGTCCTAACTGTGAAAAAATAAAACTATAACAGGTCCGTTTATTCACCATCTTACGGGTTGCCCCGAATTACACAATCATGAGAACTGCCACTAGAATATTTCTGGAAAGCCGTCTATTCGACCAAGGTTAGTTCCTTGATATAATTGAGAGACGTTTACTTCATTCATTCATTCATATGCATGTCCCTTGCGGAACTTTGCCTCCCTAACAGCACTCATGTAGGCCTCTCGGTTGTGAGCAAGATGTCCTGCTGCTGATGCATCCATTTGCAGATCATCAACGATTTCTTGCAGCCATCTTCGCCTTGGTCTTCCTCTCTTTCTTTTTCCCATTATGTACCCTTCCAAGACGGTTTTCTCTAGATTATCATGACGTTTAATGTGTCCAAAATATTTACGTTTTCTTTATTTAATTTAATGTGGGCCGGCTAGCGTAGTGGTTAGAGCACTCGTCTAGCAACCAAATGGTCGAGGGTTCGAATCCCCAGCTGAGCGGGATTTTTTTTCCGACCAATACGGCCCTGAGGTCGACCCAGCCTCGTAAAATGGGTACCAGAGAAAATCTGGGAAGTAAAGGCAGCGAGGAAAGGAACTGGTCACCCTACCTCACACGCTGATGACCCAGCATAATGAGGTCTCTAACGCTTCACCCCCTACGGCATTTGAAATGCTATGGGACTATCTTTACTTTTTTTTTTTTATTTAATATTCTTTACTAGCCAGCCTTCCTCAATATTAAGTTCTTGTAGTATGGATATATTTGTTCTTTTTTTTTACCTAGAATGGCTAAATTCTATGGAGTCCTGCTCTGACCTCGGTATGTCATATATCTACAAGTTATGGTTGGGTGAACGCCGACCTCATCCTGATCAATGGAGATCGATTTTTGTGATTCAGATTTAGTGCACCTTCCCTTTTTTATTTGTTTCGACACATTTTCCGTCAATTATATTCTCTCAATTTTATGCCGAACAGTCTTGCCTTATTTCTAACATCTGTTTGTGTGTCGATTGTCTTACACTGAATTATTTACCGGGCTGTCATTGAACCGATTACTGGATTGTTTTACATTGAAGCGATTACTGGATTGTTTTACATTGAACCGATTACTGGATTGTTTTACATTGAACCAATTACTGGATTGTTTTACATTGAACTGATTAATGGACTCTGTTACATTGAACTGATTAATGGATTGTTTTACATTGAACTGATTACTGGACTCTTTTACATTGAACTGATTACACAATTGTCTTACATTGAACTGGTTATAGGATTGTCTTACCTTGAACTACTTACTAGATTGTCTTACACTGAACTGATTACTGGACTGTTTTACACATTACTGAATACGGGAATGTTTTACACATTACTGAATACGGGATTGTTTTACACTTTACTGAAAACTGGATTGTTTTACGCTGAACTGATTACTGGATTGTCTTACCTTGAACTGGTTGCTGTATTGTCTTACCTTGAACTGAGTACTGGATTGTCTTACATTGAACTGACTACATTATTGTCCTATACTGAACTGATTACTGGATTCTCTTATATTGAAATGATTACTGGATTCTCTTACATTGAACTGATTACAAGATTTCTTACACTGAACTGATTATTCAAATGTCTTACATTAAACTGACTACAGGACTGTCTTACATTGATCTGATTAATGGGCAAGTGACTTTCGTATTTGATCTCTTTTATTCTCTTCCAATTTTTCTTCTCCCATGTCCACATCTTACTGAGAGCATTTTCCAGATCAGTAGCACAACCGCTGAATGTATGAGTCTTTTAGCTTTCTGTGAAGTAACCGGACTGATCTCTTGTGAAGAGTTCGTTCTGTACGTAAGTTTAGCTTACGTAATTAATGAAAAAAAAACACTAATAAACACACAGCTGGGGTATTGTGTATGTTCTGGAAGCATAAACATTAGATAAGAAAATGGAAAAGAAACCCAAGGCCCTTGAAATAAGGATATGCATAAAAATAGGGCAAATTACACGAACAGAAAAATAAACAAACAATGAAATACAAAATAAACTGAAATTGAAAAACAGAGAAATAATGGAAAAACATATGAACCAGACATCTGAATATTTTAGTCAAAATAAAAATCTATCTATCTATCTATCTATCTATCTATCTATCTATCTATCTATCTATCTATCTATCTATCTATCTATCTATCTATCTATCTATCTATCTATCTATCTATCTATCTATCTATCTATCTATCTATCTACATATATTTACAGCCAGTGTATTGCAAAATTTTATTTCCCTGAGGCTTTTAAAACTGCTAAGGTGTATCCTCGCTTTAAATCTGGCTCATCCAACAATCTTACCAACTATAGACCAATATCCATATTATCGTCATTATCAAAACCACTCGAAAAACACATACATAAAATAACTCTACGACACATGCAAGAGAACAATTTACTCATAGACAGTCAGTCAGGCTTTAGACCCAATCATTCCTGCCACACATCTCTTACCAAAATGACAGAAAACTGGTTAGTAAACATAAATGACGACAGACTATGTGGTGCCATCTTTGTCGACTTTAAAAAGGCATTTGATATGATTAACCACGATATTCTTGTAAGAAAAATGAAGACTTATAAATTGCACCCTAACCTAATAAAATTAATTGCATCGTTTCTTTCAGACAGACAACAGGTAGTATTCTTCAACAATTCTCTATCAAATTCTGCTACAGTTGACACTGGTGTTCCGCAAGGATCTATTCTAGGCCCGTTGCTCTTTGCTATCTATATCAATGATCTTCCACTTCATCTTAAACACTCTTCTTGTGACCTTTTTGCCGATGATTGCACAGTCTACATCAGTGACTACGATTGTGTTAATCTAGAATCAACTCTTCAGGTCGAGTTATACAATTTAATTAGATGGAGCAAAAATAATTGCATGATTATAAACACCAATAAAACAAAATCAATGCTCATAACAACAAGACAGAAACTACAAAACGCAACAAAAACAACACTTCGGCTCTGTACAGAAACATCACAGATAGAAAACGTTAGCGAGCACAAAACACTAGGTCTTATTATTGACCAACATCTGACCTGGAACTCTCATGTGCAATGTCTAACAAAACTCATCGCACAAAAAGTATACCAATTAGCTAAAATTAAGCACTTCATCGATCAAGACACTAGGAAGACATACTACATATCTCATATATAAACACATTGCTCAACAGTTTGGGATGGTTGCTCAGTGTCAAATACAAAGAGGCTTTGCTCTCTCCAAAAGCGAGCAGTAAAGCTTATTAGTGACAAAGATCAAGCACAAACAACTAACCATCACAAACGTATCAAAATACTACCTCTTAAGAACAGGTTCCTCTTCAACAAAGCCAAGTTAGTACATCAAATTATTTCACGCCATGCCCCGCCTTATCTATGGAACTTGTTTAAATTTAGCCCAAAGTGCAGCCAACGCTTGAACAACATATGTCTTCCAAAACCTAGACTTGATCTTTACAAGAAAAGCTTTAGTTATTCTGCTGCTCATCTTTGGAATACCCTCCAATCCTATATTAAAAATATAAATTATACTCCTTCTTACAACTACAAGCTTTCCCAATATCTATTTGATGTCGACTACATGCCTCCATGAATTAAAAAACTTAAAAGTTATCTTAAACTGCTCTTACAGACACCGAATACAATTAATTGTTTTCTGAATAGTCCCGAAAATTTTGTTTAGTAGATAGTCATTTATAATGTATGTAGTTACTTCTGTACTGAGTGAATGTTTAAGAGCGAAACGTAAATGTTATATTTTATTTTATGTCTCTCAGCTTCAATGTTAGTTATGTTTGTTATATGAACAGCATATTTGTAGAATGTCTGGAATAGAGTGAAAGATGTATGATAAAGGGCAGAATGTCAGACGGGCCTGCGTGCCCAATTCTTAACCCTTTTGAAATAAAGATCTATCTATCTATCTGTCTATCTATCTATATCTATCTATCTATCTATCTATCTATCTATCTATCTATCTATCTATCTATCTATCTATCTATCTATCTATCTGTCTGTCTGTCTGTCTGTCTGTCTGTCTGTCTGTCTGTCTGTCTGTTGTTGACTATCGGTCAGGTCTTAGGCCGAAAAATTCCTACCATACAGCTCTCACAAAAATGACAGAATATTGGTTATCAGATATAAACGATGAAAAATTACGTGGTGCTGTCTTTGTTGACTTTAAAAGAGCACTTGACATGACTGATCATGAAATCTTAGTTAGAAAGATTGAGACTTATAGATTACACCCTGACATGACAAAATTTATTACATCTTTTCTTTCCAGACGACAGCAGGTAGTTTGCCTCAAAAGCTCAATCAAGTTCATCTGTGGTTGATAATGGCGTTCTACAGGGATCTATTCTTGGTCCTCTCCTGTTTAGCATCTACATCAATGATCTTCCATTTCATCTCAAAAAATCATCTTGTGACCTCTTTGCTGATGACTGCACAGTTTGCACTAGTGACATCTTACGTCTTACATCCTTCCCGTGTACATAGGGCTCTCACGGTTGTTTGCCAAGATATCCTGTTCTCTTCGAGTCTTTCAACTTCATCAAGGGATGTTATGCCCACTGAACTGGCTTCTCTTAACAATGTCCTCTTTAGAGTTTCACATGGTCGACCTCTTTTTCTTCGGCCTGTTGTGCTCCACTTCATAGCTTGTTTTGGTATTCTCTGACCTTTTCTTCACATCACATGGCCTACATATGTCCATCTTCTTTTTCTGATCACCCATGAGACAGGTTGTTGTTTGCTCATGTCTTATCTCTTCGTTGCTCTTGAATTCATCCCACTTTATATCAAGTGTTTTCCTTAGGCATTTGTTTTCAAATGAGTCTAATTTCTTGTCTACTTCTTAATGTGATTTCCAACTTTCGCATGCATAAATGAGGGAGGGAATCATATTTGAATTGGATAATCTTAACTTCGTTTTTGTGCTTATAACTTTTGAATTCCATATGTTCTCAAGATTTTGTAAGGACAATAATGCTTTTGCAATTCGAATTCTAACTTCCTTCCTGGTGTCACCATCCTGGTCTATGTAGCTGCCAAGGTATGCAAGTTGGTTCACTTCATCAAGAATCCTTCTAAGTATATTTTTCCTTCTTGATTAATGAGGCGTTTCATTATATATATATATATATATATATATATATATATATATATATATATATATATATATATATATTATTTCATCACATCTGTATGGAATACAGTCTAAAATTGTCAACATCATGAGAGATCTCTACAACGGATTTGTGTGTGCAGTCAAGACAGAAGAAGGAATGAGAGAATGGTTTCAGATTGAAACAGGCGTGAAACAAGGATGTATATTATCTCCCTTCCTTTTTAGAATTGCCATAGACTTTATAATGAAAAGATGCTGTACGGGTAAAACCGGCACTGATTGGGTACATAGGGCCCAAATAGAAGATCTTGATTTTGCAGATGACATAACTCTTATCAGTGACAATGTGAAATCGATGCAGGAAAAAACAGATTCCCTGTCTTCCTTGGCTAGCAAAATAGGTCTTGAAATTAACAAAACCAAAACACTAATGACAATGACTGTATTAACCTTGAGTCAACTCTTCAAATTGAAATAAAGTCTAATTAACTGGAGCAATAACAACAAAATGCTAATAAACACCAGCAAAAAAAAAATCCATGCTCGTTACAACAAGACAGAAATTAGCAAATTCACCAACAACACCACCACAGCATAATGCTGGAAATTCACAGATAGAGAATGTTAGTTAACATAAAACTCTAGGTCTCATGACTGACCACCACCTCAGTTGAAATCATCATGTACACAGTCTAACCAAACTCACTGCACACAATGTTAAACCAGTTTACTCAAATTAAACATTTTCTTGACATAGACATCAGAAAAATATACTACATATCACAGATACAAATACACTTGGACTAAAGTTCCACAATCTGGAATGATTGTTCCATGTCAAACATGAAAAGACCTTACTCACTTCAAAAAACGACCAATAAAGCTTAAAAATGACAAACATGCACCACATATGATAGATAAGGACAAACATCTTGATATTCTACCCCTCAAGAAGAGATTCTTTTCAACAGGGCCAAGTTAATTCATAAAATTCTATCCCACAATCCTCCACCCTATCTGTGGTGGTTGTTCAAATTCAACCCAAAACACGGTCAACGCTTAAGTAATTGTATTCTCCCAAAACCAAGGCTTGACATGTTTTTAAAAAAGCTTCTCTTACTCAACTGATCACCTTTGGATTGCCCTACCAATTCACGTAAAACTTATAAGTAATATTCGTTCTTATAACTTTAAACTTTGTCAACATCTGTTTGATATGGACTATATGCCTCCCCAAGCATAGTCTAAATTAGTTGTATGGCTTGATTGTTGTAATTTTTTTATCCTGCTTTACTATAAATTTGTTAGTTTTGGAAGAATGTAAGAGTGCACGTTTATTTCATGTTATTGCATAAATCAGAGTGTAGAGTGTATGGATATGAGAGGAGTTTATTATTTATTTATGTAATCATTTAATTGTGTCTTCATGATTATTATACTCATTTGCTGAATGATTGTGACTGAGTGAAAGGCAGAATGCCAGACGGGTCTCCGTGCCCAATTCTTAATCCTTTGAGAATAAAGTATATTCTATCTGTCTGTCTGTCTGTCTGTGAACCTTTTGCTGCACAAAGCACAAGGGGCTTACTAAAGGGTTTTCACAAGCGCCTGTCCTTCCCCTTTATCTCCGCTCCTGCGCGTGTGAACCCTCTATTACTCAGTTTCCTTTCTGTTGTCCTTCTCCGTGTCTCTTTTGGTCTGCCCTAACTCCTGTTTCCCTGTGGTGTCCATGTCATTGCTAATTTTAGTAACTGGTTACCAGTCACGCGGAATACACCCCCCTCCCCCCCCCCCCCCAGCCGTGGTTAATATTTCTTTTCTCAAGAAGCGAAGTCAATGGTTCAATCTGCTTTTCTGCCAGGTAATTCTTATGGTAGTCGTCAAAATATTTGACCTAATTCTACATAACAATTTAGTCTGGAAGGAGTTCAGTTTGTTTTATATAGTTTTGGTGGTTTTCCAGCAGCCACTACTAAGAAGTACTCTAATATAATAAAGGCCAAAATTTGGAGGACAAGTAGAAGGAAGACAAGCAGGAAGACGATAAAGATATACAAACTCATAGAATGGTGGAAAACATAAAGAGATGAGCTGGATTCTTGCTGTTTCTATACACTGTGAAAGTACAGGGTAGACTAAGCTGGAGGGCCGCTGCAGGCAACTTTCTGTGTGGGTGGGAGATAAAAGTGAATGCTGGTAAATATGTGAAGGTGGACTTTGTTTTCTTTCCAGACTTCACTTTTCATTACCGCACAGAGAGAAAACATTGTAATGAAAAGAGCTGAACAGACGGCTCGCCCTTGTAATCCGGTTGGCACCAGAGATTTCGTCAAAGGGCCGATGCAGATGTGTGAGTGTTTCGCTCATCAGAAAAAGAATTTCTAAGAAGATGTAAGATCGCAGCTTACAGGTTACGACTGCGTATTTTTCTTTGGGGGTGGGGGGGGGGGTGGGGGAAATGGATGAAGAACTAAGATTTAGTTTACAGACGACTTTAGAAATCTTACAGCCACGTTGCATCAAATGCCGTAACACTGCAAGGCTGCAAGGGATTAATAATGGAAGTCACGTGAGATAATGACTGCAGCACCGGAATGTGAAATATTTTGTTTATTTACTTTCAAGTCTATGAAAACGTAGTTATTAAACGATGAAAATAGTTTTATTTTTCTCCATTGTTTATTCTCAGAAATCCCCTCACTGACGATTTTTGCAGCTGCATAGAATATTTCTTAAGATCTAAATCATACTTTTCTAAATCTGTATATATTCTCTTTGTCTAAAACTGGTGTACTCACAATCAAGAAACTTGGATGAACATTTCTGAAAGTATAATTATTAACAAAAAAGTGACGAGCGTTTGTTTCTGTCACAGATTCAAAGTAACGTCAGAAAGACAGGTTAGCACCTTGTATTCTTTAGGGATGGAAGTTAAGAAGAGTAAAAAGACATTGCCGTCAATATTAAATGAAAAAAAGGGAATATAAGCGTTAATAAAAGGACAGGAGAGTTTTGAATATCTTGGATCACTACTAACTAATAATGGAGATACAATGAGGGAAATTAAAATCTATTGCTCTTCAGAAAGTAAAACAACTAAAGAATCTGTGGAGTGGAACAGAAAGAACTACAAAAATACGATTTTTAAGGGCATGCATCTTTCCCATCGCAATATATGCCTGTGAACCCTGGACACTTAACAGAACAGCTGAGAAACACATAAATGCCTTTCAATGTAAATGCTACAGAAGAATTCTTTAAATACCATGGACACAAATGGAACAAATATATCCATAAAACAAGAACTTAATATTGAAGAAGGCTGGCTAATAAAGAGGATTAAACAGAGAAAACTGAAATATTTTGGACACATTAAACGTCATGATAATCTAGAGAAGACCGTCTTGGAAGGATACATAATGGGAAAAAGAAAGAGAGGAGGACCAAAGTGAAGATGGCTGCAAGACATCGTTGATGATCTGCAAATGGATGCATCAGCAGCAGGCCATCTTGCTCACAACCGAGAGGCCTACAGGAGTGCTGTTAGGGAGGCAAAATTCCGCAAGGGACATGCAAATGAGTGAATGAATGAAAAGGACAAGAGTGTAAGGAATAAAATGTCACCCATAACTAATAGCATTTCAGACCAAAAACAAGTGCTTAACGTAATATACTTTATTCAATTTTTATTTAACTATATGGCCTGATGTAGATAATGATGACCTCTCTGGTGATTTTAGTCTACTAGAGGTCCCACGCTTTCCCCTACAATTTTTTCAGTTTGCTTTGTTCTGCAACTTCTCGTACAATTTCTTCAGTTTGCTGTGTTTTTTTTCCATGTGTTTGTTTTATATCATCCTTAAAGTCACATTTTTAAAAAATCCTGGAGCATGTTTTAAATGTAAATGATTTTATCCAGCGAAACAATCGATGAATGCAACAACAACTAAACCTGTGATTCAAAATGCATTTAAATCAGACAATTTATTCATTATTCCAATTCCCTGCGTGCTCTGAAAGGCTAGATCAAAGTCTTCATACTCCAGGGCAAACTCCTGTTGCTCTTGTGCATATTTCTGCATGTAACATGCCGTGTCTTAATGAGCATTCCGCGAAATTTCTGGAGAGAACAATAAAACAAAACATAAAACAAACAAACAAACAAAAACCGGATATAAATGACACAGTTGTGGAAATGAGCCGATTGTAAGTCTTTTCAGACTAAATAATGCCAACATTGAACCAGTATCGCATGGAATCAGTATCGCAGCTACTCAGGGTCAACTTTGCGTACTGAATGTACAGTTATCTCCTAAAAGAAAACTTAGTTCACAAGTTTCATATCATTCGCTTTTTAAAACTTTTTTTTTTGTTTCCAAAATACTTTTAAACGTATCAAAACTACAAATTTTCAGTCTGGCTACAAGCACCAGAAAACTTAATTACTTTAACCCCTCCCTGATAAAAATATTTATTGCAACTAAATATTCACAAGCTTCTATTCTTATTATCCGTACAGCATAAATACAGTTTGCTATCACACAAGTAGTTTTGGATATAAGTATTTTAAGATTAAATATATAAATATACACAAAGCCTCTGTTGTAAAGTTGTGATAACAAAATATTTGTAGACTACTGCTGGTCCTGGATTATAATGGTTCCTGTGCTTTGTTATGAGGTGCCATAAAAAAGAAAAGGTCCAGCTGGTTATCTCTGAGGTATCATTCTACAGATAACCCAACCAAACAACCACCTAAACAACCAACCAAACAGCCTGCCAGCCAACCAATAAAACAACCACAACAAAACCTTAACCAACCCGCCCCCTCCTCTGCGAGCTTCAGTTACCGTAAAGCAGTCCGACTCCTCGAAACAGATCTTCTCGCTGGCTGGACTTGGATATTCATACAAAATGTCGTGAAATCAGAAACTTCCAATCTCCAAAACTGGAAATTTTAACCTGAATCATACAAAATCTCATCCACTGTCCGGTCTCGAACTTAGATAGAACACAGCCATTAAACTAGCAGGTAAAAACATTAAAACGTAATGCTATTACAGACAATGATAGAACACAGCCATTAAACTAGCAGATAAAAACATTAAAACTTAATGCTACTACAGACAATGATAGAACACAGCCATTAAACTAGCAGATAAAAACATTAAAACTTAATGCTACTACAGACAATGATAGAACACAGCCATTAAACTAGCAGATAAAACCATTAAAACTTAATGCTACCACAGACAGTGATAGAACACAGTCATTAAACTAGCAGATAAAACATCGAAACTTAATCCTACCACAGATAATGATAGGACACATTCATTATACTAGCAGATAACAACATTGAAACTTAATCATAGTACAAATAATGATAGGACGCAGTCATTAAACTAGCAGATAACAACACTGAAACTTAATCATAGCACAGATAATGATAGGACAGTCATTAAACTAGCAGTTAACAGCACTGAAACTTAATCCTAGCACAGATAATGATATTCTTTTCAAACTCATGGTACACTTTCCTGTACATCGTTCTCGCTGGAGAGCTTCTGATCCGAGTAATTATTACAGTTTAACTCCTTCCCCTCTCACTCCAGATCATAATCATCATGTGCCATGCTGGGCAGCGTGAGCGGTCGTACTCCTCCACAGATCTCGGTCTTTGACATTTCTGGTTAACTCTGTTGCTTTGTTTCTTCCCATGCCACACTGTTAGGGCCTTCTATCATCTGCTCCCTCGGTCGTCCTCTGCCTCTCCTACCTTCAGTTTTGTCCGTTGTTATGATGTTTTCCAGTTTCTCTCTTCTCATCACATGCCCCAAGAATGATGATTGCTTTTTTTTTTCTTATCTCTGTTATTATACTACGTTTTTCATGAACTTGTCTCAGACACTGCTAATTATTTATCTTAGTTGTCCATGGGATTCTCAGCAGGCTCCCGATGCTGAAGCATATTACCAGTTTTTTATTTGTTTTTTTTCCCTTAACGTACCCCATGGCATGTATTCTGGGATCCCTAGAGGTGTGTGTGCCTTCAATTTAGTAACACTACAAGAGGTCATTGAAAGATCAGACAAGATCCCAGACCCCAATAGAGCTGGAATATTACCATAAACCTTACATAGTCTGAGCCACGCAGTCTCTGTACAGAGACTGCTTAGACTACCGACGATATAGAGTGATTCCTCATAAATATTTATTATCATACACTCTCGCTCACACAGTCGTTTACACAAGTTGTTTTCTTCATATCTCTTTTTCCTAACGTCACATGGACATTTATTTTGACGAAAATGTTTAAATAAGATTTGCTCTCTTTTTTTTGTGTTCTGATTTTTTTTTGTCTTTCAAAACTACAGTTATTATTATAAATATTTAAGCTTTGAAGAGATGCACAAAAAATGTTTCAGTAACAGAAACGTTTCCGGAGGCGCTCTGCTGGACATAGTCAAGTCACGAACTTTAAAGTAAAGCTAGCCTCAGCATGTGATAAAGTAAAGCTAGCCTCATTATATGATAAAGTAAAGCTAGCCTCAGTATGTGATAAAGTAAAGCTAGCTTCATTATATGATAAAGTAAAGCTAGCCTCAGCATGTGATAAAGTAAAGCTAGCTTCATTATATGATAAAGTAAAGCTAGCCTCAGTATGTGATAAAGTAAAGCTAGCTTCATTATATGATAAAGTAAAGCTAGCCTCAGCATGTGATAAAGTAAAGCTAGCTTCATTATATGATAAAGTAAAGCTAGCCTGAATATGTGATAAAGTGAAGCTAGCCTTAATATGTGATAAAGTAAAGCTAGCCCCAGAATGTGATAAAGTAAAGCTAGCCCCAGAATGTGATAAAGTAAAGCTAGCCTCAGCGTGTGATAAAGTAAAATTAGACTCAGCATGTGATAAAGTAAAATTAGACTCAGCATGTGATAAAGTAAAATTAGACTCAGCATGCGATAAAGTAAAATTAGACCCAGCATGCGATAAAGTAAAATTAGACTCAGCATGTGATAAAGTAAAATTAGACCCAGCGTGTGATAAAGTAAAATTAGACTCAGCATGTGATAAAGTAAAATTAGACTCAGCATGTGATAAAGTAAAATTAGACTCAGCATGTGATAAAGCCACTCTAGTGTTAGTGCCGCTGTCTGACCTGTCAACACAAAAGATTGTGATGTTATTAGCCTCACTTCAGACACCTCTCCTCCGACAGCTCCCTAACCAGCGAGGGATCAATAAACAACACCCGAGTGACTGGGACACCTCCCTCCAGATATGACCACAGACCTTCGCAATGAGAGACGAGTGCACTTATAACTTCACTACTCAGACGCCCATAAACTGTAGCAAAAAAACTACGATTGCAACAAAAGGAATGCCAGATTAAGCGCATTAATCTCAGAAGCAAACAGAAAAGGAAGACTGAGAATTAACCTGCTGTAAGCTAATGTAGTATGCTAGCTGTGGTCCAGTACAAAAATGGGTATTTTACTTTTAAGAAATAAGACACAAACTCTCTCAAACTTCTTCGACACACCAGCCGATACTGTGTAGCACAATATTGTGCTGCGGCATGTGACAGAATTCTTTAATTCCGCACTTAATTTACATTATAAGGGATATGATCAAAGTTAAATTTGGGTGTTTGACCTAATGGTTAACGCCTTATAATATGGACGTAGAACAGGTCAACGAGAGGTCAGTTCTGACACGAGTGAAGGTCATTTTTGACATGTCCAGTCCCAGAGAAATTGTACTGGTTACAGGGTTATTAAGGACATGTTTGTACGATTAGTTATAATTAGCAGCAGGAAAACTAATTAAATGGAATTGTTTTTTAGAACTGGTCCAAGGTCGTAAACAGGAAATATTTCTCGGAGTTTAGACTTGGTGAACAGAAGATTCTCGAACAGACGGGTAGAAATGTTAGATTCACGCTTTTTGGTTTTCCACTGGATAGAAACTTCTGGAAGATTGGATATAGAAATTGCGGGGAATATTTAATTAATTCATTCATTTGCATGTCCCTTGCGGAACTTTGCCTCCCAAACAGCACTCCTGTAGGCCTCTCGGTTGTGAGCAAGATGGCCTGCTGCTGCTGCGTCCATTTGCAGATCGTCAACGATTTCTTGCAGCCATCTTCGTTTTGGTCCTCCTCTTTTTCTTTTTCCCATTATGTATCCTTCCAATACGGTCTTCTCTAAATTATCATTACGTTTTTAATGTGTCCAAAATATTTAAGTTTTCTCTCTTTAATCCTCTTTACTAGCCAGTCTTCTTCAATATTAAGCTCTTGTAGTATAGATATATTTGTTCTTTTTTATGTCCACGATATTTGGAGAACTCTTCTGTAGCATTTACATTCAAAGGCATTTATGTGTTTCTCAGCTGTTTTGTTAAGTGTCCACGTCTCACAGGCATATGTTGCGATGGGAAAGATGCATGACCTTAAAAATATTTAAGGACTGAAAATTTGTCGTAGAGGATTCTGATTATTATTATGATGATTTAGGATGATTATGATACATGGATTTGGAGATGTTTCAGTTAGTGACTTTGTGTGATTTATAACATCACTAGCTGATTGCCCGGCTTTGCCATGGTATTTATTTATCCCAATGTTCTATTCATTTCCACAGGCTTCTAGAAGGTTCTACGGAGGTATATTCAGTTCCACAAGCCTCTAGAACTTGCTACAATGTTCTATTCATTTCCACAGCCTTCTAGAAGGTTCTACAGAATTTAGACGATTCTACATAGTTCTGTTCCTTCTATTCGACTAAACGTGGGCTTAATTGTCATCAGGACTGTCGTCAATCAGCTTAGCGACCCCGAACACTATGGATTCGACATTAATCTCGGTCAATTTGGACATTGTCCACTTCTCACCTCCCCCCCCCCCCCTTGCCGATAGGGCTGAACTTGCAAGTGCTACTGTTCATCTCAGCGACAACAAAAACTATGGATTCTACACTAATATCGATCGCTTTCGATTATTTTTACATGTCACTCCATCTCACGCAACCCCTAGTCCCCACTCCATGCCGATGGGAGCTGAACTTGGACTTAAACGGCATCGGGAGTGTCACTATTTATCTCAGCGACCCCAAAAACTATGGTTTGACACTAATATCGGTCGTTTTCGATTATCTGTACGTGTCACCCCGACCCATAGGGGTCATAGGGGTATTCTAGGGATGATCTAATCTCCACGGTGCACTGTCCAGATTGTAAGTCATCTGTGTGCCAAGTTTAGTTGAAATTGCTCAAGGTGTTCCAGAGTGATGCTCTAACATACACACATACACGTTCATTTTTATATCACCAAATTCCACCCCCACCCCTAAGGCCCACATGCCGTTGGAGGCTGAACTTGGACTTAAATGGCATCGTGAGTGTCACTATTCATCTCAGCGACCCTTAAAAACTATGGATATTCGACACTAATGTCGGTCGTTTTTTATTATTCGTACGTCACCCCATGCCACTCCCATCCCCAGGGTCCCCCCCCCCCATGCCGTTGGGGGCTGAACTTGGAATTAAACAGTATCGGGGGTGTCACTATTCATCTCAGAGACCCCGAAAACTATGGATTCGACACTAATATCGTTCAATTTCTATTATTTTTACATGTCATCCCGACCCCTATGGGTCATACAGAGCACTGTCCAGTCATATGTGTGCCAAGTATGGTAGAAATTGCTCCAGGCGTTCTAGCGTATTGCTCTAACATACATACACACATTCATATATAATATATGAATATATATATTAATATATATATATATGAATATATATATATATTAATATATATATATATATGAAATGGGTTAGAGAGCATTCTAGAACTACATCTTAGTAGAACTATTGGTATGATAGAGATTGCAAGCGTCATAGGCATGTGATAGAAGTGTTGTCATTGAAGTTCTGTTAGCATTTAAGACATGTGGATGTGAGCTTATTTTTTTCTTCAATGGATCCAAGTAATTGTTGATGTAAACTGAAGAATGTAAAATTTACTTATTTTGAGATATTGTAGGACTTGAATAGTCCGTTACTTTGTGATGTAATGTTTCAGTGTGGATCTATGGATGACTTTTCATAGAGCCTGTAAGTGGGTTATATTTATACATGATGTATGAGTGTCATCTTATGTGAGAGCGAGTGTTACCCTCTCTCTTACTTATATGGCGAACATGTTCTCGTCGAGGAGAGGAGTGGATTGCTCATTTGTTACCTTCAGTACTTTCAACATCTCCACTGATCATCATTCATTCTTTTCACAATAAAAATGTGTGTGTTTTCTTAAAAATCTCACTAAATTTGAGTGCTAGCGGTTCTCATACGGTTGTAATTGTCTGTTGTAACTGTTCAGTTAGTATTTTGAGAGATTAATTCATTGAACTAATATAGCAGACAGAACTAGTAGTAACGAAAAAGAATATTAGTGTAGGTACTCTGGATAGAATTTGCTGTTTTATACGATATTTATACAGCAGACAGGTAATATCTTCCTATAAAACTTCCAGAACGCCATTTTATTGCTCAACTTCACACATGACTGATTTGACCAAGATTTGTTTGGCATATCTGGCAAGTTAATTTATAGGTTAAGTGGGCTAATGCAATAATATACGTATAATATAATAATACGGTATAAATATACACTACGGTATACACACGTTTAATAAAGTATTTAATTTATTTTGAAAGAAAATTAGGCAGAAAGATAACGCTACCACACACAAGAGCAGTCCGATGCATAAAACTGGATGCTGATGTCTGCGAGTTGAAGCATGCATCTTTACATCTTTACGCGGTAAATGTTTTATTTTTACGATGGAGAATCAATCAAAAGGTAAAGGAAATTTTGAAAATTACGTTCCAACCATTCATTCATTTCATTCATTCCTTTGCATGTCCCTTGCGGAACTTTGCCTCCCAAACAGCACTCCTGTAGGCCTCTCGGTTGTGAGCAAGATGGCCTGCTGCTGCTGCATCCATTTCCAGATCATCAACGATGTCTTGCAGCCATCTTCGTTTCGGTCTTCCTCTTTTTCTTTTTCCCATTATGTATCCTTCCAATACGGTCTTCTCTAAATTATCATGACGTTTAATGTGGCCAAAATATTTAAGTTTTCTCTCTTTAATCCTCTTTACTAGCCAGCCTTCTTCAATATTAAGTTCTTGTAGTATAGATATATTTGTTCTTCCAACCACAGAGGATATAAGCTGGCGCAGAACAAAATGTCGCAATGACTTATGGGTAGTTCGAAAACGCACAAGACTGCCTTTAGGATATGGAAGGGAAAATTCACATTAAAATAACTATTGAAAGTACAGCACAGTACCTGTTATATATATACTGCATATGTCTTGATAGTCACAATAAATTCTGTGTCAGGAGTTCATGTACAAGTATGTACTATACTATATATATATAGATAGGTAAAGGTAAAGGTAATCCTGTCATGCCTTAGAGGCACGTAGGGATATGGTGTTAGTGCCCACATTTTCCTTGACCTGTCAGCACACTAGAGGGTGATATGGTCAGTATCACGCCTGGCCGCCTTTCCTTCCCCAACTCCAGGAGAAGTCGGGTACCCATTTCTACAGCTGGGTGACTGGGGTGCCTCCGGCTGGATTCGAACCCCCGACCTTCGCCATGAGAGACCAGTGCACTAACCACTTCGCCACTCAGACACCCATATATATAATATATATATATATATATATATATATATATATATATATATAATCATTATCATTATACGCGTGTCAGCGCAATCACTTTGTTTAAATGGGACATGGGATACACGTATAATGCCAGGCAAGCTGTTTAATTCGCTACGTCCAGCTACGTCTACTACGTCCCGTTCTCCGATTAGCATTTTTGCACTCTATGGGACCACAGACGTAAATGCGGTCAGACGTTGTCAGAGCGGGCGTTATGCGGGGAATACCAGTACTTGGAGAAGAATAAACCAAATGTCTCTAATATTTTAAAACTGACTGCACAATTAATTGAAATACAACAGAAACAGCCGAGAAGGTCAGGTTAATGAAGATGCACGAGGGAATTGTGGCTGCATATAACTGAGATAGAATGCCGCCGTGGTGTAGTGGTCAGTGCACTGGCTTACCGATCAGAAGGTCCCTGGTTCGATTTTCTACTCGGCGGGAATGTTTTCGGATCCACCGGCACAAGGATCAACCTAGCCTAAAAAAATGGGTGCCTATTGTTTCCTCTAGGAAACCAACGACAGCAAGGCAAGGGGCTGTCATCCCTACCTCAAATTCTGTAGTGAAGTAGAAATGTGAAGGCGCTAACACTAACTCTACGGCACGAAAATTCTATGGGACTTAAATTTTAGATTTAGATAGCTGAGACAAAGCTGGTAACTTAGATTTTAGATTTAGATAGCTGAGACAAAGGTGGTAACTTAGATTTTAGATTTAGATAGCTGAGACAAAGCTGGTAACTTAGATTTTAGATTTAGATAGCTGAGACAAAGCTGGTAACTTAGATTTTAGATTTAGATAGCAGTGATAAAGCTGGTAACTTAGATTTTAGATTTAGATAGCTGGGATAAAGCTGGTAACTTTGATTTTAGATTTAGATAGCAGTGATAAAGCTGGTAACTTAGATTTTAGATTTAGATACTGAGACAAAGCTGGTAACTTAGATTTTAGATTTAGATAGCTGAGACAAAGCTGGTAACTTAGATTTTAGATTTAGATAGCAGGGATAAATCTGGTAATTTAAATGTTAGATTTAGATAACTAGGATAAAGCTAGCAACTTCAGTAAGACTCTAAGGGAATTTTCAAGAAACAAACAGCCAAAATCTGATGACTTTGCTCGAGTACCTAATGAAGTTTTGACACAGTTGTACATGGTCAAAGCTTAAGATTATGTGGCTCATTTCAAAATCCATTTCATAACTTTATCATCCAAAATATTCCATGTCCAGAATTAAAACAAGTGACAGACAAAAATATGTTTGTTATTTCTGTGACTGATAAAGTATAAAATGAATTAAACAGCCCCAGTTTTGTAAATATTTATGCAGATGTCTCCAACAGATTATATCAGAGGTTTGCACACATCATCATCACCATCATCATCACCATCATCATCATCATCATCATCATCACCATCATCATCATCATCATCGCCTTTCAATCCCTTGAGAGCATAGGCCACGAATAAAGGCTCTACAGTCATCCCTGTTCTTGGAATTGTTCTCTGCCTCCTTCCATGTGCATCCCTTGTCTCTGAGCACTGTCATAATTTCTCTTCTCCAAGTAAGTCTATGTCTTCCTCGTTTTCTGTTTCCTTGAGGATTCCATGTCAGTGCCTGTCTTGTTATGTTGGTGTCAGGCTTCCTCTGAGTGTGGCCAATGTGTACACATATCGAATATTTTAACTAGATATGTGTTTCTACACATATCTAGTTAGAATATTCATTCAACGATTTAGTGTCAAAATATGACGATGATGATTTCAGAAGACAGACAGCAGACATTTTAACCCAACATGTGACTAAAATGGTGTTAAAAAAAGTTTGATTTAGAAAATAAAATAGTATCAGAACTGTGCAGATAATACAAATACAAACTTTAGGGATGTGAGAAAGAGGGGCAACTTTCACGATAACACAACGCTGCAAAAAAAGATATAGGTAAAAAGTGTTTAGGCATTGTTCACATTTATATCCTTAGCGGGTTTTGATCAACTGATGTTTGATATAGAAATGGTTGCCATCAAAATATGATGACATTTGCACAGTTTTACTGCATGATAGAAAAAAAAACTTCAGGAATTTTGCAAATTTGCTGACACTAAGTTAGTTTGTATGTCCTCAAAAGTGCACATTTAGTGGTTATATTTTAAAAGCTCCGAAAATGTGTCCTGATTCATTCATTATTGGTGTAAATAGCTTTTACTGTCAAGCTTTCGTTTGTTTTGCTACTCAAGAGATAAGATGTATCACTCCGTCACAGTTTGTAATGCTAATCTCTCACATATTTCCTCTTTATCAATGCGTTCCCACCTACCCCCTGTCTCTGGTCTTCATCAGTTACGTGATTTGTTCTTATTATGTTTCATCAGTTATATAATTTGCCCATATTTCGCCTTTATCCATTACATAATTTGTCCGTATTCGTATTCTTCAATTATGGTGGTCCTAATAAAACACAGGACAGGATTACACCCGTTTCATTCCTCGGACTTGCAATTACATTCAGTCTGGTAACAAGATCTTCGACGGCTCTTCTCCTGCAGCTCTGTTTATAACCGGACTCTCCCAGTGCCAGAATGTTCCGCTGTCAGTAAATCAGATTAAGAGGGGGCATAAATCAGCCTTGACCTTGTCTGGTTTGTATTTGGTTCCTGTAATAACATCCCTTTGGACTGAGACCACCAGCGTAAAACTAAGGTAAGCAACTAGGAAATTAATTTTGAGAATTAGAGATTGTGTCTGTAGATACGTTACTGAGTTTTCTGTTAAGTATCAGGCGTTTGATTAGAATTAGAGATTGTTTATCTATATACGTTTCTGAGTTTTCTGTTAAATATCAGCCGTCTGATTAGAATTAGAGATTGTCTCTGTATATACATTGCTGAGTTTTCTGTTACATATCAGACGTCTGATTAGAATTAGAGATTGTATCTGTATATACGTTACTGAGTTTTCTGTTAAGTATCAGGCGTCTGATTAGAATTAGAGATATATGTTTATGCGTTTTCTGTTAAGTATGAGGAGTCAGAATAAATATTCTGATTATATTACTATTCAACGGCAGACTCTATGTGGATAACTGATCATCAATGCATATCGGCTTTTCTGCTACATCCAGAGTTCTTCATTTCCTGACTGGATATTACTGAGTGTGGGGATACGAGTTTTAATATTAAACAAAAACATCATTGTAATATTACATTTTACTAGTGTTAGTTATAATATAACACAAATGTCATTCACTCTCTCATTTGCATGTCCCTTGCGGAACTTTGCCTCCCACAACGCATTCTTGTAGGCCTCTCAGTTATGAGCAAGATGCCATGGAACTGATGCATCCATTTGCAGATCATCAACGATGTCTTTCATCCATCTTCGACTTGGTCTTTCTCTCTTTCTTTTTCTCCTTATGTACCCTTCCAAAACTGTCTTCTCTAAATTATAATGACGTTTAATGTGTCCAAAATATTGAAGTTTTCTCTGCTTAATCCTCTTTACTAGCCAGCCTCCTTCAATATTAAGCTCTTGTAGTATATATATATTTGTTCTTTTTTGTGTCCATGAAATTTTAAGAACTCGTCTGTAGCATTTACATTCAAAGGCATTTATGTGTTTCTCAGTTGTTTTGTTAAGTGTCCACGTCTCACATGCATATGTTGCGATGGGAAAGATGCATGGCCTTAAAAATATTATTTTTGTAGTTCTGTCTGTTCCTCTCCACAGCTTCTTTAGTTGTTTTACTTTCTGAAGAGCTATAAATGTCCTCCTTTTAATTTCCCTCATTGTATCTCCATTGTTAGTTAGCAGTGATCCAAGATATTCAAAACTCTCCACTTCTTCCAGTTTTCCTCACTGATACATATATCAACTGCTTTGTTTGTTTTGTCATTTGTCATCAATTTAGTTTTCTTCGCATTAAGATAGAGGTTTTGCTCTTTGTTGTCTTACGAACTGACATAATAAGTTCTTCCATTCCTTTTTGTGCTACGAACAGTAATACTGTGTCATCAGCATATCTAATCTCTGGTATTTCATAACCTCCAATTGTTATAGCATCGTAATATTCTTTGTCTACATCTTCTCTAACATTCCTCATTATATTTTAAGTATACAAGTTAAATAAGTAAGGCGACAATGTGCACTCCTGTCAAACCAAGTTGTTGTTTCACCATTTATTCTTACTACTGCTTGTTGGTCTAGATACATCAGTGATGTTAATTGTATCAAATGTGCTGGAAATCCCATATTTTCCCATTATTTCGCAAAGTTTCTGGTGTTGTACACAATCAAATACCTTTGAGTAGTCTATAAAAGCTAAATATAGATTCACATTAAACTCTCTGCATTTCTCTTTTTATTAATCTTATATTGAATATAAGATCTCTCGATCCTCTTCCATGCCTAAAACCAGTTTGGACCATATTGACTTCTTCTATTTTCTTACGAAGTTTACCAATTATGATTTTTAACAGAATTTTAAGAGCATGACTAATCAGGGCAACAGTTCTTTTTTGGCAGTGGTATGGAAACAGTTCTTTTCCATTCTTTTTGGCTAAATACCTGAATGCCATATCATTTTACATAGTGCATGATAGATTGTTGCACATTCCTTTCCTCCTGCTTTAATAAGTTCAGCTGTTATCTCATCACATTCCGGTGATTTACCATTTTTCAAATTCTTTATTGCCTATAAAACTTCTTCTATTGTCGGTTCGGGTTCTTTCTCCTCCAATAATAATTCATACTGTTGATTTCTGCTTTCACAGTCAGTTGTTTCATACATTCCTATGCAATATTCCTTCCATCTTTCTACAATTTCCTCTGTCTCTGTCAAGGTATTCCTCATCTCGTCACAAATTACATTTAGCTTAGGTGCGACATTTCTCTTCAGTGTCTTCATCTCTTTAAACATTTCACTATATCTTCCACTTCTGATGTCCTTCTATCCTTTCACAACAATCTTGTATGTATTGTTGTTTGTCTTTTCCTATGTTTCTTTGTACTTCTTTTGTTAAAGATTTATATTCCTCTTTGTTGTTGTTTGCCACTTTCCATTGCGTCTTCGTTTCTCTACGTTTCATCAGTTCTAATGTGCCTGCTGTAATCCATCCATTCTTTTGTGTTTTCTTTACTGGAATCAGGTCTTTAGCTGTTGTTATTAAGATATCTCTGGCCTGCGTAGCCAGTTCATCTGGTGTCATCTTCTCCTGTACAGTCATCGGGATATCGAAACTATTCCTCACTTCTATGCCATAATGTTCTGGTATTTTTGTAAGATCAAAGCGGAGTGGTCTTGATCTTGCAATTGTCTTTTTTATCTTTATCTTCATGTCTGCTATTAATAACTCATGGTCCGTGTCACAATCAGCACCTGGTAAAGTTTTTGCTGCCGTTATATTTGATCTCCACCTTCTTTGCACTAAAATGTAATCTATTTGATTCTTGGTTTTCCCATCAGGTGATGTCCATGTGTAAAGTCTTCTTGGATGTTGTTTTAAAAAGTGCGTTAGCGATCATTAGCTGATTTTCCTTGCAAAACGCCATTAGATTGTCACTGGCCTCATTTCTATGTTTTACGCTAAATTTTCCATAAATGTACTAAACTAATACCGAATGTTTGGAATAGATTGAAAGCTTTAACAATGTTATACGGAATCTGCGTGCCCAAAGTTTCACTTTTTAACAATAAAGTTCGTTCGTGTCACTGCTAGTTCTGGAAGCAGTTTTCAGGTGATAAATATGTCTCTGCCTCTGGTATTCTATACAGGAAAGGAGACATTATTTATGCCTAGTTTTTGTTTTAACTTATTTCATAGCGTTGAAGAATACCATGAAAATTCGACTGAAATCATAAAGACTGATGGCATGAAAATGTATCTAAACCCACCATGGGTGGTAGCATAAAAATTCAAATAAAGCTGCAAAAATAATTATAGCTTGAAAGCTCACTTTAGATTATTAATGATTGCAATATTCTGAAATTTCAGAATGTTAAACTGTTTTAGACCTTAATACAACATCATCATGATGCATGCCTTTCGCCAGCTAATGAATTGCCACAACGTAAACATAAACTTAGAAACAAAATCATTTCACTGGCTTTTAAAAATGAGGAAAAAGAACAGAATATATATTGAACACATTGTGCAGAAAACATCTGTGGAAAAAGTATACCTGAAGATTTTAGATTATGTATAAGCTTCTTTGGCCAGCTCCACTTCTAAGTTGGTGGAATTTGATCAAAATAAGCTCATAAATGGGAAATGCGAGTATAAAGATAGACGCTGGTAGCAGATATACTAAGCTTAGCTCTCAGAAATACAAACAAAAGTCAAGCTTAACTCATAGAGTTACAAACAAATATCAAGTTAACTCATAGAGTTACAAACAAAAATCAAGCTTAACTCATAGAGTTACAAACAAAAATCAAGCTTAACTCACAGAGTTACAAACAAAAATCAAGCTTAACTCACAGAGTTACAAGCAAAAATCAAGCTTAACTCATAGAGTTACAAACAAAAATCAAGCTTAACTCATTGAGTTACAAGCAAAACTCAAGCCCAGCTCTCAGATACACAAACCCCTCTAAGCTGAACCAGGAACGCTCTTTGTATGGAGGCTCTGAAGTCGTGCTGCACGTGTTATTTTAAGAGTTTAATTCGTGAACTTCATCATTTGTTTCTCCCTAGCTCTTGGCCATACGCTGGAAGCTACTATTATGATACTGTTTTATTTGTTCGTTTTAATTCATTTGATAAACTTTGGCGTAGGCACAGAGATTCTATTCTTTATAGAGAGGGAAGTCTGACAACCATCACGTTATCTTTGAGGACGGCTGTGTCTGGAGTTGTTTGTGCACAACGTTTTGTTACGTTGTAAAAATACTTACACGATTAAAGAAGTTAATAGGAGATATATATTGCAGTGGTGTGGGTACAGATGTAAGGAGCAGAAATATGCTGTACGGTTTTAAATATTTCGACTTGGGTATTCGTCAGACACATATAGGGAAAGCTTGACATGATGAAAAGGTTTAGATGTGGTCTCTTTTGTGTGAGGAAGAAAAAGAAGCAAAGTGAAAAAGCGAACTTCAGTTTGTTTTCCTGTCGTCTGACTCTAAACTGACGAGAAAGGGAGTTTGGACAGAGGGAATGAAAGCTGGCTATTTCTTGATTGTTACATGTCTAATAGAACGTTGGAAAAGCACAGACGATAAGAAACTGTATTCTGATGCGTAGGCATTGTACTTGCCCATTTCAAGATTATAGTTTATTATTTATTATAGCAATACAATTCCAGTTAAATAGAAGAAATAGACAATTTTTGCTCAGCTTATCTTTCATCTCTTCTTTCACTTTTGTGTCCTGTTTAATTTGCCCAGTCAGATAGAGAGATGAGTTGCCTGCATGAATCCCATCGTCATCAGAACGTCTTTATGAGATAGAGAGATGAGTTGCCTGCATGAATCCCATCATCATCAGAACGTCTTTATGAGATAGAGAGATGAGTTGCCTGCATGAATCCCATCATCATCAGAACGTCTTTATGAGATAGAGAGATGAGTTACTTGCATGAATCCCATCATCATCAGAACGTCTTTATGGATACACAACAATTTTCCATCTTATCTCTCTGTCTGGCGCCAGGAGTGTACCTGCACAGAGTCCAGCCGTCGAAGCGCTGCAGCGCTGCCGTTGAGGGAATATGGCAAATACTTAAGAAACATTGGTGAATGATATCTGTATACTTCAGACAAGTATCACTGAAAATAGTGGACCTCACAGTGCTTTCATACGACGATAAAATGGTTTATAAGAATTGCAGAGTTCACACTTGAAGCTGTCAATCTTAGAAGTTGAATTAAGCACAGCCTACATATTCTTTTGTAGTTATTTATGCGAGATATGTCAGTAAATACAAATTACACCTTTAGACTTGCTCACAAATGGAGGTCAATGTTTAGCATAGAAAAACTATGAGCTGAGCGTTTTATTGAAAGTTCTGCTGTATTTTTCTCCTCAGAAATCCCTTCACTCACGCGTGTGATTGAACAGTACATTTTCAACATCTTAGAACTCCATCAAAGTTGGCAGCAAAATCTATGTGAAGGTGTCTTGTTACTCAATGTTTCTTAACCTGCTTCAAAAGACAGAAAGCAAAAGACTTAGTGCCAACGTCAACCAGTGTAGAACTACGTATAGACACATCACTTGTGCAAGAACGATTCTTTCGCCCAATAATTTGTCAACATTCATCAGAGTTAGTGTCAAGTATCTGCACACCTCAAATCTACATTCAAAGAGCGGGTATCTTAGTTTCACGAAAATTCTCCGTGTAGTCTACTCCCATTCTTCAGTGCTGTTTCTCTATGAGCTACAAAAATTCCATAAAATACTTCATCGTTCGGAAATATCTCGCTTCCTCTTCTGATCCTGTTAATTATAATGCAAAGTCACTGATATGGACATTTCACGGAGGTTTTGTTCAGTCTCTCTGTTTTTCAATGGCATGCACCAGTTATTGCTAGTTTCTTCAAACTTATCTGTAAACAAAACAAATTTACAGAGAGCTGAACGAGTCTTATAATCATCTGAAAAAAAAGAACAAAGAAAAAAAACCCCGCATTTTGTAGAGCCGAGTTAGCAACTGTTTATAGTCAGCTTTCCTATACATCCAGTAACATGTCTTTATTTGCTCCTACAGAAGCAAGCATCAGGCCTGGGGAGGGGGTGACATAGAACAGTTTCATCTTAAGTTTCTCCACTCACTCCCTCCTTTTACTCTATAATATGAGAAGCTGGCTGAGACAGACACACAGGGCGGGCAGTACATCTGGGACATTACATGACCAGGTTTCTGTTATTAAGAGCTGACCTTTATGTCGCTGTGGACTCGACTTATGTTTAAGAATAGTGTCTAGTCTGAGGGCCATGAGATGGTCTGAGGGCCATGAGATGGTCTAAGGGCCATGAGATGGTCTGAGGGCCATGAGATGGTCTGAGGGCCATGAGATGGTCTAAGGGCCATGATATGGTCTGAGGGCCACGAGATGGCCTGAGGGCCACGAGATAGTCTGAAGGCTACGAGATTGTCCTGAAATGAAAACTCTCTGAGGGAGAGGATCAGAGTTGATCTAGATGGAGAAATAGAATTTTCCTTGACTGCCAACGACAAAGAGAAAAAAACGAAGGAACATTTTAAAAGAGTGAAGAATTTGGCTCGCACGTCCCTTGGAAATTTGTTATTTTCATCTCATCCATCACTAGAGCCCAGTCAGTCAACATCAGTTTCTTACTGGCATTATATACATATAAAAAACAATAATGAAATATGAAATGAGCTACTTACGTCGGAACTTTTATCTACAAATTCTGGAAAATTAGAGTTAAAACGTTCTGTACGGTTACTTTATATCCTCACACAAACTGCCGTCATCACTTTTCTTTCAGTTATACTGTGAGCGTACTATTATTCCTGTCGTAGTAAAATTATGAGAGAGAGAGAGAGAGAGAGAGAGATTGTTTAATTTACTGAGCTTTATTTGAAAAGGTGAAGTAGGGACACGCTTGCCAGTCTGACATTTAACCCTTTGTCCCTCATCATTCACTCTTCCCAGCCGTTCAGTTTAATTTCAGCTGCTATATAACAACATAAAGAGCACGAATAACATAACAAAACAGTTACCCTCTTATCCATACATTCACAAATGTACAATAACTAATACATCGAAATAACCTAATACCACGTTCTCACACGCATACTACACAGAGAGAGACAGAGAGAGAGAGAGAAAAGGAGAGAGAGAGAAGAGAGAGAGAAAAGAGAGAGGAGGAAAGACAAAGAGAGAAGAAGAGAGAGCGAAAGAAGGTGGGACGGAGTGAGAAAGGGAGAGAGAAATCTAAAGATGTAACTGTAAATACGAACGGGAATTAGTTGTTGCTAAGGATATGGCCAAGCTCTTGGTATCACATTGTCATGTGCGGGGAAATAGAACTTACTGGAAGAGTTCTGTAATCGGAGTACTAATCAAAGAATAACGTCTTTTGAGCCCACGCTAAATCTTTTATGGTTTATGATCTGGGTCATCATCATCGCACTCCGGACATGTCCATAGGTGCTCAGATCCCTCCTCAACATATCCATCAGCGTCTTTCTGCTGATAGTTCCTGTCTTGTGTTGGTTGACAAGTTGTCTCTCATGCCCAGCATGCCTCTCCTTCCTGGCCGTGTTGATCTGTACTCCCAGCTCTTTCAGTCTGAGCAGCGATGTAGATTCGCTGCATTCAAAGTCCTCCTCTCTGCCTGTGTGTCTCTGAGCGCATTAACAATATCAGCTCGACCCAGTGGCTGTCTGTATACGATGATGGCAGAGCCAGCCAGCCTATCAGGTCTCTCATTGGATGATCAGGTGCCCAGGGGACATATGAAAATAGACTAAATATCTAAATATCATCACTAAATAAACGTACCTGCTATTACGACGTGCTAACTCACTAGACCAGAGATGAATTTAAAGAATGCAGCTGATTGGTCAGTTAGTCTATTTGATTAGCAACGCTGAGCAATGATTAGTTTAAATTATGTCACGTGACTTGACAATTTGATGGCTGGCAAATGAGCCAGTGGAAATGGAAGACAGTAATTGCAAATGTTGGAACTGAACACTCGATAGTAAAAATCTTTCCTAGGAAGATTAGCACAAGATGTTATCTTCTCACTTCAGTGAGCAAGTTCTAATTAGACTTTAATATATGAACATAACAGATTGGATGAAGTCGCTGCCCTATTTGGTAATCAGCAACTCGTATCTGAAATGCTAGGGTCAGAGATGCTGTGGCTGATTGTGGAAATCCAACATTAGTAGAGTCAGCTAAGATAGCGTTGGTAGAGTCAGCTAAGAAACAATTGGTAGAGTCAGCTAAGAGATGACTGAAAGAGTCAGCTAAGAGAAGAGTCGTAGAGTCAGCTAAGAGAGGATTGATAGTCAGCTAAGAGACAATTGGTAGAGTCTGCTAAGAGAGGATTGATTGAGTCAGCTAAGAGAAGACTGATAGAGTCAACTAAGAGAAGAGTCGTAGAGTCAGCTAAGAGAGGATTGGTAGAGTCAGCTAAGAGAAGATTGATAGAGTCAGCTAAGAGACAATTGGTAGAGTCTGCTAAGAGAGGATTGATTGAGTCAGCTAAGAGAAGACTAATAGAGTCAAGTAAGAGAAGAGTCGTAGAGTCAGCTAAGAGAGGATTGGTAGAGTCAGCTAAGAGAAGATTGATAGAGTCAGCTAAGAGAAGATTGGTAGAGTCAGCTAAGAGAAGATTGGTAGAGTCAGCTAAGAGAGGGGCTGTTCAGCGAGAAGGTGTTAGCCAAAAATCTGTAACAGCTGGTGGCGGAAAACCGTCATAACTTGAAGAAAAGTGTCAATGTTACCAGTACATAGTAGCTGTTACTTTGTAGATCACAGTTTTGTCAAACCTTAAAAATAGATGGGTCACTAAATCTGTGCTTTATTTTCAGTCATAAAGCGCCTGAGTGACAGAGTAGGTAGTGCTCTAGTCTCTTATGGCGGAGGTAGGGAGTTTGAATCCGGATAAAGGCGCCCCAGTCACAGAGCTAGAGAAATGAGTACCTGGCTTCTGGAGTCAGGAAGAAAAGGGCGGTCAGGCTCCCTCTAGTGTGCCGACTGGTCAAGGGAAAAAAATGGATACTAATGCCATATCCCCTTGGTACCTCGATGGTATAATAAGGTTACCTGTACCTTTTCTTCTACCTTATCTCTCAGTCATAGCTACGAAATATAAGAGGGTCATACCGAAAGTCGTGAGCAAAGTTTTTTTTTTAAATCAGAATTTATAGATAGAGAAAATATAAATGTATCACCTTTATCTGCACCCTTTTCTTCACTTTTCAACATAATCTCCATTTCTCTACACACATTTTTCCCCATCGATCTGCAAGTTTGAACTACCCTCCTGGTAAAATTCCGTTACATCTGACCGAAGGCACAGAAGCACTGCTTTATGGACATTCTTTCCTGTGTCATAGTGATGGCCTCGCATTTGTTCTTTCACAAAACCGAAAAGATGGTAATCACTGGGTGCCAGTTCGGGCTATAGGCAGGGTGTGGAAGAATTTTCCAACCTATTTTCTGAATTTCCTCAGTTGTCCGGCGAGCAAAGCTTTTCTCACAGCTTTGTGATTTTTAGTCAACAAACGTGGGACCTAGAGGGCACAAACTTTTCTATAGCCTAGGGTTTCAATCATTTCCTGTACTGCATTTTGTCATATTCCAAGATTTACAGCGATTTCAGATACTGTGACACGTCTATCGTGTTTAATGATGTCGTCAACCCTTTCCACGTTGCGTTCAGTGGAGGCAGTTCGAGGGCGACCGCTGCGAGGCATATCTTGGATGTTCGTGTTTCCGTCCATGAAAAGTTTCACCCAACTCCTAACACTGCTAGCACCCATACACACATCTCCATAAGCAAGTTGAAGTCTTTGGTGAATTTCAGTAGCGGGGATTTCCTCTTTAACGAGGAACACAATAACAGCACGTCGACGAAACGAAACTTCAGCATCCGCCATTGTGTTTCTGCTCCGCGTGGTCACGTGACACATGACGGTGACGTCATTTGACCTCTACATGAAGTGAAAAGAATGCAGGTTAAGGTGATACATTTATATTTTCTCAATCTATGAATTCTGATTTTTGAAAAGTTTTTGCTCACAAATTTCGTTGTGACCCTCGTAGACTCTCTGACAGACGACTCATCTCTCGTTTCTGAGCAATAGCTTGAATAACTCGTGAGTTACGACCCTTGAACTTCATCACAATGAGGGTTAACAAATCAGGACGGAGTGTCTGTGCTGCTGTATGTTAACCTTAATCATCTCCTGCGACTGACAACATCTATTATCTCAGTGTTTCATTGAAATGTTGAAAACATGGCGTTTCTAAGAAAAAGATCTAGGACTTATGTGTTCATGAACGGGCGTGTCTCGAGGATTATAAAAAGTGCTTAGGTCACTTTACGGTGTTTTAATTGTACACTGTACACTCCATTCACACCAGCACATCCAACACATTTGATACAATTAACACCACCACGGCTGTATCTAGACCAACCAGCAGCAGTAAGAATAAATGGTGAAACAACAACTTGGTTTGACATAAAACAAGGGGTCCGTCAGGGGTGCATATTGTCGCCTTACTTATTTAACTTGTATACTGAGAATATAATGAGGAATGTAAGAGAAGATGTAGACAAAGAATATTACGATGCTAAAACAATTGGAGGTTATGAAATACCAGAGATTAGATATGCTGATGACACAGTATTACTGTCCACAACACAAAAAGGAAGGGAAAAAACTAATTACGTCTGTCCGTAAGAACAGTGAAGAGCAGAACCTCTATCTTAATGCAAAGAAAACTAAATTGATGACAACTGACAAAACAAACAAGGCAGCTGATATAAGTATCAATGAGGAAAAACTGGAAGAAGTGGAGAGTTTTGAATATCTTGGATCACTACTAACTAATAATGGAGACACAATGAGGGAAATTAAAAGGAGGACATCTATCGCTCTTCAGAAAGTAAAACAACTAAACATTCTGTGGAGAAGAACAGACAGAACTACACAAATAAGATTTTTAAGGGCATGCATCTTTCCCATCGCAACGTATGCCTGTGAGACCTGGACTCTTAACAAAACAGCCGAGAAACACATAAATGCCTTTGAATGTAAATGCTACAGAGGAGCCCTTCAAATATCATGGACACAAAAAAGAAGAAATACATCCATACTACAAGAACTTAATATTGAAGAAGGCTGGCTAGTAAAGAGGATTAAAGAGAGAAAACTTAAATATTTTGGACACATTAAACGTCATGATAATCTAGAGAAAACTGTCTTGGAAGGGTACATAATGGTAAAAAAGATAGAAGAGGAAGACCAAAGCGAAGATGGTTTCAAGACACCGTTGATGATCTGCAAATGGATGCATAAGCAGCAGGCCATCTTGCCCACAACCGAGAGGTCTACAGGAGAACTGTTAAGGAGGCAAAGTTTCGCAAGGGACATACAAATGAATGAATGAAATGAATGACACTCAGTTAGTCATCTGCATGTCCCTTGCGGAACTTTGGCTCCCTAACAGCTCTCCTTTAGGCCTCTCGGTTATAAACAAGATGCCCTGCTGCTGATGAATTCATATGCAGATTATCAACGACGTCTTGCAGCCATCTTCGCCTAGGTCTTCTTCAAACATTGTACAGTAGGCCCATTAAAAAGAGTAGCAACCCCAGAAAACGATGCTACCCAAAACTTGGATCATCAAAGCGGTACTAAAAGAACAGAGAGATATAACCCAAGTACTTGTATCATAAAATCGGAACTAAACAACAGAAATTACTTGGATCATAAAAGCGTCATTAGAACCACAAAGTGATATAACCCAGCTATCGTGTCCACCTTGATAATAGAGATTATGGGGAAACTTAAAATAATGTTTTTGCTTGTGTAACAAACACAAAACAGATAGTGAAAAAAACCGGTAAAAGATAACTCAATAACAGTTACAGGGGAAAAAAAGTCAATTTCGAAAGACTTACTAGACGCATAACACGGGAATATCGATTACTGAGACGAAAATCTAATAACAAAAACTTAAGGACAAAATGAATTTAATCCTGATACTGGAAATCCTGTAGAAGATGAACCAACATTTCTACATAAAATAGTACCCTCCTTAACCAGGGGCCTTCAGTCTGGTATAGTTTTGATAGCATTTCTATATCTGATTTTCTTAATTAGATATTTTACAGATTCCTTGTATACAATATTGAAGATCTGGTCATTCCTGTATCCTTTCCTTGACCTCTGATTACATCACCCAGGCGAAACAAGATGTCTGTCTGGCTCCAGTTAATGTCACATACGCTCCGAAAGAAAATAAAGAAGGTCGATAAGAGCTGAGATATCTGTATGGGCTGTAGAAATATCCAGACTGGACACGACGAAATTAGATACGGCCGAGTTCATTGGGAACAATAATAAAGATAGCGCACGGAGAACAGAGATCGAAAGACAAAAAAATAAGATTATTCTCAAACTGTCGGACTGCTAAGACTAATGTTACAGAATAACTCGGCGAGTGGCTGCCCACGCCAAAGTCTAGAGGAGATTATTACATCGGAAAGGACAAACATAAATAACAAAACTTGGTAATTAAAATCTTACAGACCTATTTAGGCCAGTAAAGAAATACTAGAATGGTAAGCATTCATTCATTCATTTGCATGTCCCTTGCGGAACTTTGCCTCCCAAACAGCACTCCTGTAGGCCTCTCGGTTGTGAGCAAGATGGCCTGCTGCTGATGCATCCATTTGCAGATCGTCAACGATGTCTTGTAGCCATCTTCATTTTGGTCTTCCTCTCTTTCTTTTTCCCATTATTTATCCTTCCATTACGGTCTTCTCTAAATTATCACGACGTTTAATGTGTCCAAAATATTTAAGTTTTCTCTCTTTAATCCTCTTTACTAGCCAGCCTTCTTCAATATTAAGTTCATGTAGTATAGATATATTTGTTCTTTTTTGTGTCCACGATATTTGGAGAACTCTTCTGTGGCATGTACATTGAAAGGCATTTATGTGTTTCTCGGCTGTTTTGTTAAGTGTCCAGGTCTCACAGGCATATGTTGCGATGGGAAAGATGCATGCCCTTAAAAATATTATTTTTGTAGTTCTGTCTGCTCCTCTCCACAGATTCTTTATTTGTTTTACTTTCTGAAGAGCGATAATTTTAATTTTAATTTCCCTCTTTGTATCTCCATTATTAGTTAGTAGTGATCCAAGATATTCAAAACTCTCCACTTCTTCCAGTTTTGTCCTCATTGATACATATTTCAGCTGCCTTGTTCGTTTTGTCAGTTGTCATCAGTTTAGTTTTATTCGCATGAAGATAGAGGTTCTGCTCTTCGCTGTTCTTACGGACTGACATAATTAGTTTTTTCCATTCCGAATGGAGAGCATAAATACAAATTATGACCTCTTGGATGATGTTTTAAACATATTCATGGACAAAGTAGTGAGGTGTTGGATGAGCAGATATCAGGAAACACCAGGAGTAGGAAAGGTACCAGGAAAAACTGGATGCGGAAAAATGGGGAACATCGATATAAAGAAAAATGGGGATATCTTGATTTACAGAAAAATGGAGAAAATTTTGATGTTAGAAGAGTGGGGAAATGTTGATATATTGAAAAATGAGAAATTATTATTTGCAGAATAATGGGAGAAATATGGGGAAATATTGATACACAGATGAAATGATAATTGCTGATATATATATATATATATATATATATATATATATATGTGTGTGTTATTCTGTTCTTTTATTGTCTGTCCTTCTTGTCTTCTCTTTTCTGTCCTTCTTTTCTTCTCTTGTCTGTCCTTCTATTATTCTCTTGTCTGTTCTTCTGTTCTTTTATTTGTCTGTCCTTCTTGTCTTCTCTTTTCTGTCCTTCTTTTCTTCTCTTGTCTGTCCTTCGGTTATTCTCTTGTCTGTTCTTCTGTTCTTCTGTTCTCTGTTCTCCCCTGATCGTCTATTCTTCCGTCTGCCGTTCTTCTCTGATTGTCTATCCTTCTGTTCTTCTCTTATCTGTCCTCCCTGATCATTTGTTCTTCTCTTTTCTGTCTCCTGACGATCCCCCTCACTTGTCCGCTAGCCTCTGGACTTCCTCTTCTTGGGGGCTTCTTCCTTCTCCTGCTCCTTCCTTTGACGTCTGGACCGGTCTCTATTCACTGACCGTCCTTGTTCCTCCGTCTTCGGGCTCCGTCCTGTCCTGTTCTTCCGTACTTCTTCGTCCTCTCCTGTCTCTCCGCTCGCCTTTTTATCTTCAAGTCCAGTTTAATGGATTAACCAATAAGTATTTTGGCACCACCCTTCAGACGTTCACTGGTTCCCATGAGCGTTCTGATTGTCCGTCATTCAGACTGCCCGTGACTTATATGTCTTAAGTCAGTTGTCTAATAGGCCACGCCTCTAAATATTTAATTGGTCAGCTGGTCGAGTTGATCACTCCTTTATTTAAAAACCGTTTGCAATAGCGTCATAATAGCATCCTAAAGCTAATAGGTGTCATGCGTGTCAATCTGTGTCAAATCCGGCTGTATAATTGTCATTTACCTAAGTTATTATCTTGCTCGTTCACGTCGGAGGTTTTATTGTGTCCTCGCTTTTCATTGTGTCTGCTTTTTCTATTCGTCTTTTCTATTCTGTTTTCTGTGCTAGCAACGAATGTCAAGGAAGTTTGTTTTTCTACCGTGCTCTAATTTTCCTATTTACTTTTTTTCTGTTGAAATTAGATGTTACTATTATGCCTACAATATATTCATGATCATATTCATTAATAATAATAAAACTATAATCATTACTTACAAGGCCATGCTATATATATATATATACATATATATAGCTTGATATGCTGCCACGTGCTTCTTTCTTTCTTTCTTTCTTCATGATATGTGCATTTATTCACTTCCACGTAGACGCCCGACAAGGTAATCAGCGACCCATAGCTGATATGCCAGCATCAGGGTTAGTGACCCATAGCTGACCAAGACCCTGTTCCACCTCTCTGTGGTACCTCCAGTAACAGGCATAGCCTGATTAACGGGGAAGGGATCGCCATAGTCCCCTTGGTGGTGGAGTCTGCTAAAGAAGCACTGCACACCCCCTGCTTGTTAGCTGTACTCCAGGACTGAAAAAGTAGCCGTCATAGCCCGCTCCCACACCGATACGATGCTGTGCCTCAACATCTCTACAGTATCGGCTGCAAAGAACAACAGCTCGCAGTTACAGGGAGTTCGTACAAGTACAATTCACTTCCACGTCTCATTATTTTCATTCATTATAATTTTTAGTGCTTTACTATTAAAATTACATCCGATTCACAACACTAAGCGAACAAATTAAATTACGAAATTTCAAGAAGAAAAGTTGTCATTCAAATTTTTTTTTAAAATACTGGGGTGAATAAAACAATATCAATCAGACAACAACAAAAAAATCACAGAAATCAATCACTTTTGATCTGCCTATAAACGTAGGACATTTCAACTTCCATTTTTGTTTGAAAGACCCGAAAGATTCTTCAAAATACGTTAAATTAAATTTTTTTCTTTACAGCAGGTCTCATTAAAAAGACAAAAACAGTGTCGCATGGGATCATCCCAGTGGTTGGTCATGAACATTAACCCTCTTAGATCGCAGAGACCTTAATGTAAAGATGATGTTGGTTACGTGACAAATCGTGTATGGTTGTACGTTCGCTGTTATTGACCTCATTAACTCTTTGAGACTGCACTTCCCAAAAAGTTTGCATAATAATAAATTACGCGAATTGACAGGGAAATCATTTGAACGCGAGACTATAGTCTATTCTGAGTCAAAATCATCAAATTAGCCCAAATTTTCACGACGTTTAATCAAGTTTGTATTTGTTACGTCCGTTATATAAATATATAACCAAAGATCCAGAGATTCGAACTTATGTATATATATATATATATATATATATATATATATATATATATATACTGCTTTTACATCCATGGCACTTGTTCACATTTCGAGATCAGTGTCAAAAATTCTTGTAGATGTTCGGGGCCAGCTTATTCCATATACAGTATCGGCCTAGAAGTGGACTAAGAGAGAATGGGTTTTAACATTCTTTAACGTCTCAGTAAAAACAGATGGAATTTTGAGTTTATCTATCTATCTATCTATCTATCTATCTATCTATCTATCTATCTATCTATCTATCTATCTATCTATCTATCTATCTATCTATCCATCTATCTGTCCTTCTTGTCTTCTCTTTTCTGTCCTTCTTTTCTTCTCTTGTCTGTCCTTCTGTTATTGTATCTATCTATCTACTATCTATCTATCTATCTATCTATCTATCTATCTATCTATCTATCTATCTATCTTATCTGCCTGCCTGCCTGCCTGCCTGCCTGTCTGTCTGTCTGTCTACCTGTCTGTCTGTCCAGACTCTGTAGATTTAGCAATCAGTGACCCATGTCTGACATGTCAGAGCTAACGAGCCACAGCCGACCAAAATTCTCTCCTGCCTCTCCGCTGATACTCGCAGTGAAAGATCCACCTTGAATAACAGGACAAGAATCTCCATAGTGTACGTGGTGGTGGAGTCTGCTGAAGAAGCATGCCCTGTGCTTTTTAGTTCCACACAGAGACTGAACATAGCCGCATTAACCCGCTTCCAGTTCGACACGCTGATGTGCCTTAGTAGCCTTACCTGCAGCAGCTGCAGAGAATACCGGCTCGTAACTTCATAGCAGAAGAAGAATAAAAAAAATGAATGAATGAATGAATGAATGAATGAATCTTTCAGGCAGACATGGAAGGCCACACGTGGCGTGTTTAACACTTTCATGATGATCATCTTTTATCCTGTCTGTATAACTCGCGAATCATGCTCACTAACAGAAACAACAACGAGACCATTAGAGACAACTGTAGTTTTCTTCCTACGAACAGTGTTAGGAATACAATGGACAGCCCCCACCCCCAAAAAAAAGTACCTAAGGAAAGTCAATGAGAAAGGAACCTACATAAACACAGTACGGAGGAGACAGTCAAGGTTCATTGGCCATATAATGAGAAGAGGAGGGACCGAAAATATCGTGACAACAGGGACAATTTGGAGGCATGAAAAGAAGGAAGAGATAGCGCAAGAGATGGCTTGACAAAATGGCGTGGGAGGGGCACAACAGCACAACTGATGAATAACATGAAAGGTCGGATACTGTGGAGATACAGGCTCGCCGACGCCTCCAAGCAGGTCACATGATGATGATGATGATGATGATGACGATGATGATATTATGACGTGGTTACAGTGGAACTCTCGCGGAATCGCTAGGAAAATACCGCACTTAAGTCTGTTCTAGGATTTACCAGAAATAGCTCGTCCCCAACGGGGAGAGGAAAGTAGGTCATCCTGCGATTTACTGTAAGCTTCCTGGGCCAGGGACTTGGTTGTGGCGAGGAAAACAAAAATGTCATCTTTAAAATTTGCGAACTAATCCAAGGGAAAAAGAAAAGTACATCGCTAGTCCGTGCACTTTCTAGGCAGCAGATGGAAGATCATACTCCACAAGGTAAATTATTATTATTATTATTCAAAACCAGATATGAGACAGACACACATTATATTTAATGTCTCAATAATTTATAAAAAAATAAAAAAACATAAAACTCATCATTCTGAAGAAAAAAAACTGAAAACTTAGAAATTATTGAGTAAGATGACAAAGACTGGAACCATTAAGCCTACAATTAGGATTATATTGCGCAAATGAACATGAAGAGAAAAAGAAAAATGTTACTGTCATTTGGCAAGTGTAACAGGCTGGTAGACAGACAGGCAGAAAGACAGATAGATAAACGATGTATAAAAAGATAAAAAATGTTTAAAAGTTTATGCAAAACACCATCAACAACCCAATAAAACAGAAACTATTCGTGTATTTATCTCTTTGTTCTATCTGTTGTCCTCGATAAGGCATTTTGCCGAAATATTGGGTTGTTGTCGTTTATTTCTATTTAACGTTTTTCTTTTATCTATTGATAATTTACCGTTTCATTTTTTTCTTCAACTGCACCATACACCTTCGTTCAGCTCTGTTTTAGTTACTATTCCGTCTATTTAATGCACATGAAATGAGACTTCTTCTTCTTCTTCTTCATATTCTTCATCTCGTCCACCTCCTTCTATTTCTTCCTGAAAATTCAAGCATGATCTACTTTGCAGCCGATGCCGTGAAGATGTGGAGACGCAACATTGTGTCGGACTGGAAGCGGGTTACTGCGGCTTTTTTTGTGGAGCTAAAAATCAGGAGCTGTGCAAATAGTTCTTTATCATGATTACTATGGCGATCCTACCCCATTAGCCAGGCTAGGTCTGGTACTGAGAGGTGGGGCGGGGTCTTGGTCAGTTACTATCGCCAGCCCTGATTGTATCATGTTAGCTATGCGTGCTGAATGTCAGATGGCACCCTGTCTTCACCCTTCCCTCCCCCCTCCCCCAAGTATTAACTTCTGTCTGCACCCTCGACAAAGGTAAACGTGTAAGAACCTACCAGAAACATGGCTTCTTTATCTAGCAGTACCACGTGACAAAACTAAGGTAAGATCCTAAACACGCCATTTTGAATTTTGCAAGGTCAGGATCTTAGCTCTCCTCAATCTGCTCTGCTGTAATACTCCTCTATCTTTGTTCGCGTTCAATATATTTAGGAGCGGAGTTGATCCCTGATTTTGTTTTTCTGTGTACCTGACCTTAAAAAAGACTCATGATGACATACTGTCAGGATGTCCACCAAACTGTAAGTAGTGAACTGCAAAATCTTTTCTTAACTTCACATCAAAAGGCTGAAAAAGTGGGAAAGGGAGAAAGATTATTTCAGTTTAAAAAGAACACAACCTGTCGCTCTAATATAAATACGCCAGAGATTAATGTGTTGAATGGAGTGGAAGACCTCAGGGCAATGAAACATGGCCATAAAAATAGATCTGTTCGCGGCAATGAAATATGACAATAAAAATAGGTCTGCTTGAGGCATTGAAATATGACAATAAAAAAAGGATCTTTCAGGCAGAAATGGAATGCCAGAGGAACAGTGGGCAAATGTTTGTGTGCGAATATTTGAGAAACTGATTAATTTCGTGGCAAAGGCGTGAGCGCTGTGATTACTGCCTGGCGTAGTAGCAAATCTTCTGAAGAAGTGAAAGAGGAAAAATATTTAAAGAAAAAAAAACGAAGTAAGTGCACGTAAGATGTAAAGAAAGATTAAAACAAAGACGAAATAACAAAAGAAAGAAAGAAAGACACATGAATGAATGAAAAAGATGGAAATGAAGATAAAAACAATGAAGTAACAAAGAAAAAGAAGAAGGAATAAATAAAGAAAGGAAAGAAAAAGAGAAATAAAATATTAAACATGAAGACAAGTGAGGAACATTGGCTTGGTGGTGATCTCTCTCTCTCTCTGAACCTTAAGTGCCCAGGGCACATGGGACTTCCACAAGGGTTTTCCACAAATGCCTGTCCTTCACCTTTTTTTCTGCTCTTGCCCAGGTGAGCCCTCTATTGCTCAACATCCTTTCTGTTGTTCTTCTCCATGTCTCTTTTGGTCTACCCTTACTTCTGCTCCCCTGTGGTGTCCATCTTAGTGCTATTTTTGGTAGTGAGTTGTCAGCCATTCGGAGCACATGTCCCAACCATCGCCAGCGTCTTTCCTCAATAATTGTTGTCAGTGGTTTCATCTGCATTTCTGCTAATAAGATGTTAATTCTTATGGTGTTTGGCCAAAATATTTTTCTAATTCTTCGTAAACATTTAGTCTGGAAAGAATTCAACTTGTTTTCTATGGTTTTGGTGATTTTCCAGCATTCACTTCCATAGAGTAATACACATAGAACATTACTCTTAAATATCCTGATTTTCATATTTATGCTTAGTTTTTTTGATTTCCATATAGTCTCCAGCACTGCAAAAGCCTGGTTTGCTCTAGTAAGTCTGCTGTTGATGTCCTCTGTGCTGTCTCCATCTTCTACTACTCTGCTGCCAAGGTATACAAATTCGTTGACCTCCTCCATTAACTTGCTATCTACTCTGAGTACATTTCTGTTGTTCACATTTTGCTTCATTAACTTTGTCTTTCCTACGTTGATCTTTAGTCCTATGTTGTTTGCATTCTGAGTTAGCTTGTTTATTTTATCTTGCATATCTTTGTGACTGCTTGATAATCTGGTGGTGATAGCAGATGTTATATAAACAAAGAGAGAACACTCAAATGTATTCTAATCCGAAATCTGTAAGAAACATTTGTCACACTTGAAATCCGTGTTTGAGGCAAGTGAAAACTCAGTGCATGGTGGAGCCTGCAAGCAGAGAGAAACTGAGAACAGCAAGTGCGCCAGGCTTTACAGAAAAAAAAATCACAAATCTATCTTTTCTGTAACTTCGACATTCAACGAACTATGAGTTCAGTTTGACGGAAACGTCGATAAAGCGACGATGAAATGAATAATCATACACACCATCACACCCAGCTATTACATTTTCATAATTTCATGTTTAATTTCTTCCACCACAATCAGTGAGTTAATATGAATATTACCTTTTATGACTGTCCTGAATTTGGAATAAGCCCTTTTGAAACGGCAGTCCGAAATTCCGCTTGTTTGTGCTCTGGTTAGAACAATAGTATACACTGAGCAGGTTTATGAAACAGAAGATATATTAACAACTGGTTTTCTGTCAATGACATTTCAAACTATTAAGATGAATTCAAATTCTGGTCTGGAAAAATCAGTCATATTTGTCCGATATTTTGTTTAAGTTTGAAATGTTGTAGCTTGCATTTTTCTAGCGCTTGGTTCTGTGGGTGTCCAGTCACGTGATGTCGTCCGCGCGTGAGAGTATGGGGTTCGTTGAAGGCGGGCTGTAAGTTGCCAGGACAATCGCTAAATGACATGTCTTGACATTTACTCTGTTACTGAGGTGGGTGTATCTGTGTTCGGTATATATTGATTATTCGTAATCGATTCTTGTTTGTTTAGTTAATCTATCCATTAGTCCACCTACATGTCAAAGCACCTGTCAAATGTCGAGTAGTTCTGTATCTATCTATCTATCTATCTATCTATCTATCTATCTATCTATCTATCTATCTATCTATCTATCTATCTATCTATCTATCTATATGTCTGTCTGTCTGCCTGTCTGCCTGTCTACCTACCTACCTGCCTGCCTGTCTGTCTGTCTGTCTGTCTGTCTACCTGTCTGTCTGCTTGCCCTGCTTGCCCTTCCTGCCTGTCTGCCTGCCTGCCTGTCTGTCTGCCTGCCTGGCTGCCTGTCTGTCTGCCTGCCTGCCTGCCTGTCTGTCTGTCTGTCTGTCTGTCTGCCTGTCTGTCTGTCTGTCTGTCTGTCTGTCTGTCTGTCTGTCTGTCTGTCTGTCAATGTAAAACGAACCTGCATACCCAATTATTTTGTGTTTTAAAAATAAATTGTATTCGTTCGTTACTTTTTTGTCTGTTCGTGTCTCTTGACAGTTACAGTATAATAACGTGGACAAAAGGCAGGGCCATTATCCATTCATTCCAGACACATCCATGGACGTTCTATTTCAGAGCCTTTAAGCGTGCATTCCAGACACATCCATGGACGTTCTATCTCAAAGAACATTATCCATGTATTCCAGACACATCCATGGACTTTATATCTCAGGGCTATTATCCATGCATTCCAGACACATCCATGGACGTTCTATCTCAGAGCCAAAGTCCATGCACTCCAGACGCATCCATGGACGTTCTATCTCAAGGCCATTATCCATGCACTTTGGACATATCTATAGACGTTCAATCTCTTCAATACCTTCTTTAGCGTACATCAACAGATGACACTCGTTCTTTGTTGACTGACCATCCGCCTCGAGATCTTGATGAATTGTTCATATTTTGCCATCCCAAGTTTCATCCTCAACTCCTTCTTTCTTGACACTGTGTGAAGGTAGAACTGCAGTGTGTGAAGGTAGAACTGCAGTGTGTGAAGGTAGAGCTGCAGTGTGTGAAGGTAGAACTGCAGGGTGTGAAGGTAGAGCTGCAGTGTGTGAAGGTAGAACTGCAGGGTGTGAAGGTAGAGCTGAAGTGTGTGAAGGTAGAACTGCAGGGTGTGAAGGTAGAACTGCACTGTGTGAAGGTAGAACTGCAGAGTGTGAAGGTAGAACTGCAGATTGTGAAGGTAGAACTGCAGGGTGTAAAGGTAGAACTGCAGGGTGTGAAGGTAGAACTGCAGAGTGTGAAGGTAGAACTGCAGAGTGTGAAGGTAGAACTGCAGGGTGTGAAGGTAGAACTGCAGGGTGTGAAGGTAGAACTGCAGTGTGTGAAGGTAGAACTGCGGGGTGTGAAGGTAGAACTGCAGAGTGTGAAGGTAGAACTGCAGGGTGTGAAGGTAGAACTGCAGGGTGTGAAGGTAGAACTGCAGTGTGTGAAGGTAGAACTGCAGAGTGTGAAGGTAGAACTGCAGGGTGTGAAGGTAGAACTGCAGATTGTGAAGGTAGAACTGCAGATTGTGAAGGTAGAACTGCACTGTGTGAAGGTAGAACTGCACTGTGTGAAGGTAGAACTGCAGAGTGTGAAGGTAGAGCTGCAGATTGTGAAGGTAGAACTGCAGGGTGTGAAGGTAGAACTGCACTGTGTGAAGGTAGAACTGCAGATTGTGAAGGTAGAACTGCAGATTGTGAAGGTAGAACTGCAGGGTGTGAAGGTAGAACTGCAGTGTGTGAAGGTAGAACTGCACTGTGTGAAGGTAGAACTGCAGAGTGTGAAGGTAGAACTGCAGGGTGTGAAGGTAGAACTGCAGAGACTTAGGGACAGTGATATCTCCAGGACTTTTGATGTTACCTGTATTTCACCTTGCATGAAGTACTTTTTTGAAAACACTGGTTTTCTCAACACAACATTCGGTACTTAATACTTTTTTTCTAATGAACAATTTAAACAGACTTTACAAACATCAAGGGAAAGTAAATATTCTTGTGAAATTTTTTTCTTACTTATTTCAGGCGAGATATCTTTACAAAAATGATCATGTACTGAACTAAAGTCAGAACTGACTGATTCTCTTTCATGCAAATTGACCATATCAAACCACCGGCCTGATTATCCTCCAAATGATTTCACTGTTTGCTTTTCACTAGTGTTATTGCGAACGAAGAAGAAGAAGAAGAAGAAGAAGACTAGTGTTATTTTTTAATAATATAAACCTTTTACGGAAATTGATGATCTCCAAAAGTTTCAGTTTTTCTCGTTTTTTTTTCTACAGGTAATTTCCCAGTAATTGCCGGTTAACGTGATTAGTGTTTATGGATATACGTATATATGTTATACGTATATATGTTATACACATACACGCCAATAGAATGACAAGACAGTGGATCTCTTAGAGATATCAAGGTCATGTGGAAGACAAGCATCTGGGTTCTGAGCTATATTGCTCTATTTTTTCAGGAGGGTCTTAATCAGTCTTTTTCTGCAGTTTGTCTGCTCGAATTAATATGTTGATATAATGTAAACAGTTACTGAATTGTCTGCATACTGTGTCATCCATCATCATAATTATCATCATCATCATTATCATCATCATCGACATCAGACCCCAGGCAGCCGTGAGCTATTATTCTTCTTCATTTTGTATCGTCGATGACATTTCTGATGATGATGATAAAAGCAATTATTTTTCTTTACAGCCTGTACTTCTTCAGATTCTTATTCCTATGAGCTTTCCAGTGATTGCCATCTTGTTTTGGTCTCGCTGTCTCGTGATGTGTCCAAAGATTCTTTTCAATCAATCAAGTGCAGTGCCGTGTGGCGTAGGCGATCATTTCTCTCCACAATTCCCTGTCTTTAGACTTGATTTTGAGATCACTGACAGCCCATCCAGTAACTTCTCTCTCTGTCTTCCTCTGTCTCTTCTTCTCCCAGTTTTTCCAGTTGCCACAATGTGTTCCAATTCTCCTCTTCTCAGAAAATGTCCTACAAATCTAGTTTGTCTGCCTCTGATCTTTGCTGCAATTTGCTTTTTAACTCCGGCCTCTCTTAAGACTTCTTCGTTGGTTTTCTTAGCTGTCCATGGTACCTTTAGCATCCTTCTTATGAAGCATGGCTTCCATTTCTCACTGTACTCTCTTATTCATGGACCTTGCTTCACATCCATAAAACAAAATTGGCTCGATGTAACATTTAAGTACTCGGAATCTTGTTTACATTGATATGGATCTGTTGCACAAGATGTTTCTCATTTTATGGAATGCTGACTTGGCCTGAGCACGTCTGCTTTTTATTTCGCTGTGACATTTCTCATCAGTTGTTATAATTGTTATTAAGTACTTGAATTTATCAATTTGTTTTAGTTCTGTGCCATCGATGATAATGCTACATTTTGGTGATATTTTGTTCTTTGAGATGACCATCACTTCAGTCTTCGTTTTATTCAAACTGAGACTTTTACTTTTACTTTCACGAACCTCGATGTCCAGAAGAGCCTGTAGCTCCCCTTCACTTTTAGCAATCAGAACTGTGTCGTCTGCATATCTCAAGCTGTTAAGGTTATACTCGCCAACTGATATTCCCAGCAAGCTCTCTATATTTCTCATTATGTTTTCGCTGTACAAGGAGAAGAGGTCAGGAGAATATTCTTTTACTTTCCTTTAATTATGTTCTTTCTGTTTTTTTTATTCCCTGCAGCGTCTCTAAAAATTTATTCCTTTATTTCACAGTTTGTCTGTGGTATACGCTGCTTCATCTTTCTTCAAATCTCCATTACCTTTAATTTTATGTTTACGTGTGTGTTTATTATTAAAAGTCGTTAGTAAGAATCTTCTTCTTCTTCTTTTTCTTCTTCTTCTTCAATCTTCCTGTGCCAGAAAGTCAGCTATGGGTAGCAGATTGTCAAAACAGACGGCATCTTCACCCCAAGGCGAAATTCATCTTTAGTTGGAGTAGAATGTGCGAAAAAGATAGGGATGTCAAGTTATAGAGTGAGTACACACATTTTTCATTCATCTGTCGATACCCGTGACGGTGATGTAATCAGCAACAGGTTTACAGCAAAACATTCCTATACTGTTTTGCAAGATTCATGTTATACAGTAGAACATTCCTATACTGTTTTGCAAGATTCATGTTATACAGTAGAACATTCCTATACTGATTTGCAAGATTCTTGTTATACAGTAGAATATTCCTATACTGATTTGCAAGATTCTTGTTATACAGTAGAACATTTCTATACTGATTTGCAAGATTCTTGTTATACAGTAGAACATTCCTATAATGTTGTGCAAGATTCTTGTTCTCATTCATAATAACGTTCCCTTATTTTTGTGGTACCTACTTCGTGTTGGTAAAAAAAAATGTGTTTTTATGTTTTTTTCCTACACTTTCCGTGAATTCAGCAGAACAATGCTATGTTCTGTTTCTGTTGTTTCTTCTGAGTCCAATTATTTGTCTACTATTATCGCCCCCTTAAGGAATGTTTAATCAAATATATTGATGACCGTCTCTATTTGATCTTCTTTTCATATAGCGTTTTAAGGTTGGTTGTAGCGCTTGTGTGTATATGGTTGAGTGTATGTATGTATATCGCTTGATGTGAATGTTGTAGATACCCGAAAGGGACTAGGGAGAGTGTGAACAGGCGAAAGCTCTACGCTGTGACTTATAATGGTCCAAATGATCAGTCAAATGATCGCCCGTGACTATTTTCCAGAGACCACTGGAAAAGAGTGGCTTCTTTTATGCTCTAATCCAATGTTTTCCAACCTATTTTTCCCACCTCAATGTCTCAAAATTTTGACCCCCCTCCCCCCAGCATAATAGTTAACCAAATTCTGAAAAATTATAATATAAATATGTTCTAATTGCCCCCTATTTGCCTCCACGTTGGGAAACACTGCTCTATACAACGAAGCTGCAAGACAACGATGCTTGTCCTGTGCGTCTTCCTATACTCAGGGACTTTATAAGCACTTTAATCATTTGTCTACTGGACTGGAAAGAATATCCAGCCAAGCATACACTCAGGTCTATACTGTGTCGGAGACAGCTTAATCGGGATTGGAGAAATAAATCTATTCTCCAGCCTAGTCCTCACTCCTTCCACAGTCTGTTGCGATGTTAGAGCTAGCTCGAAGCGGTAAGCAGATACGTCCTACAAGATGATAGAGACGTTTTGGAAGGTTTGTTTTGCGGAAGTAAGCTCAGTAATTAGATCAGTGGCGTCAAATCACTAAAGAAAGTGAGTACAGTTCCCAGTTCAAGCAAGTGACGTTCCAGAATGAAATAGTACAAGCCATCAAATTTGAGGAAGCAAAATCTCTAAATCAGACAAATAAAGCCACCAAGTGAAGAAAGCACGGTCTTAATCAATCAAATAAACCCACCAAGTTAAAAAAAAGCCTCTAAATCAAGCAAATTAAACCACCAATTAAAGGAAATAAAGACTTTAACTCAAGCAAATAAAGCCAGCAATTAAAAGACCACAGCCCATGCAAATAAAGCCACCAAATAAAACAATAAAAATATCTGAATCAAACAAATAAAGCCACCAAATAAAACAAGAAAAACATCTGAATCAAACAAAGTCACCAAATAAAGCAAGCAAATAAAGCCAGCAATTAAAAGACCACAGCTCAAGCAAATAAAGCCACCAGATAAAGCAAGCAAAACCTCTGAATCAAACAAATAAAGCCACCGAATAAAACAAGGGAAGACATAAAATCCAAAAAACAACGTCAAGCAATCAAATCAGGTAAGTAAAGCGCCCGAAATAAAACAGAAATAAAACCACCAAGTCAAGCAAGGAAAGCCACAAAATCAGGTAAGTAAAGCGCCCGAAATAAAACAGAAATAAAACCACCAAGTCAAGCAAGGAAAGCCACAAAATCAGGTAAGTAAAGCGCCCGAAATAAAACAGAAATAAAACCACCAAGTCAAGCAAGGAAAGCCACAAAATCAGGTAAGTAAAGCGCCCGAAATAAAACAGAAATAAAACCACCAAGTCAAGCAAGGAAAGCCACAAAATCAGGTAAGTAAAGCGCCCGAAATAAAACAGAAATAAAACCACCAAGTCAAGCAAGGAAAGCCACAAAATCAGATAAGTAAAGCGCCCGAAATAAAACAGAATAAAACCACCAAGTCAAGCAAGGAAAGCCACAAAATCAGGTAAGTAAAGCGCCCGAAATAAAACAGAAATAAAACCACCAAGTCAAGCGAGGAAAGCCACAAAATCAATTTCCACATCAAAGTTGCTAACTTCTCCTCCACCACCCGTCTGTGGATTCAGCTGTCAAGAGTTACCTCCCAGAAATAGAGAAACCTGTTGCGATATATGAAAGCATTTATCTTGTATCTTCCAGACGCGACTGTCTTCGGTCCGCGTAGTCTTTAACACAACGTCCTGAGACATGCAGTTACTCTCTGGCTTCGTCTCATTGTTGAATGCTGCTTCTGATGTTACCTCTTTACGAAATGAAATGAGTCTGGAGCTCCTGCTTTCAATACATTCTAACTGAAATGATTTGAACTGGAAATGAATACATCGGCTAGGAACCAATCTAAATTTTTTTTTCACTTTCTTAAAAAGAAGTTCGTCTGCCGGTGTTAAATGCTTATGGGTCACGGTTTCGTGATGCTGAGATGCAACTTTCGATTCTCAGAAATGAAAATAGCTCACAAGGTGAAGAACAGGACACACAGGTCCAGGAAAGTTAAAGAGCGCACTGGAAGACATCAAAGAATGAGCAAAACAAAAGAAAACAAAAATCCACGACCGAATGTCGCGGGCAATGAGAATGTCGAGGCAATAAATTAACGAGAAAAGCAGAAATCGTTCTTGTGTTTCCATGCAGGTTAAAAGTGAAGTTCCTTCATTATAATAATGTTTGTATTTCATTCTTCAAGAAACCATGACGTTTTAGAAACTGAAAGCTACATTTTGAAAAAAGAAAAAAAAAAAAGATTTCTCAATCTGCAAAGTCGAATCAACTGAAGTTATTTCGCAATTTTGATAAATACAATTTTTCTTTTCATTGTTTTTTTTATGGTAACAAACATTATTTTTCGTAAGTATAAGGAAAACGTATTAAGAACTTAATATTGAAGAAGGCTGGCTAGTAAAGAGGATTAAAGAGAGAAAACTTAAATATTTTGGACACATTAAACGTCATGATAATCTAGAGAAAACTGTCTTGGAAGATTACATAATGGGAAAAAGAAAGAGAGGAAAATCAAGCTGAAGATGGCTGCAAGACATAGTTGATGATCTGCAAATGGATGCATCAGCGGCAGACCATCTTGCTCACAACCGAGAGGCCTACAGGAGTGTTGTTTGGGAGGCAAAGATTCGCAAGGGACATGCAAATGAATGAATGATGAGGGAAAATAAAAAAGTAAAGGCAACATATCTTTTGTTACGGGTGACTATGAGGAGATGAACATAATAGTTATATTAGTTCTCCACACAATCCCCACGAAGGACCATGTGCTTCTTGTATAGCTCAACTAGTTTCTTCATTCCTTGGAAGAAGAAGAACTTCTGTGCTGCACCTCCCTCCAGGTCTCTTTAACCTCATATTCAGATGTGACCCTACTCCCACTTAGACCCTGCTCTAAGTAGACTCTGCCTTGGTGTCAGATCAGGGATTTAACGGCGATAAATCTAACTTTCAAACAACAGACGCTGCACTACCTCCAACACTGTGGCAACTGCAAGGCGACGTGCACGGTCATGCTACAGCAAGGCTATTTTTAACAGCGTCCACCTTCTATGCACAGGTCACTAGTTGTCTCTGTTCGTGATTGATTGATTGATTGATCTTTATTTCAAAAGGGTTAAGAATAGGGCACGTTCTGCCCTTTATCAAACATCTTTCACTCTATTCCAGACATTCTACAAATATGCTGTTTATGTAATAAAAATACTTAACATTGAAGCTGAGAAGATGAGTGTGAACAGTGAAGATGTGTAAGAACAGGACCTTTTGTTTCCAGAAGATTAATATGACTTTTGTTTGAATTTCTTCTTTACTAGAGAAGACGGAAAAGCGGAAGACATGCCATGCAGTGCAAACACTGAATGTTTTGTCTTCTGCTTTCACGATCATTGTGATGGACCCAAGTCTCGTCGCCAGCGAAGATCCGCTCCAAAACGCTCGGATTCATAACATTTCAGTACCTGGGTCGCAACCTCCAAGCTTATGCAGATCAGTAGCTGTTTGCGCAGATTTTACAACACCTCAAGTCGTCATGCACTAGGGCATGTGCGGATCCAAAGCTGGTATCTAACTGTACAGCAACAGCGGTCAACATTATCCGTCGATCTGCTGTAAACTGGACTGGCGCCCTGTCCATGTGGCTGGTGTGCCCGATGTAGTTGGCCCACCAAATTGAGCTTCGTGGGTCATACTTGTTCTTCCTTCTTTAAACCTTTCTTTGCACTCACAAAGTTTTCTCTGACTCATGCTGTTCTCATTTCTACTGTGCAATCTTCCCTGAGAAGTCAGCCCTGCCATGTTGTTCTCATTTCTTTACTGTGCAATCTTCCCTGAGAAGTCAGCCCTGCCATGTTGTTCTCATTTCTTTACTGTGCAATCTTCCCTGAGAAGTCAGCCCTGCCACGCTGTTCTCATTTCTTTACTGTGCAATCTTCCCTGAGAAGTCAGCCCTGCCATGTTGTTCTCATTTCTTTACTGTGCAATCTTCCCTGAGAAGTCAGCCCTGCCACGCTGTTCTCATTTCTTTACTGTGCAATCTTCCCTGAGAAGTCAGCCCTGCCACGCTGTTCTCATTTCTTTACTGTGCAATCTTCCCTGAGAAGTCAGCCCTGCCATGTTGTTCTCATTTCTTTACTGTGCAATCTTCCCCGAGAAGTCAGCCCTGCTCTTGTCTGAATGTTCACCAGAAACCTCCAATTTCAGCTCCGATTATTTATGCCCTGAATTTAGGCTCCATTAACTTCCAGAAAAAAATAGGACTATGAGTTTAATGGATAGACGTACAGCAAAATGCAGGAATTTAACCTAAAATATTCCACTGATTTATCTTCTCAGAAGAAACTGCCATAGTGCTCTCTGATCGTCGATATCTGCAATTACCTGTTAGTCTGGTGAGCAGACGAACGTTAATTTATAGTTTTTGTATTTCTGTTTTCGAGACAGTTCCAAATTATACATTTAAAGACCCTTAATATAATCTTGCGTTTTTTCCAATCAATAATAAATTCAACATTTTTATAAACTGCAAGTACTGATTTGGAGTATAAGTCGATTTTATTAGAAAATAAACATTTTCATGACAAAAAAACTTATAAATGTTTTAATTAGACTCGTGCGTGTTTATATGAGTCTTTGTTTTAGAGAACAGAAAACAACTCCTGGATATTTTTTAATGTTTGTTGTTCACTAGTCAATTTTTTCAAAGAAAAAAAGCATCACATGTTTTCAGTGTCTGTGAATGGCTGGATGATGTGAATGATGTGAATGATGTGAATGATGCACTAAACGGATTACCAAACATGGTCAGTTGATGATGGTCTTTTACACCAATACGCTACCCACGGGTGACAAGCTGGCGTCAGGGTTGACAAACACACTGTTCCCACCTCTCCGTTGGTAGCCCTAGTAACAAGTCTAGCTGGCTAACGGGGCTGGGATTGCCATAGACCCGATGGTAGTGGAGTCTGCTTAAGAAGCATTGCACATTCTCTGATTTTTAAATGTACTCAAGGGATTTTTAAAAAAAAAAGTAACCGTTATAACCCGCTTCCAAGTTACTGTGCTTCAATATCTTCACCGCATCGGCTGCAAAGAACACTAGGTGACAGTTCCAAGAAGAAGAAGAAGATCTTTCATATTAGGACATTCATGACGACCAGTGATCTTATAATCCACAAGCTCAGATTTAAGAGTCTGCCGGAAGTTTTGAAAATTATACGAAGTAGATCGAGTCCTATGACATCTTGTCAGCTTTATGAACTCTTGGCATTTACACATTCCAACATTTATCTGACTCTGTGGCTAAACACGTGGATCTTTAACTGGTAACAGTAGTAAAACGGACTCTGCCAAGACCTGCACATACAGGTGCTCTAAACCACAAGAGTTTGTGAAATCTGCTGTAGGTGAAGTCTCTAGGAGTCGCATCATTCATTTAACGTTATTTACCTCCTGCTTATTACTTCTAGTTGTAGATGAATGTTCATGCACTCTGTCTGTCTGTCTGTCTGTCTGTCTGTCTGTCTGTCTGTCTGCCTGTCTACCTACCTGCCTGCCCGTCTGTCTGTCTGTCTGTCTGTCTACCTGTCTGTCTGTCTACCTGTCTGTCTATCTGTCTGTCTGCCTGCTTGCCCTGCTTGCCCTTCCTGCCTGTCTGCCTGCCTGCCTGTCTGTCTGCCTGCCTGTCTGTCTGTCTGTCTGTTTGCCTGCCTGCCTGCCTGCCTGCCTGTCTGTCTGTCTGTCTGTCTGTCTGTCTGTCTGTGTGTGTGTGTGTGTGTGAAAGAAACAAGATAAAAGATGTCATGGATAACTATAGAAGAAGAACATTGAAAAGGACATTAAATTCCTGGAACAAAATCATAGATTTAGTTTTTAAGACGTCCTGCATGTACTTGTACCTCACAGTAATCTAATGACAAGAAAAAAAGTCTTCCTAAATAAGGCATTATACGTAAAATATTTGAAGAAAAAAACAGAGGAAGAGTCTCAATCGAACATGCCCCGTCGACAAGATGCGCGGCAGTCAGAGTATAAGCTGTAAGTGTTCTGCCCACAGACACAATACGAGGCTTTGCTACCCCGCAGAGAGCCTTAAATATTGTATCTCATTAAGAAGACTTACTAAAATATCAAGAAACATAACAAAAAATATCTTAGAGAGTTCAGTGTACTTTAGTATAGAAGAACAGAAATGTAGCGCAAGGATTTCTATTATATGGTTTAGTTTTGTTTAGGTTTTGTTTCTCCCTGCTCAGAATTCAACGGGGCCTAAGTGGCTTGTCATGACCGTGACCTAAATTCAGTATCACGTTAAGATTAGTTCTGTTAAGCTTTTTTTTCAGCTCTGCCTGTCGATATTTCTCATTTATTAACCTTTGGTTTTCAAGTAAGTTCTTTCCAGTTATCTCCCCTACCAGTCATATTTTTTAAAAAGTCAAATTCCTCATTGTGTTCAACTGCATGATAAGAACCTTTCTTCCCTTTGAACGTGACTTTGATTCGTATTTTAATTATATAAGAAGAGCCCGTTCGCAGAGGTGGAAGAATGGAAATTACAGAAATTTTGAAATATTCCATTACGTGAATCAAATCACTAAGCCTTATCAATTCGTCTATTTGTTCCGTCAACACTGAAAGGTAGATGTGGAAGTAGACAAGTCAAGAAAAGATTTATATTTATGCTTCTCAAGATACTCTTCATTTATAATTTAGATTTATCTTTCTGTGAGTGATGGCTCGCTCTGCTTTCTTCCTCTTCTAGACTGTCAGTGTTCTCTTGTTCTTGTACTTCTATTGCTTAATGAAGTTTTCATAATGACCTTAATCCTGACAGATATTAATAGATCATGGTTATATATGTCCAGTTAGAGATTCAACAACTTGGCACTAAGACGGCTTAAAAGAAGCAGCTGCATTCATCAGCCCAAGCATATGCGTAACCTGATACCTGACCTTTCATCTGTAGTCGCTCCATTATCATCTGTACCAGAGCATACACCATGAAAAGAAGCAGATTTTACACAAATAACTATTCAAACTGAAGTGAAAGGCGTGCGGAATGGTGAGATACATATCTGTCCTGTAAGATCAACATCCACTTAGTGTGCTAGATGACAAATATCCATGTGATACTTGGATAAGGTTATACAGATGGATCTGCACATAATGCCATAAAGAATGGAGGGGCAGGAGCACATACTGAATATCCAAACAACACCATTGACAAGATTTCCATACACACTGGAAAATACTGCAACAACTATGATGCAGAAGTTAGGGCAATCATTGCTGCAGTTGAAAAACTATCAGACTCCAGAAATGATACATGCCCGATAGTAATTCTCGCGGATGCAAGATCGGTACTAGAAGTTCTTTAGTGCAACAAACTACCAGACCGTAAAGATGCCTTGTCAAAAATTGGCTCACAACACAGTATTCCATCCAACTGTGGGATACCAGGCAATAAGAAAGCTGACATTCTGGCCAAAGAGGGCACTGAAATGGAGCAACCAGACGTACCAATCGCCTATAATCGGAAGAAAAGCATGGTTAAAAAACCACAGGAAACCACAAACCCCACCACAAGTTGGCTATCACATGCTGAACAGAAAAGGAAAAGTATATCACTTCTTCGACATATCATACTATCCATATATCACAACGTTGATATTATACACGTTTGATATACATTCAATGTAATACTCCTTTGATATATCACACTTTCTGTATATCACACCTTTGATGTATCAGACTTCTGATACATCACTCCATTGATACACCACCCCATTGATATATAACACCTTCGATATACCACACCTTCGACATGCCACACCTTCGATATATCACCTTCAATGTCACTCCTCTGAACCACAACCAAAAAGTTCTATCTTGTTCACGTGATTAGAATTAAATGGGAGAAAATCACACAAATATTGTTGCCAGTGTTTAGGGCCACTTTTTGGAATCACATATATTTAAGCATAAAGCTGATTCTATATAAAAGAATGGAAATAATATGTATAGTAAATTCTCTAAATTTTTCTATGTAAAAAGAGTGAAGTTTTCTGTTTAATGAAAAAAAAAAAAACGGAGTGATAAATGTTTTCAGCTGTACAAGGTTTTGTTAAATCTTGTGTTACAGGAAATTATGTAAATAATAGCGACGAATAACAATTAAATGATTGACAAGATTTTATCATATAAACAGATGTGGCAGTTAACATATCTGGCGTCAGTCATGTGCAGATTGTCTGTAATTATGACAATGAAACGTCACATTTTCTTACACGGGGGGGGGGGGGGGGGGTGGAGGTCCCTGTTATCCCACTACAGGCTCTCCTCGAAATACGACTCATATCAAGCACATCGAAACGACTTATCTGGGGTCACGTTGTAACACTTTTCAGTAGAATTTCAGTGACTGAGTTTTTATTACATGACTAGAATAAACTAGTTATTTATAAGAACCATTAATTAATTATGTTTACAACAAACTAACGTGGGATTATAGACCTAGTTTTATTTTTTCTGAAACGAAGAATGGTTAGACATTATCAAAGAAAAAGTGGAAAAAAATATTGTCCCAGAACATTTTGAAGCTGGAACTCTTGAAGTTGAGTCTCGGAGAAGAAGCACACGAGAAGAAGCGCAGGAGGAGAAGCACACGAGAAGAAACGCATCAGGAAAAGCACACGAGAAGAAGCGCAGGAGGAGAAGCACACGAGAAGACGCACACGAGAAGAAGCGCAGGAGGAGAAGCACACGAGAAGAAGCGCAGGAGGAGAAGCACACGAGAAGAAGCACACGAGAAGAAGCGCAGGTGAAGAAGCCAGGAGAAGAAGCGCAGGAGAAGAAGCACACGAGAAGAAGCACACGAGAAGAAGCATATGAGAAGAAGCACATGTGAAGAAGCACATGAGGAGAAGCACACGAGAAGAAGCCAGGAGAAGAAGCCAGGAGAAGAAGCGCAGGAGAAGAAGCACACGAGAAGAAGCATACGAGAAGAAGCGCACGAGAAGAAGCACACGAGAAGAAGCACACGAGAAGAAGCCAGGAGAAAAAGCGCAGGAGAAGAAACACACGAGAAGAAGCGCACGAGAAGAATTACACAAGAAGAAGCACACGAGAAGAAGCACACGAGAAGAAGCAAAACCTCAACAACTTTGTCATGTCAGTTTGTTTCAGTATAATAGAAAAAAAGTCTGCTGGAAAGGTAACATCTTGTGGATACAGCAAATAAACTCGTATGTCTCTCTGCCTATTACGGCATTAACTATCAACGTGTTGCAACTATTTGGCGTGTTGTTTACTCAACTATACTGTGGTGTGTGGTGTTGATGTGTTCACACACCAACTCAACAAGTATTTGACTGAATACTTCACATCTCTATTTACAGGGCAGGAACTGGCTTACTGCTACATAAGTGACAACAAGACGATACATCGACTTACACCGTGTAACAAACCACAGTCCCAGGACAAAACAATCACTACAAGTCAGTACCCGAACATGGCCATTCTGCATGAATAACAACTCAACACTAGCACAACAAGTGGCACACTCAACATAGATCCAAACAGTTCAAGTTTCAGAGTTACAAAAGATATATTTAAAAAGTTTAATGACGAAACTGAATAATTGTAGATGCCTGTTGCAGACGGACGTGGACTGAAACTGATAAAACAATCACAATAGATACAGGAAAAGATGCTCAGGTGATTAACATCACCACGGGACACTCACACTATCACACAGCGAAAAACGTGATAACTTCACATAAACTGAACCTCCAACATACCTTGCTGACAATGAATCCATCCTCGTCCAAAAAAGGGACAGTTTAAACACACACATCTCTACATAATGACTCGTGACATTTGTCCCAAAATGACAAATCCATTTACCAAAACTATATGTTAACTTAACCATAAGTTGTCCTGACAAGGACAACCAACCAAAAACTTACATTACGAATCAACAATCCTAGCAAAACATCAGAATGAACTTACATACAACCTGTCTCTACATTATCTCGCACAGAACTCCCACTCGTGCACCCTGCCAGCTCAGACCTCGTGACTGACCTAGCCAATCAGAACACGGAAATATCTCTTCCTCCGTGCTCGCTTAAACAGTTGAGTTGTGGTCAAGAACTTTTGACCACAACAACCGAGTACAAGCTCCCATTCTGCAACAATAATCATCCTGTTACACAGACATGCTCAAATGCTCACTGGAGGACAAGACGATATGTTGGCAAACAAAATTCAGAGCAGAATTTCGGCCTAACAGGTCTCAGGTCATGGGGTTAGAAGACTATCTCATAAGTTCTTACCTTTGACCAGAAGTTTGATCAGAAGTTTGATCAGAAGTTTGATCAGAAGTTTTCTATCAGAAGACCTGAATTACGGGACAAAGAAAAATGTCCTGGAGAAGACTGGCTACAAAGCTCCGCAAGAGACATAATATATCATTAAGGACCGGAGGAAACGCTAGTCTTGTAAAGACCATTGACTTCAAGCGACCTTCACTCAGCTAATTTGCATGAAAATTTAACACAGCAGGTTATTTTTTCAACATAATTTATAATATGGACCAAATGAGCGTAACATCTGAGCCTAAATAAAACTCTGAGAGAAAAGGAACACGATTTTACGTTGGGGGGGGGGGGGGATTGTTTCATTGGAATAAAATACACACATTCTGGTTATTTTAGTGTGTGTCGATATTGATACTGGTTCCAGTGATATTTTATTGTATCTAGACCAATAGGCAGCAGGAAGAATAAATGGTGAAACTACAAACTGGTTTGGTATAAAATAAGGGGTCCGTCAGGGGTGCATATTGTCGCCTTACTTATTTAACTTCTAAACTGAAAATATAATGAGGAATGTTAGAGAAGATGTAGACTATTACCTCGTCATAAAAGTTAGAACTTATGAAATACCACAGACTAGACATGCTGATGACACAGTACTACTGCCCACAACACAAAAAGGTGTCGAGAAACTAATTTGTTGTGTAACAACAGTAAATAGCAAAGCCTTTATTTTAATGTGAAGAAAACTAAATTGATGACAACTGACAAAACAAATAAGGCAGCTGAAATATGTATCAATGAGAAAAGATTAGAAGAAGTGGAGAGTTTTGAATATCTTGGATCACTGCTAACTAATAATGGAGATACAATGAGGGAAATTAAAAGGAGGTCATCTATCGCTCTTCAGAAAGTAAAACAACTAAAGAATCTTTGGAGAGGAAAAGACAGAACTACAGAAAAAAATTTTTTAAGGGCATGCATCTTTCCCATTACAACATATGCCTGTTAGACCTGGACATTTAACAAAACAGCTGAGAAACACAAATGCCTTTAAATGCTACAAAGGAGTTCTTCAAATACCATGGACACAAAAAAGAAGAAATATATAAATACTACAAGAACTTAATACTGAAGAATACTGGGTAGTAAAGAGGATTAAAGAGAGAAAACTTAAATATTTTGGACACATTGAACGTCATGATAATCTAGAGTAAACCTTCTTGGAAGGGTACATAATGGGAAAAAGAAAGAGAGGAAGACCAAGGCGAAGACGACTGCAAGACATCGTTGATGATCTGCAAATGGATGCATTAGCAGCAAGCAATATTGCTCACAACCGAGAGGCCTACAGGAGTGCTGTTAGGGAGGCAAAGTTCCGCAAAGAACATGCAAATGAAGGAATGACTTAGGACTAAAATTCAATAAATACATTTTTAAAAAAGGATTTTTAAAAGGTATATTAAAATATTTATTTACACCTGTTATAGAAAACAGTGGATTTTACTCGTTCCCTTAGCACAATCTAGTTACACACAAGCGCAACCACACATAACCTAGTTACACACAAGCGCAACCACACATAACCTAGTCACACACAAGCGCAACCACACATAACCTAGTTACACACAAGCGCAACCACACATAACCTAGTTACACACAAGCGCAACCACACACAATCAAGTCACACACAAGCGCAACCACACATAACCTAGTCACACACAAGCGCAACCACACATAACCTAGTTACACACAAGCGCAACCACACACAATCAAGTCACACACAAGCGCAACCACACACCACCTATTTACACACAAGCGCAACCACACACCACCTATTTACACACAAGCGCAACCACACACCACCTATTTACACACAAGCGCAAACGCACACAACCTAGTCACACACAAGCGCAACCACAGACCACCTATTTACACACAAGCGCAACCACACACCACCTATTTACACACAAGCGCAACCACACACCACCTATTTACACACAAGCGCAACCACACGCCACCTATTTACACACAAGCGCAAACGCACACAACCTAGTCACACACAAGCGCAACCACAGACCACCTATTTACACACAAGCGCAACCACACACCACCTATTTACACACAAGCGCAACCACACACCACCTATTTACACACAAGCGCAACCACACGCCACCTATTTACACACAAGCGCAACCACACACCACCTATTTACACACAAGCGCAACCACACACCACCTATTTACACACAAGCGCAACCACAGACCACCTATTTACACACAAGCGCAACCACACCACCTATTTACACACAAGCGCAACCACACGCCACCTATTTACACACAAGCGCAACCACACACACCTATTTACACACAAGCGCAACCACACACACCACCTATTACACACAAGCGCAACCACACACCACCTATTTACACACAAGCGCAACCACACACCACCTATTTACCACAAGCGCAACCACACACCACCTATTTACACACAAGCGCAACCACACACACTATTTACACACAAGCGCAACCACACACCAAATATTTACACACAAGCGCAACCACACACCACCTATTTACACACAAGCGCAACCACACACCACCTATTTACACACAAGCGCAAACGCACACAACCTAGTCACACACAAGCGCAACCACAGACCACCTATTTACACAAGCGCAACCACACACCACCTATTTACACACAAGCGCAACCACACACCACCTATTTACACACAAGCGCAACCACACGCCACCTATTTACACACAAGCGCAAACGCACACAACCTAGTCACACACAAGCGCAACCACAGACCACCTATTTACACACAAGCGCAACCACACACCACCTATTTACACACAAGCGCAACCACACACCACCTATTTACACACAAGCGCAACCACACGCCACCTATTTACACACAAGCGCAACCACACACCACCTATTTACACACAAGCGCAACCACACACCACCTATTTACACACAAGCGCAACCACACACCACCTATTTACACACAAGCGCAACCACACACCACCTATTTACACACAAGCGCAACCACACACCACCTATTTACACACAAGCGCAACCACACACCACCTATTTACACACAAGCGCAACCACACACCAAATATTTACACACAAGCGCAACCACACACCACCTATTTACACACAAGCGAAACCACACACCACCTATTTACACACAAGCGCAACCGCACACAACCTAGTCACACACAAGCGCAACCACAGACCACCTAGTTACACATAAGCCCAACTACACACAACCTAGTTACACACAAGCGCAACCACAGACCACCTAGTTACACATAAGCCCAACTACACACAACCTAGTTACACACAAGCGCAACCACAGACCACCTAGTTACACATAAGCCCAACTACACACAACCTAGTTACACACAAGCGCAACCACAGACCACCTAGTTACACATAAGCCCAACTACACACAACCTAGTCACACACAAGTGCAACCATACGCAGCCTAGTTGCACACAAGCACAACCACACACAACCTAGTTACTCACAAGTGCAACAACACACAACCTAGTTACACACAAGCACAACCACAGACAACCTAGTTACTCACAAGTGCAACAACACACAACCTAGTTACACACAAGCACAACCACACACAACCTAGTTACACACAAGCCCAACCACACACAGCCTAGTTACCCACAAGCCCAACCACACACAACCCGGTATAATAAAGAAGACCAGCATAACTTCAGGTGAGAATACTTTTGTGTCAACATGTAGCATTCATTGTCGTTTAAAATTACAAACTGCCAAATACCTTTCTTACCTTTGACCAGAAGTTTGACCAGAAGTTTGATCAGAAGTTTGCTATCAGAAGTTTGATCAGAAGTTTGATCAAAAGTTTGATCAGAAGTTTGATCAGAAGTTTGATCAAACGTTTGATCAGAAGTTTGATCAGAAGTTTAATCAGATGTTTGATCAGAAGTTTGATCAGAAGTTTGACCAAACGTTTGATCAGAAGTTTGACCAAAAGTTTGATCAGAAGTTTGATCAGAAGTTTGACCAAAAGTTTGATCAGATGTTTGATCAGAAGTTTGATCAGAAGTTTGACCAAAAGTTTGATCAGAAGTTTGACCAAAAGTTTGATCAGAAGTTTGATCAGAAGTTTGACCAAAAGTTTGATCAGAAGTTTGATCAGAAGTTTGACCAAAAGTTTGATCAGAAGTTTGATCAGAAGTTTGACCAAAAGTTTGATCAGAAGTTTGATCAGAAGTTTGACCAAAAGTTTGATCAGAAGTTTGATCAGAAGTTTGATCAGAAGTTTGACCAAAAGTTTGATCAGAAGTTTGACCAAAAGTTTGATCAGAAGTTTGATCAGAAGTTTGATCAAAAGTTTGACCAAAAGTTTGACCAGAAGTTTGACCAAAAGTTTGATCAGAAGTTTGATCAGAAGTTTGATCAGAAGTTTGACCAAAAGTTTGATCAGAAGTTTGACCAAAAGTTTGATCAGAAGTTTGACCAAACGTTTGATCAGAAGTTTGACCAGAAGTTTGACCAGAAGTTTGACCAGAAGTTTGCTTTCAGAAGACCTGAGTTACGTGACAAAAAAAAATGTCCTGGAGAAGACTGGCTACAAGGCTCCGCAAGAGACTTAAGGACCGTAGGAAACACTAGTCTTGTAAACTACCGAAATAAGATTTGTAATGGAATGCATCTTTCCCATCGCAACATATGCCTGTGAGACCTAGACACTTAACAAAATAACTGAGAAACACATAAACGCCTTTGAATATCAATGCTACAGCAGAGTTCTTCAAATATCATGAACACAAAAAAGAACAAATAATACAGGAACGTAATATTGAAGAAGGCTGGCTAGTAATGAAGATTAAACAAAGAAAACTTACATATTTGTGACACATTAAACGTCATGAGAATTTGGAGAAGACAGTCTTGGAAGTGTATATAATGGGAAAAAGAAAGAGAGGAAGACCAAGGCTAAGATGACTGCAGGACATCGTTGATGATCTGCGAGTGGATACATCAGCAGCAGGGCATCTTGCTTACAACCGAGATGCCCACAGAAGGGATTTTAGGGAGGTAAAGTTCCCCAAAGGACATGCAAATGACTGACTGACTGATATTTTATTTCTTTGCTACAGCTGTGCTTCTGGTTAGCTTCTATTTAACTTCTAATTAGCTTCTAGTTAACTTCTAGTTAACTTCTAGTTAGCTTCTATTTAACTTTTAATTAGCTTCTAGTTAACTTCTAGTTAGCTTCTAGTTAACTTCTAGTTAGCCTCTAGTTAACTTCTAGTTAGCCTCTATTAACTTCTAGTTAGCTTCTAGTTAACTTTTGAGCTGAAGAGATCAGAATACATTTCTTTCTGGTTTTGTTTTATTTATTGAAGTACTTCTTCTAATTTGTAAACATGTTTAAGCAAAGATTTACACCCCTTTTATTCTTGTTTACACATGATACAGTTTACCATACGAGTTCTTTTAGTTTCTTTAACAGTTACCCCATGTGATGCTTCTGCCAGCCCTGGCATCCAGGTAAAGTATAATTTAGAGGTCACCTTACAAACATTTCTATAAATCTCTACATATTCTAAATTTGGACACTTGTAAATGTCCAGTTCATAGTGAAATGGCCAAAGCACCTCGTAGTTAAATTTAGTGACTGAAGTGCAGTAAATAACTGAGAAATGCTGATAGGGTAAACCTGGTACATTTTGTTCTACCCGCACCCCACACTCCTACGACTAATTTATTCTAAGAATGTAAATTTAGATGTATAGCCACCACCATTCATTACGTATGGAAAGTCAGTCCTTCTTATATTCTAATGGCCAATAATTTATCCAGCAGACAGCGAAAGTTGCATTGTCTGACAGCTGTTATCAGTCGGTAAATCGGAAATCAAGTCATTTCTCCCCATCATGGCAAGTTCTGCAAGTGCTAACAGTATAATTCAGGCATTTGTATTCTTTATTGAAAATGCGAAGTGAATGATTATTGTCTTCCTGGGTGAATGATTAATGTCTTCCTGGGTGAATGATTATTGTCTTCCTTGGTGAATGATTAATGTCTTCCTGGGTGAATGATTAATGTCTTCCTGAGTGAATGATTAATGTCTTCATAGGTGAATGAATAATGTCTTTGTAACCTGCTGCCCTCAAAATTAGTATTCAAACTGCACCTGAAATACAGAATTTCCTGTCTGTCTGTCTGTATGTTTGTCTCTCTCTCTCTCTCTCTCTTGATATGCACATTTTGCTGTAACTCTCTAAGAACACCAGGAATGAAACTCGCTAGAAGGACATCCCATCATCATCTTTCTTTCTCCAACGATAACAGAGAAATCCTTGCCCATCTTTGGTCAACAGAGTTATCTCTGGGCAGAGAAAGAGGATCTTGATTCCAACACAATTTGGTCCGAAATCTGTATGTGTTATGTTTGTGCATATCTAGGCTTTCATATCAATCCGTATCAAAGTCTGTATGTGTTATGTTTGTGTATATCTAAGCCCTCATAACAGTCTCTACCAAAGTCTGCATGTGTTATGTTTGTGTATATCTAAGCCCTCATAACAGTATATACCACATTCTGTATGCGTATGCGTCTGTGTCTATTTAAAATCTCACATCAGTCTGTACCAAAGTATGTCTCTGTGTATGTACTTATCTATATCTAAATTCTCATAACACTCAGTAACAATATCTTCATGACGATACGATTTTTATTTTTATTTTTGATAACAATCCTCTGAACATCTTGATTCTAGCTGGCTGAAGACCGTGCCACGAGGATTTGGAAAGTCGCAAAAACATACATGGACATTTCCACAGCCTTCAAGGGCAGATTCCACTCAATCACAAAATATCTTACACTCTTTCATTTTCTCCATAGATATACTTTATCTTCCTTTTTCGATCAGCTTCAAAGTGCCATAACAACATCTCTCTTTGATCCTATGCCAGTGTATGTATGCATACAACAGACACAGAGATGTGTTCTGCGCTTAATGTTGTGGTAATTGATACACAAAATGTTTTTACGGGACATGAATACGCATAAAAAGAACAGACAAACGAATGTTAAGTTCATTGAAAGAAATAAAGAAGGAAAGGAAGGAAGGAAGGAAGAAAGAACAAAAGGAAGGAAGAAAGAAAAAAGGAAAGGAAAGAAGGAAGAAGGAAGGAAGGAAAGAAGGAAGGAAGGAAAGAAGGAAGAAAGAAAGACGGAAAGGAAGGAAGGAAAGAAGAAAGAAAGAAGAAAGAAGGAAAGGAAGGAAGGAAGAAAGAAAGAAGGAAAGGAAAGAAGGAAGAAAGAAAGAAGGAAATGAAGGAAGAAAGGAAGGAAGAAAGAAAGGAAAGGAAGGAAAGGAGGAAAAAGAAAAAATAAAGAGAAAAGGAAAGAAAGAAAGGAAGGAAGGAAGAAAGAAAGAAGAAAGAAGGAAAGGAAGGAAGGAAGAAAGAAAAATGAAAGGAAAGAAGGAAGGAAGAAAGAAGGAAAGGAAAGAAGGAAGAAAGGAAGAAGGAAATGAAGGAAGGAAGGAAGGAAGAAAGAAAGGAAAGGAAGAAAGAAAGAAGGAAAGGAGGAAAAAAGAAAAAATAAAGAGAGAAGGAAAGAAAGAAAGGAAGGAAGGAAGAAAGAAAGAAAGAAAGAAAGAAAGAAGAAAAGGAGGAAGAAAGAAGGAAAGGAAGGAAGAAAAAAGAAAGAAGGAAGGAAATGAATAAAGAAAGAAAGAAGGAAGGAAGGAAGGGAGAGAGGGAGGGAGGGAGGAAGGAAGAAAGAAAGAAGGAAATGAAGAAAGGAAGGAAGGAAGGAAGAAAGAAGGAAAGAAAGAAAAAAGAAAGAAGGAAAGGAAGGAAGAAAGAAGGAAGGAAGGAAGGAAGGAACAATCGATAACCACGACAAATCATAAGATGATTGATGGAAATCTTTAAATACCAGACATATCACGTCACATCAGCTAGCCAATATGGTGAAGTCAATGTCTTGTCTTCAGCCGCCTTGGGACTTTGAACTGGTGTTCTTTGCAGACGATGCTGTGAAGGTGTTGAGGCGCAGCATTGTATCGGCTTGGGAGAGGGTTAGGGCCGCTATTTTTTCCAGTCCTTAAGTGCAGCTAAAAAGCAAGGGGCCTATAGTACTTCTTTAGTAGGCTCCGCTACCGTGGGGACTATGGCGGTCTCTGCCCCGATATCCATGACATAAGATTATAAACAACTAAACCGATACAATAGTCAAATAAATTAACAATACAACAGTAAGATAAATTAACACTACAACACTAAAATAAATATATTATAAAGTATATACCTACAATAAAACGAAGAGTTATATCTGAATATCATACACGTGAAACTGTTGAATGGGTAGAAAGCTGTTTATTGAGGTTGATATATTTGACGTTATTGTTGTTATTGTTGTTGTTGCTGTTGTTATTTTAACACTGCAAAATTTGTCACTACAATTGCTGTAAATTGGTAAAACTCAGTCGTTAAATATTTCTACATCTTGTTTGACTGAGTCAGAATCAACATTTTGTTGTTGGTCCTCGTGTGCGATGACTGATAGGGAGGTGAGGATGGCTCATCTTTTGGAGATTTACTGCGCACCAACACAGTCTCTCTACTTATTACCATCTCTCTACTTATCACTCTCTCTCTACTTATTACAATCTCTATACTTATCACAATCTCTCTACTTATTACCATCTTTCTACTTATTACCATCTCTTTACTTATTACCATCTCTCTACTTATTACCATATTTCTACTTATTACCATCTCTTTACTTATTACCATCTCTTTACTTATTACCATCTCTTTACTTATTACCAGCTCTCTACTTATCACAATCTCTCTACTTATTACCATCTCCGTACTTATCACAATCTTTCTACTTATCACCATCTCTCTACTTATTACCATCTCTCTACTTATTATCATCTCTCTACTTATTACCATCTCTCTACTTATCACAATCTTTCTACTTATCACCATCTCTCTACTTATTACCATCTCTCTACTTATTACCATCTCTCTACTTATCACAATCTTTCTACTTATCACCATCTCTCTACTTATTACCATCTCTCTACTTATTACCAACTTTAACTCAAACCTGTTTCATTATTTACTTGCTTGTAATTATATGCCCCCATAAAATAAACAGCACTCTCTCAACATATGGCTCGTAAACCATCAAGTACTTCAATGACATAGTTAGAAAAGCAACTTGTTAGATATTGTTAGAAATTATTTTAATGTTTGTTAAAAAAAAAAGCAAACATGTGTTAGAAGATCTGTATTAACAATGTATTTTTGTTTATGTATATGTCTGCGTGTGTATGTGTGCGTAAGTGCTATTTTATTAGGTTAATTACTTCTTCTCTTTTATTTTGATGTAGTAGTTAAATCTTACACTCTTTTGATATGTTTTCCTAATTTAATTTGTATATTTGTACTAAATCAAGTGTGTGGGAAGAATGAAAGATGGAGTGATGAAGGGCAGAATGTAAGACGGGCCTGCGTGCCCAATTCTTTACCCTTTAAAAATAAAGATTATTCATTCATTCATTCATTCATCTATCTATTTATCACCATCTCTCTACTTATCACCATCTCTCTACTTATTGCCATCTGTAGTCAATCTTTTCTTGGTGCCCCAGCTGTTGGTGTCTCAGCTGTTGGTGCCCCAGCTTTTGGTGCCCCAGCTATACGGCATATGTGGGCTAAAAGAATGCTGATAATTATGTGTTTATGTATCTCTTTGGACCAGAAAAAATAGTTACCTTTAATAAACATAAAATACAGAAATATAAACATTTGAAACTGAAATATTTATTATCTTCATTTCAAAGTTTACTCTCATAGAACGAGCATGTTATTCAAGAATGTTTACTCATAGAAAAAGCTGTAGGACCCCATTTTTATAATAACTACTAAATATATAAGGTCCGACAATTAAGTAATGAGACTAATTAAATAAAAATTACAATAAACAACAGTTGAAGATATAACCTGTATTTTATTCAAAGTAAGAACCTTGAGCACTGATACAGCGAGTGGCATGATCTAACAAATACTAGAATGACCTCTGCAGTTCTTCTGTTGGTATGGTCCTTAAACTCGATGTTACGGATCTTTTGAATGTCATCATTATCGTCAAAGAAGCGTCCTTTGAATGGTAACTTTAATTTTGGGAATAGAAAATAATCGCAGGGAGATAAATCTGAGGAACAGAGTGGATGGTTGAGAACACACACTTGCTTTCGGGCCAAAGATTCCTGTGCAACTACCGCCCAGTGAGCCGGTGCATTATCATGAAGAAGGAAAAAAACTGCCAGGTGTTGAATATTCGGGTCGGACTCGGAGAATCCTTTTCAATAGGCGTTTCAAAATAGTTAAATAAACTTTGGCAGTGATAGTCTGTCCCTCTGGAATAAATTCGTTGTGAATTACTCCTTTGCTGTCGTAGAAGCACACCAACATTAAATTCACTTTCGACTTTTTAAGACGAAAGTTTTTTGCCTTTTGGTGATGATGATGACTTCCATTTAGCACTTTGGCGTTTAGCTGTGGGATTATAGCGGAAAATCCATGTTTCATCCTCTGCAACAATCAAATTTAAGAAATGTTTATTTCTGCGACAAGTTTTGATGATGTCTTTTGCATACTCAACACATTGATGTTTTTGATCATCAGACAACGAATGTGGTAGAAACCGGCAAGTAACTTTTTTCTTGCCCAAATCTTCCACTAAAATTTTACGAATGGTCTCTCGGTTAACACCAAATTCATCTGCCATGATCCTCACAGTCAAACAACGATCTTCTTGTATCCGTTCTCTGACTTTTGCAATGATTTCCTCAGAACAGAACTTGAGCGTCCATGTCTAGTTGCATGTGTAATCGGTTCCACACCACTTTTTAATGGTGAATATCACTTGAATATCTGTGCACGAGATAAACAATTATTCCCATAAACTTGTCGGAATAATTCAACTGTCTAACTGGCACTTTTTTCTAGTTTTAAACAGAATTTAATGTTAGCTTTTTGCTCTATGCTTATTACGTAACAACGCAGCTCTGACTAGGTCAGCAAAATGGCGGCGATGAAAAGTTGCCAGATCATAGATGAAGGTTACCTGTTTGGAGTCCATTCTTTGCTTCATATACGGCATTTTTGTTTTGGCCATAATAAAATCAGTTTCATTTACTTAATTGTCGGACCTTGTTTAAGAAAATACTTCCTTATTCTAACTAATGACGGAGTTACAATGAGGGAAATTAAATGGATGACATCTATTGCTCTTCAAAATAAAAAACAAAAACACTAAAGAAGCTGTGGAGAGGAATAGACAGAACTACAAAAATAAGATTCTGAAGGGCATTCATTTTTCCTATTGCAACATATGCCTGTGAGACCTGGACACTTAACAAAACAGCTGAGAAACACATAAATGCCTTTGAAAATAAATTCTACATAAGAGTCCTTCAAATATCATGGACACACACAAAAAAAAACAAATATATCCATACTACAAGAACTTAATATTGAAGAAGGCTGGCTAGTAAAGAGGATTAAACAGAGAAAACGTAAATATTTTGGACACGTTAAACGTCATGATAATCTAGAGAAGATCGTCTTGGAGGTCTACATAATGGGAAAAGGAAAGAGAGGAAGACCAAGGCGATGATGGCTGCAAAACATAGTTGATGATCTGCAAATGGATGCATCAGCAGCAGGGCATCTTGCTCACAACCGAGAGGCCTACAGGAGTGCTGTTAGGGAGGCAAAGTTCCGCAAGGGACATGCAAATGAATGAATGAATGAAATAAGAGGTTATGTCATATCCTGTCTTATCTCAGGTTAAAGTATGTGTAATGTAACAATGCAAACATATCACCAATAGTGTTTATACTGTTACCAACAATATTACTGAACTAGAACAATAAATACTTAATTAGTGCAACAGTCTGTAGCGTGACATAATTAAAAGCAACGTTTCTGTTTGTTCCAGCTTTAAACAAAATCTTATGTCGGCGACTGGCCTCAGGTGAAGTCTGTAAGAGTGGCATGCAGCCTAAGTGAACTCATCTACAGGGGAGTAACACAGAGTCTGTACTCCATGACTGCTCAGTGCTTGAGTGCTACCACAGAACATAAGTATCAGCTCTAGCGGTTCTTTATAAATGAAAAAACTGCCAGAGTATCACAAAACGGAGGCTAACAGTAACTTGTCAGTTTGGAATGGCCGAATGGATAGCAGTGCTGGCTTGGATAAAAAGACAATTGGCTCTATCATAGCTGCTTTTGACCTCTAGTCTATGAGATTTCACGCTGACAGAACGAAATGAGCACATCTGTGCTGAAATCACGCATCCGGAGTGAGTTTGCCTCATTTTTCTTCAGGACATGAGGGCAATGACATTCATGACCCTAAAATATTATGACATCAGTATTTACATAATATGAAAACGATTCCCGAGGATAGTTCATTTCTCATATTGTACTTTTTTTATTGATATTTTTGTAACAAAACATAAATCTGTCCTTCATATCATCTCAGATCCCAGCAGCGGATATGTTTCTGTACTGGCCTGTTAAAGTGAAATAGTTTTTCACGATTTCCGTGATGTAAGAATACACATGAGGGCCTTCAAACCAAGGTCATGTGGCCATTACCTTCCGGACCTTTGAGTGTTTGCATTTCCTCGACGCCATTTTGCTGTTGGGGGCCTGCAACATAAGGACATAAACAACACCAAGTCAGATTAGAGTGAGAGATGTTTACTTCCACACACAGACATTTTGTAGTTCAGTGTAGAATAAAAGATGTTTACTTCCACACACAGACATTTTGTAGTTCAGTGTAGAATAAAAGATGTTTACTTCCACACACAGACATTTTGTAGTTCAGTGTAGAATAAAAGATGTTTACTTCCACACACAGACATTTTGTAGTTCAGTGTAGAATAAAAGATGTTTACTTCCACACACAGACACTTTGTAGTTCAGTGTAGCGACTATCTTACTTCTGAAGACACAGCTAAAGCAGATTTTATATCTATCGTGCACTCCGCGGCTTTGCAGTTAACATGGAGAAACAGATGTCCCTGCAATATATTAAATCTAACAGGAGTTTATATATTTTATCATTCAAAAATACAACAAAACATAACAATGCTTATGTCACCCATTTATCATTAATTTGATCATGCAGCGACTGTAGTCTCGAAAATACAGAAAAGAGATTACAAAGAAGAAACAAGTGTTAATGGGAGTTAGGTAATAAATGTTAAAAATAAGATGAAGGATTTCGTTGTTTGTATACAAAATCCACTAAATAAAACGTAGTAAAGTTTCTTTAAATTTATCGAACATGTGATACAGATTGTCATTTCTTCGTTTGCTTCATATTTACTACATAAATATCAGCTTCTGTGTCCCTTTCAATGAAAGTTGTTTGAAAAAATAAAAATAATGTCTTTATGCAATTTCTCTGTTTATCCGTCCTTCCTTCCATCTGTCTGTCAGTTGGTCCGTCCATCCATCCATCTGTCCGTCCGTCCGTCTGTCTGTCGATCGATCGGTCGGTAAGATAAATGAACTTTGAATTAATGAGCTGATTATTTCTTAATAACAAACCTAATTCACGAGGGTATACACAACTGAACACACACCTGTACACACAGATGTACACACAACTGTACAACGGGGGTGTGGGGGGGGGTCCGCGGACCATCAGTTGGGAACCATTGGTGTAAACTATTTCACACAAAGTAGATTTGTTACATTTAGGTCTGTCTTTCCCTTGACACAGACCAAACATCATTTCGAATAACTCAGTGGTTCCCAACATTTTCCAGAGCTGTTGTCCTCTTGCCTTTCATGCCACATTCCTCCCTCCCCCCATTTACACTCCTCACTGACTTTGTTCTAAAGCACCCTTCCCTCCCCTCTTTCACTTCCCCCTCCCACCGCCATTGAATGTGCCTATTGACCTCAGGGTAGGGGCATTATACCGCCTGTGTTGGAAACACTACCGTAACTGGTGTGTAACTATCCTCAAACTTCGTCCAATGTGTAACTGAAGATAGCATACAATCTTGCATATACTCAACAGTGCCTTCTGTGAAAGTGCATCATAGCAGCGTTGTGAGCCTTATGCTAGAGACAAATTACAATACAAACACAGGGAATGTCATATACATCTTGTGAGACATTAAACTCAACATATTTTGACTTTCTCGTAAGTCCTATTTATTTCTGTGGGATACGAAATATACGTCTATAACTTCATCACCCTTTCATTGCCAGACTAAACTTCACGTTAGGTCCAATTTACGTAAGTCAAGTGTTGCACAAAGTACTGACATGGAATCCTCAAGGAAATAGAAAACGAAGAAGACACAGACTTATTTGGAGAAGAGAAATTATGACAGTGCTCAGAGACAAGGGATACACATGGAAGGAAGCAGAGCATAATTCCAAGAACAGGGATGACTGGAGAGCCTTTATCCATGGCCTATGGCCTGAAGGGAGTGAAAGGCGATGATGATGATGATGATGATGATGATGTATTGTGCATGTGAAAGACAGCTCTAATGAATGTCTTCTCAAATTAAAAACTATCTAATATGAAAATTGTTTAGGGGTATAAAATATTTAGCAGTAAGTCTATCATGCCGTAAACTTTATGAGAAAAGCAACATGAACCGCCTGTCCGACCCAGGTATACCTGTCTGCTGGACGAAAGATGAGGCCCGGCCACAAAAGACAAGTAGCAAAGAACTACAGCAATGCAAGCAGGAGGTATAGAGAGGTACCTCACTTGAAACAAACATGGTCATCGACGTCTTGGAGCTGCGTCTTCTGTAGGTGGAGCTGTGCATGGTCCGAGAGTCCAGGAAACGAGTCCAGCGCTTCTTGATGGCTCTGCGTACCTGTTTGTATTTGGTAGAGAAAAGGGCTTATTATAAAGCGCACCATTTGGTTTTCAATAATGAAACTGAATCTTAAACAGAAAAACATTGCTGTGTCAGACACCTTGTAAAGTGTCTGAAAAATCAACGGTTAGGAATTATAAGGCAGTGGGTTGCCTTTGTCAACAAATACAGAAGATTTCAAGTCTCTGTTTCTTCTGCTTCTTCTTCATCATCTTCTTCTTCGCCACTTCTAGTGACTCCACAATTCCAACCTGTGCCCAACGAAAAGTCTTCTTTCAGCCCTTTTTGAGGCAAAGATCTTATAGGACCAGAGTACCGCAAGCGGACTTATATCCAAAATTGCTTTGTATCTCGGAAGTATTCCGTTAAATTAATTAACACGTCTCTTCAATGGCGTGTTTTCAAATCACTCCACCTGACCTTGCTGTTAGTTATGGCCCAAGTTGCGAATCTGTCTTCAGGTGATTTACTTTGTCTGCTCTACTGATGGAATGATTCGTGATTAAGTGATTCGTATGTCTTATGTTCGAGCCCATATAGTTGTGTGTCCTTTTAAGTCACGAGAATCAACACTCATTCTCTCTCTCTCTCTCTCTCTCTCTCTCTCTCTCTCTCACACACACACACACTCTCTGCCTATGGCACACTGCTACTAAATTGATACATGTGTGTCACAATGTGGAAATAAACTGTGATGAAGGTCACAATGTCAGGCGAGTTTGCGTGCACATTTCTTCACTCTTCAGAATAGTATTTGCCATTTTTGGAGCTAGAGTAGTGCAGTTCATAGTGAACTACGTCCTCGTGAGAAATTGTAAGTTAAAGTAATAATGTCCTTTAATTAAAACTAAAAGAAATGGTTACCACTTTAGTTTTCTCATTTAAAGTATTTTTAAATACTCTTTTTTACTTATTTTGTTTTTAATCTCACTCATTTATCTGTTTTTTAGTTCATACATACATTTGTATTACAGCATTTTTACATCTTTTTATGTTACATAATGTAATTATCCTGAAGATGCATACATCGAATTAAACATTTTCTATATTTGGCAGTTTGTAATTTTAAACGACAATGAATGCTACATGTTGACACAAAAGTATTCTCACCTGAAGTTATGCTGGTCTTCTTTACTATACCGGGTTGTGTGTGGTTGGGCTTGTGGGTAACTAGGCTGTGTGTGGTTGCGCTTGTGTGTAACTAGGTTGTGTGTGGTTGCGCTTGTGTAACTAGGCTGTGTGTGGTGTGCTTGTGCGTTACTTGGTTGTATGTGGTTGGGCTTGTACGTAACTAGGTTGTGTGTGGTTCGGCTTGTGTGTGACTAGGTTGTGTGTAGTTGGGCTTGTGTGTAATTTTGTTGTGTGTGGTTGCGCTTGTGTGTAACTAGGTTGTGTGTAGTTGGGCTTGTGTGTAACTAGGTTGTGTGTGGCTGGGCTTGTGTGTGACTTGATTGTGTGTGGTTGCGCTTGTGTGTGACTTGATTGTGTGTGGTTGCGCTTGTGTGTGACTTGATTGTGTGTGGTTGCGCTTGTGTGGGACTAGATTGTGCTAAGGGAACGAGTAAAATCCACTGTTTTCTATAATAAGTGTAAGTAAATATTTTAATATACCTTATAAAAATCCTTTTTTAAAACTTTATTTACTGAATTTTAGTCCAAAGTCATTCATTCATTTGCATGTCCCTTGCGGAACTTTGTCTCCTTAAAAGCACTCCTGTAGGCCTATCGGTTGTAAGCAAGTTGCCCTGCTGCTGATGCATTCATTTGCAGATCATCAACAATGTCTTGCAGCCATCTTCGCTTTGGTCTTCCTCTCTTTCTTTTTCCCATTATGTACCCTTCCAAGACGGTTTTCTCTAGATTATCATGACGTTTAATGTGTTCAAAACATTTAAGTTTTCTCTGTTTAATCCTCTTTACTAGCCAGCCTTCTTCAGTATTAAGTTCTTGTAGTACGGATATATTTGTTCTTTTTGTGTCCATAGTATTTGAAGAACTCTTCTGTAGTATTTAAATGCATTTATGTGTTTCTCAGCTGTTTTGTTAAATGTTCAGGTCTAACAGGCATATGTTGCGATGGGAAAGATGCATGCCCTTAAAAATCGTATTTTTGTAGTTCCGTCTTTTCCTCTCTACAGATTCTTTAGTTGTTTTACTTTCTGAAGAGAGATAGATGACCTCCTTTTAATTTCCCTCATTGTATCTCCATTATTAGTTAGCAGTGATCCAAGATATTCAAAGCTCTCCACTTCTTCCAATTTTTCCTCATTGATACATATATCAGCTGTCTTGTTTGTTTTATCAGTTGTCATCAATGTTGTTTTTTCGCATTGAGATAGGGTAGTCTTTAGTAAATGCAAAAATGTCCCAGAATTTTAAATGTCTGAACTTTGAATCTTCGGGCAGGGGACAGTACACTGTAAATAGTGTTCAGATTTTAATATAAACATACTTGTTTCCCTTACCTCGGCATTCATCCCGCAGTAAATCACAGCCACGAATATTCCCTGAAATATTTGTTTGTCATTCATTACAAACTGTTAGAGCATAGTCTAATTTGCCTACTACTTTATAAATTTTATAATAGTGATCTAGCCCAAAAAAATAATTTGCATATAATAATGACCTTTCTCAGAACATATAGCTACGAGGAAGGCAGATGTTTGCTGCGTGTAAAAGCTGGAAGATTATTCCAGTGAAAAGTTTTGTTCATATTTAAATCCACAAATATTTTCTAACACAAAACTGCGTTCATATTGCAAAGTTCATTCATCCCAATTACACGCACAAACCTACATGCAAACAAACAACATACAAAGATATCCAGTACAGTGGACCCTTACAATTCGAACACAAGGAAGCATTTCGACTCAAATTGTTCGACTGTCGAGTTTAAATTCCTCATAAGAAATTGTGTAAATTGAATTAATCCCTTCCAGACCCCCAAAATCTACCCATTATAAAACATTTTAAGTACAAATATTCGTTATTTAAAGTTGTATAACAATGTTAATATCCATTAGATCATGCGTTAATATTGCATTATTAATACATTACATTTATACAAACTATCAAAAGATGTTCTATTCCTTCCACCGCTGGGGATCTTTTACTGGTAAAGGATTTGATCTATTTAGCCACTTAGCCGATTTAATGGCTTCCTTGTTCTTGAATATGGTCGAGATGGTCGACTTAACCATTCCATATTCAACACCCAGCTCCGATACCCGTGTACCTCTTTCTCATTAAGTTTATTTTTCAGTTCTGTCCAGGTCATTACATTCTTCCTATTAGGATTTTCAGCACTGGTAACTTTTTTTAGTACCATTATAAATGTGAAATTTTACAGACAAAAAGAAAAATAATCCGAAGAAATCGCTGTAAGAATACACTTGGAAAACGCACTACTTTCTTTGGTAGGTGCTCACTGAACCGAAGTAGCAGGACAACTGACCACGTGATTTTTTCTTTTCGTTCGGGTGGCTGTGTTTTTTATGGTCGAATTTGGAATTTTTTTGTTCGAGTTTCAAACTGGATCTCCTCCAGACTTTTTGTTCGAGTTTCAAACTGGATCTCTTCCGGACATTTTGTTCGAGTTTCAAACCGTTCGACTTTCGAGAAACCACTGTATATAAAAGATTTTATGTGTTTCAAGAAACTTGCATGCCCTGTGAATTTTTAGTGCCCTCGTATTTTTAAGCCATAGCGTTGTGAGGCAAACAGAAAGAAATTCCTGGAACTCATCTTTTGAGGTTGGGTTTATGCCGGTAACCGCCTGGCCAGAAAAAGTAGAATACGTCTCAATAAGGAACCAAACCATGGATCTTTGATACATAGGCGAGCGCACTAACCAACACTACATACAAAGATAAAGAGAAATGAATTCAGAGATGTAACAGACTAGAAACAGACGTGTCTTAAACTTGCCTGGCAGTTTGGCAAGATGGCGTTGATGTATCTGTAGACGAGAGTAGCCTCTGAATCTCTCTCTCCAGCACTCGTGAAAAACACCAGGTTGATGATCCCCAGCAAGAAGACAAGGATCACCGTGGATTTGATGGTCCGGCTTGGAGAGAAACCAGAATGTGTTCGCGGATAACAGTAGGGAAGAATGTGTTCGCGGATAACAGTAGGGAAGAATGTGTTCACGGATAACAGTAGGGAAGAATGTGTTCACGGATAACAGTAGGGAAGAATGTGTTCACGGATAACAGTAGGGAAGAATGTGTTCACGGATAATAGTGAGGAAGAATGTGTTCACGGATAACAGTGGGGAAGAATGTGTTCACGGATAACAGTAGGGAAGAATGTGTTCACGGATAATAGTGAGGAAGAATGTGTTCAGGAATAATAGTGGGGAAGAATGTGTTCACAGATAATAGTTGGGAAGAATGTGTTCAAGGATAATAGTTGGGAAGAATGTGTTCAAGGATAATAGTGGGGAAGAATGTGTTCAGGGATAATTGTGGGGAAGAATGTGTTCAAGGATAATAGTGGGGAAGAATGTGTTCAGGGATAATAGCGAAGAAGAATGTAGTTAGTGGTAATGGTCTGAAAGAATGTAGTTAATGGTAATGGTCTGAAAGAATGCAGTTAATGGTAATGGTCTGAAAGAATGTAGTTAATGGTAATGGTCTGAAAGAATGTAAGTTAGTTGAAATGATGTGAAAGAATGTAGTTAGTTGAAATGATGTGAAAGAATGTAGTTAGTGGTAATGGTCCGAAATAATGTAGTTACGATTAATGATACGAAAGACTGATTTTAGGTTAATAACGAGAGAGAACATAATTAATAGCAGTGATTGGAAAGAATGGAGTAGAATCAGTGACTGTAAGGAATGAAATCAGGTGAACACTGAGAAAGAATATATTATGGTCCAGTAGAGGAGAAGAGTGAATGAGTATAGAATGAATGACTATCTTAACGTGGAAATATTACAGAGCTGGACTCTCACAGATTTCTAACAAGGACCTGACCCAGCTCTGATCTTTTAACGTGTCAGTTAAGCAGAACTTTAGTCGTAGCAGAACTTTAGTCGTAGCAGAACTTTAGTCGTAGCAGAACTTTAGTCGTAGCAGAACTTTAGTCGTAGCAGAACTTTAGTCGTAGCAGAACTTTAGTCGTAGCAGAACTTTAGTCGTAGTAGAACATATACAGCCACGAATAATGACAATGAAAACTGATATTTCTGGTTTAACTATTCAATATTTCAACACCATGCTTTAGTCAGAGACTACTAAACGAACTGAAGAATAAGACCCTTCCTGAAGGTGCATATTTAGATATCTGCATCGATAAAAGATTCTGTTAGCCTCCAGGACACCTGATGATGTTTAGTTTATTCATGTAGCTCCGACTTCCTAAATTATTTCTAAAATTCCTCCTTTTGTTCATTTTTTACGGAATTCTTTCCTCTCCTCCCCCTCTCCTGTTAACAGTACCCCTCTAGTCTTTCCCTAGTGCATCTACGAGGATGAATGAAAGTCATGACAAAACATTGTGAATATAAAGAGTTATGACAAATAGAATATGGGGCGGAAAGTTATGACGCATATCAATAATGTGACTCTAAAAAGCCATGACAAATCCGTTGTGATGTTGAGAAAGCCAGTCAAGTCTTACCAGATTCTCCTCTGCTCTGTTGCGTGACCGGTGCAAAGTTTGATAATTATTATCCTGACCAAGTTCATCAGAATCAGCAGATTGACCTGGAGATACAATAAAAGGAGATAATGCCCTGGCATTGGAACTTATATCAACGCTGGATCTCGTGAACTCTTTGTTTAAGTAGCCAGTGCCATGTGGGTCCGGATCCTTGTTGTGTTCTAGTAATGATATAATTCACTATCTGGTTCTGATGTTATCAAAGCTGGATCTCGTGAACTCTTTGTTTACGTAGCCAGTACCATGTGGGTCCAGATCCTTGTTGTGTTCTAGTAATGATATAATTCACTATCTGGTTCTGATGATATCAAAGCTGGATCTCGTGAACTCTTTGTTTACGTAGCCAGTGCCATGTGGGTCCAGATCCTTGTTGTGTTCTAGTAATGATATAATTCACTATCTGGTTCTGATGATATCAAAGCTGGATCTCGTGAACTCTTTGTTTACGTAGCCAGTGCCATGTGGGTCCAGATCCTTGTTGTGTTCTAGTAATGATATAATTCACTATCTGGTTCTGATGATATCAAAGCTGGATCTCGTGAACTCTTTGTTTACGTAGCCAGTGCCATGTGGGTCCAGATCCTTGTGTGTTCTAGTAATGATATAATTCACTATCTGGTTCTGATGATATCGGTTTTCATGGTTATCACGAGTGGTTGGGAACAGCCGGGGCATCGACCCATTGCCCGGAGGGCATTCCCTTTTTAATGAGGGGGCCCTGTGTTAAGGAGGGGAGAGGCTGCAGTGGATGAAAAGAGGATGTCTAATCAATAGGGTAAGAGGTGGGGGGTGGGGTGATATCTGACACAGACTTACAACATTCCTCTCCAAGAGAGGAAATTCCCAGGACTGAAATATTTCTGGTATAAAAAAATATTGATTTATTTCCCTTACTACAAATGATTAAAGACCAGATAATGTCGATTCAACTTCTCAGTTAAAGGTTGAAGCTTATGATAAGCTGAGCTTAGTCTGATACTTCAATACCGAAAACGAGACACACCAGGCCTAAGTTCTATGTGACGGTGAGTCATATATTCGTCAGGTTTTTTCGACACGCTAATTTCGGTCAAGGTTACACGCTTTGTAACGTCATCTTGGCATCATGAGTTGTGTCATTCTGAGAACACACCTACCCATTATTAGCCAGTGAATCGGGAGATAAGTGATCAGCAGAAGGAAATATGGCGGACAGCAAGGTTGCCTGTTGCGTTCTTCTGAGACATTATTGCAAGAAAGGGCTGCAGGCTTCTTCAGCTGCCTGTGGAAGGGAAGGGAGCATCTGATGATAGCAATGCAAGGAACTGGCTCCAAAGGTACAGGTCTGGGAACACTAATATAAAAGACAGGCCCAGGTCATGTTGCCTCTCAACCACCAATGATGAATCCCAGCACCAGGCTGCTTAAGACAATCCGAGTACCAGTACTCGGCGCTTGTCGGCCCCGCTTTGCCCTCCTCAGAGCACTTTAGCTCGGCACTTGCACGAGCTCTGCTTCAGCTGCAGGCAGCCTCCACGAGTCCCCCACGATCTCACTCCCCAGAAAGCGCAGAGACGTCTTGACGTCACCGCTGACAAAGTCACATGGTAAAAATGTTTATCCGCTGTATCGTCACCGAGGGTGAAAAGTGGATTCCCCTGCAGTTACCCAAAACAGGTAAACCCCGCTAGACCAGATGGTAGAGACGTTTGTCCGACTATGCTGGTTCGAGAAGAAGGTCATGCTTTGCATCTGGTGGAAGTTCAAGGGCCTCCTGCACTGCTAATTAGTTCCATTTTTGTCGCCCGGTTGACGGAAATCTGTATGTTGGGCAAATGAAACTGCTGTATGATGTTTTGTGCATCCGATACCCAGAACTCATCAACAGAAAGAGGGTACTTCTTTAGCACGACAACGTGCTAGCGCACACTTCCAGCGTTGTCCGTGGACAACTCACGGAATTGGAGGGAATCGAGGTTCTGCCTCACCCACCTTACAGTCTCGACCTTGCAGCCTATATAGATATATCATCTATTCCGCACGATGGCATACTTCCTTCGAAGGTGGATGTTCAGTTCAGTGGAAGAAATTGAAGCCGGTATGAGAGATTTCTGGGTCTCAAAGCCTTCCAAGTGGTACTACAAAGGACTCCTCGCATTGGCTGAGTGATGCAGAAGACCATCGAAAGTTATGGTCTGTATTCCGAAAAGTAAAGTTACATCGTTATTAACATTGAACAACCGGAAACACTGCTACGTGTATATTATGTTGCCTGGTTTTGTCCACCAATGAAACACTACAAAAATGTGACAAACTTGTGACTCACCCTAGCAGACTCAACAACATTCCTCTTAGACCTTACATCCGATTCTCATTTATCCGACAGCTTCATTTTTTCATAAAAGTTGTAGCTAACTCACCACCAATTCTCATTTGTCCGACGTGAAAGTCTACACATTAACAATGTCTCATTGATCTTATAGCTATGTCACTAACAACTTCTAAAACATCTTCACGGACCTAAACGGTCAATGAGCTTACAGCTTCATATAGATCTAAGAATTTCTAGTAGACCTGACAGTTTCTAGTAGATCTGACAGTTTATAATAGATCTGACTGTGGATTCTCTGGAACTTTATTATAGATCTGCCAGTTGACTCACCAGCAGTTTCTCTTAGATCTGACAGTCGACTCCCAAACAATCTCATTTAGACTTGACAGGTGACTTCGCCAACAGCTTGTGATAGATCTGACGGTCTACTTACGAAAACTTCACATAGATCTAACTATTGACTCACCAACAGCTTGTCATAATTATTACGTCTAACTCACCAACAACTAGTCATAAACATTAAGTCTGACTCACCAACAGCTAGTCATAAACATTACGTCTAACTCAGCAAAAGCTTCTCATAAACATTAAGTCTAACTCACCAACAGCTTCTCATAAACATTAACTTAAGTCTAACTCACCAACAAAGCCAGCATTATAGGGATGTATATAATGAAGATGTACGGAACGCGGCTACTATTGATCCAGCAGATCTGCTCATGCTGAAAGTGCATCACGATAGACCAGGCCACAGCTACCAACAGAGGGATGACTGTGGACAGAAATAAACTGACTGAATGTCAGTGCCACATTTATGAACTATGAACATATATTCAGTTCATAGGGATGATAATTGTGAACTTAAAATACAGACAAATTTCCAATCCAGGTTTTCTTATTTCTGTTTTGTTTCATTTCTAGTTACAAGTGGAGAATTATAGAAAGATGTAATTAAATAAGACACATTATTTTTGCAGTAGTAGCAGTGGTGGACTGTAGCAACAGTAGCAGAGGATGTGATAGTAGTAGCAGTAATAATTGTAGTAAGCTATATATTGTAGTTGTAATAGCAGAGTAGCGAGAATTAGTAATGGTAGTAGTAGTCGTAGTAGTAATTGTATTAGTAGCTGTTGTAGTGGTAATAGAAAATAGTGACAGCCGTAGAGAACTTGTAGTATTTGTAGTTGATTAAAATACTTGTAGTTGCAAAGCTGCAACAGAATAGTAGTATTAATAGTAGTAGTAGTAGTAGTAGTAGTAGTAGTAGTAGTAGTAGTAGTAGTAGTAGTAGTAGTAGTAGAAGTAGAAGTAGTACTAGTAGCAGCAGCAGTAGGAGTAGTAACAGCGGCAGTGGTAGAAGTAGTAGTAGAAGAAGCATCAGAAGCAGTAGTAGTAGCAGTAGCATAGTAGTAGTAGTAGTAATAGTAGTAGCAGTAGTAGTAACAGTAGTAGCAGCAGCAGCATTAGTAGTAATAGTAGTAATAGTAACAGCAGTGGTAGCAGTAGCAGTAATAGTAATAGTAAAAGCAGCAACAGTAGTAGTAGTAGCAGCAGCAGAAACAGTCGTAGTTGTAGTAGTAGTAGTAGTAGTAGTAGCAGTAGTAGTAGTAGGAGTAGTAGTAGTAGTAGTAGTATTAACAGTAGTAGTAGTAGTAGTAGTAATAGTAGCAGTAGTAGTAGTAGTAGCAGAAGTAATATTAGTAGTACAAGTAGCAGAAGTAATAGTAGTAGTAGCAGTAGTAGCACAAGTACCTGCAGTAGTATTAGTAGTCGTAGCAGTAGTAGTAGTGGTAGTAATAGTAGTAGTAGCAGCAGTAATTAGTAGTAGTAGTAGTAGTAGTAGCATCAGCAGCTGTAATAGTAGTAGCAGCAGCAGTAGTAGTAGTGGCAGTAGTAGTTGCAGTAGTAGTAGCAGCAGTAGTAGTAGCAGCAGTAGTAGTAGTAGAACAGCAGTAGTAGTAGGAACAGCAGCAGTAGCGGTATTAGTAGTAGTTGCAGCAGTAGTAGTAGTAGTAGAAATTGTAGCAACAGTAATAGCAGTAGTAACAGCAGCAGCAGTAGTAGTATTAGTAGCAACAGCAGCAGTAATAATAGTAGTAGTAGTGTCAGTAGTAGTAGTAGTAGTAATAGTAATAACAGCAGTAGTAGTAGTAGTTATAGCAACAGCAGTATTATTAGTAGTAGGAGCAGTAGTAGCAGTAGTAGTAGTAGTAGTAGCAGTAGCATAGTAGTAGTAGTGGTGGTAGCAGTAGTAATAATAATAGCAGTAATAGTAGTAGTATAGTAGTAGTAGTTGTTGTAATAGTTATAGTAATAATATTAGTAGTAGTAGTAGCAGTAGCAGTAGTAGTAATAATAGTAGTAGAGCAGTAGTAGTAGTAGTAGTAGCAGTAGTAGTAGTAGTAGTAGCAGCAGCAATGTTAACAATTACTACAATCATTTAGCATCCAGAATTTGCAGTGGTGCAGGTACTGACAGCTAGGTCACCTCGGTCGAGTATCTTTTTAAAAATTAACCTATTTACGCCAAACCACCACTGACAGTGTTTGTAGATACTTTACACATATGCCAAACAGTGCTTAGACCGATATTTAGGTAACATCAAAATAAAACGAAAGGTGGCAACCGTCTAACCTTCTTTCCAGTTTCATTGTACCAGACTTTCTCACCAAAATATCTTCTAGCAGAGCAAGGAAGTAAGGGGCGAAAGAGTCGATGACCTCGATATTTTGTAAAGAAATAAAAACAAATGTGGCCGTGCCACTGAATAGCAACATTTCTGAAGACTTTTACCAGTGAACATAAGATAATACTGAACATCACTGAAAATATGTCTCCTTACTCAGCTGAAAAAGATCATTTACAAATGTGGTTCAAAACCTGGGGTCCATTGAAGGACTTTTGCTTTCCAACGCATCAGCAAATGGACTGGCTCCATTAAAAAAAAAACAGTAGCATCATCTTGGTTCTATGTATAGTTTTATTGTTAATGTGGTGTCTACATTTGTTCTAGGGTCGGAAATGATGTACACAACGGTTCTCAGGCTAGATAGAAGGCCCAGGACCGAAAGAAAGTTAAGAACCACTGATATAGAAGGTCATAATTTATTTTAAAGAAAACAAAAGAAACATTTAGGTTCAAATTCTAAAAATAAGATTACGTCTGACTTTAACCATTAGACGAAGCTCTGAAAGTCCTTCAGTTATCCTGCACGGGCACAGTCTATAGACACTTCAGAGGGGTTTGTTTTAGGGTTAATAATTTTCATTGTCTTGTATGGATTCTTTTCAAGAATTTTATCTGGCGCTATTTTGATCCATTTGTTTTTTCTTCACCAAGTCCATAGCGTGACATATCTTCTAGTAGCCTTTTCCAATGATTTATTTTTTTTATTTCTTTATTACTTTATTTATTTAAATCTGACAGAATATTCTCCGAAGGATATTTTCACTATTTCTTGTTGTATGGTTAAATATTTCTTCCTTCGCATCCGCTCTCGAGAAATTTATGTTCGTGTGTGGGACCCTGGATCCACACGGGTGTAAACTAAAAAAGATGCAGCTGTACATAACCTTCCCTTTCTCCAGAACTATATTCCCTGACTTCTCAGTTGCTTTCAGTTCTTTTCTCGCCTTCGCTTCATATTCTGAATCCCTGTTCCCATTATATATGTCTTTATACTGAATTTCTTTCCCTTCATTTCTGGGGAAATCTGTCGTGCAAAAATGTCCTGTAGTCGTAGCAGTAGTAGTAGTAGTAGTAATAGTAGTAGCAGCAGTAGTAGTAGTAGTAGTAGTAGTAGTAGTAGCATCAGCAGCTGTAATAGTAGTAGCAGCAGCAGTAGTAGTAGTGGCAGTAGTAGTTGCAGTAGTAGTAGCAGCAGTAGTAGTAGCAGTAGTAGTAGTAGTTATAGCAACAGCAGTATTATTAGTAGTAGGAGCAGTAGTAGCAGTAGCGGTATTAGTAGTAGTTGCAGCAGTAGTAGTAGTAGTAGTAGTAGTAGTAGTAGTAGTAGAAATTGTAGCAACAGTAATAGCAGTAGTAACAGCAGCAGCAGTAGTAGTATTAGTAGCAACAGCAGCAGTAATAATAGTAGTAGTAGTGTCAGTAGTAGTAGTAGTAGTAATAGTAATAACAGCAGTAGTAGTAGTAGTTATAGCAACAGCAGTATTATTAGTAGTAGGAGCAGTAGTAGCAGTAGTAGTAGGTATAGTAGTAGTAGCAGTAGTAGTAGTAGTGGTGGTAGCAGTAGTAATAATAATAGCAGTAATAGTAATAGAAGTAGTAGTAGTAGTAGTAGTTGTTGTAATAGTTATAGTAATAATATTAGTAGTAGTAGTAGCAGTAGCAGTAGTAGTAATAATAGTAGTAGAGCAGTAGTAGTAGTAGTAGTAGCAGTAGTAGTAGTAGTAGTAGTAGCAGCAGCAATGTTAACAATTACTACAATCATTTAGCATCCAGAATTTGCAGTGGTGCAGGTACTGACAGCTAGGTCACCTCGGTCGAGTATCTTTTTAAAAATTAACCTATTTACGCCAAACCACCACTGACAGTGTTTGTAGATACTTTACACATATGCCAAACAGTGCTTAGACCGATATTTAGGTAACATCAAAATAAAACGAAAGGTGGCAACCGTCTAACCTTCTTTCCAGTTTCATTGTACCAGACTTTCTCACCAAAATATCTTCTAGCAGAGCAAGGAAGTAAGGGGCGAAAGAGTCGATGACCTCGATATTTTGTAAAGAAATAAAAACAAATGTGGCCGTGCCACTGAATAGCAACATTTCTGAAGACTTTTACCAGTGAACATAAGATAATACTGAACATCACTGAAAATATGTCTCCTTACTCAGCTGAAAAAGATCATTTACAAATGTGGTTCAAAACCTGGGGTCCATTGAAGGACTTTTGCTTTCCAACGCATCAGCAAATGGACTGGCTCCATTAAAAAAAAATAGTAGCATTATCTTGGTTCTATGTATAGTTTTATTGTTAATGTGGTGTCTACATTTGTTCTAGGGTCGGAAATGATGTACACAACGGTTCTCAGGCTAGATAGAAGGCCCAGGACCGAAAGAAAGTTAAGAACCACTGATATAGAAGGTCATAATTTATTTTAAAGAAAACAAAAGAAACATTTAAGTTCAAATTCTAAAAATAAGATTACGTCTGACTTTAACCATTAGACGAAGCTCTGAAAGTCCTTCAGTTATCCTGCACGGGCACAGTCTATAGACACTTCAGAGGGGCTTGTTTTAGGGTTAATAATTTTCATTGTCTTGTATGGATTCTTTTCAAGAATTTTATCTGGCGCTATTTTGATCCATTTGTTTTTTCTTCACCAAGTCCATAGCGTGACATATCTTCTAGTAGCCTTTTCCAATGATTTATTTTTTTTATTTCTTTATTACTTTATTTATTTAAATCTGACAGAATATTCTCCGAAGGATATTTTCACTATTTCTTGTTGTATGGTTAAATATTTCTTCCTTCGCATCCGCTCTCGAGAAATTTATGTTCGTGTGTGGGACCCTGGATCCACACGGGTGTAAACTAAAAAAGATGCAGCTGTACATAACCTTCCCTTTCTCCAGCTATATTCCCTGACTTCTCAGTTGCTTTCAGTTCTTTTCTCGCCTTCGCTTCATATTCTGAATCCCTGTTCCCATTATATATGTCTTTATACTGAATTTCTTTCCCTCCATTTCTGGGGAAATCTGTATTGCAAAAATGTCCTGTTCTGTCTCTAAGTGACCCAGGTAATAACCTCAGAGACGTAGTCCAGAATAATGTTCTCTACCAATGAAAAATATTCTGTTTTAACAACTGTTCATTCTTCTTTATCCATTGGAAATCTTGTCTGTTGTAGAATTGAAGAGTTTGGGGAAATCTTTGTGTACAACTGAAGAGTTTGGGGAAATCTTTGTGTACAACTGAAGCGTTTTGGGAAACCTTTGTGTACAACTGAAGCGTTTTGGGAAACCTTTGTGTACAACTGAAAACTTTGGGTATATCTTGGTGTACAACTGAGGAGTTTGAGGAAACCTTGCTGTTCAATAGTTATATTCCCTATGTATGAAAGAACCTGTCCACGTTGTTGATGAACCGTGTCGGGAATCCTGGCTGATAGAGCTTATACTTTCCTCAATCTATCACACACTAAGACATATCGTACACTTTCCGATACTCAGTGTATAGATAAGATGGCTGTGAAAGTAGAGCTGTAATATCTTCACCTAATCAACCAATGCTCAAAACTCTATGCCAGTCCTCTCTACACAAAATTCTTAATTTGGTGTTACTGTTTGTGCTTTTGTTTCTTAATTACTCTAATTTCTGAATAGCATTTGTCCACGTTTTTATGCGTGATTTCCCATGTTAAAATCACATATTTCAGGGGAATCCTCACACCCCAACATTACATTTGTTATTTAAATGTGACGTTTTTATGATCTTCGCTGGTCAGGGAATTGGACCTGGGTCATCCAAGTCATATAAAACGTTACATGACTCCTCCTTAAACGAGGGTAGGGAAATCGGCAAAGAAGTGTCAGTCCCTAATGTGTGATAGATCGAAGAGAACATAAGCTCTATCAGCCAGCTTTCCCGATACGGTTCATCAACAACGTGGACAGGTTCTTTCATACATAGGGAATATAACTATTGCACAGCAAGGTTTCCCCAAACTCTTCAGTTGTACACCAAGGTTTTCTCAAAATGTTCAGATTATCGCACCCTTTCAAAGTTTTAGACAGCTCATCGACGCTCAAACATTTATTACCTAGACCTAACTTAATAAACAGTAGTTAATAATAATAATAATCACTTCATAAAAAATTATGCCCTTCGAGGATAGTATCTTCGACCGTTAGGGATAGATATCCCACATACTTTTGAGATCCCTGCTATACACTCACATATTTTCGCATCCCTCCATAGTGCAGTTTCATGGAATCAAAATATCCCAGATTCTACACCCTCAGATTTTTTTGTAGATTATTTATGTAATATTTACAAGAGGATGTGTTCAAATATCGCCGCATACAAGAGGAGACATAAAACTGAGATTTTCCTCTCCGCAACCAAAGTTTTGTCACGTATGTCGCAGCTTTTTTCAGGCAGCAGGTAGCTGGGCAGCTTGGCAGAAATTCTCAGGAAACGGCTACAGCTGTAATCAATCTGCAAAACACGTCATTTTTTTAAAAAACAAAATAACGCAAATGAAAATCCAAGCATGGAAACCAAACAAAGCAAAATGAAGCTTTGTGGCCTGCAGTTCTAGAATGACATGAGCATTAAAAAAAATATTGAAAACTTTTACAAATCCATACTTATTTGTGTAATTTTAGGGATCGAATTCAACCCTGACAACGCTTGTATAGTTTTTTAAAGAGCGGCGCCGATTTTGCGCGTTTATGCAAGTCCTGGCCATAACTCGAGGCCAGACAAATCTCGTTCTCTTCTCGTGTCTCAAAATGGCGAGTTTTTAATCATTTGCGTTCCCCCGTTGTAAACTCGTAAATGTAAAGTACAGGCCTGGCTAAACAGCCCTAAGAGGCTATTGCTTGAAAGCCTACAAAATGAATGTAAAGATTTGCCATCACGGGTTTTAAAATGAGCCTTAAATAAGGTTTGCGCGCAAAGCCAAAAATATTTAACTAACGCGGAGAGGGGAAAAAATCGCAGAAGCTTAACCGGCAGTTGGAATTCAAGACCCTGCTATTGATAAATAGTTTTCGAAACAACACCAGACATCAGATCGCAAAATGTTGAGAAAAAGTTGTCAAATTAAAAATTAGGAAATCAAATTAGGAAATCAAACAGCTATAAAAACTTGATCGATAAGCAATATTTTCCTTTTCATCTTCTATTCCCTTTTTCAGAAGTGTTAATAAGCAAATACTATATTATATGGCAAGGACATATGTTTAGTTCAAACAATGGACAAAGATCAATTTTAATATATAATCACATACGGAATTTACAGTAGTTTCCTGTTGAGACACATGTACTGATCTAAAGAGCATTTAAAGAATTAGAGAGGAAACACCATTATGGAGAGGAGACACGATTACAGAGAGGGAAAAACAGCCATCTGACTCCTCAGATCGTCAGACAATTCATTCCCTTTCTCCCCAGCAAGCATTTCGGCTCTCCACACTTCTGGGGCTCTAAGTCATAACTCCCAGAGAGGTCTGTCAATTGTTTGCTTATAATCACAACACCAGGCTGAAGACACTACACCAGGATGAAGACACTGTGCCAGGATGAAGACACTACACTGGGAAGAAGACACTACACGAGAATGAAGACACTACACCAGGATGAAGACACTACACCAGGATGCTGAAGCTACATCAGGATGAAAACACTACACCAGGATGAAGACACTACGCCAGGATGAAGACACTACACCAGGATGAAGACACTACACCAAGATGAAGACACTACACCAGGATGAAGACACACCAAGATGAAGACATTACATCGGGATGAAGACACTACACCAGGATAAAGACACTACACTGGGAAGAAGACACTACACCAGGATGCTGAAGCTACATCAGGATGAAGACACTATACCAGGATGAAGACACTGTGCCAAGATGAAGACACTACACCAGAATGAAGACACTACGCCATGATGAAGACACTACACCAGGATGAAGACACTACATCAGGATGCTGAAGCTACATCAGGATGAAAACACTACACCAGGATGAAGTCACTACGCCAGGATGAAGACACTACACCAGGATGAAGACACTACACCAAGATGAAGACACTACACCAGGATGAAGACACTACACCAAGATGAAGACATTACATCGGGATGAAGACACTACACCAGGATAAAGACACTACACTGGGAAGAAGACACTACACCAGGATGCTGAAGCTACATCAGGATGAAGACACTATACCAGGATGAAGACACTGTGCCAAGATGAAGACACTACACCAGAATGAAGACACTACGCCATGATGAAGACACTACACCAGGATGAAGACACTACATCAGGATGCTGAAGCTACATCAGGATGAAAACACTACACCAGGATGAAGTCACTACGCCAGGATGAAGACACTACACCAGGATGAAGACACTACACCAAGATGAAGACACTACACCAGGATGAAGACACTACACCAAGATGAAGACAGTACATCGGGATGAAGACACTACACCAGGATGAAGACACTACACTGGGAAAAAGACACTACACCAGGATGCTGAAGCTACATCAGGATGAAGACACTATACCAGGATGAAGACACTGTGCCAAGATGAAGACACTACACCAGGATGAAGACACTACGCCATGATGAAGACACTACACCAGGATGAAGACACTACACCAGGAACGAAGACAATACACCGGTATGAAGACATTACACCGGGGCTGAAGACACTATACCGGGGCTGAAGACACTATACCGGAGTGAAGACACTACACCAGGACGAAGACACTACACCGGTATGAAGACACTACACCAGGATGAATACACTACACCGGGATGAAGACACTACACAAAGATGAAGACACTATACCAGGATGCAGACACTACACGACGATGAAAACAATACACCGGTATGAAGACATTACACCGGGATGAAGACACTACACCAGGCTGAAGACACTATACCAGGATGAAGACATTACAGCGGGATGAAGAAAACCAGGATGAAGACACTACAATGGGATGAAGACACTACACCAGGATTAAGACACTACAATAGGATGAAGACACTAAACCAGGATGAAGACATTTCTCTAACGTTTACCCTGCAACGTACCAACATTCCTTGCAGTATATTTGAGATGCATAACGCGAATTATTATCAGAGCGTTGTACACAACATACACTGAGGAACAAGTGAACAACTGAACATTTTTCTAGGAATCTTTTCGTGACAATTCCAGATATTTACAATACGACCTGGGAGTTTTTGTTCACGTGAGGCCCATTTTGAGCTGCTCATGTTAGCAGTTTCATTTCTCTTTCTTCGTCTGGTTCATCTAGTTTTCAAGGTTATACTTAATTCCTGCTTGTAGTTTTTTTTTCCTTCCCCTTCTTGCGTAAATGTCCTATTTATTACATACAAAACATTTTGTTGTTTCTCAGATTCAGGGGAGGTAAACTAATGTAAAGGGTCATTATGCAGCAGAAGAGAGCACAGATGAGGATGATTTGCACACGGAATCGTAAACCAGCAACAAATTCTGGTCAAAAGCCAAGACAATCAGGTAAATCGAGTATGCCCTCTATACAATGATACATATGCCTTCTATGAATGAGGACAGCTGTAATAAGCGCCATTTCTAACACTAGTCAATGATGCTGGACATAGGAAGTGCCAAAAATTTAGACTAAGATGTCCAGTCGGGATTGGGGGGGGGGGAATCATAACTTGGACTGGATGAAATTATGTGGGCGAATGCTGAGCATATTCATCAATGAGAGAAACAAGTTGAGGCAAAAGAGAGAAAGAGAGGGAGATAAAGAGAGAAAGAAAAGAGAGAAAGAGAACAGACCAAGAGAGAGAGAGAAAGAAAAGAGAGAAAGAGAGGAAACGAAAAAGACAAAATAGAGGCAGAGAGAGAGAAAGAAAAGAGAGAAAGAGAGAGGGAAAGAAAAAGAGAAATATAGAGAGAAAGAAAAGAGAGAATGAGAGAGGGAGAGAGAAAGAGATAGAGAAAAAGAAGAGAGAGAGAAAAAGAGAGAGAGAAAGAGAGAGAAAGAAAGAAAGAGAAAGAGAGGGACAAATAGAGGGACACACAGAGAGAAAGAGAGAGAAATAGAGAAAAAAAAGAAGAGAGAGAGAGAGAAAGAGAGAGAGAAAGAGAGAAAGAGAGGGACAAATAGAGGGACACACAGAGAGAAAGAGAAAAAGAGAGAGAAAAAGAAGAGAGAGAGAAAGAGAGAAAGATAGAGAGAAAAAGAGAGAGAAAAAGAAAAAAGAGAGAAGGAGAAACAGAGAAAAAGAGAGAACGAGAAAGAGAGAGAAAGAAAGAGAGGAAGGATATCGCCTAAAACAAAATTCAGGTATGTGGTAAAATCTTCAGGATACCATCTGTGGCTACATAACCATTTTATCCCGCTAGGAGTTACTGGCGGTACTGCTCCCTGTGTAACACTAAATCATCTATATACAGGTGTGCTTCTCCAAGGTTAGTACTGGGTTCCTCTAAGGTCTGCGATTAAAGCTCTGCCTAACTGGTTTAATAGTAGCATTGATTCTGAATGTGTGAACTTCACATTTCGTTGAAACTAATGTGTAAGACTGTGTTTCTTTTACTTAAAAAACTGGACGTTTTTGATTATTTTATTTTCTAAAAAAAAAAAAAAAAGATAATTAACACGATTTAATCTAGAAAACATAATCAAGTTCACAAGTAGTTAACATTTAATATAACCGACTGGAACTCAGACTGATAACTGACTGTGGTGTGTTTTAAAAAAGGAGAGTGGAAAAAAAGAGGGATATTGCGCTTTATAATTAAAAGAGTCACCAGTTAGTTTGAACACTGATATATGAACCTAGATCAGGAAAGTGTAGCGAGTGATCATTTAGCGACTAGACTGCCTTTCCATAAAACCAAAACCAAAATAAGACGAATCCACATTCAGCAGCACAGCGGGGACAATCAGTACACGCAAACATAGATACACGTGGTACAATCAGTACACACATACATAGATACACGTGGTACAATCAGTACACACATATATAGATACACGTGGTACAATCAGTACACACATACATAGATACACGTGGTACAATCAGTACACACATACATAGATACGCGTGGTACAATCAGTACACACATATATAGATACACGTGGTACAATCAGTACACACATACATAGATACACGTGGTTAGTGGAACTGGCGCCGGAACAGAAATGGGAATGTCCTGACCGTAGTGACGCCACATTCTGTGATCAGTCAATCAATGAATCAGTAAGTCTTTTTCTTGTTCCTGTTCTTCTTGTTCTTCTTCCATGGCGCTGCGAGCGTAATGTTCTTTGCAGGTGACGCGGTAAAGATGATGAGGCGCAGCACTGTTGTATTTTATCTTTTACTATCTGCAAGGGGAGGATTGTTCAATCTTTTACTCTGTCTTGCCGCCGCCGTACTGAGTGATTGAAAGGTGACTACACCAACGTTCACACTTTACATGTAAATAACAGGAACACGAAACAAATAATTCTTTTTTTATAAAATCACGATCCTTGTATTTATAAAATTCTGATCCACAAGGCAACACAAATCAAACGAATCCTATGCACATGGTGTCCACATATTTCCAACATGCATTATCCAATCATAAAAAAACATTTCCTTGAATAATATGAGTTTAACCTTGATTGCAAAATGCACACAACTAAAATACACATGTCAGCCTCCATCTATAGAATGACCACCTTCGTCCACGTCTGAACAATGACACCGTCGCTGGACTCAACGTGTTCAGGTTATGGAATCCCTTAAACTTCTCTCTTCTCGTCTTATATACCTGATCAGCGCCGGACTCGAAGGACTGGGCATTTCCGTTAAAAAAAACCCGTCTCTGGGCAGTGGGATTTCCAATCTAAACCGGGTCACTGCTTGCTTTTTTTCCCACTCCCTACATACTCCCCCTAGTTTTGTTTACAAAATTTTTGTATGGAATACAAGACATTTTACATATACATTGTAGCATAGTTACATATCTTGAACTCAAAGTCTGTATGTCCTTCTTTTGAGACCAGCACAAATGTTGCTGTAGTTCTCTCTTTCCGATACTAGGCTCGACCTTCTTTGACTGACTTTGGAATCGGGCTAGTTATATCTGTGTAAGGCAATTGTTTCTGATTTCTGATTTTAAAAAAAAAATGCTTTGTTGTTTCCGCGTTTCTGGGAAGTGTTGTCTATTCAGCGTTTCGTGTGATTTACACAGCCTTGACCTATCAATGAACTGACCGTCGGTCCGGTTGGTTATGTACAGTATGTTGTTGCTGGCCGTGTGTTAGTGGTTGAGTGGGTGATTTTTTTTTGTTTGTTTTAGGTGACGGCGATGTGTCTGTTCCTCCGTGGTGACACGTGACTGCGTAGTTGCCTGTCGCTTTCCCCCAGTTAGACTGTTGGTGTGTTGATCTGGCCTATTTTTTGTAATTTTGTGTGACTTGCAGTATTTCTCATATACTGTATTTGGTCGTGTAATGTGGGCAAGGGTGCTACTCGTTGTTCGACGCTCTGCTCTGTAGCTCAGTCTTCTGATTCGGCGGGTGGTTGGTTTTCATGTACTAGTAAGGATGTACTTGTTCGAGTGGTACTGTCTTCTCTGTCTACTGCTACCTGTGGGGTGGATGCGACTTCTTCCTCCGTTATTTCTACCTGCGTACTGTCAGGCTTGGTCTCTGATTCCGACGAGTCTACTACTATCTCATCGTCGGTGTCGTCATCGTTGTTTGGTGCTATACTGAGTGTAGCCTGTCTGCGCTGATTGTTTCTGTCGTCTGTGGGGATATTCCAATCTTGTTTGCCCTTTCTCAAATGGTTTGCGTGGACTCGTTGAATTTTCCCTGTCAGTTGGTTCTTTATTATAAATGATACTGGAGATAACTTCTTTAGAACAAAGAATCCCGTTTTCCATTTGCTGTCGTGTTTTGATGTCATATGGTGGTTTAATAAGTATACTGGATCGCCTATAGAAATGTCCTCAGTTGTGCTTTGTTCGTCGTACTTTTGCTTTCGTGCGTCTTTGGTTCTGTTTATGTGGTTTATCACTTGTATAAAAGCCTTATGTTGTTTCATTAGCGTGTGTTCTATAGAATCATTTTCACTGTAGCAGTGTGTTCGTAGTCTCAGGATGGCGTCCAGGGGTAGAATGGGGTGTCTCCCGTACATGAGGAAAAATGGGGAGTATCCTGTTCGTTTAGAAATGTTCATATTCATCGCTGCCACCGCCTATGTCAAGTACTCGTCTCATTTATTGACCTCCGTGTTTACCAGTTTGGCCACAATATCATTTAGTGTGCGATGCTGTCTCTCGTTTGTCCCGTTGGCTTGAGGATGGTATGGTGTTGTGAAGATATGGTGAATGTTATAGCGTTTCACCATAGTTTTAAATTGTTCTCCACGAAACTCGGGACTGTTGTCTGTGACTATAGTAATTGGTACTCCATGTCTTGGGACGATATTGTCGATTACCAAGTCAGCTACTGTTTTACTTTGGATGTTTGGCGTTGGAAAACACTCCGTCCATGCGGAATATTCGTCTGTTACATGCACGATGTACTTGTTGCCTGATGTGGTGACTGGATAAGGTCCTGAACAGTCGATACTTAATTTCAGCATGCATGCCGGTGGGGTATCGGATATTTCTAGCGGATTTTTTTAGAGGTAACAAGTTTCTCGTTTTGCACGTTTGGCACTGCTCTATGTGCTGGTTTACGTCCTGTCTCATGTTTTTCCAGTAGTATCCTATTTGTATGGCTTTCAATGTTTTTTCCGTCCCCATATGCCCGTTATTATCGTGGTATTGTGATAACACCTGTTGTTGTAGATGTTCGGGCGTGACGGTTCTCAGCCTGTAGTCGTCGTCGTCTTCTTCTACTTTGTATAGCACGTTATTCACTATTCTGAACTTTTCTCTGGTTTTTCTTGGTAATCGGTTGTGCTTCATATCTGCTTTTAATTGCCTTATCTCCTCGTCCAGGTCTTGCTCATCTGCCATGATGGGAGGGGTGGGTAACTGTTCGTGGGGGGGGGGGGGGGAAAAACTGGTAGGACTTCAGATACTGGATGTGGTTGTGGGAAGGGATCGTACATGGGGAAATCAGTTGGCAGAAAGGATGAAGAGTTGATGGTGTTTATTTCAAGCATGTTATCCTGTTTGTTGATAGTTTCTGCTGTCTGGTGATTATTGTCATTACACTGTTCTGTTCCTGGCCGAGAAAACTGGTCGGCTAGGTTACGTGCTCCTGGGATACGACGAATGTCTGTAGTGTAGGCTTGGATGAAATGACTCCATCGTTGTATTTTGAAGTTCTTGTGCTTCGCGTTCATTAGGTTTAAAAGTCCAATGCTGTCTATTCGAATGCTTAACTGGCTGTGTAACACATATTTGTGAAGTTTCTGTAACGCGTACACTATGACGTATGCCTCTTTCTCGTTGATGTGCCATTTGCTTTGTGACTCACTTAGTCTATGAGATAGAAAGTAGATGGGTTTTAGGTTTTCCTCTCTCTGTCTTGTGCTGTTGTCTTGTAGCAACACGGCGCTTACTGTTGTTTCTGATGCGTCTGTGTAAAGTATCATCGGTTTATTTAAATCTAGGAATGCGAGCATGGTCTGTCGCATGAGGTCATTTTTAGTGTGTCGAATGCCCTTTGACATTCTGGCGACCAGGAGAATCGGCTATATTTTCTTGAGAGCGCGATTAAGGGCTCTGCCTTGTGGGAAAAATTGTCTATAAACCTTCTGTAGTATGATATTGTTCCTATAAAACTTCGTATTTGTTTTATTGTCCTTGGTGTGGCTATCTCTGCCATTGCCTTTACTTTCTTGTTATCTGGTGTGATGCCTTGGCTACTTATGTTAAAACCTAAATAGTTGATTTGGTTCTGTGCGAAGTTGCACTTGGCCATTTTCAACTTGACGTCATGTTGTCTTAGCCTGTCAAACACAGATTGTACGTGTTTGATGTGGTCCTGAATCGACGTCTTAGTAAAAATCAGGATGTCATCTATGTAGGCTATGGCGTGGTCTGATAATCCGTGCAGTACTTCATCCATTAATGCCATGAATGCTGCTGTAACGTTGGCGACGCCAAACGGAATTCTGGTAAACATGAACTTTCCAAAACTAGACGTGAAACTGGTCTTCACTTTAGAGTCTTCTGTTAGGGGTATACTCCAATATCCTGATTTGGCGTCCAGTGTGGTAAAGTATTTTGCGCCGTTGAGCACTGACATAATTTCTTCTACGTTGGGCATCTGGTATGTGATTGGAGTCGTGATTTTGTTTAGTCCGCTAAGGTCGCAGCAAAAGCGATGTGTTCCGTCCTTTTTTCTTACTATAACTCTAGCATATCCTTGATTGCTTTCTCTATAATGCCTCTGTGTTTGAGTGGCGTATGATATGGTTTTGTGTATGCTGGTGGGTTGGATCCAGTGTCTATGTGCAGCTGGACGGTATTGGTTCTGCCCAGTTCTAAGTCGCTATTTGCAAAAATGTCTTGATTCTTGTCTATTATCGTTTTGATAGCTGCTTCGTGTTTTGGATGTACCTGCATTTGTGTAAGCAGTTGTTGGATTCTATCAGTAAATTTGATGGTATTTGTGTTGTTCTGTGTTTGTTCTTTAGTTATATTGTTTATGTCGAGGCCGAACTCTGCCAATGCTATGATTTGTCCTTTTTTTAATTCTAAAATGCCTGTTGGAGTTGTTGGCTATAGTCACGAGGCATTTTCTTTGTTTATCAGGGTTAACGATACTGTCTATAGTTTCAGCACAAGGGTCGTGAAGTAATACACTGTTCTGGTGAATAGTGATCATTAACTCCGTGTCTTTAAATGCCGGTAAAAGTCTCTGCAACTTTGCTGGTACGATGGTTATTGTTTGTGGTTTAATTGCGATGTCACAAGTAGCTCTGATCGTTGAGCAAATCTCGTTTTTCATAGGTACTGGTATTTCCAATCGATAGTTGGATGGTTCCAAAATCTACTGTTGCTTTTGTGTGAGATAGAAAATCTCTGCCTAGTATTGCGGGTCTGCACATTCTGTCTACAACTATAAACTTTTCTTTATGAGTTTGTCCTCCTATGCATATTTTTATCCATGTGATTCTTTTTGCTCTTAATTCGTAATTGTCGACAGTCCAGAGTTTGCCTTCGCTGGGCAGTAATACCGTGTTTGAGCGAATAGTTTCCCATACGTTTTGTCTGATCAGACTGACTTCGCTGCCAGTGTCGATGAGTGTGTGGATGATGGTGTTGTTTATCTGCACGGGAATGGTGGACGTTATCATATATGCAACGAAGATTCGTTGGGTCAAGGCTCCACGTGTAGTATTTATAATTTACATGACTGACAGGGAATATGTTTCAATCTTTTACTCTATCTTGCCGCCGTCGTACTGAATGGTTGAAGGGTGACTACACCATACGTTCACACCTTACATATAAATAACAGGAACACGAAACAACAGTCCTTTTTATAAAATCACTATTTACAAAATTCTGATCCACAAGGCAACACGAATCAAACGAATCCTATGCACATGATGTCCATATATTTCCAACATGCATTATCCAATCATAAAAAAACATTTCCTTGAATAATATGAGTTCAACCTTTATTGCACAATGTGCACAACTAAAATTACACATGTCAGCCTCCATCTATCGAATGACCACCTTCGTCCACGTCTGAACAATGACACCGTCGCTGGACTTCAACGTGCTCAGGTTATGGAATCTCTTAAACTTCTCTCTTCTCGTCTTATATACCTGATCAGCTACGGACTCGAAGGACTGGGCATTTCCGTTAAAAAAACCCGTCTCTGGGCAGTGGGATTTCCAATCAAAACCAGGTCACTGCTTGCTTTTTTCCCACTCCCTACAGCACCATGTTAAGATGGGAGAGGCTAATCGCGGCTCAGCTCATGAGAGGAGCTAGCTAACAAAGCATGCGGTGAGCACTAACAGACTGGAGACTGGCGATCTCTGAGTCGTTAGCCAGGATTGGCCTACTACTAGCAGAACCAACGGAGAGTTAGGACAAGGCCGCTGTAGGCTCTGGTTCGCCAGGCCTGAGGCTAGCATGTTATCTATGGGTCAATGACTGTCAAATCGTCCAGTCTACCTGTGGGTCTTGATTACCAAATCGTTTCCTGTCAGATCGTCCAGTCTATGTCTAAACATGAATTTGTCACAAATATCTTACAGAGTCAGTACCTAGTCTAACTTTAGGGAAATTAGACAGCGCCTTTCCTGCTATCCGATAAAAGCTTACTAAAACATGTTGAATTACCGTTGTTTGAAATCTTACCCCATCCGATGCAGTAAAAGAGAACAAAGGGGGCTTTCTCGTGGCTGAGAGGTCTCAAGACAAGAATCAGGTGAAGGTAGAGGCCCTCCACCAGCATCCAGTAGAAGTTGGCCACGTAACTCAGTTGTTGCAGGGTCACGATGGCTCTACACAGCCACTCCTAAACAGAGAAGACACTAGAAAAACTGAAGCTATCATCACAGTTATTGTTTGCATTATCCAATTCTGTCATTTAATAATTGTTAACACACACATCAACTGCCGGTAAACATCATAACGTTTTTTTTCTTTTTTTTTGAGAACTGTCCTCCTACAAATTCTCTTCTGTGTAATATCATCATCATCATTGCCCTCAATATTACATGCCCTGGGCAGCGTTGACAGTCTTGTTTCTCCAAAGAATTAGATCCCTGATATTTTCCAACAGCTCAGTTGATTTTGTTTTGTTTTTGGTGTCACCGCTTTAGACTTTCCGTGATCTTCTCTCTTATTCTTACTCTGCCTCTTTTTTCACTCATCTTTCCTGCTGCAATGAAGCTTTCCAAGTCCTCCCCTTCTTGTTATGTATCCCAGGAATGTGTATTAATTTGCCATAAACAATTTTGAAGGAAAATCAAAGTAAAAAGAGCGAGAGGTAGCAAAAGTAAAGATAGGAGGATTAGATCAAGAAATGGAGAGATGACAGGTTCTGCTATCATTATGAAGTTTAACTAGGTACAGATTCACTTAGGCCAATAGTAGTAGAAGAATCTTTCTAGTTAGTATTGATTTAGCTAGTTCTGAAGAGCGGCAGATAACGACTGTACTGGCACGGACACTCACAATCTTTCATGAATATAGATTCGTGTGAATAATATATGAACACTGAAACAAATATCCCCACTAAATTCTACGATTATCTATGTATGCTGAAGTGAGTGTTTTAAAAAATGTCGAGAAAAGTAATGAAAATGGCATTCCGGTGAGATATACTACTGGACAAAAGTTAACGGCCGGTCATTAATTTCAAGCATATGTTTATTGTGATTGCTGTACTAAAACTGTAAATAAAATTATTGTAGAATCTTGATTAAATTGCATTCTCAGGCAGTCATCTATGCAGCCGGGGCATAAACAACACCAACTGTTCATCACAACAAGTGTACAAATCACGTGCAATAGCATGGTCCTAGACAAAATGCCATGGCATTTTTAAAAGTGTCAGCATGACCCAGCAGGTCATTAAATCGTGCTGATTTGTGCTGCACGTGCAAGAGGCATCCTTAGTGAAAACGTTCCATCTTCCAATCATTTTTATTAAAGCGGTTTAGGGGTATTTTTGTCATTTGAAAAAAACCATGCCATCGCGAAGGCACTTTAGCACCGTTGAAAGCCGTTTATCTGGCCGTGAAGTTGCATGGCGTTCGGGGATGTCCCATTCTACCATCCAAAAGCATTTGGAGCAATTTCGTGCAACTAGAGGAGTAGAAGACAGGCATCGTTCAGGCCGACCTCGTTGCACGAGTAGACAAGATGACAGATACCTGCAGCTGTCAACACTTCGCAACCGGACAGTAACGTCTTCCACTCTCAGAAACCAGCTAATGAGTACAGGAAACGTCAATGTTAGCGGCAGAACAATTCGCAGGCGTTTAAGAGAATCTGGGCTGTCTTCACGACGACCAACAATAAGAATACCTCTTACTCCAGCTCACCGCCGAGATAGAGTTGCCTGTGCCGACAGCACGTCCGTTGGACGAGGTGCCAGTGGGGTGAAATTCTTTTCACGGACGAATTCCGCTTCAGTATGTCCTTCAATGATGGAAGAATCCGTGTTTTGGAAGGCCAGGGTATCGGTTTCATGACGGCACTATCCAAGAGGTGGATCGTTACGGAGGGGATCAATCATGGTCTGGGGTGGCATCAGCAGACACAGCAGGACTCCCTTCCATGTCATTTATGGCACCCTAACCGCCCAGCGATACCTGAATGAAATTCTGCAACCCATTGTCCAGCCTGCCTTGCAAGCCATGGGTGCTGGGGCAGTCCTACAAGACGATAACGCAAGACCACATCAGGATCGTCCTGTAGAAGATTTCCTTCAACAGCAAAGAATCATTAGAATCGATTGGCCAAGTCGGTTGCCCGGTCTGTCGTGCATTGAGAACATTTTGGATGTCCTAGGCAGACGGGTTTTGACAAATCATCCTCCACCTGCTGATGTCACCCAGCTGACCTTTTTCCTTCAACAAGAGTGGCAGGCCATTCCACAGAATGTCCTAACAACCTTGGTTAACTCGATGAGGCAACGGTGCGTCGAATGTCTGGCAGCGAACGGTGGCCATACGCGATACTGACATGTTTGTTGTGTGAAGACCGCTCTTGTGAATTTTTGGACAAGGGGTGAGTGATTTCACCAGCTTGCTGTATGTGTATTCCTATTCCGATTTGCCAATGAAATGATTGAATTTGTTCAGTTTTAAATGCTGTTTTGTTTCGTGGTGCTAATGACTTGTTTGTTAGTCAGTTGATTTTGTTTTTGTAAGAACTGAAAAAAACCGGCCCTTAACTTTTGTCCAGTAGCATATGTAAACACTGTTAGGCTTTGTTTGTGATAGGTTGTCAGTTAAACTGCGCCTAATTTTGTTTCAGATAATCTAACATTTCCTCTACTGATATGGTCGAGTGCGTTCTTGGTAAAACAAATATATTTCTTTCACAGCAGAAAAACTTCGGAAATCCAAGAATCAGACGTTCTTGTCTGCTACATAGTCCGGGATGTGTTCCTACGGTGAGAGAGGGAGACTCAGAAACCTAAGTCTAAAGAGTGCTCGATGTGTTGACGGGCTGCAAGAAGTGCAGCTGCTGACGCCGAGGCTATCTGATGGGGCGGGGCGGCATCGGCTGTCTGAGCTAACCTCTTCTCTAGCAGTGCGGCATCGGCTGTCTGAGCTAACCTCTTCTCTAGCAGTGCGGCATCGGCTGTATGAGCTAACCTCTTCTCTAGCAGTGCGGCATCGGCTGTCTGAGCTAACCTCTTCTCTAGCAGTGCGGCATCGGCTGTCTCTAAGCTAGCCTCTTCTCTAGCAGTGTGGCATCGGCTGTCTGAGCTAGCCTCTTCTCTAGCAGTGCGGCGTCGGCTGTCTGAGCTAGCCTCATCTCTAGCAGTGTGGCATCGGCTGTCTGAGCTAGCCTCTTCTCTAGCAGTGCGACATCGGCTGTCTGAGCTAGCCTCTTCTCTAGCAGTGCGGCATCGGCTGTCTGAGCTAGCCTCTTCTCTAGCATGAGAGAATGACCGGATGGTTCAGTCCATGAAACAGCAGAGAAACAAATCTATATTCTGTTGAGACAATTGCCAAGATGCTAAGCGGCTAAGTTGAAACACAACTTTATATCCCTAGTATTAGTAATTTTCGTCTACAAAGCGGTTCTGAAGCAAAGCAGATATTATCCTTCTGGGGGGCGGGGTTTATCTGAGTACCATCGTGCTGGACAACTCCTGCCGTGACTGACAGTATTAGTTAGTGCTGGACTCTTATAATCGCTCACAGTAGCAGTAAGCACTGTTTGTTTTGTAAGGTGCAGTTTCCCTGTTGTGACTGCGTCTTCCGTCTTCAAGTTTGGGCCTCAGTAACATACACACAGTTAGTATGTTGAGTCATAATTTTATTAATACATTAATTCTAGTGTTAGTTTAACGCGGAAACTGATTTATGAGTAGTGGAGTTATTTCTACAGGGTCAGTTCTAACTGAACAGATACACGCGATTCATTAAAAGGATTTGAGAATTAGGAGTGAATTTTTACGACAAGCCGGAATCAATGGTGGGTGAGATTATGCTGGAGTTTTACAAGTTTTAGAGGATGATCAGATGTGAAATTAAGGGTAAAAACGAGAAAAGACGGAAAATGGGAAAAAAATTACACAAGCAATCATTTTTTTTTCTTCATCAGTTCTATGTCGCACAGTGCAGAAGAAGATTAGATAATAAAGTGGAGGTGAAAGGGCGGAAAGAAATAAATGCAATAAAAATCATTTTTAAAATTCTCATTTGTCGCGGAAGAGTTAAGAGATTACATTTCCGGCCTTGTCTAACCTTTTTCTCTGCCGCCAGAGGGCTTTGATAGCTTCCTTGTCTAGGCGTTTTATGCGACAATCTCCTCCTTTCAGTTATCTCTGTTTATTCATCCAAATCTCACCATATTGTTTTCTCACGTATCGTCTCCGAGCCTTTCATCGCTCACACTTTCAGCGTCTTTAGGGCGCATGCGTTGTATTCTGTACTAGGAGGATGCCATAATGCTAAGTTTTTCATTTTTCTTACTTATGCGTTGTGCTTTTCTTGTATGTAATCCTTGAAGAAGGTTGACGTCGAAATATTGGATATTGCATGTTTTTCATTTATACATTCTCATCTTACTTTCAGACTTTCTGCCATTTGTGCTTTTTTCTCACTTTCCTCACTCTCTAAGCTGATTTGTAAAACCTCTATCTACATTTATTACTAGTGAAAGTTTTTACTGCAGTCATTATCTCTTTTAATTGTCCACATTCTTCAGTCTTTATATCTTTTTTGTAAAAATGAACCATCAACCTCTATATACATAAAAAAATATCAAGTTTACTCAATTCTTCTCTGGGATAATAAAAAGACAGACGAATATTTTTTTAAAAAAAAGAATTTTTATGAATAAATTTCTTTGAATAAAACAAATCTTCTTCTTCTCTCTGACCTGATGGCCCTTTTATAAATCTGCACCGAAGAACATTTGGTGATAAAGCAGATACAAAATCGCTACTTAAAGGGACGTTAGCAGCGTCCGGAACAAAAACAGACAATATTTGTTATCTCCACTTACCACGGTCCTGAACCAAACTTCGTGCTTGAACACAACTGGCTCTAAGAGGAGAAACACGATGAGAAATCGAAGGATGAAGGAGACGATAAGGTTTTTGTGTATGCTCGTCCTCTGACATTGTAGGGACCTTTTGAGAGACACATTGTACACAAACGTTATATACAAGTTGTAGTTGCAAATGTTTGTTGCTAAACGTTAAATTTAATTGGTACAAAGTTATCTTCGTTGCACTTCGGACAAGTCCAAACTATTTCTTTGAAAGGGGAACTCAGCACACCAGTGACTCTTTCAGGCCATTGAAAATCCTTACAAGCTTCTTTTCATGAGATCAGAAACACACACAAGTTACATCAGAGTGTCAGACTAGAAGTGGGTTACAATGTTCCCTCTAAGGTGCGCGGTGTGACGTAATATGCACACAGAAAAAAAGTCATACTACGTACGAAAATGTATATGCCGCGCAGAAAGTTTTTAAAAAATGAAATTGCTACTGTTATTTGTCGCTTTCCTGACCTTACTTTGTGCTATATGTGATAGGGTTATATGAGTCTGCTTTCATGACCTTACTTTGTGCTATATGTGATAGCGCTGTAAGAGTTTGTTTTCCTGACCTTACTTTGTGGTATATAAGTTTGTTTTCCTGACCTTACTTTGTGCTATATATGACAGCGTTATATGAATTTGTTTTCCTGGCCTTACTTTATGCTATATATGATAGCGTTATATGAGTTTGTTTTCCTGATCTATTTGGAATTTTTTTTTTCAGAATTTTAAATTATTCTCTGCGATTTAACGTAAAGAGAATATATTTGCACCCAGATTAAAAATGTTGTCGAGGCGGGCGCAGAAACCTCGATGCTAAGTCTAAGAAACCATTCCGATATCTATTCAATCATTCTGTTGTGTCAGCAACGTAAGATGTGTAAACACGTGGCTCAGCTTTGATTGACAGGGAAGAATGAAGCCTCTGGAGATTGTCCTAGATAGCTAAAGTTTTGAAGATACAGAGAGCCTGGAAAGACTTAAAAAGGTTTGAAGATATACAGAGCCTGGAAAGACTTAAAAAGAACACAGAAAGAATGAACACACCAGACGATACTGAATTATATTAAGAAAAGAAAATTGTAAAATGATATTTCAGGATAATTTCGTGACACATCAAAATAATTGTAAAATGATGGAAGATGACTACCATAAGGTTGTAGTAATTATTACAACAAATGCTGTGTTTGAAGTTGTACTGTAAGAAAAATAACCAAAGCAATAGTTAATCTAAGCAACCTCACACTTCTGCATTCATTCAGTGACATGTCCTATTCTGAACATTGCTCTGTTGACAGCCAGTCTGAAGACGTGTCGCTGTCTGGTCAGGACAGCTGCTTCAGAGGGTGTTGTGGTTCAAGTGTCAGTAATATGTGAGATAACATGACTGGGCTAGAAATGTCTGCGGTCATCGGGGCCTTGGTGAACCAGAACCATCCAAGGCCCTGTCACACCTCTAAAGGCGTGCTTCTAGTAACGGGCTCGGCCTTGGATCACGACGCTTAAGGAGTCTACCATGAGGTTCAGGTAACAATGTTGGATCAAGGTAGTGATGTGTCTAAAACAAAAAGAAGTTCATTGTGACAACTAGTCAGACCCTCGCCCCACTTCACTGGGAGCTAACGAATATATATATATATATATATATATATATATATATATATATATATATATATATGTATACACACATACATGAATATATATATATATACATGAAGACATACACATATGTATACATACATGAAGGCATACGTATATATATATATATGAAGACATACTTACATATATGCATAAATGAAGACTTACATACATATGTAGACATGAAGACATACTTACATATATACAGACGTGAAGACATACATACATATACAGACATAAGAGCATACATACATGGCATGAAGACACACACATATATATGAAGACATACATACATACATGCATAAATAAAGACATGCATACATATACAGATATTAAGACATACATTATAAACGTATATACATACACGATGACATACGTATATACATACATATGTGAAGATATACTTGTATATACATACATACGTGAAGATACACTTAAACATACACACATACAAACATACATACATACATACATACATACATACATACATACATCATCATCATCATCATGTGCCGTGCCGACTGGCGTTGGCTATTATGCTTCTCCAGAGTACACGATCCTTCATGCAGGCCATCAGCTCAGTTGGTGATCTCCTCTCACACCATCCTGTCAGACTGTCCAGTATCATTTCTCTTGGTCTTCCTCTTGATCTTCTTCCTTCTATTTTTCCTGTTGTTATAATATTTTCAATGCCCCCTCTTCTCATTGCATGTCCTATGAAAGTACATTGTCTCTCTCTTATCTTTTTGACAAGGTTTTTTGTCTCTCCAGCTCTTCTCCTACATTCTTCATTAGTTATTTTTGCTGTCCAGGGGATTCGCAACATTCTTCTAATAAACCACATTTCTGCTGCTTCCAATGATTTTTGTGCAGACTTGCCTATTGTCCATGATTCACTTCCATATAACAAGATAGGTTCAATATAGCATTTTAGGACTCGTTTTCTAACATTCATTGATAAGGATGTGTTGGTCAATATGTTTCTCATTCTCTGAAATGCAGTCTTTGGTTGGCCTATTCTGTTCCTAATTTCTGTTCTGCATTTCCCATCTGAAGTTATTACTGCTCCAAGGTATTTGAATTTCTGCACCTGCACATACATACATACAAAAACAAACATATAGAAAAAAGTTCAAAAATTTTAAAAAATAAAAATATACATACAAAAATATACATTTAAATAACCAGACAAAATAGACGTATATGGCCACATACAGAATCACATGCGTACAAAGTAGCAAACGACCATAAAAACATAATACAGACATACATACACGTTATACTTACTTGAATCTGAGAAAGATAATCAGCGAGATGATGAGAACGACGAGAGAGATGCCGCTACCGACGAACATGATCAGTGCCAGGTTCTGCAGACATGTCATGAGTTGTTACATAACATGTCAAGAGTTGTTACATAATATTATCTATCTATCTATCTATCTATCTATCTATCTATCTATCTATCTATCTATCTATCTATCTATCTATCTATCTATCTATCTATCTATCTATCTATCTATCTATCTATCTATCTATCTATCTATCTATCTGTCCGCCTATCTGTCTGTCTCTCCCTCTACCTATGTCTCTGTCTATCTATCTGCCCAGTGTTTGTACTAACAGATATAGAATGCCTAGAATAGAACGAAAATTGTGTCATAACAGGCAGAATGTCATAAGGGCCTACGTGTCTACCTTTTTATTCTTTGCAAATAAAATTCATTCGTTCGTTCTTTCATACTACCAGCCTTTCTACCTTTCTACATGTCTATCTGTTTGTTTATTTGTCAGTCTATCTAATCTTCTTCTTGTTCATTCTTTTGTTTCATCTTTACACTATCGTGATATCATCTTCTTTAATATCGTTCTTCACTCTCATCATATCATCTTTCCAAGTCTCACCATATAATCTTCTCCAATATCATCATATAATCTTCCCAAATCTCACTACATCATTTCCCATATCTAACCATACAATCTTTCGCAGTCTCACCATATAATCTTCCCAGTCTGACAATATCATCTCCACAATCTCACCACATAATCTTCCCCAATTTCATTATATAATCTTCCACAACTTGACAGTATCATTCCATCAATATCGTATTATTTTTCCCAATCCCATTATATAACCTTTCCCAGTCTCACCATACTATTCTCATAATCTCACGATATCATCTTTTCGAATGTCACCATATAATCTTATCCAATCTCAATATAATCTTCTCCAATCTCAACATATAATCTTCTGCAATCTCAGCATATATTCTTTCCCAGTTTCACAATATCTTTTCCTTAATCTCACAATATCATTTCCCCAAATCCCACCATATAACCTTCCCAAATCTCACCACATTATTTCTTCAATCACACCATATAATCTTTCTCAAACTCACCATATAATCTTCACCATATCGTAATATGATTTCCACAGTCTGACCATATCACTTTAACAACCTCACCATGTAATCTTCTCCAGTCCCACCATATAATCTTACCCAATCTCACCATACAATCTTCCTCAGTCTCAACATGTCATTTTCTCCACACTCACTATATCATCTTTCTCAGTGTAAAGTATTTGATGGGCTGTTCTTTGTTTACGGTTAGATAGTTAATGTTTACTTTGATATATTATCTTCATTCACTTTTTAAAATTTAGTGTAAGGATAAAACATCCCCATAAAAACTCCAGATTCTACCTTCTATGATGTTCATGGTATGCCAACGAGGAATATAACTATTAGAATCTAACACTTCAACATTTCAACAGAACACGACACAATCAACAGCAAATAGATAAGGCTCATGAATCAGTATACCTATATAACAACTTAATAATACACAACCAGACATTAAAGACAACATACACCAAAACTGGTCAAAACAGTCAAAGCGATACAATTTTATATCAAGCAACAATGGTATGAATCAATAAGAGGAAAGACAGTACAATATGGCCATATTCTCAGGTCCAACAATGATGAACATTATAAACTCATCTACACACCCAAATTCATGAACAGACTCACTCGTCTCATGTCAATTCCTAACCATCTTCTACAATTACTGAAAAGCTCTGTATATCCATGTATGTGCAATAACAACCAACAACTTCAATATGTATATGTATATGTGCTCCGAATGACTGACAACTCACTACCAAAAATAGCACTAAGATGGACACCACAGGGGAACAGAAGTAAGGGTAGACCAAAAGAGACATGGAGAAGAACAACAGAAAGGATGTTGAGCAATAGAAGACTCATCTGGGCAAGAGCAGAAAAAAAGGCGAAGGACAGGCATTTGTGGAAAACCCTTGCGGAAGCCCCATGTGCCCTGGGCACTTAAGGCTCAGATATATATATATATATATCTCTTAGAGGCACATCTATATTGATTAGCGGGGTAGGGGTATACTCAATCAAAGGAGAAGTAAGACGCCTCCTTACCTCCGTCAGTCTACGGGACACCCTTGGGCAAGGTGGAGTACCCGTATAGCCCCCCGATCAAGGTGACGTGAAGCCATGGGAGCAGGTGGTGGATGGAATGGGAGAGCAGCCGACAGATAATGTTGGTTATGGTCACAATTCTATGATGGTAGGCAGATAATCTCAATGTAGAGACAATGGCTACGATCACTGACTAGTACAGCCACTGCCCGGAAGAAAAGCAATGGTAAACTATCTTCTGGTAATGTACTAAGAAACCCAAACAGCAATCATGGAAGGTCAGATAGGAAAAAAGATATGGTGGTGAGGCCCCCAGGCCAGATAGATCTAATTTTAACACTGGGGAAGAGTGTGAGACAGAGGTCAGTACTAGTAATTGTGATGACGGACAAAATCCTGACAGAGTTACCAAGGAAAACTCCTGCATCAAACTAAAAAGAAAAATAAGAGTAGGAACATGGAATGTGAGAAGTATGCATTAGGGAAAGTATAATAAGTGATGAGATGAAAAGAACGGGGATACACATTTTTGGAATCTGCGAACATAGATAGAAAGGACACTTCAACACACGATAAATAGTGTATAAGTATACATAAGGGAAATTATATATATCATTCATTCCTTTGCATGTCCCTTGCGGAACTTTGCCTCCCAAACAGCACTCCTGTAGGCCTCTCGGTTGTGAGCAAGATGGCCTGCTGCTGCTGCATCCATTTCCAGATCATCAACGATGTCTTGCAGCCATCTTCGTTTCGGTCTTCCTCTTTTTCTTTTTCCCATTATGTATCCTTCCAATACGGTCTTCTCTAAATTATCATGACGTGCAATATATATATATATAACTCACTACCAAAAATAGCACTAAGATGGACACCACAGGGGAACAGAAGTAAGGGTAGACCAAAAGAGACATGGAGAAGAACATCAGAAAGGATGTTGAGCAATAGACGGCTCACCTGGGCAAGAGCAGAAAAAAAGGCGAAGGACAGTCATTTGTGGAAAAACCTTGCGGAAGCTCCATGTGCCCTGGGCACTTAAGGTTCAGATGTATATATATATATATATATATATATATATATATATATATAATCATATATAAAAAGCACTGCAGTATTCGTTAAATAATAATGCTGTTCCTACATTTTTTTTCTAGTTTATACAGGACACTTCAAGAGCGAGAATGATAATATCTTTATATACTCTGGTGGAGAATTAGGAGGAAAGAATGGAGTGGCATTTTACTTGGACAAATCAACATCAAATGCATTACTAGGTTACAATCAAGTAAGTGATAGAATCCTCACTATCAGACTTAAAGGCACTCCTAGAAATGTATCAATCATCCAGATATATGAAAAGCTACATCAGCAGCAGAAGAAGAGGAAGTAGAATACTTTTATAACACACTGCAAACGACGATAGACCAGGTACGGAAAAATGATATTGTATTAATAATGGGAGATTTTAATGCAGAAATTGATACAGAAAAAGCAGAAGATGAAGGATACGTTGTGGGGGAAATTTATCATAGGACATAGAAATGAGGCAGGTGACAGTCTAAAGGCGGCTTGCATGGAAAATGAGCTAATGATCGCTAACGCACTTTTAAACAACATCCAATGAAACTTTACACATGGACATCACCTGATGGGAAAACCAAGAATCAAATAGATTAAATTTTAGTACAAAGAAGGTGGAGATCAAGTATAACATCAGCAAAAACTTTACCAGGTGCTGATTGTGACACAGACCATGAGTTATTAATAGCAGACATGAAGATAAAGATAAAAAAGACAGTGGATCATGACCACTCCGCTTTGATCTTACAAAAATACCAGAACAATACAGTATAGAGGTGAAGAACCGTTTCGAATTCCTGATGGCTGTACAGGAGGAGATGACACCAGATAATTTACCTATGGCTACGCAGGCCAAAGATATCTTAATAACAACAGCTAAAGACCTGATTCTAGTAATGAAAACACGCAAAAGAATGGATGGATTACAGTAGGCACACTTGAACTGATAAAACAACGTAGAGAAATGAAGACGCAATGGAAAGTGACAAACAACAACAAAGAGGAATATAAATCTTTAACAAAAGAAGTACGAAGAAACATAAGAAAAGACAAATGACAATACAAACAAGTTTGTTGTGAAAGAATGGAAGGACATCAGAAGTGTGAAAGAGATAGTGAAATGTTCAAAGAAATTAAGACATTGACGAGAAATGTCACACCTAAGCTAAATGTAATTTGTGATGTGATGAGGAATACCTTGACAGAGACAGATGAAAGGAATATTGCAGAGGAATGTATGAAACAACCGACGTGAACGAAGAAATCTACAGCGCGAATTATTATTGGAGGAGAAAGAACCCGAACCGACAATAGAAGAAATTTTATGGGCACTAAAGAATCTGAAAAAAGGTAGATCGCCAGGGTGTGATGAGATAACAGCTGAACTTATCAAAGCAGGAGAAAATGAATGTGCAACAATCTATCATGCACTATGTAAAAAGATATGGCATTCAGGTATTTGGCCAAAAGAATGGAAAAGAACTGTATTCATACCACTGCCAAAAAGGGTAACCTGAAATTATGCACAAATTACAGAACTGTTGCCCTGATTAGTCATGCCAGTAAAATTCTGTTAAAAATCATAATGTTTAGACTTCATAAGGAAATAGAAGACGAAGTCAATATGGTCCAAGCTGGTTTCAGGCAAGGAAGAGGATCAAGAGATCATATACTCAATATAAGATTAATAATAGAGAAATGCAGAGAGTTTAATGTGAATCTATATTTATCCTTTACAGACTACTCAAAGGCATTTGATTGTGTACAACACCAGAAACTTTGCGAAATAATGGAAAAAATAGGATTTCCAACACATTTGATACAATTAACATCTATGCTATATCTAGACCAACAGGCAGCAGTAAGAGTAAATGATGAAACAACTTGGTTTGACATAAAACAAGGGGTCCGTCAGGGGTGCATATTGTCACCTTACTTATTTAACTTGTATACTGAAAATATAATGAGAATGTTAGAGAAGATGTAGACAAGGAATATTACAATGCCATAACAAGTAGAGGTTATGAAATACCAAAGATTAGATATGCTGATGATACAGTATTACTGTCCACAACACAAAAAGGAATGGAAAACTAATTATGTCAGTCCGGAAGAACAGCGAAGAGCATAATCTCTATCTTAATGTAAAGAAAACTAAATTGATGACAACTGACAAAACAAACAAGGCAGTTGAAATATATCTCAATGAGGAAAAACGGGAATAAGTGGGGAGTTTTGAATATCTTGGATCACTACTATCTAATAATGAAGATACAATGAGGAAAATTAAAAGGAGGACATCTATCACTCTTCAGAAAGTAAAACAGCTGAGGAATCTGTGGAGAGGAACAGACAGAACTACACAAGCAAGATTTTTAAGGGCATGCATCTTTCCCATCGCAAGATATGCCTGTGAGACCTGGACACTTAACAAAATAGATGAGAAACACAAAAATACCTTTGAATGTAAATGCTACAGAAGAGTTCTTCAAATATCATGGACATAGAAAAGAACAAAGATATACAGACTACAATAACTTAATATTGAAAAAGTCTTGCTAGTAAAGAAGATTAAAGAGAGAAAACTTAAATATTTTGGACGCATTAAAAGTCATGATAATCTAGAGAAGACCATCTTGGAAGGGTACATAATGTGAAAAAGAAAGAGAGAAAGACCAAGGCGAAGATGGCTGCAAGACATCGTTGAGGATCTGCAAACGGATGCATCAGCAGCAGGCCTTCCTGCTCACAACCGAGAGGCCTATAGGAGTGCTGTTTGGGAGGCAAAGTTCCGCAAGGAACATGCAAAATGATAATGAAATGACAATGTCATAATCAGAATGCATGAAGAAAAGAAAAAAACACAAAACCAACTTGTGTCCAACATGCAATGCTGCACAGAATGACTCAATCAATGATCTGAAAGGCATAATCAATCCAATGAATATATTATATCAGAAGAGACAAAAAACTCTTTATCCATACCTACATATATTTAATGTTTAGTACAAAAACTTCACCATTGGAACTGAACGATAAAACATATACATGGAAAACTACATGAACTTCTTCACGAAAACATACATGAAACTGACATCACTTACAAAAGAACAACTTACGCCACATGAGGGGGCGCAAGGGTAGAGCTTGGGCAAGTGCGATATCACAACACAATAGATCAGAGAAAATATCTACAATAACACACCCATCACAATACGACAACGACCCGTCTGCTCCTGACCTTGTCACGCCTCGACAACGAGCACAAACTTCCCACTACACACCTAGACACGTGACCCCCTCCCCCTCCCCCAAACAAAAAAAAATTAAAAAGGTGACGTTCAATTTTTTGACCATCCGAACCTGCCGAATTCTGAGCGAAAAAAACAAAACAAAAACAAAACAACACCATCATCACACCCGTCTCACCATGCAATATTCCCATTCTCAGCATGTCATCCTCCCCAATCTCACGATGTTATCTTTCCCGATCCCATCATATAACTTTTCTCAATCTCACCATACAATCTTTTCTAACCTCAGCATGTCACCTTCTCTAACCTCAGCATGTCATTTCCCCAGTCTCATTACATCGTTTCCCCAATGTAACCATAACATTATGTTCTCCAATTTCACTATATAACTTTCAATAATCTCAGCCCATCACCTTCCTCAATCTCACAATATCATTTCCCCAATCTCAGCATATCATCTTTCTCAGTCTTGTCATATCATCTTCTCCAATCTCAGTGTACCATCTTTCTCAGTCTCGCCATATCATCTTCTCCAATCCCAGCACACCATCTTTCTCAATCTCGTCACACCATCTTCCTCTAGCACATCATATCATCTTCCCCAATCTCAGCATATCATCTTTCTCAATCACGCCATATCATCTTCCCCAATCTAAAACACACCATCTTCACCATTTCTCACCATATCATCTAACCCAGCGTCACTTTCTGTTACAAAACGATCATGAAGCATTGTCGGTCTCACCTCTATATACTGACCCCTGCCATCTCTCAGTTTCTCTCCGTGATCCAGAAACCCATCAGAAGACCCAGGCAGAAACTCTGGTATACACGCGGAGTAGTTGGTCCGGGGTTCCCATTCCCCACTTGGCAAGCACAACCTGTGCGCTGTGGCTGTCTGGTTCTCTGGGGAATATATCGCTCTCAAGTTCAAAGGTCATACTGGCATAGTTCATTACAAGTCACCTTTCACATATGCAATACTCATATTCACATGTAGTGTTAGTTCACGACTGAAATGTTAGTTCTCGACTGTAGTGTTAGTTCACGATTTCAGGCAACAGGGACAAACGAGATGTACAGTATATAGAAATGACAGATAACTTCACTTAACTGTCTCTAATGAAAACGAGTGATTCCCCTTTAAAACAGGAGAAACATCCTTTCTCGTTTGATGTAGATATTGGGCTCATTCAAATTTATCCCAAGCATAATTCTTCACTGACCTAGTTGTGCCTACAAAATGCTAGCAAACATGGGATTTTGTTTAAAAATCTAATTTGTCTGTATTTTGGGGTAATCCACGCTGAAGCATTTTATTAAAATGTTAATTGAATAATTGTAACAGACGAAAGATGAAAATAAGGTGATGCTTGCGTGACATTTTGTTGAAGATAATCCTGCATGAATAGCTCTTTATTTCTGAGCGCTCTTCATAAAACGATTTTAAAAAATGTTTATTTCTTAAACATCTTAATACCAGTATATGATTATTCGCGTAGCCTTATTGAGCGTCGACCTCAGTGCACCAACTCCGTTGCACCGGCGACGGTTTTGTAAATTAAGATTTGGCAATATTGTACTACAGGAAGAGATCAAAACGGTCGCTCTGGTAGAGCCCTCATACCAGAGAAGAGGCTTAAACTAGCCGCCCGATGCCGCCCCACTAGTATCAGAGCGCCCCGACGTTAGCAACTGCGCCCCCTACAGCCATTCAGTCCCTCAGCATGCCCAAAATATGGCAATAATGTGGCAGACAGACTTGCTGGACAAGCAGAAATAAATGGCAGACTTGCTGGACAGGCAGAAATAAATGGCAGATTTGCTGAACAGGCAAAAATAAACGGAATTGCTGGACAGGCAAAAATAAACGGCAGACTTGCTGGGCAGGCAAAAATAAGCGGCAGACTTGCTGGACAGGCAAAAATAAACGGCAGACTGACAATGGACAAGGGGGACATTGCTAAAGCTGTATTGGACAGACTGAGGGAAAATGAAGAGTGGGAATGGAAGAACAATGTAGCTGTGAAGATTGATTGATTGATTGATTGATCTTTATTTCAAAAGGGTTAAGAACTGGGCACGCAGGCCCGTCTGACATTCTGCCCGTTATCATACATCTTTCACTCTATTCCAGACATTCTACAAATATGCTGTTCATATAACAAACATAACTAATATTGAAGCTGAGAGACATAAAATAAAATATAACATTTACGTTTCGCTCTTAAACATTCACTCAGTACAGAAGTAACTACATACATTATAAATGACTATCTACTAAACAAAATTTTCGGGACTATTCATAAAACAATTAATTGTATTCGGTGTCTGTAAGAGCAGTTTAAGATAACGTTTAAGTTTTATAATTCATGGAGGCATGTAGTCGACATCAAATAGATATTGGGAAAGCTTGTAGTTGTAGGAAGGAGTATAATTTATATTTTTTATATAGGGTGGGAGGGTATTCCAAAGATGAGCAGCAGAATAACTAAAGCTTTCTTGTAAAGATCAAGTCTAGGTTTTGGAAGACATACGTTGTTCATGCGTTGGCTGCAGTTTGGGCTAAATTTAACAGGTTCCATAGATAAGGCAGGGCATGCCGTGAAAGAATTTGATGTACTAACTTGGCTTTGTTGCAGAGGAACCTGTTCTTAAGAGGTAGTATTTTGATACGTTTGTGATGGTTAGTTGTTTGTGCTTGATCTTTGTCACTTAATAAGCTTTACTGCTCGCTTTTGGAGTGAGCAAAGCCTCTTTGTATTTGACACTGAGCAACCATCCCAAACTTTTGAGCAATAGTCTAAATGTGTTTGTATATGAGATATGTAGTATGTCTTCCTAGTGTCTTGATCGATGAAGTGCTTAATTTTAGCTAATTGGTATACTTTTTGTGCGATGAGTTTTGTTAGATATTGCACATGAGTGTTCCAGGTCAGATGTTGGTCAATAATAAGACCTAGTGTTTTGTGCTTGCTAAAGTTTTCTATCTGTGATGTTTCTGTACAGAGCCGAAGTGTTGTTTTTGTTGCGTTTTGTAGTTTCTGTCTCGCTGTTATGAGCATTGATTTTGTTTTATCGGTGTTTATAATCATGCCATTATTTTTGCTCCATCTAATTAAATTGTATAACTCGACCTGCAGAGTTGATTCTAGATTAACACAATCGTAGTCATTGGTGTAGACTGTGCAATCATCGGCAAAAAGGTCACAAGAAGAGTGTTTAAGATGAAGTGGAAGATCATTGATATAGATAGCAAAGAGCAACGGGCCTAGAATAGAACCTTGCTCAACACCAGTGTCAACTGTAGCAGAATTTTATAGAGAATTGTTGAAGAATACTACCTGTTGTCTGTCTGAAAGAAACGATGCAATTAATTTTATTAGGTTAGGGTGCAATTTATAAGTCTTTATTTTTTTACAAGAATATCATGGTCAATCATATCAAATGCCTTTTTAAAGTCGACAAAGATAGTCTGTCGTCATTATGTTTACTAACCAGTTTTCTGTCATTTTGGTAAGACCTTTCTGTGTGGCAGGAATGATTGGGTCTAAAGCCTAACTGACTGTCTAAATTGTTCTTTTGCATGTGTCGTAGAGTTATTTTGTGTATGTGTTTTTCGAGTGGTTTTGATAATGACGATAATATGGATATTGGTCTATAGTTGGTAAGATTGTTGGATGAGCCAGATTTAAAGCGAGGATACACCTTAGCAGTTTTAAAAGCCTCAGGGAAATAACATTTTGCAATGCACTGGTTGTAAATATATGTTAGTGTATGTGAAATGACAGGTGCAGCATAACGTAAGATCTTATTACTAATATCATCAAGCCCAGCTGTATTGTTGTTTTTTAAGGTTAAGAGATAACTGTGAACTTCACTGACTGTTAAGAATGGAATGTGTAACTGTTTAAAATCAGTACATCTGCTGTCCAGGAATGTTTTTAGTTCATGTAAGTCGCATACAGGAGCTGATATTGATGATTTAAGAACGTTGATTTCTTCTCTGAAATGTGTACTGATATGTGCGCTAGTGTATGCACGATTGATGGTTTGATAATCAAATTCTTTTCTTTTATTTGATAGGGTATTTATGGCTTTCCAAATTGATTTACTGTCTGATTTATTCTGCATTAGATTCCTGAAGTAATTTTTTTTTCTCTTATCTTATTAAGTATTGAACTTTGTTTCTGAGTGAACGGTAGGTCATAAAGTCCTTGATTTTGTGCGCCCGGTCACGTTCTCTCATGGATTGTAGTATTTCAGGTGTTATCCAAGGTGACTTCGTCTGGTGCTTTACTCTCACCTCTTTCATGGGGATATGTTTGTCTAATATATCTCTGAAGATCTTTAGCCAATATTCTATTGCCTCATCAGGGTCAGTTAGTTGGTACACGTGTGTAAGTGAAGATTCTTGCAAATCATTAAGGAATAATTCTAGGTTAAATTTTCTGAAGCTCCTAAATTTCATACTGCTGTGATTGTGTTTAGGAAGTTTATACCCCTTTCTTGTCCACGTACAGCAGACTGGGTAATGATCACTTAACGAAGTATGAGGGATGTTACATTCAATGATGTTTTCTTGTTGGGCTACATATATATGATCTAATAATGTGGATGATACTTCTGTTACTCTGGTAGGTTTGGTGACAATTTGGCAAGATTATAGGATAATATAATATTGCTCCAAGTTAGATTTGATTGTGTTAGATCTATGTTGAAATCTCCAAGAATTATAATATCTTTGAACCTAAAGATTGAAACCTGATCCATCATAGTCGTGAAGTGATCGTACCACAGAGATGATGCATTTGGATTACGGTACAAAAGTCCAATAATTAATGGACTCTGATTTGGCATTTTAACTTCCACCCAAATACACTCTACCTCTGATGATTCGAGGTCCTCTCTTCGACTAAATTGGATAGTTGTGGAGACATACATTACTAGACCTGTTTCTAGTTTCCTGGTTGGGTCACGCCGGATCAGATTAAAACCGTTAATTCTAATATCTTCATCGGTTATGTTCCTATTTAAACGGCTTTCAGAGAAGCCAAAAATGTGGAAATTTTGATGTAATATGTGTGTTACTTCAGGAATTTTACCTAATAGGTGATATACATTCAGATGGCCTATTCGAAGTCCTTCTTTATGTAACCATTTTTCGGTAGGTGGGGTCATTCTATTTTCCTGTCTCCTGTTACTGGTTTGAAAATAATTCCTATTATGATACTTAATACTGAAGTAAATAAACTTTTAAATACTACACAGAGACACACTCTGTATATTAAACTTTCAACTGGTACACAATTCACTAGCTGAAATAATTGGAAGCTGAAAGAGAGACACGTCTAACTACTGAATAATTAAACGCTGAAATATGTGAATTCACTAAAAAGTTGAGTAATTAAGTATATAGTTCTCACACAGATACAACTCACAAACTGCAAGGACCTATAGTAAGTTGACAAGAATTAGAAAAATAGACACAAAAGAAAAGCTGCAAGAAATAAAATGCAATAATAAAACGTAAAGAATTCTAAATAAACGTAAGAATGAAGATATCAGTCACTATATCCTGCTGAGTAATAATTCTTTTTCGACATTGCGGGTTGAAGGTTACAGTTTGTGATGGATTACGATGATATTGCCATCAGCCTAAGACATGTGGTGTCTGTAAGGTACCATGCCATGTGAATTATGCAGAGATAACATACAGGCATAACTCAAGGCTGCAGGGCTAAATTTCAACAAATACTGCATCTCCAGATTTCTTTGAGGATGATGCATGGAACGTGCTTGTGTGTTGAGCTCTTCCAGTGAGCTGTGCGACTGAGGAAGAATCCTGACGTTGCTCAAGCTCGTATCAGCTCGTCTGACCGTCTGAGGCTGACGTGAGGGTAGGGGTGGAAACATTGTGTCATAGTCGGTGGTTTGCTGTGGAACAGGTGGTGCAGATTTGGAGGTCCCTATGGTTTTAGTGCTCGGAGTAGAGCTGGCTTTATGGGGGTTTTTTGTTGGACGTGGGTGTTGTTTGTGGACATCCAACTGTACTACGTCTTTCTGTAGTGTACGTTCTGGAAACTTTAGATTTTTGGCAAGGATGCTGGTACCAAGTTTTGATGTATGTATGTGGTCCCTGTACATCCGTTTCTTCGGGGCACCAGAGGCTGAGATGAAGAACACAGTGTGGTCTATGAAGACAATGTTGTTAACACGACAGTATGACTGAAGTGCCTTGTTGTTGATGTCTACCAGGTGGCGTCCAGTACCGGAGCAGGGTGGAATGATGGAAGATAGGAAGATGGCTGCAGTCGGATACTTTTCCTTGATGGCGGAAGTCAAAGCCGGCATGTCGGAACGTCTGATGTTCTGGCCATTCATGCTGTCATTTATGCCAACATATGCGGAGATTTTCCTCACGCCCTGGTCTGTATTATAACTCAGTGTTTGCGTTATTTTCGCAATACCAGCTCTCGGTACTGCAACTACTGAGACAATGTCTTCGTCTGCTATGGACATCCGCTCGCTATACACGCCCTTTAGCAGAGAATCCCCAATTATTAAATGTGTTGTGCTGTCCGTGATTTTGTGAATGGGAATTTGCTGCGTATTTCGTTCACGTTGTTTTTGGTTAGATCGTGACTGGAGGTGGGATGCCTTGTTTGACTGAGATGGTTGTTGCGTCCTGTCTGTCTGCTGAGTATCTGGTACAGAGCTTTATTGTACAGCGTCAAATCTGTTGGTGATCTGGACCTCGATGGGGTACTCGTATTTTGTGATATGCTGGTCTTGCTCATCTGATAAAGAGTCACTGACTTCACTCTGTTTTTGTTGGTTGTTTTTCTTGTGAGGTTTGTTTACACCGGCTGGCGACGATGGCTGAGCCTTCGGCTTCATGTTGAGATTAGTTTGACTAGCAGCCACTGACTGACTGTGACTACCAGTTTAGCAGCCACTGACTGACTGTGACTACCAGTTTAGCAGCCACTGACTGACTGTGACTACCAGTTTAGCAGCCACTGACTGACTGCGACTACCAGTTTAGCAGCCACTGACTGACTGTGACTACCAGTTTAGCAGCCACTGACTGACTGTGACTACCAGTTTCTGTCTGGATGTTTTTCTGTAGTTCTCTACTACTGCGACTGAGGGAGCTAGAACAAATTAAAGGCGCTGGCAGGAAATCCGAACTGTGTGGCAAAACAACTCATCGTAAACAACCAACACTTGACAGGAACTATTAGAACAACATACTCTTAGATGCTACGGCGTGCGGCGGAGTATATATGTGGTTGCCCCGAATACAGTGAAGCCGGAGTCTGAACTTTGAACTTTGATTATTAGCGTACCACTTGTGTACAAACTCAATGATTGGTGCGGGGTGGGGGAAAGTCTAACGGGTGTATCGCTTCGGTGCCTGGAGGGCTTACCTTGTTTTAAGGGAGGCCTGAAGAGATTCAAAGAGGGGTGGGGGAGGGGCGCCTGTGGTGAATGAAAACAGAATAGCTAATCAACTGTTAAATGGGGCGAAGAGAGAGAAAGAGAAAGAGAGAAGGAGAGAGAGAGAGCGCGTTTGAGGCACCATAGAAAATCCTCTGGGAGTTCCTGCTTGTGTTTCATGTATAAACAGCGACAAGCTTAGAACACTCAAGGTCAGCATGTACACTACTTGTGTTGCATTACTACATTTGCCTAAAATCAAAGTAGCACCTTAGCAAAACATCAGGGTCACATACAACGGCTTAAAAATTGAGTCAGTCATTTCCATGTGTCTTGCGGTACTTTGCCTTTCTAGCAGCTTTCCTGTAGGCCTCTCGATTGTACGCAAGACGTCCTGCTGCTGATGCATCCATTCCCAAATCATCAATGATGTCTTGCAGCCATCTTCGCCTTGGTATTCGTCTCTTTCTATTTCCCATTATGTACCCTTCCAAGACTCTCTTCTCTAAATTATCATGACGTTTAATATGTCCAAAATATTTACATTTTCTCTGTTTAATCTTCGTTACTAGCCAACGTTCTTCAATATTAACTTCTTGTAGTATGGATATATATATTTTTTGTGTTCATGATATTTGAAGAACTCTTCTGCAGCATTTACATTCAAAGGCATTTATGTGTTTCTCAGATGTTTTGTTAAGTGTCCAGGTCTCACAGGCATATGTTACGATAGGAAAGATGCATGCCCTTAAAAATCATATTTTTGTAGTTTTGTCTGTTCCTCTCCACAGATTCTTTAGTTGTTTTATTTTTTTAAGAACAATAGATTCCTCCTTTTAATATCCCTCATTGTATCTCCATTATTAGTTAGTAGTGATCGAAGATATTCAAAACTCTCCACTTATTCCAATTTTTCTTCATTGATATTCATATTTCAGCTGCCATGTTTGTTTTATCAGTTGTCATCGATTCAGTTTTCTTTGCATTAAAATAGAAGTTATGCTCTTCACTGTTCTTATGGACTGACATAATTAGTTTTTCCATTTCTTTCTGTGCGGTGGACAGTAATATTGTCTTCAGCATGTCTAATCTCTAGTATTTCATAACCTCCAATTGTTATGGCATCGTAATATTCTTTGTCTACATCTTCTCTAACATCCCTCGTTATGTTCTCAGTATACAAGTTAAATAAGTAAGGCGACAATATGCACCCCTGACCTTGTTTTATGTATGTCAAACCAAATTGTTGTTTTACCATTTATTCGTCTTGCTATGTGTTGGTCTAGATACGGCAGTGATATTAATTGTATCACATGTGTTGAAAATCCCGTTTTTTTCCATTGTTTCCCAAAGTTTATGGTGTTGTTGTATACAGTCAGATGCTTTTGAACAGTCTATGAAAGATAAATATATTCACGTTAAATTCTCTGCATTTCATTATTATTAATCTTGAAAATATGTTCTCTTGTTCCTCTTCCTTGTCTAAAACCAGCTTGGACTATATTGATTTCTTCTTATATTTTCTTTCTAAGTCTACCCATTATGATTTTAAATGATTTTTACTGGCATGATTAATCAGGCAACACAAATTGAACACGCTATGAAATATACAAGCTCAGAATCTATAAATCCAATGTTCGGTCCATTTTATTTTATGCAGTCGATACACCGAGAAACAATCAGAGAGGAAGTGAGGAAGTAGACTGAGAGAACCAATCAGAGCGGAAGTAGACTGAGAGGATCAGAAGGAAGATGGCTCAGGAAAATGTGAAGAATACACTGGAAAGAACTCGTGACAAATAAGGAAATAGTCAAACGAACGGGTGTTGATAACATCACTATAAAGGTAAAAAAACGAAGACGGAAATGGCTGAGCCGAATACTACGAATGGAAAGAAAAAAGGCACCCATATACCACCTTGACCTGGACGCCTTAAAGGAAAAGAAAGAAGGACAGGCCACTGGGGTCATGGAGAGGCACAATACAGGAAGAACTAAAGGAAGCCGTAAAGATATATTTTCAGGTATTCTCGGCTTGTTCAAAACAGGATTGGCTGGAGAATCTTTGCTGATGCCTTATGCTCCATTGGGAGCAAGAGAGCGTATTCATAGTAACAAATACACAGCGAAGTCATAAATTAATACAGTCATACGTCGACATAGACAGCGTTTTGGATCAGGGGTCCGGCCGTAAGTCGACCTGGCCTTATGTCAGTCCCGGGGGGGGGGGGGTGGTGGTGTCCGACAACTATCAGCTGTAACGTGTTACAAGATGATTTGACGTGGTTTAGCGTCAGTTTAACATACTAACAAAATTCACCTTAGCACAGGAACTATGAGGAAAACGTGAAAAATGTGTGAAGGTCACAAGATGTGAATCACAACATATTAAATAATGAATCACAACATATTAAATAATGACTCACAACATATTAAATAATGAATCACAACATATTACATAATGAATCACAGCATATTAAATAATGAATCACAACATATTAAATAATGAATCACAACATATTAAATAATGAATCACAACATATTAAATAATGACTCACAACATATTAAATAATGAATCACAACATATTACATAATGAATCACACCATAATAAGTTCAGCGACACGTACAAATGTACATGCATACACATACACACCCATATGTATATTCTGTACACACCAAATGAGTGTCGTTTAATTAAGGGCCATAATGCTGTATATTAATCTAAAATGAAATATCTCTGCACAAGTTCCAGGGGAAACAAGCGAACAGTAGAATGCTGACAATGGCAGACACGGTGCCGGGATGAAACAAACTGTATATTTACTTATTTGATTATTTCTTTGATAAAATAAACCATGGGACCTCGTACATACGTCAGTAACTTGGTGAACGTAAATTGTGTCATGACTGAATGTGTTCATGTGTAACTGAGCACGACATAGAACACATCGCATGGTACCCGGGATCTGCAAAGAATAGAACCACTGTACCCTACCACGCATGATCGTAAAAGGCGACTAAGGAGGGTTCGGCATAGGGCCAGCAACCCTATCTGGTATAAAAAAAACTATCACACTGCTACAGAAACAGAAGCAAGGGAAAAAAAAACAAATGCAGGTGGAAGGAGAAATGCTTATCAGGAAAATGAGCCCATGAAGGTTGTGGATGAAAGCCAGCCAATGGAAGTCCCCAGCCCGACTGCAGACTTTCTACACTTAATCAGACTGGAAAACTAGCACAAACCGTCAAGAAAATGCACAGATACAAACTAGACATACTAGGAATACAATAAGCAAGATGGACAGGACAAATCAGAAGGAAATTAACAACACAGTACACAGAAGATACAATAATATGGTCAGGTAAAGAAGATCTTCATGAAGGAGGAGTAGCATTGATTATAACAAAAGAAGCATCAAGAGCATTGGTGAAATGGACCCCTATAAATGAGAGATTATTATATGCGCGCTTAAACTCAAGATTCACGAAGCTGTCTATTATAGTTTGTTATGCACCAACAGAAGCAGCTGGAGAGGAATTAAAAGAAGATTTTTACAATAGCCTCCAAGTCACAATAGAAACAATACCCAAGCATGATATGCTACTCATCTTAGACGACTTCAGTGTAAAAATAGGTGAGAGAAAGGATGATAGAAGAAGAATCATGGGAAGAGAAGGAATCAGAGAAATAATTGAAAATAGAGAAAGACTGTGCAGTTTCTGTGAAGAAAACATGATGACCATCGGAGGGACAATTTTCCAACATAAAAACATCCATAACGTGACTTGGAGGTCCCCAGATAAAACCACAGAAAACCAAATCAATCACATACTAATAAACAACAAGTAGAAACGGTCACTACAAGATGTGAGAGCAAGGAAAGGAGCAGATGTAGGAAGTGATCACAACCTTTTGGTAGCAAAAATAAAACTAAAATTAAGTGACGACAAAATCGGAGAACACAGAAAGACACGTTTTGATACAACAAAACTGAAAGACCAGCAAACAAGGAATGAATTCTCAATAGTACTTAAGAACCGCTTCAGTGTCCTACAAGTTGAAGGAGAAATGTCCATACTAGAGTTAAATAAAACACTACAGGAAACAGCAAAAGAGGTGCTGGGATATCTGAAACGGAGAGAAGAGGAATGGATAAGCGAGACCACATGGGAAAAGATAGAGCAAAGAAAAGAAATCAAGAAAAAATTACTGAACACCAAATCACAAAGGCTAACAGAACAAGTTTTAAGTAATTATGCGCAAAAAGACAAAGAAGTGAAGGAATCATGTCGTCAGTATAAACGTCAATACTATGACAACTTAGCAGAAGCAGCAGAGAAAACAGCATATGCAAATGACATGAAAACCATATACAAAATCACAAAGCAGATGACAGGTAACTTCAGCACAAGATGTAAGCAGTAAGGACACATAAGGGACAATTGGTCAGTGGAGAAATAGAAAAAAATATTGAAAGATGGAGGAAGCACTTAAACACCCTACTAAACAGAACACAAGCAGCACAAACAATAGACATACCTGAAGCAAAAACGGAACTAAACATCAATACAGGACCAATAACAATAAGTGAAGTAAAGGAGGCAATAAAGAAGCTAAAATTAGACAGGGCACCAGGTGAAGATGAAGTGACTGCTGAGATGCTGAAAGCAGAAGAAACAGAAACACCAAAACAACTCTTCCGGATACTACAACAAATTTAGGATCTAGAAAAATCTCCAGAGGAGTGGAAATCTGGCCTTATAGTAAAACTACCAAAGAAGGGTGACCTCAGAGATTGCGGGAACTGGAGAGGCATTACCTTACTGCCACTCACCAGTAAAATATTTTGCAGAGTAATCATCAACAGAATTGTACCAACACTTGAGGGAAAACTTCAGAAAGAGCATGCAGGATTTAGGAAAGGAAGATCATGCATAGACCACATATTTGTACTTAGACAAATATTAGAACAGGCAAACGAGTGGCATAGCATAACATATGCACTGTTTATAAATTCCGAGAAAGCCTTTGACAGTGTCAACAGAGATGCACTGTGGAAAATCCTAAGATGGCTTGGCCTCCCCCATAAGATAGTGAATGTAATCAAAGCTCTATACAAGGGTTTTCAGTGCAAAGTTATCTGTGGAGAACATACCTCCAGCAGCTTTAGGGTACAAACAGGAGTGAAGCAGAGATATGTACTATCACCAACATTATTTATCTTGGCAGTAGACTGGTCCTACAGAAGTGCTGTTTGGGAGGCAAAGTTCCGCAAGGGACATGCAAATGAATGAATGAGTAGACTGGTTAATGAAGGAGGCAACATCAGACAAACGCAGAGGATTACAATGGACTCTTGACACAGAGCTGGAGGACCTTGACTTTGCGTACGACATTTGTCTACTATTAAGCAGCCACAAAGATATGCACGATAAAATAAACAAGCTAACTCAGAATGCAAACAACATAGGACTAAAGAACAACGTAGGAAAGACAAAGTTAATGAAGCAAAATGTGAACAACAGAAATGTAGTCAGAGTAGATAGCAAGTTAGTGGAGGAAGTGAATGAATTTGTATACCTTGGCAGTAGAGTAGTAGCAAATGGAGGCAGCACATAGGGCATCAACAGAAGACTTACTAGAGTAAACCAGACTTTTGCAGTGCTGCAGACTATATGGAAATCTAAAAAACGACTAAGCATGAATACGAAAATCAGGATATTTAAGGAGTAATGTCCTAAGTGTACTACTCTATGGAAGTGAATGCTGGAAAATCACCAAAACCATAGAAAACAATTTGAATTCTTTCAAGAATAAATGTTTACGAAGAATTAGACAAATATTTTGGCTAAACACCATAAGAAATAACATCTTATTAGCAGAAATGCAGATGAAGCCACTGACAGCAATTATTGAGGAAAGACGCTGGCGATGGTTGAGACATGTGCTCCGAATGACTGACAACTCACTACCAAAAATAGCACTAAGATGGACACCACAGGGGAACAGAAGTAAGGGTAGACCAAAAGAGACATAGAGAAGAACAACAGAGAGGATGTTGAGCACTAGATGGCTCACCTGGGCAAGAGCAGAAAAAAAGGCAAAGGACAGTCATTTGTGAAAAACCTTTGCAGAAGCCCCATGTGCCCTGGGCACTTACGGTTCAGAGAGAGAGAGAGAGAGAGAGAGAGAGAGAAGAGAGAGAGAGAGGAAAAAAACAGGAGAAATCGATCCCTTATTCATAAGTGACAGAAAAGAAAAGTGTGGGTTTTTTCTTTTATTAATTAACTTTATTTATTTGTGTGTGTATGTGAGAGAGAGAGTGAGAGAGAGAGAGAGGGAGAGATACGTCATTCACGCTAGAAGTTGGTCTTATTTCTTCATATTCTCAGCCTTGCGGCTCGCAGGATTTCCTCTTCTCCTGAGACAATCCTCTACGTTTTCTTATGACATTAAACAATAAATCTGTAAGGATTTGAACCAAATATATAGGCATAAATCTGCATCTTTGCGACAAAAAAAATTATTAAAATAAATTGTACACATTTATATTTCCTGTCAGTTCTTTTTCGTAGAAGTCAGGGAAATAGAAAAGACATCTGATCTGACTGACCAAGTGGCACAAGAGAATATCAGCCAGTCTGTTTGAAATATCAAGAATCCAATAACATTGATAAGCTTGATCGCCTATGCCTTTCTGTATATCACCTAATGAATACAAGATGTGGTCTTATCTTTGCATGAGTTTATTATTATTGTTTGTATTAATTATTTTTAATGACCACTGTCTATTTTATAGAACTAGTTTTAAATGTTCTATTAAGATTTATTTTGTGTATACACTTTTCAAAAACATTTTATATCTTGTATGAATTTTAATTTCATTGGACACTGCGTTTCACGTAATGAAACTGAATATGTTCAATTTGTTTAACATCAGTCTCCATCTCATCATTTATATCCATGTTTTTAGTGCAAAAATCTTATAATTCGTGTTTGTTATACTTGTACATTACAAATTAACATTTATATATCACACTTCTTGTTTATTATACAGTAGAAATTAACATTTATATATCACACTTCTTGTTTATTATACAGTAGAAATTAACATTTATATATCACACTTCTTATTTGTTATACAGTTCAAATTAACATTTATATACCACACTTCTTGTTTGTTATACAGTAGAAATTAACATTTATATTTCACACTACTTGTGTGTTATACAGTAGAAATGAACATTTATATATCACACTTCTTATTTGTTATACAGTACAAATTATCATTTATATTTCACACTTCTTGTTTGTTATACAGTAGAAATTAACATTTATATTTTCACACTTCTTTTGTGTTATACAGTAGAAATGAATATTTATATTTCACGCTTCTTGTATATTATACAGTAGAAATGAACATTTATATTTCACACTTCTTATTTGTTATACAGTACAAATTATCATTTATATTTCACACTTCATGTTTGTTATACAGTAGAAATTAACATTTATATTTTCACACTTCTTATATATTATACAGTAGAAATGAACATTTATATTTTCACACTTCTTATATATTATACAGTAGAAATGAACATTTATATTTCACACTTCTTGTATATTATACAGTAGAAATGAACATTTATATTTCACACTTCTTGTTTGTTATACAGTACATATTAACATTTAGATTTCACACTTCTTGTTTGCTATATAGTACACATTATCATTTATTTCACACTTCCTGTTTCTTGCACATAAAAGTAATCATTTATACTTCAAACTTCTTTACTTGTTGAACGCGCCAGGATTTTTTTAAACCGGTACAAGTGTATCTGTCTTTCACCTTGCAAAAAAGCACTTCCCTTTAAAAAAAACCGGTTTTCTCATTCGCTACTTTGGCTTTTCTTTTTTTCGAGTATAAGATTAAGCATACTTTATAAACATTAGCTGAAAGTATATGTTTGATTCTCCTCCAGGCAAAATGAGCATTATCTGTCTACTGTTTCCGATTATCTTACAACTGATTTCGCTGGTTACTTTTTACAAGGTTTTTTTTTTATAATATAAACCAGTTACGGTGACTGATGATTTCCAAAAGTTTCGGTTTTTGTCGTTTTTTATCGAGAATTTCCGGTCAACGCGAGCACTGGGCCTTTACTCTTGAGACAGTTTCTTCGCTTTCATTCAATCAAATCATTACTCTTGTCTTGAGTTTTACGTTTTTCATGAAATCATTTTTATCCTAATTAATTTGTAAGTTAACATAATGGAATCATCTTTATTCCTCCTTAATTTTTCGTCAAAATCATGAAATTATCTTCATTCCTCCTTAATGTTTCAGCTAATATCATGAAATATCACTGTACAGTTTTCATTTCTTAAAATAATTCAGAATCGTCAAGTGTGTTTATTCTTTCTGTGTTCTTTTTAAGTTTTTCCAGGATCTCTACATCTTCAAACCTTTAGCTATCTAGGACAATCTCCAGAAGCATCATTCTTTACCTATATATCAAAGATGAGCTCCGTGTTTACATATCTCATGCTGCTGACACATCGACCGCTTTGTTGAGTCTCCCTTTTGCTATTAGTTTCACATCCATTACCTGAGTTATCTTTTCCTCTTAGTCTGTGTTCTGTAAGAAAGCAGGCACCCTATAGGCGGCTTACACTTTGCACGACTGAAGGACACGAACCGGTTTCATGTTTCGTTGTTGGTTTTCTTACTTGTAGGAATGAGGTGGACAAATCTTACGTGTCAAATCCAAAGTTCATTCACGGCTTCTTCTTCAGTTCTAGGCTGGGTCTGATGAAAGTGATTTCATGTAATCGTGACTTCTGATGTGTAGTTGTGATGACTGCCGTGTCTTCTGATGTGTAGTTGTGATGACTGCCGTGTCTTCTGATGTGTAGTTGTGATGACTGCCGTGTCTTCTGATGTGTGGTTGTGATGACTGTCATGTCTTCTGATGTGTAGTTGTGATGACTACATACATATTTCTTTAGTTTACTGTTTTGGTACGTGTGTATATGTTGTGTATGCATGAGAGAGAGAGAGGAAGAGAAAGATTACAGGGGAGAGATTACATAAAGAGTGTATCACAGAATATCCAGTAATGTGAATCTGACTATATTATCTTTCGTAAGCCAAATACCTTGGAGCAGTAATAACTTCAGATGGGAAATGCAGAACAGAAATTAGGAACAGAATAGGCCAAGCAAAGACTGCATTTCAGAGAATGAGAAACATATTATGCAACACATCCTTATCAAAGAATGTTAGATAACGAGTCCTAAAATGCTATATTAAGTCTGTCTTATCATATAGAAATGGAACATGGACAAAAGGCAGGTTCGCACAAAGATCGTAGGATGCAGTAGAAATGTGATTTATCAGAAGAATTTTGCGAATTGCCTGGACTGCAAAGATTACCAATGAAAAATGTATAAGAAAAACTAGAGAGACAAAAAACAAATATTATTCCCCCACCCCCCCACCCCCCAAAAAATACAAGAGAGACAATGTACTTTCACAAAACATGCATTGAAAAGAAGGGCATTTGAAATATTGTAACAAAAGGGAAACTAGAGAGATTAAACAGCCAGCGGTAATACAAGAGAAGTGATAATGGATAGTTTTGCGATATTGTGTAAGAGGAGATCTTCAACTGCACTGATGACCTGCACGAAAGATCGGGTACTGTGGAAAGACATAATAGCCAACGCCAGTTGGACGGCACTTGATGATGATAATGACGACGAAGCTCATTTCGTAAAAGAGAAAAGTGGTTTTTAAATGTTCACCTAGAAGTATGAAAATTATATTAAAATTTTTCTCTTGCGTTATGATAATGATGATGATGATTGCTAACCATCTACCGTTGCATCTCATTTTTAATTTATCAGATATCACCGGCTGTTCTGAGGTCAGAGAAGATGTCCCTACTACCACAGAGAACATGAGACCTTTAACTCCTGCTGGCCTGGCTGTAGTGCCACAGTCGACACTTTTTATGAGTACTACTATGGAGAGGAGGAGAGAGGAGGGAAGGGGAGGTGAGGTGTGATATAAATTAGCATGGATTATTGACCAGCTGGTTCCGTAGCGGTTTTCATGTCAGCTCCAATTCTCAGGCATGAAATTAACCCACTGTACAGACAACACATCCCAACATGCCATCAGCCTTACAACAAAATGGTTGGAAAGAGTGTCTTCAAATGTGGTGCTATGGCTCTTCACGTTTCTAATGTTAAACGGTATCAATACAAACAGGAAGCAGTTCGGTACTAAAAATCCTATATTTTTATCACGATAGCAGAGCTTTGTTTTCTATGCGTCCAGATGGAACAAAAATAAGCCATAAGTCAAAAGATATAAGGAATGTTAGCGACAAAATGAGAGGGTAAAGAGGGGAAAGAGAGAGAGAGCAAAAAGAAGAAGAAGAAGGAGAAGGAGAAGAAGAGCTATCATTCGTTATTAAATATATTTGCTAAACTGAGAAATCGTTACGGATTTTGTCTTTAAAGAAAAACACCACGAACAAAAAATATCCTTTTATAAGGGACTTAAAAAAACGATCTAAAAAAAAACTTTAAAATGATCTAAGAAAACCATTTACTGAAACATCGGGAGTCAGTCTGTTGCTAATCTTGCGGGGCGCTCCAGAAAAATCTGGAGTTTCAGCTGATAATGGGCCGCTGATTGGGCGCTGCCCGCTGGTCAGCACGGCATTCCCAGGTGAAATCTATGGAGTTCGTGCCTTCACAAAGTGTCCTTTCATGATACAGGGGCTTCTGACAGTTCTCTGGGGCATTGTGTGACGCCGTCATTTCCATACATTTCTTCTCTTCTCTTCTTCTCCTTCCAGCATGTGCTGATCTCCATTCACACAGCCCGTGTTTGTGGCAGCTTCTTCTAAGCAGTGTCATACTGCAAAAAAAAAAAGTTTCACTTTCAATATCTGCTTCTATAGATCCCGTTCATAATGCTATAGATTACGTATTTTTGTTCTTCTGTATGTAGTGGTGATGATGATAGGAAAATCTTCATGAATGTTAATGAAGATGACAGGTTCCGTAGTTTGGTGGGTGGTTGGTTTTTTTTTTTTCATTTATCGGGGCAAAAATAAGAAAATAGATTACAACTACCGCAGACAAACAAGCGCGTGCAATTATTTTCTTACTATGATATTCCAAGAGTATTTGTGCGTTCAAGTCTTTCTCTTACCATGATAGAAAAAGATCTGGTCTTTTCTTACCATGATACAAAAAAGATCTGGTCTTTCCCTGTCATGATACAAAAAAGATCTGGTCTTTTCTTACTATGATACAAAAAAGATCTGGTCTTTCCCTGTCATGATACAAAAAAGATCTGGTCTTTCCCTGTCATGATACAAAAAAGATCTGGTCTTTCCCTGTCATGATACAAAAAGATCTGGTCTTTCCCTGTCATGATACAAAAAAGATCTGGTCTTTCCTTGTCATGATACAAAAAAGATCTGGTCTTTCCTTGCCATGGTTAGTGTCTCCAGTATCATACTGCTTGTATTTTTCTTATTGCCGAAAGCTTGGCCTGTGTCATTCTAGTACTGTTATACGTTATAATCTGTTCTGTCATCTAGTAATTATTTCTTGTACCATGATACGCCAAGATTATTTTTATGTTACCAAGTAATTCTCTTTCCGTAAAATACCAAGTTCTTTTTTTATGTCACAAGTCGTTCTCTTAGCATAATACACCAAATTCATTCATCTCTCTGGTATCACATTTGTTGAAGATAGAGGAAGACCAAGGAGAAAATGGCTGCAAGAGATCGTTGATAATCTGCAAATGGATATATCAGCAGCTGGGCATCTTGCTTACAACCGAGAGGCCTACAGGAGAGCTGTTAGGGAGGCAAAGTTCCGCAAAGGATATGGAAATGAATGACTGGCTGTCTTTCTTATCCCGAAAAGCCGGCCCTACATCATTATCTTACTTACCATTATCCACCGCGATCAACTGATTTGTCCATTTAGTTATGTCGCCTATTCTTTGTCATACCGCCACAGACTGCCGTTTCCATTACATCAATATGCACCTAATTGCGTCTAATACACTTCGAATGTTAGCTACTAATGTGTTCATAATTTATCTTATCAATTTTAGTCGATATTTTATACAGACAAAACATTATTATGTGTCCCTTCTCCATCTTGTTTCGTGTGCCAAAAAAAAAAAGAAATTATATTTTATTAGTCCCTCCTTTATGACATTTGCATATTTGTCCCCGCCCCTTTGTCCAGATTATAAACCCTGAAACACAGAAGGGTTTGGTCTGCTTTCTCTATACAAAAACAGTCCTCTTACGCCATAAAATCCCCGGACATGACGTCGTTCATGGAGGACAACTCTGCTGTTTACACATGACGCCGCTTGTGGAGGACAACTCTGCTGTTTACACATGACGCCGCTTGTGGAGGACAACTCTGCTGTTTACACATGACGCCGCTTGTGGAGGACAACTCTGCTGTTTACACATGACGCCGCTTGTGGAGGACAACTCTGCTGTTTACACATGACGCGGCTTGTGGAGGACAACTCTGCTGTTTACACATGACGCCGCTTGTGGAGGACAACTCTGCTGTTTATATAGAAGCACCACAACTCTTGTCCTACCTTAATCTCCGAAATTGTAAACCAAAAAAAAAAAAAACAAATTGAAAACCTGCAAGATGATAAACTTCTTCTTCTTCTTCTTCAGCTTTCCGGGCCATTAAGGCTCATAGTTCGCCTCCATTCCTCTCTATTCCTGATATTCTCTCTCCAACTGATGACACAAATTTCTTTTATATCTTCTTCTATATTGTCTTTCCATCTCTGTCCTGGTCTACCCCTTGGTCTCGTTTCCCTCAACTCTTGTGCACATATCATTTTCGTTTGTCTGTTCTCTTCCATTATTTCTAAATAGTCCAGCCAGCTTAGTCTGTTCAGTTTCAAGACATTTATTATTCGTTGGAATTTATATAAGCTGTTCAGTTCAGTGTTCTTTCCAGCTCTTCATTCTCCTCTGTTGGTATCCCTTATGGCCCTAAAGATTCTTCTTAGGATCTTGTTCTCAAAGATCTGCAGTTGTTGTTCATCTTTCATTGTTGTACTCCACGTTTCTGATCCATACATGACGGCAGGTCTTATTATAGTTTGGTAGATTGTTATTTTGGTGTTTTGAGACAGGATTTTATTTTTTATTTTAACAGGTATTCCAAGGCAATATTTTATTCTCTATTTGTACTCTGCTTTTAATTTCCTCGCTTACTATGTTGTACCTAGATATTTGTATGTTCCTGCTTTCCTAATAATCACATCGCCAACATTTATATAATCTGGATCATTCTGCCTCTGGTCTCTTGGTATCTCCATACACTCTGTCTTATCTTGGTTAATTTGGGGTAGTTGGGCCCATACTCTAACCCCCCCCCCCCGCCTGGAGGACCAGGGCGTGGCAGCTTGCGTACCCTGACCACACCCAGAGCTACACCAGCGGGAGTTTTACTCCTGGCACCTCCAACCAAGTTTGGAAGGTCTGCTCGGGTAGGGGTCAGACGAAGATGATAAACAGGAACAAATAAATGCACTCTATACATATAAAAAAATTACTTTAATACACTAAACCAGTGGTTTGTTTTCAGCCTTTTACCACAAAGAGACCAATTTTCTATATATCTTATAGCACTGCTGTCTTATGACGTAAAATCGAAATATCATAAACCATTAATGGCTTTTATCCAGATAGGTCATACTTAAATGATAGTATAGCTGCATACCACTTGCGTTCCGCCCACTAAAGGTTGGGAACCTCTGGTCTAAAAAACCATAGCTCTCTTAGCCACGAGCTACAAAGCGACGTAAGACACTGTTAACTTTCTACACGCTATACATGCATAATCCCTCTATTTATCCATTCGTTGCCCTACATCTCATGAAGAGATAACTTCCACTAAGTAGACATCACAAACACGCAAACAATTCTACAACAAATAAACGAAAGAAAGAAGACACAAAACATAGGCCATGATTTTCTAAACAGTTTAAAACGAAATCTAAACTGACAGCCCGGTTAATGAAATAGATCTCTGATTCTTCCTGTAGTTTGGGGGAATGAATGAATGAATGAATGAATAATCTTTATTTTTAAAGGGTAAAGAATTGGGCACACAGGCCCGTCTTACATTCTGCCCTTCATCACTCCATCTTTCATTCTTCCCACACACTTGATTTAGTACAAATATACAAATTAAATTAGGAAAAAACATATCAAAAGAGTGTAAGATTTAACTACTACATTCAAAGTAAAAGAGAAGAAGTAATTAACCTAATAAAATAGCACCACGCACACATACATACGCAGACATATACATAAACAAAAATACATTTTAAATACAGATCTTCTAACATATTTTTTAAAACAGACATTAAAATAATTTCTAACAATATCTAACAAGTTGCTTTTCTAACTATGTCATTTTAGTACTTGATGGTTGGCGAGTCACGTATTGAGAGAGTGCTGGTTATTTTAGTAAAGCAAGTAAATAATGAAACAGGTTTGAGTTAAAGGATGAAGTATTACCAATGGATTTTAAATGGTAGGGGAGGGTGTTCCAGAGCTTCACTGCAGAGTATGCAAGGCTTTTCTTGTACATATCAATCCTGGGTTTAGGAAGAAGACAGTTTTTTAAACGCTGGCTATGTTTAGTGTTATACGTAAACAGTGACCACAAGTAAGGCGGAGCATTGTGCGACAGAATTCTGTGAACAAACTTAACTTTGTTAAAAATGATTCTATTTTTGAGGGGTAGAATTTTGAGTTGTTTGTGTTGACCTACAGTCTATACTGGATGTTTGTCACAAATAAGACTCAATGCTCGCTTGTGAAGTGGAGCCTTTTTGTGTTTGAGACTGAGCATCCATCCAAGATTGTGGAACAGTAATCTAAGTGTGTTTGTATGTGTGGTATGTAGTATATCTTTCTTGTGTCTTTGACGATAAAGTGTTTAATTTTGGCTAATTGGTAAACTTTCTGTGCAATCAAGTTTGTTAGGTTATATACGTGAGAATTCCAAGTTAAATGCTGATCAATGATGAGTCCTAGGGTTTTATGTTCATGAACATTTTCTATTGCCTTAGTCCCAGCACAAAGCTGTAGAGAAGTTTTTGTTGCATTCTGCAGTTTCTGTCTTGTAGTGATGAGCATGGATTTTGTTTTGTTGGTGGTTATCAACATACCATTTTTATTGATGTCATAGTCACTATTGTAAACAGTACAGTCATCAGCGAAAAGATCACACGAAGAGTGCTTTAAATGTAGTGGTAGGTCGTTAATATAGGTAGCAAAGAGAAGAGGACCAAGAATGGAGCCTTGAGGAATACCGGTATCAACCACAGACGAGCCAGATATTTTGTTTCTAAAGCAAACTACTTGTTTTCTACCTGAGAGAAAAGATGTAATAAATTTTGTTAGGTCAGGGTGTAATCTATAGCCTTCCAGCTTTTTTGCAAGAATATCATGATCAATCATATCGAAGGCTTTCTTAAAATCAACAAAGACAGCACTGCACAATTTGTCATCATTTATATTAGACAGCCAGCTTTCTGTCATTTTAGTTAATGCTGTGTGCCAGGAGTAATTTGGTATAAAACCTGACTGACTGTCTATTAGTAGATTGTTTTCTTGCATGTGGAGCAGTGTTAACTTTTGTATGTGCTTTTCAAGAGGTTTAGACAGTGATGACAGAATGAATATGGGTCTATAGTTTGAGAGGTCACTAGTCTGTCCAGATTTCAAAAGAGGAAAAACTTTGGCGAGTTTAAAAGCGTCAGGGAAATATTGTTTGTCAATGCACAAATTGTATAAGTATGTTAGTGTGTCTGTGATAACTGGTGCAGCGTAGCGTAGTATCTTGTTATTAATGTCATCACATCCTGCTGAGTTAGTGTTCTTTAAGGACCGGATGTAATTATAAACCTCACCGACTGTGAGTAAAGAAATATTAATTTGTTTTAGCTTACACATTTACTGTCGCTGAAAGTTTTCAACACGCTCAGGTCGCAATTAGGGGTCGGTAATGAAGATTTTAGAATACTGATTTCTTCCCTAAAATGTTCACTGAAGTTAGTGCAAATACGTTCACCATTAAGTGTTTGTGGGTCAGATTGCTTCCTTTTATTTACAAGAGTATTAATTGCTTTCCAGATTGATTTACTATCAGTTTTGTCTTTCACCAAATTTCTGAAGTAATTTTTCTTTTCCTGCCTAATTAAATACTGCACCTTATTTCTAAGTGAACGATAGCTACTGAAATTTCTGCTTTTGTGAGCTTAATCCCGTTTCCTCATGAGTTGCAAGATATCAGGAGTTATCCACGGGGATTTTGTTACGTGTTTTACTCTCATTTCTTTGATAGGGACATGTTTGTCAAAAATATTTCGAAATATCTTGATCCAGTATTCGATAGCTTCATCTGGATTTGTTAACTGGAAAACGTACGTAAGAGGTGAAGCTTTTAGATCAGTTAAAAATAATTCCAAGTTAAAGTTTTCAAAGTTTCTATATTTGATGCAGGTATGTTTGTGTTTAGGCATTTTATACCCCTTATGTGACCACGTACAGCAGACCGGGTAGTGATCACTCAGCGACACATGAGGGACAGTACATTCAGTAATGTTTCCTGGATCAGCTACATAAATATGATCTATTAATGTTGATGATGATTCAGTTACTCTAGTAGGTTTGTTAACAATTTGGGAGAAGTTGTAAGATGTTAAAATGTTCTTCCATGTAGGATTTGACTGGTTAAGATCTATATTGAAGTCGCCTAGAATGATTATATCCTTGTATTTATAAGTTACAGCATCATCCATCATGGTCGCAAAGTGATCATACCACTCGGCTGAAGCATTTGGATTTCGGTATATATAACTAATTAGAATTGGATTAAGATTTGATATTTTGATTTCTAGCATAATACGTTCAACCTCTGATGTTTCCAGGTCTTCTCTTCTACAAAATTTAATTGTGTTAGAAATGTAAACGACTAAACCTGTCTCAAGCTTCCTAATTGGGTCGCGCCTGATCAAATTAAAACCATCTATTCTTATATCATTGTCTGTGATGTTTTATGTAATCTGCTTTCAGAGAAACCAAAAATATGAAAATGTTGTTGAAGTATATGTGTAACCACAGGGAGTTTTCCTAACAAGTGATAAACATTTAAGTGGCCAACACGTAGGAAGAAGTATACAGTATGGTATCTATGTCATGGTCGAGTGCAACCAAGTGATTATGTTACAGGTACAAGTGCAGGCAAACATGGGAACTAAGTCATTATTTCTTATCTAGAGAAGACCGTCTTGGAAGGGTACATAATGGGAAAAAGAAAGAGAGGAAGACCAAGGCGAAGATGGCTGCAAGACATCGTTGATGATCTGCAAATGGTAAAGCAGTATTACTGCACTACTTAAAGCAGTGAGTCATTTCTTGCTGTGTGATGTGACACGAACTATTACATTCAAACGATGAGCATTAGGCTCGAAGACTACCAACATATGTTACAATGATATTCTCTCTGTAACGGGACAACCCAGGTAACACTGACTCCACTACTCATCCATACACTACATTGACCAGTTACAAGTAATTCACTAACTCAACACCACTGATGACACATACATGAATCCAAGAAATTACAGGATTCAGCAAACACAATGTAAATGTTTAATGATGAGATCCCATTTGTACGATGAGTGTTGTAACGATGTAGAGTGTAAAACTTGATGGATACAATTACAAATGATCATCCAAAAGAAACTTAAGTCCGGGCGACTAGCCTCGCCATAGGACCAGGTCAGACATTCAACATTTGTCCAAAAAACGTGGACAAATCGACATACAAATCTACATGGCTATTACAACAATTTGTCTTAAGAAAAACAATCCATCACTACAACAATTTAACTACCGAATCTCTATCCCATCCTAGAATCAAACACACAACCTCTCGCTACAACATTCTGACCAAAAACTAACTTCTCAGCCCATGCACACCTCCAGCCTAACCTAAAAACCACGTGACTCAGAATTCTCTCGAAACACGTGCTTGGCATACAGTGATGAGTTGTGGTCTACCAGACCACAACCACAGGGTTATACACAATACAATCTGTACAGAATGTTATTCTGTTACAATGGATGCATCAGCAGCAGGTCATCTTGCTCACAACCGAAAGGCCTACAGGAGTGCTGTTAGGGAAGCAAAGTTCCGCAAGGGACATGCAAATAAATGAATCAATCAATCAATCAATAGCCAGGAACAGGACAATGAAAATAGGGGTACTAACGCTGGCAAGACCGGATGTAGGCTTGGTAAGGCCCTAAGCTGTAAAAAAGAAAAAATCCTGGAGCCCCTTGTGGTGCTCGGTCTACTAATCCGGTGGTCAGTGTTCAAATCCCAGCAGTGGGGTTTTTTTCTGGTACCCACCATAAAATTCGCCTGGGTCGACCCGGTCTCTAAAAATGAGTACCAGGGAAATGTATGAAGGTAAAGGCCAGGCGTGATACGGATCCCGTCACACTTTCATGTACCAAAGGTCAATGAAAATACTGGCCTAACACCGTATCCCCAATATGCCTTAATGTCATGGAAACGGGAATTTTACCTCTTTTTTTTTACCTTTACCCCTGTGAGACCATGCAAACTGTGAGCCCCTAATCCGAAGCTTGTTTTAAGTCTAACTCAGGCACAGCCTGGCTTCCATTGCATGTCTCAGTGACATAGCAGGAATGTCCATCTTTTTTTTCACATCTTGACAGAAGATTAATTCTTCCATGCACATTTCTTAACGACGGGCGACAAGCCGTGAAATGTTTACGATGTCATTTTTTACAAATCATTCAGAAGCACATTTTAAACATGTTCCTTGTATTCTGAAGGTCTGGGTGTATTTTAAAACATGAAGCGAGAGCAGGCTGAATGAATTTGTTTCTTAGTGTCGATTGCCGAAGAAAATACTGAAATGGACTGACTGGTGTTGGCAATCCCCCTTCTGCATTTATAATACTTTCAAGTTGTGAATTATATATTTCTGACTAAAGAAGATGTTCTTTATTAATACAGACTTTATCTTCTCACACATCCAGATTTCTGTTGTTTTAGATTAGGTTTCACAAACATTACAATTTCACTAAATCAGAGGAAGTCCGATGAAATGTTCTCTCTACAGAATTCATTTAATTCTGGCAAATAAGATATTCGACTTAAAATTCAAAACATCACGTGTACTAAGATGCAATATGACATACTCTGTTAGTTTCGTCGTTCAAGCACATCAGTATCAAACTATCATATTCTACATGCAGCATTTCTCAATGTTTTCAACTTCATATTATTCTATATTTGATACGAGAACATTTCCTAACTCCGTATTATATCAGGTGTGCAACACGTGGTCAACTAGTTCCTCGTATAAAATCACTCTACTCGAAGTTCAAAACGTATAAATTCTTCATAATCCCTTAAATAACTTGAAACACATCTTCAGTCTGTCCTAGAACTACTTCTGTAAGACTGCTTTTCCTGAGTATCTATTGCTCTAATTGTCCATCTATTCCAACTGTCGTTATCTACGTCTTCTTTCTCTCTCGTGTCTTCTCTGGTGTGTGTTCTCCTTCTGCTGTTCTTCTCTGATTGTCCTCTTCTTCTCTTGTTTGGCTCGGTCTCTGCTCACCGACCCTCCTTGTTCCTCCGTCTTCGGGGCTCCGTCCTCTGTTTCCTCCCCTCTACTTCTTCTTTCTTCTTGGTTCTTCTTTCAGTTTGGTTGCCCTTCCCCTTGGCACCTGGAGACCAAGACTGTCCTGTCAAACATGGTCTATGTAGGAAAGACACCAGGCAGAATAGAAGAGGCTGCGTGTTTTGTTCTCGTGCCTTTTTTTTGTTCCGTTCAGAAACTTAATAAACTGATTTTCTGTTCTTCTTATTTGACGCCCAAAAGTGAAAAAAAAGTATCCTGACATTGTTTTCTTTTTTCTCCAAAATGATTTTTTCTTGTCCTCTCTCTCTCTCTCTCTTTCTCTCTCTCTCTTTCTCTCTCTCTCTCTCTCTCTCTCTTTCTCTCTCTCTCTCTCTCTCTCTCTCTCTCTCTCAGCTATCAAAAATATATTTCAATTGAAACAGAAATAGCTGCTGTCAAGTTCAGTCTTGTTTATTTTTAAATGCTTATTTATTTCTATACAGAAAGTCCCTGTTAAACAAATTTCTATGTTCTTATGTGAATAATCTCAACTTCGAATGAATTTTTTTTGGTAATATATACTTTATAGTCGTTTTTAATGTTCCTTTTAAAACCTGTTTTAAAAATTTAGATCAGGTGTAAAAAAATAGTTCCGGCTAAAAAAAAAGTCAAAACATTGTCCCACCTCTCCAAAAATGTTAGGAAATTTCCAACAACAGCGTAGACAGTGGTGCAACAGAGAAGGTTAATCTGATCCTATAGCAGAAGAAACATAGAAAAACAGAACAAAAACACGATATCGTGTACATAACAATGTGCTCATGGAAGATAGATATAATAAAGCAAACATAACTGATCGCCTGACAAAATCAAAAGAAAATGGAACATAATACGAATCTTAGATTGTGTGGAGATGAAATACAAATAATGTTTTCCTAACGTATAGAAAATGGGCGCAGAAAGAGAGGAGGAAAGGCGAGGAAAACTGTTTTTCTTTCGTGATCCGAGCATGCTGTTGAGGGTTTACAATATTTTACTTAGAGGGAAAAAATTACTCTCTTTCTTCCCATCCAGCTTCATAGTTTTTGTACGAGTGTCTCAACACTGTCGTCTGTGTTATTGTACGGAGTACTATCAGTCCAATGTCAATCACTACCGATGTTTAAACAGAAATGTCCGGACACAGCTGTCATTTGTCAATAAACCAAGCCATATTCTGTTCAGTTATAAATTCTTTAAATTCTGGTTGTCCCGTGCGCTTCTATTTACTCTAATTATAAATGATAATGTTTTTTCCCCTGGCAATGATTTAGAGTTCTTCTAAAAAAAATGGGATATTTGTGTAAGCCTGAACAAATGAGAACACAAACATACAGTCATGGACAGCAATCTAGACCATGTTAAACACAAACATCAGAGTTATAGAACAAGCTCTTTGAGATTACCGAACGCTCTGAAATGCACACTAAACAGAAAAACTGATAAGAAGTGCAGATCAATACAGGACTAACTAGGACTTGATCACAGTGGTTTGGGGGGAAAAGACCGGTACACAAGACTTCCAGTATTTCAACGTATGCGTAAATCCAGGACTCTCATGAATAAACTGGGAACATTAAATGAAAGCAATGGGAAAAACATTTCAGAACAGAATAGACGGAAACAATAAGGTTTTACATTACGAAATTGGAAATTACTCATGAAATAGTGTGAATGGCCAAACACAGATAACCTTTGTATACCGCGGCCAATACTCGACTAAATAATATTTAAAGGGATGAAGTGTTTACAAAAAAGGAGAAACACAGCACACTGTAAACGGTCATGAAGTGCACAGGAGAATGTTCAAAGAAACTATCAAGAGTGAACAAATGTTTGTTATCGATTATTAAATGTTTACTATGAGACACTTCAAAAGATCAACCGCATTAAATAAAACGAAACCAGAGCTAGTGAAAACAAGATGTTTTGTTTTTTTTTAAGAAAACTACCAGCAGTGTTAGAGTGGTGTAGGGATTAGTCCAGTAGTCTCTGGCGAGGAGATGGTAGTTCGAGCCCCTTCCTAAGGCGCCCCAGACTTTCAGTTGTAGAAATGAGTGACCATCTCATGGATTTAGAACAAGAAAGGGGGGGGGGGGGGTCTTGCCATGACGCTGACCACGTGACCCTCTAGTTTGGTGTCAGTCAAGGAAATTATTGACACTGACACTACATTCATAAATGCTTCTGTGGAATGAAAAGCTGTTTTTCTTTTTTTTTTCTTTCACAGAAAGAACTACAAGAGAACATTTTAATACGTTAGATTTAGATTTCAATATGATTTAACTCAGAATTCTGATAATATGAATAAATATTCGAACTTTTACACTTGACCTATCTAGCATTGTTGTGTCGAAGCCCCTTCTCTAGTAGGTTTAATTTTAAATAGATCCATTAAACAATTCGATGTCTGAGTTAATTTATCTTCAGGCGGTGAGAAACATTAACAATTATCACGCTAAACAATCTGTTGTCTGAGTTAATTTATCTTCAGTCGGTGAGAAACATTAACAATTATCACGCTAAACAATCTGTTGTCTGAGTTAATTTATCTTCAGTCGGTGAGAAACATTAACAATTATCACGCTAAACAATCTGTTGTCTGAGTTAATTTATCTTCAGGCGGTGAGAAACATTAACAATTATCACGCTAAACAATCTGTTGTCTGAGTTAATTTATCTTCAGGCGGTGAGAAACATTAACAAGTATCACGGTAAACAATCTGTTGTCTGAGTTAATTTATCTTCAATCAGTGAGAAACATTAACAAGTATCACGCTAAACAATCTGTTGTCTGAGTTAATTTATCTTCAGGCGGTGAGAAACATTAACAAGTATCACGGTAAACAATCTGTTGTCTGAGTTAATTTATCTTCAATCAGTGAGAAACATTAACAAGTATCACGCTAAACAATCTGTTGTCTGAGTTAATTTATCTTCAGGCGGTGAGAAACATTAACAATTATCACGCTAAACAATCTGTTGTCTGAGTTAATTTATCTTCAGGCGGTGAGAAACATTAACAAGTATCACGGTAAACAATCTGTTGTCTGAGTTAATTTATCTTCAGGCGGTGAGAAACATTAACAAGTATCACGGTAAGCAACCCGTTCCCTGAGCTTCTGACAGCCAAAAACAAGCAGCGGGTTGCACAAGTAGCAGAAGAAATAACTACAGATTTGTCTCACTCTTTGACGATCACCGATACAAAAAAATATAACTCTGATTTTTTTTCCCCAGAATTTACAGAGAGAACAAAGATGACTGGTCACTGACCAGGGCGGTGTTGTAGTTACGGCAACTAGCGAGCCCGAAACAAATCAAGATCATATTTGAGAGTCATCTTGATAGTAAGACTTTTGTGTTCTCCAGCGTGACAACGTAATAAGGTTTTGAATGCTTTCATACTTCGGGGCGATAGTCCATAGGTTTATAGTATTGTGACAGCAATCACTATCACCCATTCCTCATCAGAATAGGTGCCATTTCAGAATACTCACGGCGCGATCAGCTAAAGACACATATTCACAACACAGATTCAAGAAAAAAATAAAAAGGTCGGAGATTGTGAGTATCGAAGGTACAAACCAAAATAGCAGAAAGTAAATGAGGTACTCCAAGTACTATAATTGTGTTTGAAAGAATAAAAAAGAAATTATCTGCCTTTACAGCAACATCGGGTTGTCTCATAAAGGCAGTTCCTGTGACGATATATTTGATGGTGTTTCGCTCTAAGCTGTTGCTTCCAGTGTCACTTTTGCGTTGTCAATCAATCAAGTGCCGTGCCATGTGGCATAGGCGATCATTTCTCTCCACAATTCCCTGTCTTTAGACTTGATTATGAGATCCGCCAGTGACTTTCTTCCTAGCCACACTGACAGCCCATCCAGTAACTTTTCTATCTGTCTTCCTCTGCCTTTTCTTCCCTCAGTTTTTCCAGTTGCCACAGTGTGTTTCAATTTTCCTCTTCTCAGAAAATGTCCTACAAATCTCACTTGTCTGCCTCTGATATTTGCTGTAATGTGCCTTTTAACTCCAGCCTCTCTTAAGACTTCTTAGCTTTTGTGTTGCAGAAAAGTAGAAAAGTTAAACAGACGTATTTATCTCTGATCTTTGCCTGATGTAGAATTCCCACTAGAAACGTGTTAATTTTTGTTCCTCATCTTTGATCTCCATTGTGAATCTAACAGATGTGGGGGCGACCCTAAAGGCTAAGACATCGTGGATCAAAGTTGCAGTCTGGAAGTCTTGGCGTGGTACCTACACAGTAGCGGACAACATGGAATAAACGGGTCTTCTTATATTTTCACTATATTTATCAATAAGGCAACGACAGATTATACTCAAAGATATCATCATCAGCAGGAGCAGGAACTTGCAGACCTCTGGGAGTTATGATAAAGAGAAGCTCTGATTCTTTACACTGTCAGAAGTTTAAAGGACTGAAACTTGACTGTGGGGGGGGGGGTTGGTACTTCCTCCGACGATAAAGCTGAAGGTTGTTTTACTCTCTATACATCATCATCATCATCATCACCATCACGGAGTGTTTTGTAATTATTCGGCTCCATATATTTACGAATGTTTCTGGCCCCACGTGAAGTCTAATATATTAAAATTCCCCTTCCTACAGGTATCTTTAAATCCCCAAATGAAACAGGAAGGATCAAGTAACATGTCTGTTCTCATCTATAAATCTTACACAAGCCAATGGGTACACAGACACATAAATTCCGTGAAGAAAATTACTAAGAGAAAAAAAAAACCAGCTAGTGTTAGATTACTACTGAATTGAGAGGGCGTTTTTTTTTTAGGGTGGTCTCTGACATTCTAAAATGTTCAGACAGCCCAAAAATAAACCAGAACGACACAAGAAAAGATACAAAACTGGATTGCGTTATACCGGTTGATTCTCTGAACTGCAAAGGTTAAATGTGAAGTACCGCCAACAACAAAATTCATCTGAGAATAATAACAGATTTGGCATTTGAAAATCAACAGTAAACCCACAAAAACATAATCACAAGCAAGAGTTAGACCAGACTTTAGTGGCAGAAGACGTTAGATGATTCAAGTATTCTCAGAGGCTTTAAAGTCAAGCCACACTCTTTTCTTCCTCTTCTCCAGCTTTCCGAGCCATTAAGGTTCACTGCTGAAGATAAAGTTCGCCTCCATTCCTCTCTATTCCTAATCTTCTCCCTCCAGTTAGTGACACACATTTCTTTTATATCTATCTCTTTCCGTCTTTGCCTTGGTCTACCCTTTGGTATTGTTTCCCTCATCTCTTGTTCATACATCATTTTCGTTTGTCTATTCTCGTCCATTCTTTCTACATGCCCCAGCCAGCGTAGTCTGTTCAGTTTCAAGACATTCATAATTCGTTTAAATAAGCTGTTCAGTTCCGTGTTTTTTCTAGCTCTCCATTATCCATTGTTAGTATCCTTTATGGGCTCAAAGATTCTTCTTAGGATCTTGTTCTCAAAGATCTAGCCATATTCTTTACAGAAAATAAAATACAAGATTTTAAGGGAATCATGTTACTTTGTTTTCAAACGTAAATATTCAAATATGAACCAACACATTCACCGCTATTCATGGCAACAGATGTACTCACCCACCGCTATTCATGGCAACAGATGTACTCACCCACCGCTATTCATGGCAACAGATGTACTAACACCTAACTAATTATATACAAGACACAGATTAGACAAATTGTCTTGTAAATCTCAGAGATATGGAACAGTACAAACAAGATGAAGCACAACTACAAATCTTTGAAAACAGAATCTTGAGAAGTTTTTGACCGATTAGAGAACAGAAGCTTTGGACCGGTTAGAGAACAGAATTTTTGGACCGATTAGAGAACATAAGTTTTGGACCGGTTAGAGAACAGAATTTTTGGACCGATTAAAGAAACTATTATCACAAGAACGAAAAATTAGAAACAACGAAGAAATTCACACTCTATTCCAACCTCCACTTACAACTACCATTAAATAACAGACTGAGATGGCTCGGGCACTTGGAGGGGATGGTCGAGAACATACAGACAAAAAGGGCTTATACAGAAGAGATAAGCGGAGACAGACCAAAAGGCAGACCAAGACAACAGGGGCGTGACAACCTGGGAAAGAAACATAGGAGCCCTGGGAGTTGGCAAGAGAAGACTAAAACAGAGAGGAAGAGACACAAGTCTTGTCTCAGCAATGAGACTCAATGGATCTGAAAACTGAATGAGCGAATGATTGTGTTATGGGCCACGTAAGCTGTCTGGTTTAAGGTCGCTGGTTTGGAAGCTCTGCTTTACTAGCAACGCATTGTAGCGCCTGGTATATGGAGTGTTTTACTCGTAGTTTTATTAATCCTGATCTGGCCTGTGGCGTTTTGTACTTCTTTTATGTTCTTATTATTCGTGCTACAAATATTGTTTTCTTTCTCTCTCTCTCTCTTTCACTCTGTGTGTCTCTTTCTGTCTCTCTTTCACTCTGTGTCTCTTTCTGTCTCTCTTTCTCTCGTTCTCTTTCTCCTGATTCTCTCTCTCATTCTCTCTTTTCTCTATCTCTTTTTTCTCTTTCTTTCTTTCTCCAGCAACAGTAAGTCTCTCTTTTAAATGATGTATCTGACTATAAAGAATGTGACAGAATATGTTAATTCCTTTATACAACTGAATATGTTCATGAGAGGTTTTATGTAAATGTTTTATCACTTTATTTATGCTGATCATTTATCTAATGTACCGAGTGAAGGCTTGTGACAGAGTGAATGTTGAGAGAGGTAGGGCACAATGTTAGACGAGCCTAGGCGCCAAATTCGTTACCCTTTGAAAATAAAATTCGTTCGTTCGTTCGTTCTCTCTTTCTCTTTCTCTCTCTTCTTCTCTCCCTTTTCCTCTATCACTCTCTCTCGTTCTCTTTCTCTCCCCCCCCTTTCTCTCTCTCTCTCTTAATCTAATTCAAAGTGTACCCAATGCTTAAGCATTTGCCTTACTAAATCTTGTCTTCATCTATTTAAAAACCCGTGCTTATTCTGCTGCTCATCTGTGGAATATCCTTCCATCCTGTATTAAAAACTATGCTCCTTGATACAACTGCAAACTTTTTCAGTATTTGCTTGATATCGACTACATGCTTCCACTGAATTTAATTGATTTTTTTCTGAATATTTGATTGGTAGGTATTTATAAATGTTAGACTGCGAGAAATATATTTTGCACGTATGTAATTACTTTCTGTATTGAGTTCGCGGATAAGAGTGAAAGGTAAATGGTTTATTTTATTTATTTTTCTCGGCTTTGTCAATGTTGATTTTGTTTGTTATACGCGTGTCATATTTGCAGAATGTCTGGATCAGAAAGAAAGTTGTGTGATCAAGGGCAGAATGTCAGATGGGTCTGTGTGCCCAGTTCTTAACGCTTTGGAAATTAAGATCAGTTAGTCAGTCATTCAATCAGTCAGTCTCTCTCTTTCTCTCTCTTTCTCTCTCTCTCTCTCCTTTCGGTACTTCAAGCAAGGCATGTATTTTTCCACACAAAGCAGTTCTGAACTCTAAAATCTTGTTCAATACATGTACGTTTAAAAAAACAAACTCAAATATATGTCCACTTCTATTGCGAAAAGACTCTACTTTAGAGAATGTGTCTCTAGTCCAGTGCACGATATGTTGCCCGTCACAAGCCGTTATACTTGTTTTCGTTATAATACACTTAATTTATGCACTTTATCCCGAGTTCATTTCTTCTTTTGGATCTTGTAGGTAGTCTATCTGATTTCGAAACATCTCATTTCGTTGATTTTCTATATACGCCATGCCTGGTCTTGCTGTAATTGTATTTCGCTTCATATTATCCATTCTGTCCATTAACTAGCAAAAACATTTCTCAGGCTTTCTCAAAATCTCAGACGTGGCCCAAGTCTAACAATGGCACAAGAGCGTTGGTATAAACATGAAGTACTTCAGCTACCTTTCTCGCGCTTATGTGCTTTTTGTCTGATAATTACGACAGTCTGGTAAAATGAACTTGTTGTGGTGAACAATGAACTCTCAGGGAAGTAGAGAAATGTATGTTGTTACTTGCCAGCATTCTCCTAATATGTTTGAACTTTTCATGACTGATTTGTTCTGGTTATCAGTTCATATATATATATATATATACATATACAATAATCTTTACTCCATGCTGTAGACAGATATGTTGAGTCTGCCTATGGGTTGTTGAACTTGTCTCTCGTCATTAGGGTAAATTCTTTGGTGGTTGACCAAGATAAGTTCATTTAGTTCATCAATGTTGGCTGTGTTTGCTCGGAGATCTTCTCTATATAAAAGGGATGGCAACTGCAGTAAAACTGGTTTAAATAATAAAGGTAGATAAAGGTGTTGAATCATGGACAATAGGCAAGTCTGCACAAAAATCATTGGAAGCAGCAGAAATGTGGTTTATTAGAAGAATGTTGCGAATCCCCTGGACAGCAAAAATAACTAATGAAGAATGTATGAGAAGAGCTGGAGAGACAAAAAACCTTGTCAGAAAGATAAGAGAGAGACAATGTACTTTCATATGACATGCAAACAGAAGAGAGGGCATTGAAAATATTATAACAACAGGAAAAATAGAAGGAAGAACATGAAGAGGAAGACCACGAGAAATGATACTTGACAGTCTGACGGGATGGTGTGAGAGGAGATCACCAACTGAACTGATGGCCTGCATGAAGGATCGGGTACTCTGGAGAAGCATAATAGCCAACGCCAGTCGGCACGGCACCTGATGATGATGATGATGAAATAAAGGTGTATGGTGCAGTTTTACAAAGTGAGGGAGAGAGTGAGTAAAGTGTGAAAAAACGAATAGAAAGTATGAGAATGTATACATGAAAAACATCATCATCATCATCATCATCAGGTGCCGTGCCGACTGGCGTTGGCTATTATGCTTCTCCAGAGTACCCGATCCTTCATGCAGGCCATCAGCTCAGTTGGTGATCTCCTCTCACACCATCCAGTCAGACTGTCAAGTATCATTTCTCTTGGTCTTCCTCTTCATCTTCTTCCTTCTATTTTTCCTGTTGTTATAATATTTTCAATGCCCTCTCTTCTGATTGCATGTCATATGAAAGTACATTGTCTCTCTCTTATCTTTTTGACAAGGTTTTTTGTCTCTCTAGCTCTTCTTATACATTCTTCATTAGTTATTTTTGCTGTCCAGGGGATTCGCAACATTCTTCTAATAAACCACATTTCTGCTGCTTCCAATGATTTTTGTGCAGACTTGCCTATTGTCCATGATTCACTTCCATATAACAAGATAGGTTCAATATAGCATTTTAGGATTCGTTTTCTAACATTCATTGATAAAGATGTGTTAGCTAATATGTTTCTCATTCTCTGAAATGCAGTCTTTGCTTGGCCTATTCTGTTCCTAATTTCTGTTCTGCATTTCTCATCTGAAGTTATTACTGCTCCAAGGTATTTGAATTTCTGCACCTACTTTAGAATGGTTCCGTTTAATTTAATACTGCATGCTGGTGGATTCTGTTTCTTAGATATAACCATAGTCTCTGTCTTTTTTTATGTTCAAAGTAAGAACTTTCTGTTCACTTTCTTTGGCGAATTTATCCAAGAGATTTTGCAGGTCTTGTTGGTTCTCAGCTATCAGTACTGTGTCGTCAGCATATCGAAGGTTGTTAATATTGTATCCTCCAATTTTTATGCCTGGTTCTGTGATGATTGTTCTTAGAATACTCTCGCTGTACAGAGCAAAAAAGGTCTGGAGATAGTACACATCCTTGTTGCACCCCTTGTTTTATAGGTTGATATTTTCCAATTCTATTTTCAGCTCGAACTGCTGCTTCTTGCTGCCAGTATAGATGTTTTACAATCCTCAAGTCTTTGCCGTCTATACTGATGTCTTCAAGCATTTTAATAATTTCATTATGTTTCACTTTGTCAAATGCCTTGGTGTAATCAATGAAGCATAAGTAGAGATCTTTCTGTACTTCTAAAGCTCTTTCTGTTAGTGTTCGTAAAGCATAAATGGGAGTGTTCGTAAAGCATAAATGGCATTGTGTGTTCCCTTTCCTTCAACAAATCCAAACTGTTCATCTGCTATTTCCATTTTTATCTTCTTCCTTGTTCTTCTCATAATTATTCTCAGAAGTAGCTTCGTTATGTGACATGAGAGGCTGATAGTCCGGTGGTCGTCACATTCCTTTGCACCTGGTTTCTTTAGTAGTGCTATAAACGAGGCTTTAATCAGGTCTCTTGGAATATAACCACTGTTGTAAATGTCATTCAGTAACTTGGTTATTATTTTTATTCCTGTCTCCTCTAGTGCCTCTATTTCTTCTATTGTTATATTATCAGACCCAGTCGCTTTTCCTTTCTTCATGTGTTTGATGGCATCTATGATTTCATCTTCAAATATTGGCGGACCATCACAATTTTCAGTATCTAGTGTTAATTCTGGTCTTTCTCCTCCATTTAGCTCACCGATATACTCTGTCCACCTGTCCACAATGTCTTCTTTTCCCATTAACATTTTACCTTCTTTCGATTTCAGGCATCCTGTGGTATATTTTTTTTCCTGCCTGTGAGTTCATTAATTCGTTTGTGCTTGTTTTTGCTGTCTTTATTATGAGAGTCCTCTATCTGTCTGCACTGTTCATTTAACTACACTTCTTTTGCTTCTCTGCATTTGCGTCTTATTTCTTTATTTATCTTTCTAGATTTTTCTGCTGATGTGAAAAGGTGGTGGAAGGAATAAAATGAAGTTTAATCGGTATGTCCAGTAGTATCGCTGCGAGAGCTATACATACCACGGCACCTCTGCTCTAGAGGCCGGCCACGTCCGAAATACACCTACACTGGTGAAATATGCCTAAACCGGCACACACTAGGGGTGGAACTTGATGGCTAGACATGTCATGCCACCTCCGCTCTAGAGGTCGGTCACGCCTGATATACACCCATACTGGTGAATTTTGCCTAAACCGGCTCACACCGGGGTGAATCTTGAAGGCTATGCATGTCACAGTACCTCTGCTCTAGAGGTCGGTCACGTCCCAAACACGCCCATACTGGGATAATATGCCTAAAACGGCTCAACCAAGGGGTGGAAGTCACTAGTGGCGAGGATTCGTCCTCCTGGACAAAAGCTCCATCCTAGTCACAACTAGGAAGGGTAGCGGCCACGACCGCAAAATGCTGAAGTCGGCGACACTGGACCAGGGCAGTCTAGATAGGCAACCACCTCTCACCCGTCGGGGATGTTTGCGTATCCTAATCACGTTGAGGTTTTCCGGTGAGAAGGTCCAACTCTGGCCTGGGTGGGCTACCGCCTCTCACCCAGCGGGGATGCACTGATATCCTAAACACGTCGAGGTCTTCCGATGAGAACATCCAACCCTAGACTAAACTGGTGCAACGAAAACCACGGTGTCACGCAATCCCGCTTCTGAGACCCACCAAGAATACAGGCTAAAGCCCTAGGATACTCTGAACGCCTTGTGGTCCTCTCATGGATCTCGTGTGGTCCTTTCCGGGAGACCACGGGACCTAACGAGGACCACAGGCGTAAATTCAGTAGGATCACAGGGCGGTCTTGGTGGTAGAAGCGAACGAAGAAGAAGAAGAAGCTATATTTTTCCTCGTTATTTTTACTCCTCCTCCTCTTGTCCATCAGTCCTAAGATGTCGTCTGTCATCCATTTATTTTTAGGGGCTTCTTTTTTCGGTGGTATTATCTCCTTAACAGTTTGGTGGATATAATCTCTTAACATTTCCCATTGTTCATCTATATTATTTATCTTTGCTATTGCATTGTATCTATTTGTTATAATAACTTTGTATTGTTCTCGCAGTTCTTGGTCATTTTTAAGAAGTTCTGTATTCAGTTTGATGTTTCTCACTTTTCTGCCTGCTTTCTTTAGCTTTATTCTAACTTTTCCACAGAGTGGATCATGGTCACGATTGCAGTCGTCTCCTGGCATGGTTTTTGTTGTCAGTAATGCATTGCGGAATCGTTTGTTGATTAATATGTAGTCTATCTGGTTAAATGTCTTTTTGTCTGGGCTGCACCACGTTGCCAGTCTTCGAGGATGTTGTTTAAACCAGGTGTTTCCTACAACCATGCTAATGTATTCTTGCCCATTCAAATAAATTATAACCTCTGTCATTCCTCTCCCCCAGTCCATAGTCACCAACGATATCCGAAGTTCTTCCTTTACCAAATTTGGCATTAAAATCTCCCATGACTATTGTAACTTCATGTGACTTTGTGTGTTTTAGTGCTGTCTCTATGTCATTATAAAATATCTGTACATCTTCTTCAGAACTTTCAGATGTTGGAGTGTACACTTGTATAATATTTATGTTTATTGGTCGTCCTTTCAGTTGGGCTAGCAGGACTCGGTCCGAGATGTTCAAATATCCTACAATTGTCCTTGCCGTTTGTTCATCAAATATAATTCCTACTCCTCGTTCATGTTTCTCACTTCCTGAATATATTATTCTATATTTATCTGAGTGTATCTTCCCTGCACATGTCCATCTAACTTCACTCATTCCTAATATGTTGATCTTCATCCTTTCCATTTCCATCTTTACATTTTCTAATTTTCCAGCCTGGAATAAAGTTCTAACATTCCATGTTGCTATTTTGAACTTGTTAGTTTTGCCACCAGTAGCTTGATGACGATCTGGCCTCACCTGTGGCTCGTGAGCTGCCCTACCGGACGAAGCTGTTCCAGAGGAACATCAATTAACGTCGTTCATGATGAATCGATTATTCTGTTCAAGCATAACTATTCTTGGGAACTACAACAGTGGTTTCCCGTTGCCTTCTGTCGGTTTGTGTACGGACTCTCCGCTAACCTTTGGACTCCCTGTCCTACCCGCAAGGCAGCGGGAGCTAGAGGTTTTAAAGCGCCTCTGACCCGCCTGGTATTCCCTTCACTGAGCACCTGAGGCACTTTATAGGAGTAGTAGAGCCACCTACTACCCCACCTCGCTCTCTGAGTCTACCGCCAGTTGGCCCGCGCCTGCTTATTTGGACAACTCCTTATTCACAGGGATCCTCCATATCTGGAGGACTTTCACCATCCGCCACCTGTGACTCGCTGGGTTGGGGATGTTCGCCCCAGCTTTGTATGAAAAACATACAATATCCGATATTTCGGCGTGAGCTTTTTTCGAGGATTACATGCACAACGACACACACACACACACATACACAAAACGAAGAACCTATCTTAATGTGGCCTCCTCCAGAAATAGGCAATGTGTGTCTAGTCTTAGAAAGACCACGCGGACCACAACAAAGGATACCCGACAGAGCCAATCGTAAAGAAGAGGTGGAGAGAGGAGGAAAACAAGTGGTAGAAAGGGGTGGGGGAAAGGCAATAGAAACATGATAGCCACTAGAGGAAGTGTCGGGGGGGAGGGACGAAGAGAGATAATGAATGAAGAATATAAACTGGTGAATGGGAAAACAGGACATTTCTGTTAGTGCGATCCGCTCTTCTTCAGCTGATGTACGATCTCGGAGGGTCCTAGAACAGCGTCTTATTTTCCAGACTGGCTGTCTCCACCCAGCTGGAATTAACAATGTCTTCAGCTTTCTGTAACTTCTTTAGTTTTCCACTCCCTTTTTTTAACTCTAATTTCTTTCTCCTAGCTACCCCCTTCTTGCCACCACCCTCTTTTCTTCTCTGGCAATATATTGGTGTTTATAGGGTCTTGTCCTATTCACCAGTTTCACATTTTCTCCCTGCAGGTGTTTATGTTCTTCATTCATTATCTCTCCGCGTCCCTTTTTCTCTCCCTCCCCCCCCACACCTCCTCTAGCAGCTATCATGTTTCTGTTGCCTTTCCCCCCCACCTCTTTCTACCACTTGTTTTCCTCCTCTCTCACCACCTCTTCTTTACGATTGGCTCTATCAGATATCCTTTGTTGTGGTCCGCTTGGTCTTTCTAGGACACACATTTCCTACTTCTGGAGGAGGTCACATTAAGATAAGTTTTTCGTGTTTTTTTTCTGTGTGTGTGTCTCGTTGTGCATGTAATCCTCGAAAAAAGGCTTACGCCGAAATATCGGATGTTGTATGTTTTTCATGTACACATTCTCATACTTTCTATTCGTTTTTTTCTCACTTTACTCACTCCCTCTCACTTTATACACCTCTATCTATCTTCTCTATATAGATCACATATAGCAAAATTTATAATACCCGTGCAGTTTCACATTCTATAAATTTATGACAGGTACAATGACTTAGGGAGACATTTCAGCTCACAGTGATAGTGAGTACAAGTGTCTAGTGCAAGCAAGCCAAACTCTAAAGTGCAAGAGTGCAGGAAATAGAAAACAAGAACATCTAAAGAAAGGTTAAATAAATATTTTTTAGAGCTCTAAGTATAAGTATTCTTCAAGGTAAACGTCCGTGGTTTCTCTTCTGAAGAAAAGTACTCGAATTAGTTCTTGGCCCTTAGTTTTTGTATTCTTCTTCTTTCTGCTTCTTTTCCTCATCTGTAGCATTCCAGTTCCATTTAGATAATTTGAATGTATCTTTCCCTCTTATTTCACCCTCTCTTGCTTTGAATGAATTTCTTCCTGTATTAGCTTGACGCATATCCATTTGTCTCCCCTGCTATTATTTTTTTCTTATCAGTTTTAACACCTTCTTGTTTATTCTTCTACACTTCGGACTCAGTGACGCTATTTTTGTTTAACATCCATGCTATAGAGACTCGTCTTCTATTCGCTTGTATGTTTTCTTGTCTGTTCAATTTTTTATTATTATTTCCTTACTAGTTTTCTACTTTGTCCAAGTCTCGATTATTTCCTTACTAGTTTTCTACTTTGTCCAATTCTCGATTATTTCCTTACTAGTTTTCTACTTTCTCCAAGTCTCGATTATTTCCTTACTAGTTTTCTACTTTCTCCAAGTCTCGATGATTTCCTTACTAGTTTTCTACTTTGTCAAAGTTTCGATTATTTCCTTACTAGTTTTCTACTTTCTCCAAGTCTCGATTATTTCCTTACTAGTTTTCTACTTTGTCCAAGTCTCGATTATTTCCTTACTAGTTTTCTAGTATGTCTGCGTGGCGGTTATTTCCCTTCTGGTTTTATAGATTGTATAAGTCTCAGATTCTTCCCTCATTAGTTTTTCTATTTTGTTGAAATCTCAGATTATTCCTTCAGCATTGTATATTACGCAGATATAAAATTCTAGCCTCATTACTTTTCCACCTGGTGGAAATCTCAAGTTCTGGGTTGACTCGTTTTATGATTTCTTCAAATCTCAAAAATCTTGGCTCGCTAGATTACTGTTTTTTGTAAGTCTCAGACATTTCGCTCACTAGTCTTCCTTTGTCCAGTCTACCGACTCACTACTTTCCTATTTCTTTGTCCAGTCTACCGACTCACTACTTTCCTATTTCTTTGGAATCTCGGATTCATGGCTTGTGTGTCTGTCTCTCATGTTCGTTTCTGCATGAATCGACACATTCACTCTTTTTCAACCATTCCCTTAGTCGTCCGAGGATGTCTCAAAGTTTACCTCAAAGCTAAATCATGATTATCTTTTCTTGGTTTTTGTCCTGTCTCTGCGGACGCATCACATAAATCAGTACTTGCCACATTAGAAAGATCTCAGACCATAAACCAACTACTATTTTTTAAAATGCGATATTAAAACAGAGAACTATGTAACTAAAGAAGCCCCTGTCAGCTTGGAATTATCCCCAACATTGATTTCACGAACTAGACGAGTTAATGAGGGTACTTCAATAATAATGAAAAAGGAAACACCAAAAAGGCCGTGTAACAGACACTAATAATGCACATTAATCAATGAACGCCAATATAAAGGTTTTTGGAAGACATTATTCCGAGAACGTGCCACAAGTGAGATATGTGGATAGTGGTATTTAAGTACTTTTCCTGACATTTTACTAAGATAATTTCTTTCTCTACATTATAGTTTCAGAAGTTCATTTACACTTTCCGGAGGCCACTGTAGAAAAACATGTGGAGAAAGTTTGCTTTATTTTGTGGAGAAGTTCTTCAGAGTTTTAGATGTACTTAACAGGGTCTCAGTCTCCGGTCCCCCCCCCCCCCCCCGATAGGGCATACATTACTGCTAAAGGTGAACGTCTTTCATGTCATTTCGAGGGAGAAGGTTTATGTGACTTTCTTCTTCGAGGATGACTGTAATTGGTATGTCCTGTCTCAGCATGTTAACTGACTGTGGTTGGTACATGAGCTGCAGGAAAGCAGCCAGAACTTGCTTCATGTTTCAGCAAGACGGGGAACCTCCTCCCTGATATAGATATAATACTGAAGATTGTGAATTATATATTTCTGAATAAAGAAGGGGTTCTGAATAGTTCTATAGCAATGATGGTTACAGATGTTCTTTGATTAACACATCACAGGTTTCACAAAACTTTACCACATTCGCTAGATCACAGCAAGTCCGATGAAATGTTCACTGCATTATTTAATTCTGACAAATAAGTTCAAGATGTAATATCGATAAAATCACTTGTACTAAGATGTAATATGACATAATTTTCTTTAGTTTCGTCGTTGAAGCACATAATCATTTGTTCACAATATCAAACTCTATCATATTCTACATGCAGCATTTCGTCAATGTTCTCAACTTCAGGATATTCTGCACTTGATACGAGAACATTTCTTAACTCAGTATTATATCAGTTCTGCAACACGTGGTCAATTAGTTTCTAGTCTAAAATCACTATACTCGAAGTTCCAAAAGTATCAGTTCTTCGTAATCACTTGAATCACATCTTCAGTCTGTCCTAAAACTACTTATTCAAGACTGCTTTTCCTGAGTATCCATTGCTCTAATTGTCCGTCCGTTCCATCTATCGTTACCTACGTCTTCTTTCTCTCTTGTGTCTTCTCTGGTGTGTGTTCTCCTTCTGCTGTTCTTCTCTGACTGTCTGTCTTTCTCTTCTTCTCTTGTCTGAAGCGGTCTCTATTCACTGACTAGACAAAATAGAAAAGACGAATAGAAAAGGCCGACACAATGAAAAGTGAGGATACAATAAAATCTCCGACATGAAAGAGCAAGATAATGACTTCGGCAAATGATAATTGTATACACGGAGTTGACACTTTGACGCCTATTAGCATTAGGATGTTACTACACACGGTTTTTAAATAAAGGAGTAGACGAATCGGCCAGCTGATCAATTAAATATTTAAAGGCGTGGCCTATTGGACAACTGACGTACGAGAGATAAGTCACGGGGCAAATTGAATGACGGACAATCAGAACGCTCATGGGAACCAGTGGACATCTGAAGGGTGTAGCCAAAATACTTATTGGTTAATCTGTCAAGCTGGACTTGAAGATAAAAAGGCGAGCGGAGAGACAGGAGAGAACCAAGAAGTACGGAAGTAGAGGAGAGGAGAGGAGACAGAGGATGGAGCCCGAAGACGGAATAACAGACAATCAGAGACGAAGAAGTCACGGGCCAGTTGGAGAGTACGGAGCCCGAAGACGGAGGAACAAGGACGGTCAGTAATAGAGACCGATACAGACGTCAAGATAAGGAGCACGAGAAGGAAGGAGTCCCCAAGAAGAGGAAGTCTAGAGGCTAGCAGACAAGTGAGGGGGGTCGTCAGAAGTAGACAGAGAAGAGAAGAACAGCAGACGGAAGAACAGACGATATGGGGAGGACAGACAACAGAAGAACAGGTAATCAGGGACGAAGAGGTACGGAAGTAGAGGAGAGAGTAGACTGAGGAGGGGGTCAGAAGACGGAAGGAAAGACAATCAAGGACCAAGAAGTACGGAGGTAAAGGAGAGGGACAGAGGAGGGAGCCATAAGACTGAAGAACAGACAATCTAGGATTAAGTACGGAAGTACAGGAGGACGAAGAAGTACAGGAGAGAGGAGATAGAGGAGGGGAGCCCGATGACGGAGGAACAAGGACGGCCAGTGAATAGAGACCCTGTCCAGACGGCAAAGTAAGGAGCACGAGAAGGAATGAGCCCACAAGAAGAAGAAGGCCAGAGGCTAGCGGACAAGTGAAGTAGGCAGAGAAGAGAAGAAGGGCAGACGGAGAATCAGGGACAATCAGACGATCAGAGAAGAACAGTAGAGCGGACAGGACAGAAACACAGATGAACAAGAAAGAAAACGAGACTCTATAGGATCAGAAGTAGTATTAGACTGAAGATGTATTTCAAGTGGTTCAAGTGATTATGAAGATTTGTTACTTTCGAACTTCGGGAAAAGTGATTTTAGACGAGAAACTACTTGACCACGTGTTTCAGATGGAACATAATACAGTTTAAAACTTGTCCTCGTATCATGTGCAGAGTATTTTGAAGTTGAAAACTTGCAGCATGTAGAATATGATATAGTTTGATATTGTAAACAAATGATTAAGTGATTCAGTCCAAGTGATGTTGTCCACAATACATCTTGAACTTATTTGTCAGGATTAAATAATGATGTGAACAGTTCATCGGACTTGATCTAGTGAATGTGGTAAAGTTTTGTGAAACTTGTGATGTTTAATCAAAGAGCATCTGTAAGTTTCAATATTACAGAACTATTCAACAATAATCACTAAGATGGACACCACAGGGGAACAGAAGTAAGGGTAGACCAAAAGAGACATGGAGAAGAACAACAGAAAGGATGTTGAGCAATAGAGGACTCACCTGGGCAAGAGCAGAAAAAAAGGCAAAGGACAGGCATTTGTGGAAAACCCTTGCGGAAGCCCCATGTGCCCTGGGCACTTAAGGTTCAGAGAGAGAGAGAGAGAGAGAGATTCAACAATAATATCATAATTCACAACTTGAAAATATTATGAGGCTGGTTGTTGTTCAGTCATCTGTCTTATCTCTGCATTGTTCTTGAATTCGTTCTACTTGATGCCGAATATTTTCCTTAGGCATTTATTTTCAAAAGAGTTTAATTCCTTCTTTATTTCTTTAGTTGTTTTCCAGCTTTCGCATGCATAAATGAGGGTGGATATTACATTTGAACTGAATAATCTTAACTTAGTTTGTGTGCGTATAACTTTTGAATGCCATATGTTCTCAAGATTCTTGAAGATCGATGCTGCTTTTGCAATTCTAATTCTAACTTCCTTTCTGGTTTTTGCATGGAATTCACATTGTTACTGATAAGAGTTATGTCATCAGCAAAATCAAGATCTTCTAGTTGGGTCCCATGTACCCATTCGATACCTGTGTTAACTGTGCAGCATGTTTTTCATTATGAAGTCTATTGCAATTCCAAAAAACAAAGGAGACAGTATACATCCTTGTTTCAGGCCTGTTTTAATCAGGAACCAGTCCCTCATCCTTTCTTCTGTTTTGACTGCACAAACATATCCATTGTAGAAGTCCTTAATGATGTTGACAATTTTAGATGATATTCCATATAGACTTAAAATTCTCCACAATGAATCTCTGTCAAATGCCTTTTTAAAGTCCATGAAGTTCAGTATTAATGGTTTCTGCTTTTCAATATGTTCTTCAAGTATTATTCTTAGAGTAAAGATCTGGTCGAGACAGCTTTTCCCTTTTCCAAATCGTGTTACTATTATGTCTACTATATATTCATAATCATATCCATTAATATTAATAATAATAATAATTATAATAATAAAAAAGAAAGAAACTGGAAGAACTAGTAAAGACAACCCACATTTGTTGCGTGGGCCCATAGATCCATTGATCTGACACTTTGTGACTTTCTTTCTTGTAGATGTTAGATTAAAGATAACGTTTACATAACCTCTCTTCCACAGATTCTGAACATTCTGAAGCAGCTAATCTGGAACTTATCGCACTGCTAGCACAGACATTGCTACATAAAACCTGGGAAGAACTCAGGTATCTCACTGACGTCTGCCGTGTCACCAGGTGGGGAAAGGGGGGGGTTCACATTGAGTCCAGGTGGGTGTGGGTGGGTGAGTGGGGAGGGGGGTTCACATTGAGTCCAGGTGGGTGTGGGTGGGTGGATGGGGAGGGGGGTTCACACTGAGTCCAGGTGGGTGTGTGTGGATGGGTGGGGAGGGGGCACACTGAGCCCAGGTGGGTCGGCGGAGGGGCCACATGAGCCCCAGGTGGGTGCAGGTGGGTGGGGAGGGGGCACACTGAGCCCAGCTGGGTGTGGGTGGGTGGGGATGGGGCACACTGAGCCCAGGTGGGTGTGGGTGGGTGGGGGCACACTAAGCCCAGGTGGGTGTGGGTGGGTGGGGAGGGGGGGCACAATGAGTCTCTTTAACAGCTTCTACAAAGGAAGAAAGAAAATTTGTTTTCTGTGAAAGAAAGAAAGAAAGAAAAAAGAAAGAAAGAAAAAAGAAAGAAAGAAAGAAACAGTTATATATTTTCACTAATATTCATAAATATTTTCGAGATCTCACTCGAGCCACAAAGTATAGAACAATCCAGTCTCAAAGCTCTTACCGACTGTCCCTGTTATATAACTAGTGAAAGATAAAACTTGGTTATATAACTAGTGAAAGATAAAACTTGGTTATATAACTAGTGAAAGATAAAACTTGGTTATATAACTAGTGAAAGATAAAACTTGGTTATATAACTAGTGAAAGATAAAACTTGGTTATATAACTAGTGAAAGATAAAACTTGGTTATATAACTAGTGAAAGATAAAACTTGGTTATATAACTAGTGAAAGATAAAACTTGGTTATATAACTAGTGAAAGATAAAACTTGGTTATATAACTAGTGAAAGATAAAACTTGGTTATATAACTAGTGAAAGATAAAACTTGGTTATATAACTAGTGAAAGATAAAACTTGGTTATATAACTAGTGAAAGATACAAATGAGTTACGTAACTAGTGAAAGATAAAACTTGGTTATATAACTAGTGAAAGATAAAACTGAGTTACGTAACTAGTGAAAGATAAAACTTGGTTATATAACTAGTGAATGATACAGATGAGTTATGTAACTAGCGAAAGATAAAACTTGGTTATATAACTAGTGAATGATACAGATGAGTTATGTAACTAGCGAAAGATAAAACTTGGTTATATAACTAATGAATGATACAGATGAGTTATGTAACTAGCGAAAGATAAAACTTGGTTATATAACTAGTGAATGATACAGATGAGTTATGTAACTAGCGAAAGATAAAACTTGGTTATATAACTAGTGAATGATACAAATGAGTTATGTAACTAGTGAAAGATAAAACTTGGTTACGTAACTAGTGAAAGATACAACTGGGTTAAATTACTGAAACCTTGTTTGTGTTAATTGTTCGTAGAGTAGTGTCAGTGTCTTGGATGAGAATGTTTTAGACATCATTAGATCGCAGATCCTATTTATCAACATCATAAAGTGACCAGGTAACTCCCCCTGGTTGCCTTTGTTTTCGCTGCATCTATCAAGACATCTGAAAGGCATGTGAGAAAGGAGACAAGACAGGACGGGCAGGCAAGACAGAATAGGACAGGACAAGATAGGACAAGACAAGACAGGACAAGACAAGACAAGACAGGTCAGGCAGGACAAGACAAGACAGGACAGGCAGGACAAGACAAGACAGGACAAGACAAGACAAGGCAGGACAGGCAGGACAAGACAAGACAAGGCAGGACAGGCAGGACAAGACAAGACAGGACAGGCAGGACAAGACAAGACAAGACAGGACAGGCAGGACAAGACAGGACAAGACAAGGCAGGAGGGGCAGGACAAGACAAGACAGGACAAGACAAGACAAGGCAGGACAGGCAGGACAAGACAAGACAGGACAAGACAAGACAAGGCAGGACAGGCAGGACAAGACAAGACAGGACAGGCAGGATAAGACAAGACAAGACAGGACAGGCAGGACAAGACAGGACAAGACAAGGCAGGAGAGGCAGGACAAGACAAGACAAGACAGGACAGGCAGGGCAAGACAAGACAGGCCACATTTAGTTTAGTGTGAAGTTTACAGCCCATGTTTGAACAGATTAACTAATACTGATCGGCTTGAATGGAAGACTGTCTTAAAAGAACAAAATGTGACGGATATTTGTCACAGCGAATCATTTGTTTAAAATCCCGGGAAGATAAGTATTGAGTGGCAAAAGTGATACAGTATCTGACAGGATTAATGGGAAGAAAAGACAATGTCGCTATTTTCATTAGAACTGGGAACTCGCATAATCAGCAACGAGAGCGATCAAACAATCAGATTTATAGATCACCGAGCAATAATTCAAACCAAAACTTCATGAATTAAACGATTTCACAATGACTTTAGGTAATTTTAGCTTTATATTGAGAAAGTAAATTTAGTCATATATAACATAAAGAAACTAGTTTTTATTTGTCAGAAGTTTTGAATGCAACCCAAAAAAAAAAAAAAAATGGCACATGAGAGGCACGTATTAACAAAAGGAATGCGGTAAAGTAGAAGTAGACCGTTTGATTGACAGCCGACAGGATAACACCAGGAGAAGGAAACAAAGCATGTTAGGAAAACAGCTCTATAGAGAGATGAATGCTTTCGTTAGATAGCACGTAACAGCGTAACTAGATAATTACGATAATAATTTACCGATCCCTTAAGGTATTTTTCGTGTTAGTGTTACGTCTCCATTATTTTTCCCAAGAAGACACTTGGTGTTGACAGAATACGATAATCAAACTACATTTACGACCTCATCTTATCTAGGTCTTCGTAAGGTTCCGATTCCTATACCAAGGGCAGACAACTCTTCAGTCCTTATTGACTGCCAATAAGCCTATCTAAGATTCTGATTCCTATACCAAGGGCAGAAAACTCTCAATCCTCAATGAATATCACTAAGCCTATCTCTTCGTGGTTTTAAATTCCCTTTGGGCGGGCCTCAACTCTGCACTCTTAGGATGTCCTTTCCTGATTATAATTTCCATCGCGGAACTCCCGGTGTCTCAGGTCAGCCTGTTTTCCTGACTTCGTAATGACTAGTCTATACTCTACAATTCTACAAAACTCTCCCAGGAATGTGCAAAATGAGAGTATAGATTGTGGTCAAGTGTGAGAACCTTTGTCTCCACTTGTTACATGCTCTTTTGTGGGTGTGTGCAAAGTCATGTAATTCTCTGCTTGCTTATCTATCGCCCTTTTATTCATTATCATTCTCTAATGACTGTGTGTCTGAGATGGTCACTTTCTGCTGTAGATTATAGTTTTTCTAGGTATTATGTGCGAATTATATTTTTCTACCTGTTCTGCGACTAATTTCATCACATTTTCAGTACAGCAGATAATATTTCCCTATTGTAGGAAATATTTTCAGTCTTGTAGAACACCATGGGAGCAGAGAAAGATTTTTTTTCAATGACAGATCTATAATCAAGACCCGAGAGTCAAAACTACATGAACACGTGACTTATCCATCATTAAGTTATTTTATCAATAGCCAGATAAGAACGTCTTGTTAAAGTAGTATGTTTGATTCAGTGAGTGTGGTGTTTAGACTGTCAATGATATCTTTGGTCCATCAACTTCTCGGCTGTCCCTTTTTTGTTTTCCGGGAAAGAACACTTTTCCATTTTCATTTTTTAGGACATAATGTTGCTTCATGCAAAGGTTCTCAAACAGTGGGGGATACCCCTCCCCCTGGGGATTTCAGTGGGGGGGGGGGTGAGAGGAGTGGAGAGAGAACGAACGAACGAACGAACATACTTTATTTTCACAGGGTTAAGAATTGTGCACGCAGGCCCGTCTGACATTCTGCCCTTCATCATACAGCTTTCACTCAGTCACAGTCATTCAGCATTTGTTAATGAGCATAATAATCATGAAGACACACTCAAATAATTACATAAATAAATAATAAACTTATCTCATGTTCATACACTCTACACTCTGATTTATACAACAACATGAAACAAACTTGTATTCTTCCATTCATTCAAAACTAACAAATTTGTGGAAAAGCAGCATAAAAAAAAAAACTTCATGAATTAAACGATTTCACAATGACTTCAGATAATTTTAGCTTTAGATTGAGAAAGTAAATTTAGTCATATATAACACAAAGAAACTAGTTTTTATTTGTCAGATGTTTTGAATGCAACAACAAAAAAATGTGGCACATGAGAAGCACGTATTAACAAAAGGAATTCGGTAAAGTAGAAGTAGACAGTTTGATTAACAGGCGGCAGGATAACACCAGGAGAAGGAGACAAAGCATGTTAGGAAAACAGTTCTATGGAGAGATAGATAGCACGTAACAGCGATCAAGAGGAAGACCAAGAGAAATGAGAAACCGAGAACTACTAACTAAATGTGACCAAAGAAAGATAACTTGTTTTTTTCCTTATGGAGCTGAGGAGCCAATTTTTATCCATCTCCTGTTCTTCCATGAAGGTTTTTGTTGCTCATTTTACCCTTATAAATGAAGCTAACCCCCGTTAGGCGTGGGACAGATATTCCACAGATTTCCGTTATGGCACCACACTGTCTACATCCTTCGCCTTGCTCCATAGATTTCCATTATGGCACCACACTATCTACATCCTTCGCCTTGCTCCACGGATTTCCATTATGGCACCACACTATCTACATCCTTCGCCTTGCTCCACGGATTTCCATTATGGCACCACACTATCTACATCCTTCGCCTTGCTCCACGGATTTCCATTATGGCACCACACTATCTACATCCTTCGCCTTGCTCCACGGATTTCCATTATGGCACCACACTATCTACATCCTTCGCCTTGCTCCACGGATTTCCATTATGGCACCACACTATCTACATCCTTCGCCTTGCTCCACAGATTTCCGTTATAACACTATCTACATCCTTTGCCTTGCTCCACAGATTTCCGTTATAACACTATCTACATCCTTCGCATTTCTCCCTGCCACCGACAGATACCCCCCACCAAAGTAGAAATACATGAACAAAGAAATGAACAAACATACAAGAATTTCTTATAATGAAATTCTGCGTTAGTTTACTTGATTAAGAAAAACAAAAACATTCAGAGCCTGACAAGGAAGCAGCTGTGGCGGCCAGTGCAGCACTTCCATTAAGGAAAGTTTGCAAGAAACTTGGTGACACTCGAGAAACTCTAACCTTTATTTACATAAGCTTGTTGAAGTTGGTATAAACAGTCTGGGAACTCTCCTTCGTGCCTGGAATTATTCTTCTAACTTTGAAAACAGACTGAGTTGTTGAAGCAAACTCTCCTTTGAATTTGAACTATTTAATCAGGTCGGGTTAGTTTCATCATTATAGTCGTCATTATCGTCATCTGATGCAGCTAGCAGTGGGCGCGAACAACCGACTTCTCCAGGGATCTCCATTTTCGATAGTTTCCACCACTACATTTTGGTGAAATTTTAACATCCCATCCTGATAAACTGCTGGCCTTCTTGTGTCTCTTTCTCCATTGTTCTTTACTGTTGTTATGATTCTTTCACGGGGCCTTCCCCCCCACCCCCACCCCCTCTCCCTCATTACATGCCCATTTACTATTGCCTGTCTTCATCTTACAGCTTGGAGAACACAAAGCAATTCAATAGCACTGTAGCATCATCAAGATGCATGTACGGCCTTATCATCATCCACTGACGTTTCTACCACCTTTATGTAAACAAGGAAAGAAAGAAATAAGAAACAGTGAAAGAAACTTTCCTGCGATTCCAGCATATTCCATGAGTCTTTAGTATGAAACATATGTAAAACACATCACCACCGGAATTTTAAGATAGACTTCTTTAGACACATTATGGGACATTTTAGCTTTGGTGGTAATCGTAGGTTAGGAAAGATCAATGTAAATCATAGATGGTGGATTGCACAATATTTTCTTATTATAATTTGAGTGAATTGTGGTCTCATGACGAAACGTGGTAATATCCGTCACTGGTATTCTGAGTGGCTATTTAGACTATGTTTTCTGAATATTGTTAAACTATATTCAGTAAAGAAGAAAAAGAGGTCGACCACGTGAAACTATAAGGAGGACATTGGACATTTTCGTTGGCATGGCATCCCTTGATGAGGTTGAAAAGTTCGCCGAAAACAGGAGAACTTGGCAAATTACCATGGGAGCCCTGTGTTTTCTTGGTGGTTCATAAAACAGTGATGTTTTCTGCTGGATGGATTGTGATTGTTTATTTCCTCTTCATTCCAGTCATGCTTCGGCTCAGATTGCTCATTCATAAAATGTTGCTAACAAAATGAAATGATGATTAGAGAGAGAGAGAGAGAGAGAGAGAGAGAGAGAGAGAGAGAGAGAGAGAGAATGAATGAATGATCTTTATTTTTAAAAGGTAAAAAATGGACATGCAGGCCCGTCTTACATTCTGCCCTTCATCACTCCATCTTTCATTCTTCTCACACACTCGATTTAATATAAATATACAAATTAAATCAGGAAAAAAAAAACATATCAAAAGAGTGTAAGATTAAACTATTACATTCAAAGTAAAAGAGAAGAAGTAATTAACCTAATAAAATAGCTCTCACATACATACACGCACACACAGACATATACATAAACAAAAATACATTGTCAGTACAGATCTTCTAACATACTTTTTTTAACAAACATTAAAATGTTTTCAGAGAGATTAAAATGTTTTCAGAGAGAGAGAGAGAGATTATTTCTGTCCTGTCATTCGGAAATCATAATTAATAAAAGAGTGAGAGAGAGAGTGATAGAGAGAGAGAGAAAGAGAGAGAAATCAATTGCACTCAATACTCATTATTCATATTCTAAATATAACAGCAAATGCGTCACCATCTTGACACTTCAAGAACATTTACGCAGTTGTTGTTGAAATTATTGAATAGTTTTACTTGTTGCTCTCACGCACGGTTTTCACCGAATTTTCGAATCATCGAATAGGAAAGCTACGTAATAAAAAGTAATGTAATAAAAAGTACAATATTTTAAAAGTTAATAAAGGAAAACATAAAGATAATATCTGATATCATGTGACATACGTGTACAGTACTGGTAGGCTGTAGTGTTGGTCAAGGTGGCCGGCCAGCAGAGTATGTTGTCGTGGAAAGGTGGACAGTATGATCCTGGCTCTGTGAAATACAAAATAAAACACAGACGAATAAGTGTTATTTTCCTAAATATACCCGTAATTTGCTGTGCCATGTGCCAAACATTAATATTAGCTTTACACAAGATAAAATCCTCATAAACATGAAGTGGCTGATTCGGTTATATTACAGTTTATATTGCAAATCAAATGTCTCTTCTTTTCTAAGTTTATCATTTCATTTAAAACCTTTCAATAGAAATTTTTCAGATAAGAAATAACGAGACTTGAACACTGTAAAATAATGGAGCATAGCGTGTGTTTTTAGACTTCGGTAAGTATTAGACTTTAGACGTGAGGGAAGGGCAAATCGTAGGAGAATCACCGGGACTCGAACCACGGACGTCAGTAGCACGAGCGACCGCCTAGCCACAGGATGGAGCGCTGTCCTCTTGTGGCTACACGGCTGCTTGTCCTACAGAAGTCCGTGGTTCGAGTCCCGGTCATTATATTAATATGTGTCTTTCTCTCAGACCTAAATTGCTATATTTTTCGACGTCTAGCGTCATTTACACGACAAATAGGTCAGCAGACACGACTTTCTCTTGTACTAAGCGTTGCTGTCGCCGTAGATGCAATACTTGCCCGTGTATTGTTCAGACAAGCCGTGTCTCATCCCCTAAATCCACGTTATCAGTTCAAGAGGGCTTTACCTGCACTTCTCGCAATGTCATTTTTGCCATTATGTGCATGAGTTGTAATATGAAGAATGTGGGAAAGACTGGCTTATTCTGAAAGATCGGTTTCGCAAGGATCTTAACGATATATCCAAGAGGGCACTGACACCAGTAGCCAAGCACTTCTACCAAAGAGACCGTTAAGGAAAACGGGACATCTCTGTAACTGCAGTCCGCTCATGTTCTTCAGATGAAAGTTCTCGGAAAGTTCTGGAACAGCGCCTTATTTTCCAGACTGGCTGTCTCTATTCAGCTTCCTTTAAACTATATTTCCACCTAGTTGCTACATTTTTCTGTTTCTGCCGGTGGCAATTTATTTTCCAGCCATTTCTATCCTTCCTCTGTAGCCCATAGTAGCAATTCTTAGCTTCCTTGTGTAGGCATTCTTAGCAAGTAGGCTTGTCCTTTCAGTTTACTCTGTTCTTCTGAACTTTTATCCATCTCTATTATGTCTTCTCACTCTTTTTTTATCTACGCCATCTCGGCGGCTTTGTTTGGGCCATGGGTATCCGTTGGTGGCAAGCTATGGCTATTTGTAGCATAACGCCTTGTTGTTTATCATATGGTACCCTTTGTGATAACCCCTTTACAACATTCCTCAGCCAATCGTTGGCTTTCACTTTGTGCTCTGCTTCGTCTGTCTGGGTGCATTTCGTGCCGGACTTTCTTATAAGAAGGAGGCCAGAAGGCAAAGTCTATATATTTTTCATACATTTTTTTATCTGGTGTGTTGTTTTTGTATGTGATCTTTGAAAAAGGCTTTTTCGAAATATTAGATTGTTGTATGTCCTTCATTTATATGTTCTCATCTTGCTTTCTGCCATTCTTGTTTCTGCCCACTTTCCTTATTCTTTCTTTTAGTAAAACTGAACCATACACCCATTTATTTTGAAACATACGCATTGTGCTGTGTATGAAATTTATATATTTTAGAACGCATCACGTTGATATGAGGAAACATAGTAAGTCGAATATATCAATCTTACTGTTTTATGTCGAGGTCGAGTCATGTGGTATCATTTAAATTTCCAAATCAATCTCCAGAGCCGAGATGTGCCGGATTTTTTTTCCCCAGATCGATTACCTTCTCCAGACGTGAAACGTCGGGTTTGGGCGAAGCTTTCACCCGTGTGACCTTGGGCGACGATGCTATCTGGCCAGGTTCTGTGAGTCTCGAACTTTTACCTATTGACCGCAAGCTCTTTATTCGTCCAGTCGCGAGAAGCTTTATTTGTCTCTGTATCTACCGCTCCAACTATTTGTACCATTCTGTCTTTCTGTAAAAAGTACTCCAGCACTTAAAATGTCTGCTCCATTGTGGTAATAGATTTTGCTTCCCTGTCCGAGAAGCCATTTTTTTTATACCTTTCCAAATTCTGGCCTTTACACTCATTTTAATATGCATTTCAAAATACTTTCTAAACCTTTCTTGAACAGTTTATTGCATAATTAATCATAAACAAATATATAAATATATACGAGACCGGTGCAATAAAGCTGTGATGTTTAATTTTGACCTTCTTCATAGAAAAACATACAGGATCAAAAATAAAGGAAGTGACAGACTAGAGTTATCTTTATAATGTTATATAACAGATAAATTAACTTTACATAGATGAATACTGATACTACATCTAATTTAGTATTTATTAAATCTCATTTATCATATCTTTAATAATTTATATAGAACTAATGTTGCTTCTCTCTAGTCGTTTATTTATTTTATTTTCTCCTTTCTATCTAATCTACTAAATCAGTTAACAGAGCTATTTACATCATTTTAAGAAGTGTAATTATGCATATGAGTATTCTCTTTATATACCACAAAACTAAGCACAATCCCTGAATCAATCCGTAATATGCCAAAGTCAGCTTACATGGAGTGATTGCGCTGGGTTGCCTTGACGACTTACATGGAGTGATTGCGCTGGGTTGCCTTGACGATTTACATGGAGTGATTGCGCTGGGTTGCCTTGACGACTCACATGGAGTGATTGCCCTGGGTTGCCTTAGCGACTTACATGGAATGATTGCGCTGGTTTGCCTTGATGCCTTACATTGAGTCAGTAAATTAATTTCTACCGTCAGTCTTATCGGAAGAACTATATCTGAGACATTAACTCTATGTAGACCTTATTATAGTGCAGGAAGCATACACATTATACGTTTTACTCAGTATACTCCACTCAGTGGCAAGGCTACTTGCAAAGAGTTAAAACTGAGTGTATTATTGTATAATATTCTTTATAGCAGTTATGGCTCCAATACGAGTGAATATTGCTTCACTGGTTTCTCACAAAAATATTCTGGCTAGAAAAAGGGATAATCCTCTGATCTTCCTTTCTGTCTTGGCATTGACATATCACGCAAGGTCTTCAATGACTGACTTCCTAAGAGCTTTATATCCCAGCGACTCATCTGCTCTAACACAATTTTCATTGTTAAAATTATCAGCTTTCTTGTTTAGTAATTTTATATAACTTCCTACTTCTCTCTCTCTCTCTCTCTCTCTCTCTGTCTCTCCCTCTCTCTGAAAATAAATAAAGAATTTCTGTATTTATCTTTGTATGATCAATCTGCTCTTCCAGCTTTCTTTATTTGTTCCAGCGCTCTGTGGCTTTCTGATCCACATTTGTCGTGTCTGCTCAGATAATAGAGCCAATACTTGTTAAACCCAGCTAAGTGCCGTCTCTTGCAGCTTCAAACAACAGGACACATTTGTGTCAATCAAGTACGTCATACAGAACCCGTAGATGGCTATTCATCAAAACTCCACACCCCAGATGATGCAGTTTGTAGCGCAAGGGACTAAATTCTCTCTCTCTCTCTGAACCTTAAGTGCCCAGGGCACATGGGGCTTCCGCAAGGGTTTTCCACAAATGCCTGTCCTTCGCCTTTTTTTCTGCTCTTGCCCAGGTGAGCCAAGGGACTAAATTAGCTGTGCATTTATGCCTTTTTAAAATGTATCTCCTTTTATTTCTATTACAAATTGCATCTTACTGCATTTTTTGTTTTATCATTATTATTATTATTCTTATATATTATTAATATATATTATTACTATTATTATTATTCAGGTACCGTGCCGACTGGCGTTGGCTATTATTCTTCTCCAGACTACACGATCCTTCATGCAGGCCATCAGCTCCGTTGGTGATCTCTCACACCATCCCGTCAGACTGTCCAGTATCATCTCTCTTGATCTTCCTCTGGATCTTCTTCCTTCTATTTTTCCTGTTCCAGCATATATTTTCAATGCCCCCTCTTCTCATTGCATGTTCTATGAAAGTACATAGTCTCTTATTTTTTGACAATATTTTTTTGTCTCTCCAGCTCTTCTCATACATTCTTCATTAGTTATTTTTGCTGTTCAGGGGATTCGCAACATTCTTCTAATAAACCACATTTCTGCTGCTTCCAATGATTTTTGTGCAGACTTGCCTATTGTCCATGATTCACTTCCATATAACAAGATAGGTTCAATATAGCATTTTAGTACTCATTTTCTAACATTCATTGATAAGGATGTGTTGGATAATATGTTTCTCATTCTCTGAAATGTAGTCTTTGCTTGGCCTATTCTGTTCTTAATTTCTGTTTTGCATTTCCCATCTGAAGTTATTACTGCTGCAAGGTATTTAAATTTCTGCATCTGCTTAAGAGTAGTTCCATTTAATTTTATACTGCATTTTGGTGGATTCTGTTTCTTAGATATAACCATGGTCTCTGTTTTTTTATGTTTAAAGTAAGTCCTTTCTGTTCACTTTCTTTGGCGACTTTATCCAAGGGAGTTTGCAGGTCTTGTTGGTTCTCAGCTATCAGTACTGTGTCGTCAGCATACCGAAGGTTGTTAATATCGTATCCTCCAATTTTTATGCCTGGTTCTGTATTGATCGTTCTTAGAATATTCTCGCTGTACAGAGAAAAAAGGTCTGGAGATAGTACACATCCCTGTCGCACCCCTTGTTTTATAGGTTGATATTTTCCAGTTTTATTTTCAACTCGAATTGCTGCTTCTTGCTGCCAGTATAGATGTTTTACAATCCTCAGGTCTTTGCCGTCTATGTTTATGTCTTCAAGCATTTTAACAATCTCGTCATGTCTCACCTTGTCGAATGCCTTGGCGTAATCAAAGAAGCATAAGTAGAGATCTTTCTGTACTTCTAAAGCTCTTTCTGTTAATATTCGTAAAGCATAAATAGCATTGTGTTTTCCATTGTCGTCAACAAATCCGAACTGTTCATCTACTATTTCCATTTTTATCTTTTCTCTTGTTCTTCTCATAATAATTCTCAGAAGCAGCTTTGTTATGTGACATGACAGGCTGATAGTCATCTGGTCATCACATTCCTTTGCACCTGGTTTCTTTGGTGGTGCTATAAACGTGGATTTAAGCAGGTCATTGGGCATATAACCACTGTTATAAATGTTATTCAGTAACTTGGTTAGTATTTTTATTCCTATTTCCTCTAGCGCCTCTATTTCTTCTATTGTTATATTATCAGGCCCAGTCGCTTTTCCTTTCTTCATGTGTTTGATGGCATCTATGATTTCATCTTGAAATATTGGTGGTCCATCACAGTTTTCAGTATCTAGTGTTAATTCTGGTCTTTCTCCTCCATATAGCTCACCGATGTACTTTGTCCACCTGTCCACAATGTCTTCTTTTCCCATTAACATTTTACCTTCTTTCGATTTCAGGCATCCTGTGGTATATTTTGTCTTCCTACCTGTGAGTTCACTAATTCGTTTGTGCATGTTTTTGCTGTCTTTATTATGAGAGTCCTCTATTTGTCTGCACTGTTCATTTAACCACACTTCTTTTACTTCTCTGCATTTGCGTCTTATTTCTGTATTTATCTTTCTACATTTTTCTTGATTATTTTTACTCCTCCTCCTCTTGTCCATCAGTCCTAAGATGTCATCTGTCATCCATTTATTCTTGAGGGCTTCTGTTTTTCGGTGGTATTATCTCCTTAACAGTTTGGTGGATAGAATCTCTTAACATTTCCCATTGTTCATCTATACTATTTATCTTTGCTGTTGCATTGTATCTACTTGTTATAATAACTTTGTATTGTTCTTGCAGTTCTTGGTCATTTTTAGGGAGTTCTGTTTTCAGTTTGGTGTTTCTCACTTTTCTGCCTGATTTCTTTAGCTTTATTCTAATTTTTCCGCACAGTGGGTCGTGGTTAGTATATGCTATTATTATTATTATTATTATTATATGCTGTAACCTGTTAAACACTGACTACAGGACAAATGAAAATATTATTTTTATTTCAGTTAGTTTTCCTGTCAAAAAAATTTCCTTTCATTTGATTAAACCATTAACCTAACCAGGAAAAAAGAATTATATCCAAGTTATTGTTACTTTGAAGATGATCTGACACGTCCCAGAACCCTGCTCACTATAACTCATTGTAAGTCGTAAGCCTGAGAAGTAGATTAAAGTAATGTATCATCTTCCCTCCTTAATCTCACTGTGTGACGTAGCGGTGGCTGCTACAATGAACTAAACTGCAGACAAATGAACTTAAGATGTTTATATTGCTAGATTATCCTGATTAAATCATCTTTGCCTGTTACTGATCTGTGTTATTTTTTTTTCTAGTTCTTGCACATGATGCTTATGGACCTGAACCTGACGTAAAACTAGCTGAAGTAAGAGAAACCATCCGAGTCATTACACAAAGCTCCAGGATGTGATGAAGCACTCAAAGAGTTAACCTGGTGTGTGAATGGGTTGATACAGCTTAGTTTCACAAAAAAAATATATCATAGAGATACCTACTGCTTTACTCAGGCCATGCCAACGTGGGGAATATAGAGATACCTACTGGAGTAGCAATAAACACTACAGGATCAGATAAACTCGTCTGGAAGATTTTTTTAAAAAGCAGAAGGAACCTTAACCAACATAAATGCTTTTCACTACAAAGATATACTGGAAAAATATTCCACACAACACCTTAGAAGAGACACTCAGTCAGTGAATAAACCATAGTTAAATGAAACTCAAGTGAGGTTAAGGGAATATTGTGAGAGATAAAAGAAAGGACAACTGCGGTTAAAAAAAAGACGCCACTAATAAAAGTAACAGAGGTTTGTGGTTTAGTTTCTACAAAAAAAGATAGATAAAGTAAGGAAAGTGGGCAGAACGAGAGTGGCACAAAACAATATGAGCAGCTGTAAATGATGAACATAACAATCCAATATTTCGGCACATGTCTTTATCAAGGGCCACATAGAAAATCAATATACTAGATAAAGACACGAAAAATGAATGAAAAAATAACACTACTTCCTTGGTATCCTTCTCGTAAGATTTAGGCAAGCTAAAAAAATGGAAGCCGGTGACTGGATGAGAAATAAGAGAAAGAGAGGAACAGTACGGGGCGGGAGTGAATGAAAGAAGGCTCAGAATGAAGAGAGATCACTAAAAGAAGAAGACTGCTCGCTTAAGAAGTCTTAAAAGGAAGCTATCACGTAAACCGCCAAGCCTGGTCGTGACTTCTACTTGTGCCCTCAAAACTGAAAGGTATGTGAGGAAAAATACAAGACAGGATGAAGAAAGTGGATATCAAATGATACTAGTGACCGGTAGGAACACTCTCTGAGAGTGATTTTAGAGTGGCAGGTGTGAAGATTTTGTATTATCTTAAAGCACTTAACGCCGTGTGTACAAAGCTATCAGACGCGAGTTGTCTTGCAGGAGTGCATTCTTCAAATTAATATGCAGCACTTTAACATAAAAATCATCTACACTGGTCTCCCGTTTGTGTCAGGATTCTGTCTACATCTCAGTCATTTCCCACGAGAAAGTATCATTACCTTGTATCCTCACAGTTTCTTATCTGTCATCATGAATACCGCGGAACGAACATTCGGGTGTCTTGGAAGAGAGTCAGTAGACTTTGATAACTTTCTACTCTATAAAAACTATCCCATGATTCTCATCAGAAACTAAATTTCACTGGAACAAAACTTTTCTCTTAGCATAAAAACGTCAACATGGCAATACAAGAGCACACTATATTAATGCATATAATACTTGATCAACTTGGCCAGTTTTACTGCATGGTCTGAGACAGACCAAACTTCCTATCGGGACAGAAATACATGTTTAGTTTTCCAATACGATAAAAGCCGTACGTTTACTGTCGGCTCCGATATGGGTAGTGAAGATTCGAAGATTACCTGCATTATTAAAAGCGATGGATCCTGTATTGAAGAGGTGAGGTGGGGTCGTGAGGGAAAGGAAAAATACACCAATACAGCCAAAATATTTCAGGCTCTAAAACGATATATATATATATATATATATTGAGCTATTAAGAACTACATCATAACTTTTTATGGGCACGGTAGCAACTGCAGGCAAATCATGTCCTTCGTCTTCTTCTTCTGCTTCATAGAACTGCGAGCCAATGTTCTTTGTAGCCGATGCGGTGAAGATGTTTAGGCACATCATCGTATCGGATTGGGAGTGGGATACGGACACTGTTCTTTCAGTCCCTGGTTGGAAATACAAAGCAGAGGGTAGGTATACGTGGGGACTGTAGGTATACTTACTTCTTTAGCTAGGCTAGGCCGACGTGGGGACTGTAGGTATACCTACTGCTTTAGCTAGGCTAGGCCGACGTGGGGACTGTAGGTATACTTACTTCTTTAGCTAGGCTAGGCCGACGTAGGGACTGTAGGTATACTTACTTCTTTAGCTAGGCTAGGCCGACGTAGGGACTGTAGGTATACCTACTGCTTTAGCTAGACTAGGCCGATTTGGAGACTATAGGTATACCTACTGCTTTAGTTAGGCTAGGCCGACGTAGGGACTGTAGGTATACCTACTGCTTTACTCAGGCCATGCCAACGTGGGGACTATAGAGATACCTACTGCTTTACTCAGGCCATGCCAACGTGGAGACTGTAGAAATACCTACTGCTTTACTCAGGCCATGCCAACGTGGAGACTGTAGAAATACCTACTGCTTTACTCAGGCCATGTCAACGTGGAGACTATAGAGATACCTACTGCTTTACTCAGGCCATGTCAACGTGGAGACTATAGAGATACCTACTGCTTTACTCAGGCCATGTCAACGTGGAGACTATAGAGATACCTACTGCTTTACTCAGGCCATGTCAACGTGGAGACTGTAGAAATACCTACTGCTTTACTCAGGCCATGTCAACGTGGAGACTATAGAGATACCTACTGCTTTACTCAGGCCATGTCAACGTGGAGACTATAGAGATACCTACTGCTTTACTCAGGCCATGTCAACGTGGAGACTATAGAAATACCTAATGCTTTAGCAAGGCCATGTCAACGTGGAGACTGTAGAAATACCTACTGCTTTACTCAGGCCATGTCAACGTGGAGACTATAGAGATACCTACTGCTTTACTCAGGCCATGTCAACGTGGAGACTGTAGAAATACCTAATGCTTTAGCCAGGCCATGTCAACGTGGAGACTGTAGAAATACCTAATGCTTTAGCCAGGCCATGCCAACGTGATGACTGTGTGTCTTACTTCAGAGAATTACCACCAGAGAAATGGAACAGGTTCTAGATCAGCTGTGACTTGCCAAATCTGAGGATAACATTTCGGCTACTGGTCGTTAACTGCCAAATCTAAGGACAACATTTCAGCTATTGGTGGTTGACTGCCAAATATAATGACAACATTTCAGCTATTGGTAGTTGACTGTTAAATATGAGGACAACATTTCAGCTATTGGTGGTTGAGTGTCAAATCGGACATGGTCTTGGCCCAAAAACCATGCTCTACTTGAATCTTTTGTTTTTGATTTTCTACGCGTCCTCATACCAGCCTGTTTAATTTCTCTCTAAATCTTCGTCTTCTCTGAATCTAGGCAAAATAAACAACAAGCAAGTGACACGAACATTCATGTAATCAATAATGTTGATCTCCATATTTTGCCAGGGGAAAACGCAATGACTCTAACTTTAGCATCAAACCCATATGGTTTCAGTTATTTTATTTTGTGAAGCAGTTTAAATAGTAGTTGTAAGATATACACTACTGGTTATATTTAAAATCACTATCCAGATGACTTAGTAACACACAATAATTAGTGAATAGGCATACAACTATACACAAAGCACTGCAGTAAAGCTATGATACCAAAAAACATGTTACTGAATACACACAAGCGACATTTTTGTGCCTTTACAAGGACTGAGATAAGTTTTCATTCTGTTACAACTTTTCATTAATTTTTTCATTAATTTTTTTTCGTTTTTTTTTTGTTATTTCGTTTACATAAGCCTGATGTTAATCTATACTTTGTCTCCTCTCTCTGATCCTTCGTCCTGTTTGTTTTTGTTTGAAGAAGGCTCGCGCCGAAACGCCACAAGTGTGTTATCGTTAAGTAATAAAGCTGTTACTACTTTTTTTCCTAGTTTAGATATATCGAGATGACTGTGAATTGTTTGTTAAAAATAACAAAGACGATGCTGAACAGTGGCCTTGTTTCCTTCCCGGGTGTCACAATTTTCGACTGGACAGGTATTGGTGGCTTCGCTATCAAGCGCCTTTTCAGTGGGGTTCTAGACAGCGAATTTTGTTAGTAATACGCTGTTCTCTCGTGGCTAAACATCTACTCGTCATATCATTCATTCATTCATTCATTTGCATGTCCCTTGTGGAACTTTGCCTCCCAAACAGCACTCCTGTAGGCCTCTCGGTTGTGAGCAAGATAGCCTGCCGCTGCTGCATCCATTTGCATATCGTCAGTGATGTCCTGCAGCCATCTTCGTCTTGGTCTTCTTCTCTTTCTTTTTCCCATTATATAGTCTAATACAGTCACTGCCCGGAAGGAAAGCAATGGTAAACTATCTTCTGGAAATATACCAAGAAACCCAAACCGCTCGTCATATCGGAGTCCGTAATTCAAGTCCCAGCTAATTGTCTTGTGATTTTTCCTTCTCTCAAGTCTAAAAGTGCCTTGTCTACGATTTTTCCGATGTCTAAGCATACAACATTGTGTTCTGTTAGTTTACGAAAACTTCGTTGTTTCCTATTTGTAAAATTTGGTATCTTTGTTGAAACAGCTAGCGGCATGGGGAAAAGTTGACTGTAAAGACAGGGAATTCTTTCAGGGAAGTCTAAACTGTTTGCATCATCATCATCATCATCATCATCATCATCATCATCATCAGGTGCCGTGCCGACTGGCGTTGGCTATTACGCTTCTCCAGAGTACACGATCCTTCATGCAGGCCATCAGTTCAGTTGGTGATCTCCTCTCACACCATCCTGTCAGACTGTCCAGTATCATTTCTCTTGGTCTTCCTCTTGATCTTCTTCCTTCTATTTTTCCTGTTGTTATAATATTTTCAATGCCCCCTCTTCTCATTGCATGTCCTATGAAAGTACATTGTCTCTCTCTTATCTTTCTGACAAGGTTTTTTGTCTCTCCAGCTCTTCTCATACATTCTTCATTAGTTATTTTTGCTGTCCAGGGGATTCGCAACATTCTTCTAATAAACCACATTTCTGCTGCTTCCAATGATTTTTGGGCAGACTTGCCTATTGTCCATGATTCACTTCCATATAACAAGATAGGTTCAATATAGCATTTTAGGACTCGTTTTCTAACATTCATTGATAAAGATGTGTTAGCTAATATGTTTCTCATTCTCTGAAATGCAGTCTTTGCTTGACCTATTCTGTTCCTAATTTCTGTTCTGCATTTCCCACAAACTGTTTGCACCACTATTTATTCTGTTTATTTTAATGTGTAATGTTTTGTGTTTTTCACATTCTCATTATTATTTGAAGTTCATTCACTATAGCTGAATCTATGAACTGGTAAATAATCTGATAAAATACTTCTTGAACATGTGAAAAAAACAGTATTTTTTCAGCTAAGCCATTTGCCTAATAAATGCTTTCCTAGTAAAACTTTGGGGCTTAATTTAAAAGCCAGAATGTTTGTTTGTTTCTTTTCATTAAATTTTAACGCAGGACAGGAAAGGATAAATTATAATAAGGATAACGATAAAAATGGAAATTTCTGTCGCAGAGGACGGTGCTGAGACAAGTAAATGTTAACTGCTGCGGTAGTTTCTGGGTATTGTTTTTACATCTTTTTTCTCGTAACCCATTCTGCCAATAAAGGATTTGTATAATCAGCTACAACAGTGGTTGCTGACCTCAGGTCGAAAACAAAAGTGTGGTGCTGGTGGTTGATGGTGGTTGGTGGTACTCTGGAGTGGGGGGGGGGTGTCTGAAGTATGGTGACCAAAAGACTTTTTTTTAATGTAAAAAGTTTTTAAAAATTAATAAAACACAGGATTTTGTGTAAGTCCTGCTGTCAAACATAAATACTAAAATAGCAACAAACACACTATCTTCCTTCAAGTATTTGTTGTATTTCAGTATTTTTTAAAAAAATCTTTTTCATGAGAATAGGTCATATGCCATTGAAGATTTAGAGTCGCTCTCAAGAAAGATTGGGCACCGATGAACTACAGTAACAGCAAACAATGTCTGTGTAGTAAGGCCCAGTCTGTTTGCGCTTGTGTCTTCTTTATTTAATTTTGACTTTAGCTTTCCCTATTAAACGAGGCTGTATCATCATGCAAAGTCGTTCTCCACGCGGCACGGTCTTTTCCCTAATCTCCACAGTCCTCGTGACTTAATGGAAACAAGCTCTCGTGGATGACCTAAAAATATCCTCGTATCATCACTGTAGGACCAGTGATATTCATTGTGTGCCGATGGAGATACTAAGAGGAGACAGGAGCAACTATGGGTGTGCGCAGAGTGTAAAGATGATGGCTCTTTCAAATTACTTATCTATTCGTCTGTTTTCTACTTCGGTTTTGGTTTTCCTCGTGGATGATAAATTAGTGAACTGATAACTGGCCTTAATCAGTTGTTGTCCCTTTATATTATAGCAATAAAATGCATATTTAAATTCTCTCTCTGTCTCTGTCTGTCTGTCTGTCTGTCTCTTCTCTCTCTCTCTCTCTCTCTCTGTTTTAAAGTATGGCTTGATTGGTGTATTTTTTAAATACTGCTTTTCTATAAATTTGTTAGTTTTGAATGAATGTAAGAATGTAAGTTTATTTCATTTAGTTACATAAATCAGAATGTGGAGTGTATGGACGAGAGATCTTTTATTTATTTATGTAATCATGTAACTGTGTCTTCATGCTTGTTATGCTCACTGACAAGTGCTGAATGACTGTGACTGAGTGAAAGCTGTATGAAGAAGAGTTAGACCGGCCTGCATGCCCAATTGTTAACTCTCTGAAAACAAAGTATGTCTGTTCGTTCGTTCGTTCTTTCTTTCTTTCTCTCTCTCCTCCTGCACAAACACTCATCACGCACACACACACACACCCACATACCCATAAAGAAATCTTTGACGCAGGTCACCAAAGGATTACCTGGAAAACAAGATTTTCTAATTAAGTCAGGTTCTGCTTTGACGACTTAGTTCAGGCAAGACGAGGCGAAATTGATTCTGCACTAAATGTTGACAAATATGACGTAGAAGATGCTAAAAATATATCAGCAGAGTCCAGAGACAAAACAAGGATTGGGTGTTTTTAGAAAAAATGAAAGCACTGAAAACTAACACATCTGGTGTGTGAAAAAATACTTAACTGATCAATAACAGAACATGGTAAGTATGGGTTATTCCAGATATATAGTAGGTCAACATTTGGTAAAAGATGATCAAAGTCTGTCGAGGAATCATTCCTGTGCTCAGAAATTAATATCAGAATAACATTAGCTTGAAGACTTGTGGCAAACATGTTAGAGCACTTAGTGATGGAGATATACTGGAGAAAGAACATGTACTAGGAACATAGTTCTGCTAGGATTCTCATTCCTTCTTTCTCTGTCTTTCTTTCTCTCTCTCTCTCTCTCTCTCACACACACACACACATCCTCTTTCTCTCTGTCTTCCCCCCACCTCCTCTCTCTTCCTCTCTCTCAGACACACACACAGATCTCTACATTATCTCACTCAATGAGTGTGCGAGCAATACAAATCCCAATGAGCTTTCTCACGCCAAGGATATGCGTTCCGAACCTTTCACTGACATGTGAGATACCACCCTGCTACCTGCCTGTCCTACTATTTTCCGATAAAACTCCCTCTAAAAACAGAGAATGTTTACAACTCCCTCTAAAAACAGAGAATGCTTACTTACCGAGAGAGCTACATTGGATTACACAATACGAAAGGCTGTAAATATAGTAGGAACACATGCAAAGTTGCAGAAAAGTCGATTTCAGTGCTGTATTCATGTCTAAATGAAAACGACAGAGATAAAAATGATAAAGTTTCCCTTATGTTAACCACCAAGTGTGATAAAGTAGCTTGCACTGGTCTATGCCCAAACCTTTCTCTGAAATAAAATAGGGGTGGGGGTGTATCCTGTGACACATTTTTTTATAGATTTCCATGAAATCTCCAAATATTTTGAATTTTAAACACCACGCCCTTCTGTTATTCACGCCACGCCCTTCTGTTATTCACGCCACGACCATTTGTTATTCATTCCACACCTACCTTTTATTCACAGTCTCATCAGCGGCTGGAACGAAGGAGAAGAGGAGAGGTTATAGCTAGTATAGCCCCCGCCCCACCCGTACTGCCAGATCTTCCCTTTTAAAAGAGAATTGTAAATAATTTTACACCATGTTACAAAAGTTCCTCACAGAGGCTCTGAATGTGGCACATGGATTACGTCCATGTTGGTGTAAGCTGTGTAAAAGTGTGAATACTTGTTCGCTGTTTCATACCTTCGTATTAGCGATTAGTTCTTTCCACTGGCTGATCTGATAAGAATATCCGGGCTGATTCAAATACAGGTTATGGCCAAGCTCAATCTAAAACTCTTTAGATGTGTCACCTTTGAATTATTCATCGCTAAAAATGGACGCTGATGTAATTACAAACAATAAGAAAAGGAATGCCATTACCCGCTTAATGCAACAACCCACTGAGAAAATAGTGAAGATCAACAATTCTCAGACTACCTAGAGCGTTCATTCCCAATAAGCCACTGAGAAAGTAGTTAAGATCAACAATTCTCAGACTACCTAGAGCGTTCATTCCCAATAAGCCACTGAGAAAGTAGTTAAGATCAACAATTCTCAGACTACCTAGAGCGTTCATTCCCAATAAGCCACTGAGAAAGTAGTTAAGATCAACAATTCTCAGACTACCTAGAGCGTTCATTCCCAATAAGCCACTGAGAAAGTAGTTAAGATCAACAATTCTCAGACTACTTAGAGCATTCATTTCAAACAGGCTACTGAGAAAGTAGTTAATATCAACAATTCTCAGGCTACCTAGAGCATTCATTCCCCACAAGCCACTGAGAAACCAGTGAAGATCACCAATTCTCAGACTACCTAGTGCATTCATTCCCAACCCACATTACGGTTGTGCCACTCTCCAGTCTTCGCCACGCTGTAGATGTAATGGCGATCACTGTTCTTATTTCTTCTAAATTTGTTCTGTACATGAAGATCTCTGACAACCCTTTCAGGGCTATCAAAATGAACTGAAACAAACGAGGATGCGGCATCTCTTGAAGAGCAATAACATGACATGAAAAGAAGACAAATGTAATTAAAACTGTCTGAACAAGGCAATCAACTTGTATTTAACATACGATGGAAATTGTTGACATGGTACAAGAAATGGGGAAATGAGCAGAGGAAGATCACGAGAATTTTTTTTTTAAAAATCATTTTTTGCCAGTGACACATCCTTCTTTTTAAACTTCTTCAATGTGGGACAGTTGAGCCACACTGAATTTCAAGTATAACATCTACAAGACGTATGCTGTCAGAACTTTCATAGTGGTCTGTGTAATGAACAGAGACAGTCGCAGGTATAGGTTGCAGTTAAAAGGGGGAAAAATAGAAGAAATAACGATGAGAAGGAATGGCAAAAAAGGCAGAGAGATGACCATGTTGAGATGTAAAACAACCAGTAACAAACGAATATTTCCGCAATATGTTTGAATCAGGGACAACGAAAATAAGGAGATTGCAGATCCCTCCGAGGTTCTTACTGACTTTTATCTAACCACGTTACTTTTTTAACGTCCTAAACCAAGAGGTTCTTTGAAAGCTAAGTGTTATTTTTTTGTGTTTATTTGTTGTTTCATTATTTTCGCCGTCTTCGATAAAGACACATCGCCGAAATATTAGTTTGCCGCTGTTTATTTTACATTTCTACATGCTCATCTCATTGTATCTTCTGCCCTTCCTTCTCACTTTTACTTCTTTCTATTCTTTTGTAAATCTGCAACATACGCGTCTGATTATCTTTTCTTTATTAGAACAGGGTATATGGCAGTTCTGAACTAATCTATCCTGAACTAATCTATCCTGAACTAATCTATCCTGAACTAATCTATCCTGAACTCGTGTGCTAAACAACACACAGAAGACATGAAAAAAGGTACACCCGCTTCAATCTTCCCCTTCTAAAACAATAATGAACATGAAATACCAGAAGAAATTAACCAATTTATAAAGCGATGACGCCATCCATCAGAGATAAACCCAACATTACAAGACTAAGAAGGCTGAAACGTGATACAGAAAGTGACGGAGAATGCGTTTCCATAAACAAAACAGAAGAAGATGGTAATGATAAGAAAGAAGACCAACAGGTGATCCTTACCAAAACCAAATTTTATCGACAGAATAGATAAAGATAAATCATTTTCTAAGGTGGCAACACATAATCAAATAATGTTGCGTTCTACGACAAGACACAATCTTTCTATCTTGTTTGTTGGGTTCATAAAGATAATGATTCAGGTCAATTAACGATTTCCAGTGTCCGGTGTGGCAATCTCTCTCTCTCTCTCTCTCTCTCTCTCTCTCTCTCTCTCTAGCCAGCACTCTCTCAACACATGGCTCGTAAACCATCAAGTACTTCAGTGACATAGTTAGAAAAGCAACTTGTTAGATATTGTTAGAAATTATTTTAATGTTTGTTTAAAAAAAACATATGTTAGAAGATCTGTATTTACAATGTATTTTTATTTATGTATATGTCTGCGTGTGTATGTGTGCGTGAGTGCTATTTTATTAGGTTAATTACTTCTTCTCTTTTACCTTGAATGTAGTAGTTAAATCTTACACTCTTTTGATATGTTTTTACTAATTTAATTTGTATTTTTGTACTAAATCAAGTGTGTGGGAAGAATGAAAGATGGAGTGATGAGGGGCAGAATGTAAGACGGGCCTGCGTGCCCAATTCTTTACCCTTGAAAAATAAAGATTATTCATTCATTCATTCATTCATTCATTCTCTCCTCTCTCTCTCTCTCTCTCTCGATCATCAATTGTTACATATTTGTGATTCGCTGGCAACAGTGATGGGAATTATAAATCACCTTTGCCCTTTCCTTGCTGGGTCTAGCAGATAGTAAGTCATCATTGCCCTTTCCTTGCTGGTTCTAGCAGATAGTAAGTCATCATTGCCCTTTCCTTGCTGGTTCTAACAGATAGTAAGTCATCATTGCCCTTTCCTTGCTGGGTCTAGCAGATAGTAAGTCATCATTGCCCTTTCCTTGCTGGTTCTAGCAGATAGTAAGTCATCATTGCCCTTTCCTTGCTGGTTCTAGCAGATAGTAAGTCATCATTTCCCTTTCCTTGCTGGGTCTAGCAGATAGTAAGTCATCATTTCCCTTTCCTTGCTGGGTCTAGCAGATAGTAAGTCATCATTTCCCTTTCCTTGGTGGTTCTAGCAGATAGTAAGTCATCATTTCCCTTTCCTTGCTGGGTCTAGCAGATAGTAAGTCATCATTTCCCTTTCCTTGCTGGGTCTAACAGATAGTAAGTCATCATTTCCCTTTCCTTGCTGGTTCTAACAGATAGTAAGTCATCATTGCCCTTTCCTTGCTGGGTCTAACAGATAGTAAGTCATCATTGCCCTTTCCTTGCTGGGTCTAACAGATAGTAAGTCATCATTGCCCTTTCCTTGCTGGGTCTAACAGATAGTAAGTCATCATTGCCCTTTCCTTGCTGGTTCTAGCAGATAGTAAGTCATCATTGCCCTTTCCTTGCTGGTTCTAGCAGATAGTAAGTCATCATTGCCCTTTCCTTGCTGGTTCTAACAGATAGTAAGTCATCATTGCCCTTTCCTTGCTGGTTCTAACAGATAGTAAGTCATCATTGCCCTTTCCTTGCTGGTTCTAGCAGATAGTAAGTCATCATTGCCCTTTCCTTGCTGGGTCTAGCAGATAGTAAGTCATCATTGCCCTTTCCTTGCTGGTTCTAACAGATAGTAAGTCATCATTGCCCTTTCCTTGCTGGTTCTAACAGATAGTAAGTCATCATTGCCCTTTCCTTGCTGGTTCTAACAGATAGTAAGTCATCATTGCCCTTTCCTTGCTGGTTCTAGCAGATAGTAAGTCATCATTGCCCTTTCCTTGCTGGTTCTAGCAGATAGTAAGTCATCATTGCCCTTTCCTTGCTGGTTCTAACAGATAGTAAGTCATCATTGCCCTTTCCTTGCTGGTTCTAACAGATAGTAAGTCATCATTGCCCTTTCCTTGCTGGTTCTAGCAGATAGTAAGTCATCATTGCCCTTTCCTTGCTGGTTCTAGCAGATAGTAAGTCATCATTGCCCTTTCCTTGCTGAGTTTAGCAGACAGTGAAATATTCTTGCTCTTTGCTTGCTGAGTTTAGCAGCAGATAGTGAAATAGCCTTGCTCTTTGCTTGCTGAGTTTAGCAGATTGTGTGAAATATCCTTGCTCTTTGCTTGCTGAGTTTTGCAAATAGTGAATCATCTTTCTACTTTCTTTGTTCTGATCTTAGTGGAGTTGTTAATCGTGCAGAACAAGAAGTGGATAGATAACAGTGGCTTGCCTTGACTGGAAACAAGAAACCAGCTTTTCTGTAGACTCTGCATCCTTTGAGCTTCCGACGAGCGTCATTTCGTAAGGGAGGCTAAAGTGGCCCATTGGCCCATTAGTGGGAAAATTAAACATTCAGATCAGAACCTTCTACCAGTTACGACTTCGAAGACAGACGGGACAAAGAGTTTTTAAAGATTCAGAATGAAAGAGAGAGAGAGACAGAAAGAGAAGAAGAGAGATTGATTGATTGATCTTTGTTTCCAAAGGGTTAAGAATTGGGCACGCAGGCCAGTTTGACATTCTTTCCTTTATCATACAGCTTTCGCTCTGTTCCAGACATTCTACAGATATTCTGCTCATATGACCAGCATAACTAACATTGGAAAGCTGAGAGACATAAAATAAAATTAAAGTATAACATTCACATTTCACTCTTATCCATGCACCCAGTACAGAAAGTAACTACATACATATATAAATGACAACAGAAAGTAACTACATACAGAGAGAGAAAAAGAAAGAAAAAAAGAGGAAGAGAGATAGAGAGAGCGAAAAAGAGAGAGAAAGAAAGAGTTAAATAGTGACTGATTGATTGATTGATCTTTATTTCAAAAGGGTTAAGAATTGGACACACAGGCCCGTCTGACATTCTGCCCTTTATCATACATCTTTCACTTTTTTCCAGACATTCTACAAATATGCTGTTCATGTAACAAACATAATTAACATTGAAGCTGAGAGACATAAAATAAAATATAACATTTACGTTTCGCTCTTAAACATTCACTCAGTACAGAAGTAACTACATACATATAAATGACTATCTACTAAACAAAAATTTCGGGACTATTCAGAATAAACAATTAACTGTATTCGGTGTCTGTAAGAGCAGTCTAAAATAACTTTTAAGTTTTATGATTCATGGAGGCATGTAGTCCCATCAAATAGATATTGGGAAAGTTTGTAGTTGTAGGAAGGAGTATAATTTATATTTTTTATATACAGAATGGGAGGGTATTCCAAAGATGAGCAGCAGAATAACTAAAGCTTTTCTTGTAAAGATCAAGTCTAGGTTTTGGAAGACTTATGTTGTTCAAGCGTTGGCTGGCCTTTGGGCTAAATTTAAACAGCTTCCACAGATAAGGCGGGGCATTCTGTGAAAGAATTTGATGTACTAACCTGACTTTGTTGAAGAGGAACCTGTTCTTAAAAGTCAGTATTAGGATGCGTTTGTGCTGGTTAGTTGTTTGTGCTTGACCTTTGTCACTTAATAAGCTTTACTGCTCGCTTTTGCGGTGTGCAAAGCCTCTTTCTATTTGACACTGAGCAACCATCCCAGATTGTTGAGCAATAGTCTAAATGTGTTTGTATATGTGATATGTAGTATGTCTTCCTTATGTCTTAATAGTTGAAGTGCTTAATTTCACCTAACTAGTATACTTTTTATGCTTAGTTTAGATATGAAAATCAGGATATTTAAGAGTAATACTCTAAGTGTACTACTCTATGGAAGTGAATGCTGGAAAATCACCAAAACCATAGAAAACAAGTTGAATTCTTTCCAGACTAAATGTTTACGAAGAATTAGAAAAATATTTTGGCCAAACACCATAAGAAATAACATCTTATTGCCAGAAATGCAGATGAAACCACTGACAACAATTATTGAGGAAAGACGCTGGCGATGGTTGGGACATGTGCTCCGAATGACTGACAACTCACTACCAAAAATAGCACTAAGATGGACACCACAGGGGAACAGAAGTAAGGGTAGACCAAAAGAGATATGGAGAAGAACAATAGAAAGGATGTTGAGCAATAGAGGGCTCACCTGGGCAAGAGCAGAAAAAAAGGCGAAGGACAGGCATTTGTGGAGGACCCTTGCGGAAGCCCCATGTGCCCTGGGCACTTAAGGTTCAGAGAGAGAGAAAGAGAGAGAGAGAGAGAGAGAGAGTATACTTTTTGTGCGATGAGTTTTGTTAGACCTTGCACAAGAGAGTTCCAGGTCTGATGTTGGTCAATAATAAGACCTAGTGTTTTGTGCTCGCTAACGTTTTCTATCTGTGATGTTTCCGTGCTGAGCCGAAGTGTTGTTTTTGTTGCGCTTTGTAGTTTCTGTCTTGTTGTTATGAGCATTGATTTTGTTTTCTCAGTATTTATAATCATTGTTTTTGCTCCATCTAATTAAATTGTATAACTCTACGTTAAGAGTTCTGCTATAGTTGACACTGGTGTTCCGCAGGTTTATATTCTAGGCCCGTTTTCTTTGCTATCAATATCAATGAAAGAGAGAGAGAGAGAGAGAGAGAGAAAGAGAGAGAGAAGAGATTAAAAAAAGAGAAAGAGAAATGCTGTAAACCATAGCGTAATTAACTAACTCTTTTGCTTAGCTTCTCGGGCCGACGTCTGCAGTCTGAGAACCGCTGACTCTGATGCTCAGTGAGCCTCATAAGTTGTGCTGTGATGATTTTTAGAGACTATAGATATATATAATATTAAAAAGTGCGTACAAATAATGAGAGTTGGAATACAGCATTAGATACATGTAAATTAACTACGGATGGGGGAAATGCTTCGTTTACATCGAACTTTTTACAATAAATGAAAGAAAAATTGTGAAGTATTAAAGTAAAAACATAGAAGAAGACCAGAGTCAGAACAGTGTTCATTTCGTGACCGCATACCACAGACACGCAGACGATAAAAGAACCATCGATTATGAAATATTTAATGAAATACTCTGGAAATTGATTATTCACTTTAACTGTGAGCAGTAGAAATTATCGACTATGAAAATTACAGGCGGAGAATTAGAAAAGTATTGATTATGAAAATGTTAAGCAAAAGATATCAGGACATGTGATCATGAACTTTGTAGATAAGAAAACAAAACAACAAGTACATTTTTCGAGACCCATAAAAAAGAATCAACTTCTGAAGACTCATACCAACATATTGTGGTAACATCACATCAAGAGAGTAGAGCAAGATTTTTTTTTTATTTTAGACATAATTATCTCATAAATCATGGCGTCCACAAAGCGATGATTTATGACAGAATGACGCTGTGGAAATGCTAAACTATCAGTAAGATTTATGATGTGTACCTTTCCTAGACGCTTCCAAATATTAGTTTGACGTTTGGAAAGGACGACTTCATGGCCCTGACTTCAGAAAATGCATCAATCGAGTCTCGTGAGCGAGGGCCATTTGTTACAGTCTCGTGATGGGGCGTTATGAAAAGTATCTTTGGAGAGTATTTCTTTTTGCGAAGGAAATGAGAAGAATAAATGAAGTTGAAAGTGTCAGTAAATCTGACGTGTTTTTTTTTCTTATCAGTAATCTTCACTATGAAATGATTGAGCGAAGGAACATTTGAAATAACTCTTTAAAAACAAACCCTAAATTCTCTGAAACACTGTCTTTGCTGCAAGGAGAACGCCAGACTTGCTGGCCATGATATCCATCTGTCTATCTATCTATCTATCTATCTATCTATCTATCTATCTATCTATCTATCTATCTATCTATCTATCTATCTATCTATCTATCTATCTATCTATCTATCTATCTATCTATCTGTCTGTCTGTCTGTCTGTCTGTCTGCCTGCCTGCCTGCCTGTCTGTTTGTCTGTCTTAATGGCTTAATATCTGTGTGTATTTATTTTCTATATTATTCTATTTAAAACTCCCTCTCTCTCTCTTTATATATATATATATATATATATATATTATATATAAAGAGATAGAAAGGGAGGGAGTTTTAGTACGTATATTTATTTTTCTCTATTATTCTATTTAAAATTCTCTCTCTCTCTCTCTCTCTCTCCCTCTCTCTCGTCTATCTGTACGTGTACTTATTTTCTATATTATTCTATTTATTCCTCGCTGTATCCCACTCTGTACTGACCTACACACAGCCTACCGCCTTCACGGTACCTATTGTCACCCTGTAAACAGATTAGATTTTTGTGCTAATGTACCAGGAAACTTCCGGCAACACCAGTCAATTTTACCAGCGGTTTCCTGTACCATTCAAGGGCAGACAATCGACTGGTGTTTGAAAAATGTGTATAGCATGTAGATTAGCGTAGTCCCGTGTTGTGCCTTGTTTTGATTATATAAACGCTTTATTTATTTTCCAGTTCGGAACATTGAATAGCCTTGCTTCCAAATTAGGTATTTTATATTCATGAGCTGTCTAAAGCAGGAAAAACTGGAAGAAGTGGAGAGTTTTGAATATCTTGGATCGCTACTAACTAATAATGGAGATACAATGAGGGAAATTAAAAGGAGGACATCTATCGCTCTTCAGAAAGTAAAACAAATAAAGAATCTGTGGAGAGGAGCAGACAGAACCACAAAAATAAGATTTTTAAGGGCATGCATCTTTCCCATAGCAACATATGCCTGTGAGACCTGGACACTTAACAAAACAGCTGAGAAACACATAAATGCCTTTGAATGTAAATGGTACAGAAGAGTTCTCCAAATATCGTGGACACAAAAAAGAACAAATATATCTATACTACAAGAGCTTAATATTGAAGAAGGCTGGCTAGTAAAGAGGATTAAAGAGAGAAAACTGAAATATTTTGGACACATTAAACGTCATGATAATTTAGAGAAGACCGTCTTGGAAGGATACATAATGGGAAAAAGAAAAAGAGGAAGACCAAGACGAAGATGGCTGCAAGACATCGTTGACGATCTGGAAATGGATGCAACAGCAGCAGGCCATCTTGCTCACAACCGAGAGGCCTACAGGAGTGCTGTTTGGGAGGCAAAGTTCCGCAAGGGCCATGCAAATGAATAAATGAATGAATGAATGAATGAGCTGTCTAAACCTGCACTATATTTAGCGTAATTTTGCATGGTAGTGGGAGTGCTAGTTTGACAACAAAGTCTCAGGAGCTGTTAGATCAACACTGTGAAACTTGCACTAGTTCAGAGACTATCACTCGTGTTTTCAGCCAGGGTTATCTCTCCAATATTAGCTTTTTGTTATTGCTAATCTCAAGTTTTTTCTCTCATGTTTAATATAATATTGATTATATATTTTTTTCAGGTATTTCTCTATTTTCCCGAAGTTTAGTGAGTATCTTAGTTTATATCATATTTCATTACATAGGGAGAAAATTTCCAGATAAACGTTATCTGCTATTTCTATCATACTTCATGATGTAAGGCACAACACACATTCAAACATCACCTTCATTTTTATATCACATCTCATGTTGTAGGAAATGACTGTCGATTAAGCATAACTTGGTGTTTTTCTTTGTATCAGGTAAGGAACTGTGTTCAGAGAAACATTATGTAATATCTTTTGTTATAACTCAAGCTGTAGGAAGAATCAATCGACGAAACATCACTTGCCTAGCGTTCTGAGGAACAGCGTCTGATGAAATATCACTTTTTATGTTTATTTATGTCATACTTCATGATGTAGGGAACAACCTATAGTGAAACATTACTTGATATCCTTCGTTATAAAAATACTTCGTGATGTAGGGAACAGCCTCTAGTGAAACATTACTTGATATCCTTCGTTATAAAAATACTTCGTGATGTAGGGAACAGCCTCTAGTGAAACATTACTTAACATCCTTTGTTATAAAATACTTCGTGATGTATTGAAAAATCACTTGATATTTTTCTTTATATCACATATCATGATATAAGGTAAAGTGTCCTGTTGTAATACATATCCCCTGTTTGAACGGTTCTTTCTTTTCTTCTACACGTCGTTGTGAGGATGTATGTGTTCCTATAATTCGATGTAAAGTAATCGAATAAGATAGAAAATATAATAAGCAAAGTCCTCCTTCTGTTGTGATCATGTCCATCATAGGTTCCTCCCTGCAGGTCGTTAAAAACCAGGTAACACCAGTTGGCCAGAACATATAGAGCTGTGTAATGGAAGACTATGAAGGTGGCATGATAACATTGCAATGATATTAGAAGATAGTCTCTTAGGCATGCATCACAACAACATACTTCAGTCAGACATCTTCACACGTCCACTTTCAGAGTCTACTTCTCTCTCTCAGGTACTTTCTTAACTTAAAATTTAACTTAAACCCCTCCTCTTTTTCTCCTCCCCCCTCCACAAGCGTGTCCAGATCTTCAACTACGACGCTCATATGACGCAGTGAGTGATGCCCTAACTTTTATCCATCTTCGTTCGCTAAATAGTGTAACCATATTGCAGCAATGGTCGTACATTGTGAAGCATCACAGTGTCTAGTTAAAAATCACTTGATGTCTTTCTTTATACCATATCTCTTCTTCTAAGTAACACCGTCTAGTGAAAAAAAATACTCTGTCTGTTCAAGAGACCGCAAGGCCGTTATGGTCGGAACTGGCAAAGATTATGTCTCCTTTCGTGTCTCTGTGTCGCGAGAAACAGATGCTTTACTTAAGCCTGGATTACGCAGTGGGACTTGCCCTATTTCCTGTGGTGGCTGTTGAATTTTTGATGTAGTTTAGGTTCACTTTAAGAATTCAAGCATCCTATTAATAAACTTGGACAGCCAAAAATAACAAATGAAGAATGCCTAAGGAAAGCCAATGACAAACGAACACTAATAAAAACACTACGGGGGAGACAGTCAAGGTTTAGTGGCCATATAATTAGAAGAGGAGGGATTGAAATTATCATGACAACGGGGAACATTGGAGACAGGAAAGAGAGAGAGGCAGACCAAGACAGGAAATCTTAGATGGCTTGACAAAATGGTATGGGAGAGGCACAACAACAGAAAAAAAAAGAAAAACATGAAAGATGGGAAACAGTGGAGAGACGTAGTCGCCAACGCCTCCATGCATGGCACATGATGATGATGACTTCATCCCCTTGCAAGATCTTCAAAGCACCGTCAGCTAAGATCGCAGTAAGACAGACTTACTACCTCGACACTTAACCTACCAAATATAACTCACTCATTCACTCACTCTCACTCATTCACTCTCCCTATACCTCTATACCACACACACAGACATATTTTTTTCCCAATCAAAGATTGTGGATGTCACATTTTAGCAAGAAATGACGCAATTCCTATTTTTACATTCGCAGCAATACAAAAATTCAGAACACCAATTTCCGGAACAAATCCGCATGACCTCGAATACTTCAATTTTAATTTGTTTTAAAAAATCCATTTACGCGGATGGTGGCAGACCTGATGTGGTAATTCGGTACATACAATTCCAGTCCCACAAGCTTCCTTGTTCACTTGTCGTCGGACAACTAGAACTGACAATATTTGACGCTTCCGAACTCATTCTACAGGCTATTTATCATGGCGTTAAACATAGTGGGAGATATTGCTGACCCTTGGGGCTTCGGTTTTAGATTATTCCAGTAAGATAGAATGATATTCATCTATTATTCTGGTAAGATAGAATGATATTCATGTAAATGTGGAAAATCGTTCACTCACAGCTTTCACAGATTATTTGTAGATGTTAAATCTAGGAGCAGAAAAGACATTTTCATCTGCGCTAACGAAACTACCGGTCAAGACCCTAACCTTTTTTTCGGCTGAGATCAAGGTTAACAGGCTGGTTCAAAGATAAATCTTTGCCAGAAGTGATGATGTTGATTCACGTCTTATGACGGAGCTGTGTGATAAGATAAACAGCCTATTACTAACAGATGTGATGAATGTTTTTTAGATTTTCAATATTAGATGTGATGAATGTTTTCAAGATCTTCAGCATCAGATTTATGAATGTTTTCAAGATCTTAAGCCATCAGATATTGTAATTTAGGCAGAAATATAAACAGTTTATTAAACGTTAGTTTGCTTTCAAAACCAGAAGAAAAGAAAAGAATAAAATAGTTCAGCAACCGGTCCACTCACTGGTGCGCAAATCTGAGTAAAATCGGTGACAACGTATCCAGTACATAAAGGAGATGCAAAAGAAAACTGAGCACACAGGAAGGCGCAAACGAATCGGAGGGAAATTATGTTTTCATTTAAGCACGAATGAGTGTGTATATAATATTTTTGTTGCTAAAACTGTTTAATGTTTTTATGTTGTTCAGTTTTGTCACACTTTAAACGTGGTCACACAATAAACATAGTGCACATACTAAGAACTCTATTGGTCCGGAATGAGGAATACACGTTGTCACGAAGACAGAACCGTCTTACACAAGTTCAAATACCGTGAAGTCCATTTGGCCGGAACGATAAATACGAGTTTTATTTACACATTTGTCTCTGTTAACATGTACGTAGAATTTCCACCAGTTCGTATGAAAATCATAAACAACAAGAACTTCGAATCTTAATATGCATATAAATCTGGATCACACGAGCATTTAAGAGCAGTTTATCTCTGTCCTTCTCAGGGGCCATCACCGAATTCAATCTTAATATGCAGATTAGTCTGATCTACCTTGACCTCTTTAGATGAACTGTCATCGAAACATAACTCCTGATCTTTCAGTTCCCTACTCGCTGTATTGACATCTATTCGCTAGCTCTTCTAAGAACCTGCATCAAACCAGCTCATAGATTCATCACATCAGCATGGCTATCTGCTTCTATATCTCTCTGTCCATTTCGCAAGGTACACTTCTGTCTGTTTCTATCCACATAATTTTCTTGGTCTCGACTTACCTATCTGAGTCTCCGTCTGACTGTCCGTGTTTTATGGTGTCGGAGTATCTTCGTCGCTGAGTACCCGCTTCTCTGAGTACTTTGGTGTCGGAGTTTTAGTTTTGTTCTCGAGTCATACGTACCTCTCTTGCACCCTCTTTGGATCTTTGCATTCTCTGCTTTCGCATCCTCCGATCTTCTGATCCTCTGCGGTTCCTCCTTTTATCTTGAAGTCCAGCTTGATGGTATTTCTGCTCCGCCCCTAGATCTCCACTGGTTTCTATATGTGTACCGATTGGTTCTTGAGTCATAACCTGTCAGATTAGTGTTATTAAATGGCCAGCCATTTGGCTGTGGCACTTTCTACCTGCACTTGTTTATTGATCGCTAGTCCATCTCTCCATTCATTGTGTCCAGTTCGCAGACAATCTGTCGCCACCAAGACTTTTGACTTTTCTTAAATCCGTCTAGCGCCACTGTCCAGTTTTTTTTTTTTGCATTTGGCAAGTTGTTCTCATGCGTTTGGGGTGTCTAACGGACATTAACTGTCTCTTCACATATTATTAGATTTCGTGCACCGACTGTGTCTCATCATCTGTTATTTCTGGATTATTTTACTTCCGAAGGTTTTTCTTTAGCATTTGCCCTATCTCGGCGTCATTGTGCCTGGATTTTCTATTCGTCTGTTTCTTCTGTTTACCTTTGTCAGCGTCCAGTCGTAGTGGTCTATTACTAGTGTCGTGGGAATTGGTTTTCTACCTTGCTCTCAAATTTCCTACCTAACTTTTCTGTTCTTATTTGATGTTAACTATTATAATTAAAATATACTTATAATTATATTCATAATTTTAGTTACAAGGTACTATGCTACATGTATTTCATCGATGGACACACACACACACACACACATATATATATATATATATATATATATATATATACAAGTATACTTGCATATGTATATTATATATTTGCTTTGATCATGATTTATATTCTGTGACGTAGACGCTTGGAAGTTGTGCTGTCGGTCCCTCCAATCCACCCCGACGCTCTCGGGTAAAGTCGTTAAAAGATGGACACGTGAACAGTTCGTATTTTTATAAACATGTGTTCAGTGTACGATTTTGATATTTTGTTACTACACATTTTGATGGCTATTATATACACATAAATTTATGTGTCATTGAATTGAATGTATATGCATTTTTGGTATACATTTCTTGCCAATTAGTTCCTTTGATTCCAATCAGACATTCACACATTAAGGATCAGAGCTTGAGACCATGTACGGGACGATTATGATTTAATCATGTACATTATGTACAAGGTGTTAATTGATCTCACTTATTCCACTGTTTGTATTTTTATGAAGGAATCAAACAACGTTAAAAGAAATTAAAAAAGGTTGACGTTATCGTTCACATTAGAAGTTGATGATCTTTTGATGGAGAATCTTTATTAGTTTGTTTTCTTTCTTTCTTGTGATGTTTTGATTTGTAGAAGTGAATGAAAAATAGGACGAAGCGAACAACATATAACAGATTAGATACAACATAGTTAATCGCCCGTATAAGAACATTCAAATATCTATCCCCTTTACCATTAAAATACCAAACAATATAAAAATAGTAGAAAATATATCATCTGAAATATCCTCCTACAACATGATGAATGTTTTCAATATCTTTAATATAAGACATAAAGACTGTTTAAAGCGTCAGTGTCAAATACATGAGACTCGCAGATACAAAGAATGATTGCAGCAACATCTTATGTTGAGAGTTTTGTCTTTATTTCCATGTTGTTTTATTTTAGATTGGCACCATTTTGTATGTTAGACTTAACCATTTAAGGAACTCCACTTTTCCGGGTTCCACTTCCAAAATAAAGTCCACTTTAAACGTTCATCGCTATGTATTAAACACTAACAGCTTCTAGTTGTCACTTAAGAAAAACGCGTACTACAACAGCAGCAATAACAGCAGCAATAACAACAGCAATAACAACAGCAACATCCGTTCGTGCACGCCATGTGAGCACAGTGACAGGGAAGAAATGTGCTCACGATGAGAAAAATAAATTGGAAAATGTCTGAGATACGGAGCCAGCAACGGGAGATATAATATTTGGTGTGACGAAGCAGTCGGTAATGTAACTACTGGCTGTAGCTAGAGAAGAAGAAACACATATTAATAAAGAAGATTTATGTGGCAGCAAATAATATCTATGTAAATGTCTGCGTCAAAAACCCAGCTGTTTCTCGCCTTGGAACTAAACTCTCATTTTACGCTTGGTTGTTTGTTTTCTTTTCTTTTAATAAGCTGGTCCATTGCTCTTCGTGAGCTCCATCACATTCTCGTCTTAATTTAGCCTAGCAAACCATGACACACGGGCATTCTTTGCTACCAAACATCACGGCCACAATCATTCATCGTGAAATGATGCAGTGCCAGCTTGTGGGGTCACGGCATTTTAAAACTACGACCTCTCATCTGTAGAAGAAGAACTTATGACTGTAATTCTTTTGTTTTGGATTTTTAAATGACTTGTGGTAGATTAAATCTAACATTTTTTCTTCCTGTATTTTTGTTTAATCTGTTTTTATTTTTTTCCCTAATTTTATTACTTTTACATTTCCAGATTTGACTCATTCTACATTAGTTCTAAACTCGACTCCATCTACATTATTCTAGTCTTTCCTACTTTAACTTAAAAATGCACTTTTTACATAATCCTGTATTTTATATGGACTTTCATTTGACATTCATTTAGTGTTAAGCTCTCTGTTTGACATCACTAGTATCTTTGCTCCATTGTGTTATTGTTCAGACAATTATTGCGAATAATGTTGAGTTCCGTGCGATCTTTCGCTGGTATAGTTTTTGTCAGTGTTTTGAAAATCTTCTATAAAATAATGACATTTTCCCCATTTATAACTAACTTAAAATATCATTTTATGCTATTTTTCATCAGTGTTAAATAAGACAATGAACAGGGTGCATTTATTGGCATTTCTCTGCTAATCTTACGTGGTTTGTTCCAATTTTCTTCCATCTTGTCCACTTTGCACTTCTTGAAAGTCTATGTATGAGCTTTGTTTTTCTATTGAATATGGTGGATTTTCACGTGATAAGCTTACATTAAGTAAATATTACATTCAAAAATTAAATTTAGTTGCTGAAACAGACACCCAAAAGTAAGTAAGTATTTCATCTTACAGTGCTCCGTGTCTACATCCAAGGGGTCTTATAAAAATGTACAAGTTTCTGAAGAACTCAACTAGTTTTTTTCTACTAGCCACAGTCCTCCTACGTGGCCGCCACCCATGTTTCTTGCTCTATTTGATACTAACAATTGGTTCAAATTACTGTAAAGTCGGGATATTTCGTTGCTGGTGGTAAACTTTACAACAGCCTGCATGGTGACTAACTTAGGAAAGTTTTCTATCATTCAACATCAATGTGACACCCTTCCTCCTAGGCAGGTGATGGTAAACCAGTATGTATGCTACAATTTCTGCGAAGAACAGAACCTCTATCTTAATGCAAAGAAAACTAAATTGATGACAGCTGACAAAACAAACAAGGCAGCTGAAATATGTATCAATGAAGAAAAACTGGAAGAAGTGGAGAGTTTTGAATATCTTGAATCACTACTAACTAATAATGGAGATACAATGAGGGAAATTAAAAGGAGGACATATATCGCTCTTCAGAAAGTAAAACAAATAAAGAATCTGTGGAGAGGAGCAGACAGAACCATAAAAATAAGATTTTTAAGGGCATGCATCTTTCCCATCGCAACATAAGCCTGTGAGACCTGGACATTTAACAAAACAATTGAGAAACACATAAATGCCTTTGAATGTAAATGCTACAGAAGAGTTCTCCAAATATCATGGACACAAAAAACAACAAATATATCTATACTACAAGAGCTTAATATTGAAGAAGGCTGGCTAGTGAAGAGGATTAAAGAGAGAAAACTTAAATATTTTGGACACATTAAACGTCATGATAATTTAGAGAAGACCGTATTGGAAGGGTACATAATGGGAAAAAGAAAGAGAGGAAGACCAAGACGAAGATGGCTGCAAGACATCGTTGACGATCTGCAAATGGATGCAGTAGCAGCAGGCCATCTTGCTCACAACCGAGAGGCCTACAGGAGTGCTGTTTGGGAGGCAAAGTTCCGCAAGGGACATGCAAATGAATGAATAAATGAATGAATGCTATAATTAAAGAAAGACGAAAACTATTAAGTTAAATAATCTTACGGTGGGCATACTGGGCATAAATTATGTAACAAGAATTCATACTCGTTTTAACGGCCAATTAGAAGCTCATTGGTTGTATGACGTGAGCAAAACACGGCCGTTCAGGTAATTCCGGGTTGGAAGGACCTGATATATATATAGATATATATATACCGAGGGAAAGCGTGCTAAAAAGGGGGAGACAATCTAGAGTAAAGATGGCGGGGCTGAGCCGTTCGTCTGTGCCTATGATTCTCGTCTCTGCTTAGCCGTAGTGGGCATCACAATTTGACTCTGTGTACTGTGGAATATATGATGTGTCGTGATATCATACTGTGCTGCTTGATTATCGTTACTGTCGTCGTACGTGAAGATTTCGTTGCTTCTGTTGAGTCTTGTCATGTGGGAGGGGCACACATCAAGTCCATCAAGTTTCATTTGCATGGATAATACTATGTCAAGGTATCAGGAGATACTAACCCGGCAGCAGGCAGCTGCACAATCAATGATGTGCATAGCAAATTTTGATTCCTGGAGATGGGAGGAGAGATAGGGTGAGAATTCAGTGCGTTAGCACAAATGGAGATTATGTGAGAATTTAGTGCATTAGCACATGATGTGGTCAGTATTTTAGTGCATTAGCAAATGTAGATCTGTGTAGTATGTGGTGGTGGGGTTCGTAGCAACAGCGGCTGAAATGTGTTACCAGTGCATCGGTACAATACTGAGATAAATGTATAATTACTTAATAGGCCCAGACGAGCCCAGGCCAATCCGCTCCAATGATTTAGTTGTTACTTAGTTATACATAATCCATTGTATTTATGTCATGCCCTGATTATCGTGATGATACATGTTGATGTCCTATGTGTGTAATGTCTGTGGTGGCGTCACTTTGATATATATAGAGAGTGTTAATAAATGGATGTAAATTGATGGCCGACTTGGTGATATGTATTTCATGTTGATGTGATATGAATGTGTGTAAGATGCTGAATTAACTGGCTTGGTGTCCTTAGAGGGGAGGGTCTGGGTCGGCGGTCATGGGGGTCTCGAGATCTTGGCTACGTAGTACGGTAGTACATGCCAAGGGAATGCCTGAAACAGCTGGGTTGATCTATTTCTTCCCAAATCTATCCATAAAATGAAGATTTAGCGCCATATAAGTTTACATTCGTATAAAACATTGAAAAAGAAGCTACTTGTATGTATAAGTTTATATATAGTGAAAGGCGTTCTAGTGTTAGAGTTTCATAACACAAGGGTCCCTCAAGTTTTCGATAAATCTGGTTACTATTCATCTCCTCTCCTCAGAAAGGTCGCTGCAGCAGGGCCGGAGAATGGGGGTGGGGGAAGTGGTTCGGGACGTCAATACGAGAGTTCAGGACCTCAAATCACTTAAGATGATTGTTCAGATGGGAGCAAGATCTTAAGAACTTTACTCAGTTCTGGCATTAACGTAGTCTCTGTCACTTCTCTCTCTCTCTCTCTCTTCTCCCACCCCCTTCTCTCTCTTCTGCTACTGCTTCTTCTTCTCTCTCATAACACACTCTCTCTCTTCTCACTCTTTCTCTCTCTTCTTCTTCCTCTTCTCTCTCTCTCTTCTCACCCTTTCTCTCTCTTCTTCTTCTCCTTCTCTCTCTTCTTCTTCCTTTCTCTCTCTTCTTCTTCCCCTTCTCTCTCTTCTTCTTCCTTTATCTCTCTTCTTCTTCTCCTTCTCTTTCTTCTTCTTCCTTTATCTCTCTTCTTCTTCCCCTTCTCTCTCTTCTTCTTCCTTTCTCTCTCTTCTTCTTCCCCTTCTCTCTCTTCTTCTTCCTTTCTCTCTCTTCTTCTTCCCCTTCTCTCTCTTCTTCTTCCTTTCGCTCTCTCACACACACTCTCTCTCACACACACTCTCTCTCATGCACACTCTCTCTCACACTCTCTCACACACTCTCCCCCTCTCTTTCGCACACTTTCTTTCTCTCACACACACACTCTCTCTCATACACACTCTCTCTCACACACACACTTTCTCTCACACACACTCTCTCTCATATACTTTCTCTCTCTCTCACACACACACACACTCTCTCTCTCTCTCGTCCAACCGCATTTAATAATACAGATACACTTTTTTCTTATTTTTTTGTCCAACAGAATGTGCAGATTTAGAGAATACAAGTGCGAGCTCATGTCCCAGCCTCGCTTAAAGTGTAGAACAGTTTCTTTTCCTTAACGCCGGTTGTTTCATGAAGTAGAAAACAAGAACTTTATAAGAACTAGAACAGCTGGAGTTGAATTCATACCAAACCAGACCACTTAAAACTTTATACATACATACATACATACATATATATATATACCATGTTATGTCACATTCCTATATCACTTGATGCTATTTTGAATTGTAAAGATTTCAAAGTTATTAACTAAATAAAATCACAATTTAGAAAATGCTGAAAAACTGTGTATAATCTGACTGCACAATAGCTTGAGGCTAACTGACTGATATCATATATATATATATATAAGTTAGATATCGTGGGGCAGGCTCTATATGCCTAATTCTCTGTTAGCCTCACGTTATTGTGTTGTCAGATTATACACAGTTTATCAGCAATTTCTGAATCGTGACTTTATTTAGTTAATAACTTTGAAATCTTTTCAAAGCGGCATCAAGTGACATAGGAGTGTGACACAGAAAATAGAGCTGTTTTAGAAATTATGAGAAGGCGACTCAGTAGAAAAATATGAAGCTGATATTCCCCTTCACTTTTACCTTTTACTGAATTGTGGTCACACCAGATTACTCTGGAGTTACGCTGTCAAAACTGTGACTAAATACTACATACTTTTATTATAATTTAATATAATCTTATATTGTGCAGCTCCATATATTGTATGAAATCTTTTTTTACACTGAAAACATTTTTTTTTAAATCGCAAAAGTGATGACTTGTCCCACCACCATTACTCATCGCTTACTTTTCCGCAGATTACATTCACTAGAACGGACTTTCCGCATTAACGAACAGCTCTTTCCCTATATTAGTCCGTTAAATCGGAGGTTCCTGTAAAGGAATGATCGAGAATCGATCCCAGGACTTCAGTATAACGAGCGACCACCTAGCCACGAGAGGACATCGATAGGTTTTTTTTTTCCTGCACCTTCCCTGAAAATTATGTGCTATGTTTCCAATGAAGTAACGAGGAAACAACGAGGCTTGAGCTCAGAAAAGCGATAGATCACAGTGCCATGTTGTTAGTCTTCAGTTATAAAGCACTGTAAGGCGCTATGTATGTGACTTTTCCGCGCCGAGACATCCTGGCGCAAGGACATTTTGTTGCCGAGACATTTTGACGCTAGGACATTTTGTTGCCGAGACATTTTGACGATAGGACGTTTTGTTGCCGAGACATTTTGACGATAGGACATTTTGTTGCCGAGACATTTTGACGATAGGACATTTTGTTGCCGAGACATTTTGACGATAGGACATTTTGTTGCCGAGACATTTTGACGATAGGACATTTTGTTGCCGAGACATTTTGACGATAGGACATTTTGTTGCCGAGACATTTTGACGTCGAGCAGATTTATATTTCCGTAATTACAGTATAGTTAAATAACTATCGTTTAATAAATATTTCTTACTTTAAATTTTAGTCTTATCTAACAAAAACTGATCATGGGTCCCAAACTTATCTAATAGAAACTGATCATGGCTCCCAGTCTTATCTTATAGAAAATGGTCATGGCTCCCAATCTTATCTACTAGAAACTAGTCATGGCTCCAAATCTTATATAATAGAAACTGCTCATGGTTCTCAATATTGCTTTAAATAATTTGAAAATGAAATAAATATAATAATACTTTTCTTTTTAACATACTCTTTTACTATACATATTCATGTTCTCAAAAGCTTACTAATAGTACATTAAAAAGTTGTGTACAATCTCCCTTAGATATTCACATATGTGTGCAATCTCCCTTAGATATTCACAGAGTCCAATCATAAAATATGGAAAGAATGTTCTTGGTTCTTTCACCTGCCAACACGTAATTCTTTAAGTGCTTGTATAATATTGAAGATTGCGAATTATATACTTCTGAATAGTTCCATATTATAGAATAGTTCTATAGAACTGAATCTTACAGATGCTCTTTGATTAACACATCACAGGTTTCACAAATATTACCATTTCACTAGATCAGAGCAAGTCTGATGAAATGTTCTCTACAGAATTCATTTAATTCTGACAAATAAGTTCAAGATGTATTGTTGATAACATCACTTGGACGGAATCACTTAATCATTTGTTCACAATATCAAACTATCATATTCTACATGCAGCATTTCTCAATGTTCTCAGCTTCACAATATTCTACACTTGATACGAGAACATTTCCTAACTATGCATTATATCAGATCTGCAACACGTGGTCAATCAATTACACGACTAAATCACTGTACTCGAAGTTCATAAAGTATCAGTTCTTCACAATCCATTGAAACCCATCTTCAGTCTGTCCTAGAACTACTTCTGCAGAACTGTTTTTCCTGAGTATCTGTTGCTCTAATTGTCCATCTGTTCCAACTGTCGTTACCTACGTCTTCTTATCTCTCGTGTCTTCTCTTGTGTGTGTTCTCCTTCTGCTGTTCTTCTCTGATTGTCTGTCCTTCTCTTCTTCTCTTGTCTAGACTGGTCTCAGTTCACTGACCGTCCTTGTTCCTCCGTCTTCGGAACTCCGTCCTCTGTCTACACTCTCCTTTACTTCCGTACTTCTTCGTCTTCTAATTGTCTGTTCTTCCATCTTCTGGCTCCCTCCTCTGTCTCCTCTCTCCAGGACTTCCGTACTTCTTCGTTCTAGATTGTCTCTCTGCTCGCCTTTTTATTTTCAAGTCCAGCTTGATGGAATAACCAATAAGTATTTTGGCTCCACCCTTCAGATGTCCACTAGTTCCCATGAACGTTCACATTGTCCGTCATTCAAACTACCCCGTGACTTATATGTCAGTTGTCCAATAGGCCTCGCCTCTAAATATTTAATTGGTGAGATGGCTGAGTTGGTCACTCCTTTATTTAAAAACCGTGTGCAATAGCGTCCTAACGCTAACAGGTGTCAATTTGTCAACTCCGTCTATACAATTGTCATTTACCTAAGTCGTTATCTTGCTCTTTCATGTCGGAGGTTTTATTGTGTCCTCACTTTTCTTTGTGTCTGCCTTTTCTATTCGTCTTTTTCTATTTTGTTTACACGTGTCAACGTCCAGTTACCGATTTGTTATCACTGGACCATCCTACTTTCTGGCGTCCTACCTTTGTATTCCCTATATCTCAGAGTCACTGAGTCTCGTCTTTTTCTATTCACTGTTTCCACTGTTTACTTTTGTCCGAGTTTTAATAACAACAATATTCATTACTTACAAGGCCATTCTACACTTGGCCTAGCAGAAAGTTGTAAAAAAGAGCCTCTGTTTTTCTTAACAGTTTTCAGTCAAACTATGAACCTCAATATGGAAGAATGATCCATATCAAGCTTCCTTTCCAGTTTTCTATGGGCTGCTTCAACAAAATTCAGTCCTGGTCGTTCAGGACTCACTTGTAGGGATTCCATATCTCAATAGTGAAAAGTGCTCTTCTGATATTTCTATTTTACCTCCCAAAATAAACATCTTAAACCACTTAAAAACAGAACAAGCTTTTGAGGAGGACATTCCTTTATCTCTTCAAAAGAATCACTTAAACTCCGTAACACACAATAATTAGTGTATAAGTATATGGAAGAAATACAAGTTGAAATTCGTATGTACATTTAAGAACTAAGCTCCATTCTCACTCGTTGCACATAGTTTAGAACCTTCATACATCATCACGTTACAACCCCTCTATCACAACCATAATAATTTATTTCACTTTCTCCTAAATTACCACACAGTCACTGCCAACCTCTTATATCAAACATCATAAATCTCTATCCATTCACTACCATCATCTACTATCTACCATCACCATAATTCTCCACCAAAATATTTTCTACACTCAGCCAGGCACAGTTTTGCACCTTTCAGATCGTACGCATTCTGAACATACCAACAGTCGAATATCAACTGTGTTCTTAAGTGTACATACGTTTTTCAACTTGTATTCTTCCAAGACTGAAGCTAAACTAAGTTCCATTTTTCATTAATTTTTTTCAATTTTTTCTTTTTTTATTATTTCTTTTATATATAACTCATGTGAATCTATACTTTGTCTCCTCTGTCTGATTCTTTGTCATGTTTGTGTTTGCATGAAGAAAGATCGCGCCGACACGCCACATCGCTGTAAACGTTAAGTAATAAAGTTGTTCGTACTTTTTTCCTAGTTTATACACTTAAACTCTGTACTGGCACAAAATAATCACTTAAATTCTGTACCGGCACAAAAGAATCACTTAAACTGTGTATTGCCACAAAAGAATCATTTAAACTCTGTACTGGCACAAAAGAATCACTTAAACTCTGTACCGGCACAAAAGAATCACTTAAACTCTGTACTGGCACAAAAGAATCACTTAAACTCTGTACTGGCACAAAAGAATCACTTAAACTCTGTACTGGCACAAAAGAATCTATTAAACTCTGTACCGGCACAAAAGAATCAATTAAACTCTGTACTGGCACAAAAGCCAAGACTTCAGCAATCTGTCTCCCAGTTCTTTCTTCGGGTTTTTCGTTATATGAAAAAAGAAAGAAAGAACAGTCCTGAATCTGTCGGCGTGGAAATGATTCTGTGACAAAGGATTCATAATCTGCAAAATATTGTTTTCAGATAGAAATCTGCCCTACACCTCCTCAAAACAAATAAACAACTTTTCTTGTAACAACAATTAAGACAATAATGTCACAGCATCAAAACACCGCCGACAAAAGGTCCTACTTCGACTTTAGATATTTTGCATTTTTGAAGCTTACAAAAAAAACAAAAAACCCGAGCTCTTCATTCCACATGTAGGGTGGCTGCTGAAGATATTCAGCGAAACAAGGAAACTCCTTCATCGACGTATTCATCTTCACTGATACAAATGAGACACCCTCTTAGAAAATCATTTGCACTTCCATGGGAAGTGTATTTCTCTTCTCATTTTACGGAGAATTCTTTCTCTTTTGTTCAAATACATATCCGTCTTTACACTCAGTGAACAATACTAAATGGCACAGCCAAACCTAGTGACTGATCAACGAAGTCAAAAGCTAGTACAGTAATTTTTGACAGCAAATCCAGGGAGAGAGCGGCCTAAACAGAATCAATGGGGAGGTGATTTCCTACCAATCTTCTAGCATTCCCTGTTAACTCTCTTTTCAACATTTGAAACGCGTGAATCTCATCGTTTCTATTTAATCAATAAAGTGGAAATGGGATTAAAAAAATGAGCAAGGCATTTTCTCCAGACATCTGGTCCAGAGGAAGTCGGAAGCTAACCACTGATTTTAGAAATCTCTTTCTACGTGTAGAAAGCCCATACACGAGAGTGAAACAAATGACAGTTAGAAAATGTGAAAATATTCCGGAAAAGCAGATAGAAATCCCTTAGTAATACCATCCGTTATCAGTAAGGTCACTGTGACATCAGTATGCAAATATCAACACTATCGCCAAGCAGCAAGTTTAGAATAGCGGATGCCAAGATGCCGAATATGTTGCAGGCATACTCTAAGGAATAAGTGCATTCTGCTATCCAGTTCTTACCCGCAAAGATTCCCCTTGAACATACACTGCGAAATAACTTGGGTGTAAGGCGACGTGTGCATGTGCAGGACTCACATCTACCAAGCTGGTTACAACGTTCAAGACGGGCATAACAGACTTACACGAGCACAGACCGTCCCTGGTAAGCACCGAAGGGGCGTGATGCACTAGAAGCTGAGAATTTAGAACAAATGAGTTTATCCTACCGGATTTCAGGCGCTAATTCCTAAGTGTCAGAATTACATTGCAAGGTCATAGCACTATACACAAGGGTGTTATTCTTCCTGTACTAAATAAAATGACGATGATGGTGAATCAAGTGAAATTGCGAATTTCACTTGATGCACCATTATCATCATCATCATCATCATCATGTGCCGTGCTGACAGGCGTTGGCTATTATGCTTCTCCAAAGTACATGATCCTTCATGCAGGCCATCAGTTCATTTGGTGATCTCTTCTCACACCATCTCGTCAGACTGTCAAGTATCACTTCTCTTGGTCTTCCTCTGGATCTTCTTCTCTTTATTTTTCCTGTTGTTATAATATTTTCTATGCCTCCTCTTCTCATTGCATGTCATATGAAAGTACATTGTCTCTGTCTTTATTTTTTTGACAAAATGTTTTTGTCTTCTCTTACATTCTTCATTAGTTATTTTTGCTGTCCAGGGGATTCGCAACATTCTTCTAATAAACCACATTTCTGCTGCTTCCAATGATTTTTGTGCAGACCTGCCTATTGTCCATGATTCACTTCCATATAATAATATAGGTTCAATATAGCATTTTAGGACTCGTTTTCTAACATTCATTGATAAGGATGTGTTGGATAATATGTTTCTCATTCTCTGAAATGCAGTCTTTGCTTGGCCTGTTCTGTTCCTAATTTCTGTTCTGCATTTCCCATCTGAAGTTATTACTGCTCCAAGGTATTTGAATTTCTGCACCTGCTTTAGAATAGTTCCATTTAATTTTATACTGCATGTTGGTTGATTCTGTTTCTTAGATATAACCATAGTCTCTGTCACTTTGATGTTCAAAGTAAGGCCTTTCTGTTCACTTTCTTTGGCGACTTTATCCAAGAGATTTTGCAGGTCTTGTTGGTTCTCAGCTATCAGTACTGTGTCGTCAGCATACCGAAGGTTGTTAATATTGTATCCTCCAAACTGGTTCTGTATTGATCGTTCTTAGAATATTCTCGCTATACAGAGAAAAAAGGTCTGGAGATAGTTCACATCCTTGTTGATAGTTTTCAGTTCTATTTTCAACTAGAGTTGCTGCTTCTTGCCAGCACCATAGTGAAACTAAAATCTTTCTGGATTATCGGTCCATATTAATTCCGAGAAGTGACTTTTACAATGAATTATTATGAACTATGGTCTTGAAATTATATTACTGTCATAAACATAGTAATAAGAAACCACTACCAATTTCGCTGTGGTAATTTGCTTACTGAACAACGTAGAATTTGTAAACAGATCTCACCAGTCTAAGACTTGGCCAAACTAGGAAACATTTCCTGGTTGACTGCGTCAATTAGGCGTCTCGGACTGGCAATAAGAGAGCACAGACACAGGAAGCTTCATTTAGCCGTAAGCGACCATGATCGGCAAATATACCACCGCTTCAGAGCCTTATGGGGTGTTCATTATCAGTCAATGGCTCCGACCACACGGACGAACCATGCAGATGTTGGTGCTGAGAGTATGAGAGCAATATGTATTGCAAGACTAGTTCGTATATACAGGGTTTAACATTCTTGGGCGTTGCCAAAGATATTGACTGACTCAAGTTCAAGGGATATGAAATTATTCATTATACCTTTAACGTTTTACATTTAGGTTGAATATTTGGAATATACTGATTATATTATATCAGACATATAGTACCTCATGGCAGTACTGCAGAGACTATCAAGATAAATATCTTGGTTACGAAATACTGCCCGAAACATCGCCTTTTTTTTTCTCAGTAATTTCGTTTAGAGAATTTGATGGCTAAAGAAGGAGGAAGAGAAATATATATTCATTGAATATCACCTTTTTAAAAATAGATTTTATAGATGTAATAGCAAAAGAAACGAAGGAAATACTTGGGTTTTTTTTCCTTGTGCTTCTAGAAAATCTCTTCCCCCCCCCCCCCTCCCTGAGTCCCGATCTGAAATATCCGAGGTATTTTCTTAATATCGCTACAAAATTGCATGTCCACCAAAGCTTTGAATGTGTTTGTTTTTTCTTTTAAGTCGTCATAAATATTCTAAATCATAAATTTTTCCACTCCATAAAGCGAATAGATTTCTTGTGTCAATGCCTGTGGGATGTTGTGGACTCATTTCAAACTTGAATAAATCCGTACCAGAAGAAATGAAAAGAATATTCCTTATCCTGCTTCGAATGAAATCTAACAGCGATTAGCCTGTCTGGACAGGTTGTGGAGTCGCTTTTAAGATAGTGCTAGCTGGAAATACCACACAGATGAGCCCTATGTGGGGTACGACAACGTTTGCTGGCTGAATAGAAGAGGGCACGATATGAGAGACAACTTGATGTAAGAGACGTTCAGTATCATTATGTTTTCTTGTAGTTTGTATGAATTCATGAAATGGAACGCGAAATCATATCAAATATTTCAGGAACTGGGAACTGAGACTAGAGAGGTATAATTGCATACATCTGATGAAAGAAAAAGGATATCAAAATTTTAACATTTCATGAATACGTTGATAGATTTGCGCTATGTCTGTTTCACGTACATTTTTTTGTTGTTGAGAAAACGGAGAGCGTTAGGTCATTTTTTTGAAAGTGGAAAATAACATTTCCTCACGCGTATATCCTAGGGAAAACCCCAAATAATCTTTCCTCATATATATATATATATATACACGAGAGGGAGAATCATAAATAACCTTTCCTCACATGTATATTACGAGAGGGAGAATCCAAAATAACCTTTCTTCACATATATATTCTAGAGAGAATACAAAAGGTAAAGTCAGAATACCAGTAACTATGAGCAAATGAACATTACGGCTGCTGTAGCATAGACATGTAAGTATTGATTGTTATTGTTATTACTGTTATTGATGAATATGATTATGACAATATACTGTAAAGAAAATAGGAAGATCGAAGAGCGACAGAGAAAAGTAGGTCGAAAATGTAAGACAAAAGTATAGAACTTCCATGACACTAGAACAAGACGCGGACAAAAGTAAACAGTGGAAACAATGAATAGAAAAAAACAAAACTCAGTGACTTTGACATGTAGGAAAGACAAAAGAAGAACACCAGAAAGTAGGATGGTCCAGTGATAACAAAGCAGTGACTGGACGTTGACACGAGTAAACAAAATAGAAAAGACAAATAGAAAAGGCAGACACAGTGAAAAGCGAGGGCACAATAATATGACAGTGCACACATTCACTTCGTTATACTGCATCATTTCTCCGCAGCCTCCCTGCAGGTGGACGCACCTCTTGTATCACTCCACCAGCTTCTTCATTCTTTGTGAGAATAAGCTTTTCGAGTGCTCCAGAATCTCGATCTGCATTGATTTATGAACCTCATCATCAAAGCTGAGCCTGCGACCGTGTAGAGCTTCCACAGCTGGCTGTGGTTGCTGCATTATGACGTGAATTTTCACAGTTCAGCACTTGTGGTCTTCCCGCTTTAAACCTTTTTACCCATTCATAACGTTTCCTTTGAGTCACGCTGTAATCACTTCCTTAGTGAACCGGTATTCTATAGTGTCTGTTTGGCCAACATTCTTTCAGTAAGTTTGAATTCCTCTACCAAATAAATCTCATTACAGCGCGTTCTTCCACAGTGGTGCAATCCCTCAGCTCAGCGTCCATGTTTATTTGACCCCGGCTTCAGCTAGACTAAGGACGGATGTTGGGCCACAGCGTCGTGTAGAACTGGTGGTGGGTTATGCGGGCTATTTTTGCAGTCCCTGAGTAGAACTAACCAAGCAGGTGGTGTGCAATTCTTCTTTAGCACACTCCACTACCACCACCACCATCGCCGCCGCCACCACCACCACCACGGAGACTGGCGATCCCTGCCCTGTTAGCCAGGCTAGCCCTGTTATTAGGGATACCAGTGGAGAGGTGGGACTTGGTCGGCTATGGTTCGTCAACCCTGACTCTAGCATAACACCTGTCAGTCAGTGACTGCCAGATAATACAGCTCTTTTGTCCCGCTTGAATTTGTCGAGGCAAATAATATGGTCCTGGCAGAAGGAGAACTCTTAAAGTGCGAGGAAAATAAGCGCAATTTTTAGAATAAAAATTATTGAATAATAACAAAAGGAAAACATGAGCTGTGTGAAGGTACCTGGATAATTATAACGTTAGAGTCTACATTTTCTTTGACATATCGGCACTCTAGAAGGTGATGAGGTCAGCATCATCGCTGGCCACCTTATCCTTCCTACCTCCAGTACAAGTCGGGTAATCACTAATACTTTTTTTTCTGCGATTTATACTGTACTTTCTTGTTTTTTTTCTCCTAGCTTCCCTCCCTTCCGCCACCTTGTCTTCTTCTCTGGCGTCCTATAGGTGTTTATTGCCCCTCAGGGTCTTGTCCTATTCACCAGTTTCACATTATCTCCCTGCTTCCCTGCCCCACCACGTTTTGTGTCTCATGCGGCCTACAGGTGTTTATGGCCCATTCTGTTCTTCATTCAATATATCTCTGCTTCCCCTTCCCCTCCCCCATCACCTGACACCTGCTTCTCTAGCGGCTTACAAGTGTCTTTTGCCCTTTCTCCCTCCCCCCATCTATTTATCTTCTTTCCGGTTGGCTTCATCTGCTATCCTTTGTGGACTCCGTGGTCTCTATGCCTCGTTTATAAGACACGCATTTTTGTGTTTCCTACTTTTGGAGGATGCCACTCGGATAAGTTTTTCGTTTAGTTATATGTTCTGTCTTGTTTGTGTATGTAATTCTCGAAAAAGGCTCATGCCCAAATATTGGATGTTGTATGTTTTTCATTTATACATTCTTATCTTACTTTCACACTTTCTATTCGTTTTTTTTCTCACTTACCCACTACCTCTGGCGCCTTGTAAAACTGCACCATACACATCTATCAATAATTGGAGGTTATGAAATACCAGAGGTTAGATATGCTGATGACACAGTATTATTGTCCACAACACAAAAAGGAATTGAAAAACTAATTATGTCAGCCCGTAAGAACAGCGAAGAGCAAAACCTCTATCTTAATGCGAAGAAAACTAAATTAACGACAACTGACAAAACAAATAAGGCAGCTGATATATGTATCAACGAGGAAAAATTGGAAGAAGTGAAGAGTTTTGAATATCTTGGATCACTGCTAACTAATAATGGAGATACAATGAGGAAAATTAAAAGAAGGACATCTATCGCTCTTCAGAAAGTAAAACAACTAAAGAACCTGTGGAGAGGAACAGACAGAACTACAAAAATAAGATTTTTAAGGGCATGCATCTTTCCCATAGCAACATATGCCTGTGAGATCTGGACACTTACAAAACAGCTGAGAAACACATAAATGCCTTTGAATGTAACTGCTACAGAAGAGTTCTTCAAATATCATGGATACAAAAAAATAACAAATATATCCATACTACAAGAACTTAATATCGAAGAAGGCTGGCTAGTAAAGAGAATTAAACAAAGAAAACTTAAAATATTTTGGACATATTAAACGTCATGATAATCTAGAGAAGATAGTCTTGGAAGGGTACATAATGGGAAAAATAAAAAGAGAGAAAGACCAAGGCGAAGATGGCTGCAAGACATCGTTGATGATCTGCAAATGGATGCATCAGCAGCAGGCCATCTTGCTCACAACCGAGACGTCCACAAGAGTGCTGTTAGGGAGGCAAAATTCCGCAAGTGAAATGCAAATGAATTATATATATATATATATATATATATATATATATATATATATATATATATATATATATATATAGTTCCGAAGTTGTTAGGCTTAATAAAGACGACTTTTAATAAAGTTTGTATATTTACAACTGGAATACTGTAGGAACTGAACTGTCTTAGCATAGAGTCAGTCTAACCACAGGTCGGTGGTTAAAATCTTCCCAGCATTATAAAACATCACGAAACCCCATTTTGGGATACAACAACTTGCTATACAAGAGGAAGTCAAGAAGGCAGTGGCGAATGCTGTTATTTACTCAAGAAAAAAATACTCAAGCAATTGTTGATCATCTACAACTCGTCGAAAGCGAAAGAGCTTGATAATCAAGTGTGCTGCACCAAAAATCAAAATTAGATACGCAAAAATTGAACGGAAAGTCTACAAACATATCTATTTTGAATATCTGAAATTCTTTATATACGGCTTTTAGACACGTACATTTTTTTACTGAATTATTAACTGAAAGCTTTACGCTTGCATTGTTTGTGTCCAGTATTTCTCACGAGTGACAGACACGCACTTAAATTGACGAGACACCAGTTGCGGGTGCTGGCGTGAAGTTCAGCTCAGAAAAAATGGCGGTTCAAGTTAGATTTTACAGCTACCGTGAATTTATATGTCACTAATTCTGAGCATATTTTATCCGTAAGTCCGCTATCAAGGGAACTGATTAAGAAATATTATATTCTTTAGTCTGCTACTTGCAAGAATAAATCTGTTAATTATTGTGCTATTCAAGAATTACTATATCATTAAATATACCTTGTTCTTTTACTGAGCATATAAAGTATATTGTGGAGTATGTTTCTAGGAGAGGGGGTCTTATTGTCTTTCGCACCAGCCGGCGGAACAAGTCAAAACATTGCCTTGGGCATTCGTTGTTGGTCACGTGATGTGAGGTGTGTAGGTCAGTCTTCGTGCGAGGCAATGGCCGATGACCTAGTAACATGTTTGTTTTAGGGAAGCCGTTATCGTTGGAATGATTGGACTTGTAGTTGTGAAGTTATGCTGATATTGTGATAGAAAATATGACTGTCTTGCTATGATCCCCAAAACCCGAGCCGACCTCATGTTAGTGAAGTCTTTCTTGTCAGCTGCAAGTACGTACATGTTTGGGAGAGTGTCGTTTGTTTGTTGTGAAGTCGCCATGAATTCTCGTGCTTTTGATTGCACGTAAGTATTGTCCTGATTTAAAATATTACTAATCAGAATACTGACAGTGAATGTCTGCGTTTGGAGTCACTGCGCTAATTTTGTGTATGATTAGTGTTTTTAATGCACTGACATTACAAGTTTGATTTTGATGAGTAATGATATAATAGTGAGAATTTATGATTTGGTCACTCCGCAATTTGGTGTGCGAATATGTTATTTTGCAGTGAACTGCTTGTGTCTTTGAACTGTTTCATATATAATGTGTGAACTTATGTTTTTCATCGATCACTGCGCCATTTTGTGTGAATATATTTTACGCACTGACAGACCAGTTGTTTATGATGGTATGTCCAGGCTGTGTTCATGTGAATTTATGTATTTAATTTGATCACTGCGAAACTTTGTGTACGAGTAATATCGATGCAGTTATTATACCAGTTTTTGCTGTTTGATATGTTTTTTATGGTATGTAACTGTGATGTCCAACTCTGGGTTTGATTTACCCAGCCGTTTTGTAGTACCAAGAGTTTTTGTCTGGTGGCGTAATAAAGATAAGCATTGATTTTTTTCTTGGATAAAAATATGGTGATTCGTTTGTGGTTTTGTCTGTGTGTTTCTTGTGGGTGATGCTCGTTGTCAGACAACATATAGAAAACAACCATAGTTAGATTTGACCGGGTAGCTGTTGTAACACGAGTTAGCTTCGATCTGGCAGGTGCTGTAAGATGAATCACCAAAAAATGAAAAGTAGAACCTGGGGAGAAGATGAAGGGCGCTGCTTGTGTTTGGTCCCATCTGGTAGGACTTTGCATCAACAAGCAGGGAAGCCGACGATTGTTCTTTTGAGCACCGTCATGAGAAGAATACATTTGAAATAAATGAAGTAACATTTTTAATATGTATATATAATAACTGACAGCCAAGAACTAAGAGACACATAAAATAAAGATATGTTTTACGATTCAGTTCAAGTGCTATGCTGCGTGGCGTAGGCGATCATTTCTATCCACAATTCCCTGTCTTTAGACTTGATTATGAGATCCGCTGGTGACTTTCTTCCTAGCCACACTGACAGCCCATCCAGTAACGTCTGTCTGTCTGTCTGTCTGTCTGTCTGTCTGTCTGTCTGTCTGTCTGTCTGTCTGTCTGTCTGTCTGTCTGTCTGTCTGTCTGTCTGTCGTCTGTCTGTCGTCTGTCTGTCTGTCTGTCTGTCTGTCTGTCTGTCTGTCTGTCGTCTGTCTGTCTGTCTGTCTGTCTGTCTGTCTGTCTGTCTGTCTGTCTGTCTGTCTGTCTGTCTGTCTGTCTGTCTGTCTGTCTGTCTGTCTGTCTGTCTGTCTGTCTGTCTGTCTGTCTGTCTGTCTGTCTGTCTGTCTGTCTGTCTGTCTGTCTGTCTGTCTGTCTGTCTGTCTGTCTGTCTGTCTGTCTGTCTGTCTGTCTGTCTGTCTGTCTGTCTGTCTGTCTGTCTGTCGTCTGTCTGTCTGTCTGTCTGTCTGTCTGTCTGTCTGTCTGTCTGTCTGTCTGTCTGTCTGTCTGTCTGTCTGTCTGTCTGTCTGTCTGTCTGTCTGTCTGTCTGTCTGTCTGTCTGTCTGTCTGTCTGTCTGTCTGTCTGTCTGTCTGTCTGTCTGTCTGTCTGTCTGTCTGTCTGTCTGTCTGTCTGTCTGTCTGTCTGTCTGTCTGTCTGTCTGTCTGTCTGTCTGTCTGTCTGTCTGTCTGTCTGTCTGTCGGTCTGTCTGTCTGTCTGTCTGTCTGTCTGTCTGTCTGTCTGTCTGTCTGTCTGTCTGTCTCTGTCTGTCTGTCTGTCTGTCTGTCTGTCTGTCTGTCTGTCTGTCTGTCTGTCTGTCTGTCTGTCTGTCTGTCTGTCTGTCTGTCTGTCTGTCTGTCTGTCTGTCTGTCTGTCGTCTGTCTGTCTGTCTGTCTGTCTGTCTGTCTGTCTGTCTGTCTGTCTGTCTGTCTGTCTGTCTGTCTGTCTGTCTGTCTGTCTGTCTGTCTGTCTGTCTGTCTGTCTGTCTGTCTGTCTGTCTGTCTGTCTGTCTGTCTGTCTGTCTGTCTGTCTGTCTGTCTGTCTGTCTGTCTGTCTGTCTGTCTGTCTGTCTGTCTGTCTGTCTGTCTGTCTGTCTGTCTGTCTGTCTGTCTGTCTGTCTGTCTGTCTCTTCCTTCAATTTTTCCAGTGTTTCATATATAATGTGTGAACTTATGTTTTTCATCGATCACTGCGCCATTTTGTGTGAATATATTTTACGCACTGACAGACCAGTTGTTTATGATGGTATGTCCAGGCTGTGTTCATGTGAATTTATGTATTTAATTTGATCACTGCGAAACTTTGTGTACGAGTAATATCGATGCAGTTATTATACCAGTTTTTGCTGTTTGATATGTTTTTTATGGTATGTAACTGTGATGTCCAACTCTGGGTTTGATTTACCCAGCCGTTTTGTAGTACCAAGAGTTTTTGTCTGGTGGCGTAATAAAGATAAGCATTGATTTTTTTCTTGGATAAAAATATGGTGATTCGTTTGTGGTTTTGTCTGTGTGTTTCTTGTGGCTGATGCTCGTTGTCAGACAACATATAGAAAACAACCATAGTTAGATTTGACCGGGTAGCTGTTGTAACACGAGTTAGCTTCGATCTGGCAGGTGCTGTAAGATGAATCACCAAAAATGAAAAGTAGAACCTGGGGAGAAGATGAAGGGCGCTGCTTGTGTTTGGTCCCATCTGGTAGGACTTTGCATCAACAAGCAGGGAAGCCGACGATTGTTCTTTTGAGCACCGTCATGAGAAGAATACATTTGAAATAAATGAAGTAACATTTTTAATATGTATATATAATAACTGACAGCCAAGAACTAAGAGACACACAAAATAAAGATATGTTTTACGATTCAGTTCAAGTGCTATGCTGCGTGGCGTAGGCGATCATTTCTATCCACAATTCCCTGTCTTTAGACTTGATTATGAGATCCGCTGGTGACTTTCTTCCTAGCCACACTGACACCCCATCCAGTAACTTCTCTCTCTCAATCTCTTTCTCTCTCTATCTCTATCTGTCTGTCTGTCTGTCTGTCTATCTGTCTGTCTGTCTGTCTGTCTGTTTCTTCTTCCTTCAATTTTTCCAGTTTTTACAGTATATTGTTAAAGCACTTTTAGACTTCTTGACTTCAATCCTTAAAACTGTGATGGGACAAAATAAACGAGCTAAAAAATGTCCTGTTTTACAAAGATTTCCGTAAACACTTTTAAAACTCTTTCTCTCTCTCTCTCTCTCTTTCTCCCTCCCTCTCTCCCTCTCCCCTCTCTCTTTCTCTTTCTTCCTCCCTATCTCTCCCTTCCTCTCTCTATTTCTTCTCTCTTTATCCATTCCTCTCTCTCCCTCCCGTATCTCTCTTTCTCCCTTCCTCTCTCTCCCTACTCCCCTCTCTCTCTCTCTTTCTCTTTCTCCCCTCTCTCTCTCTTTCTCCTCCCCTCTCTCTCCCTCCTTCTCTATCTCTCTCTTTCTCCCTCCCTCTCTCTCCCTCCCATCTCTCTCTCCCTTTCTCCCTCCCTCTCTCTCTTTCTCCCTCCCGGTCTCTGCCTCCCCCTCTCTTTCTCCTTCCCTCTCTCTCCATCCCCTCTTTCTCCCTTCCTCTCTATCTCTCTCCCTACTTCTCTTTCTCCCTTCCCTTCTCTCCCTCCCTCTTTCTCCCTCCCCTTTCACCTCCTCAAAGATATTAATTTTTATTTGATGAATGATTGAATCAAGCGGGAAGTAGCCAGTGTCACGGTTGTGTGTGTGTGTGTGTGTGTGTATTTCGTTTATGCCGAAATATCAAGTGTAAAATAAAAAACATCACCGGCTATTTTATCTGAATGGAAATGAAGGAGGAGTTCCAGCCATTTTCAGCTACAGGCTGTAGTGATAATTTCATATACTGAGAAATTCTTAACTCATGAGTGACATCTCCAGCATTGTGTACGTGAAACTATACCTGCTTAACAAAACCTGTTTTTAAGGGCTGAACAACTCGATATTTTTTTAGCAGTGGTAGTTTCGGCGCTGTGTCAAACCCACATGTGCAAGAAATCGATCTTTAACTCATGATCGACATATGGTTACGGTGTATGGTAGCACTTTATGCAGCTGAAAAAGCATACCACGACAATAGCAGGAGAAATGAAACTCATGTGCATTTTTTACCTGCCGTCTTTAACGATTAATTAATCTATTCATCGTTACCATTTTTAATAGATTACTTTTGATTTGCTCCATTAAGTTTCTTAATTATTTCATTCTCACAAAGCGCCCATTTTCTGAATAAACAACATGGCGACACACGAAAAGAAGTTAGAATTCGAACTGCCATAGCAGCATTGACCTTCAAGAATATTGAGAACATGTGGCATTCAAAAGTTATAAGCACAAAAAACCAAATTAAGATTATTCAATTCAAATGTAATATCCACTCTCATTTGTACATGTGAAAGCTGGAAAACAACTAAAGAAATTGACAAGAAATTAGACTCTTTCGAAAAGAAATGCCTAAGGAAAATACTCAGTATAAAGTGGAATGAATTCAAGAACAACACAGAGATCAGACAGATGAGCAAACAACAACCAGTCTCATGATTGATCAGAAAAAGAAGATGGACATATGTCGGTCATGTGATGAGAAGAAACATTCAGAGAATCCCCAAACAAGCTATCAAATGGAACACAACAGGCCGAAGAAAAAGAGGTCGACCACGTGAAACTCTAAAGAGGACATTATTAAGAGAAGCCAATTCAGTGGGCATAACATCCTTTGATAAGATTTAAAAACTCGCCGAAGACAGGACATCTTGGCGAACTACCATGCGGGCCCTATGTGACGTTTAACGACACGGGAAGGATGTAAGATGAAGGACACACGAAGCATGAAATGTTTAAGTGGAAAACGAAGTAAACTTTTTTAAAAATTCAGTTAAACGCAAGTAGAAAAGTTAAGGATTACAGTAAAATTAACTGTCTTCTTCTGCAACAGATATTGACATATCCTTGTTCTAACACATCGCTGACTTCAGCCAAACATCCGTGCAATGTGCTTGCTAATAAAGGGAAAATCTCCGCTAGTGACAAGGTAATGTAGGCATACTGATGATGAGGTAAATGTTAGAACTTTGCGGGGATTACAAGATAGCAACCCCCCCTTTGGGTTGCCAATTTAAAACGTCCAGCAGCAATAGCACATGATCCTGGTCTACATATACAGACAGCGCTGCATGTAGCCCGGCCTCCCCTCCTTCTAAAAAAAATACGCCTCACTGAATTACCCAACGATCGACAAAGTGCCTGCAAGAATACAAACCGGGACGCTGCGTGAGAACTAGAAAGACGTGAAGAATTGTGAGTGTTTGGCACTAACTTTGATATCTGGACGTTGATGAACGATGTGCCATATTGTCGATGGTCGGTCATTGATAGAGTTACAGTGGGAATTTATATCAGTTGCACTGGATTGCATGCATATTACTGAAGGACAAACGGCTGTAAATGTGTTCCGTCTATATACAGGTTGTGTAGAAATCTAGAAATTTCCGGCAAAATCCGATGTATTATGACTGACAATGAAAGAAATATATTCATATATGTTGGACGGAGTTCAAGCGATTATATTGGAGAATTGGAGGGCTGGTAATGAATCACCTCTTCCATAAAATGTAGACATCGAGATGAACATTTTAAGCATAGCTCGGCCTACATATCTGAGATGGAAATCAGCCATGCCACTATCTGTAGAGAAGACAACACAACTCCACACATTACAACAATAAGTACAAACACACTGGGACATTCATTCATTCATTTGCATTTCCTGTGCGGAACTTTGCCTCACTAACAGCACTCCTGTAGGCCTCTCGGTTGTGAGCAAGATGGCCTGCTGCTGATGCATCCGTTTGCAGATCATCAACGATGTCTTGTAGCCATCTTCACTTGATTTTCCTCTCTTTCTTTTTCCCATTATGTACCGTTCCAAGACAGGCTTCTGTAGATTATCATGACGTTTAATTTGTCCAAAGTATTTAAGTTTTCTTTGCTTAATCCTCTTTACTAGCCAGCCTTCTTCAATATTAAGTTCTTGTAGTATGGATACACTGGGACAAAATCATTTAATTTCCAGGTTATTATAAGCCAAATATATTATAAACGGCAGCAGAACAAGAAAATCCCTAAAATTTAAATGGAATCAAAGATGCCATTTCACAGTAAAGTACTGACTATTTTTAACTGGCTAAGTGCCAGAAAATGCTACTCTGAGAAAACACGGTTTTTTCCTATTTGTAAAAATGTGTGTCTAAAACTATCAACTGAAACTACCTTTATATGAAAAGTTTTCGTTCGTTTGTTCTTATCGTTACTTGGTATAAGAGAATAGGGGTTGTAACTCAAGTATTTGAAGTCAAGGTTGTTCACCACTGCTTAAGGATTTTGCAAGTACGGAGCACAATCTCCATGTTCCCATTGGCCACTTGATCATGGGGTCTGAGGTTCCTTTTGCACGTGACGGAACTTCTGCTTGAGATCTGAGAGAAAGTAATCTTGCTTTTTTGGGGAGGGGGGTAGGGTGTGTGGGAATTTGGGGGGGGAGGGGGGAGGCTTGGATGATTGTTCGTGTTGGATGAATCATTATGTAGTGATTTTGTAAGTTTGGTTGTCCTTTTTAGGACAAATGTCGTTCTTGTTGGAAGGTTGTGCATGGATTTTCCGGAATGATCCAGGTCAGGACGCTTTTCATTGTTTCAGTGTGTTAGTTAGATTCCTAAGGCGACGCAACTCGCCGGGATGAAATGTGTGTATATTTGTTGATTTCTTTATCTCAGTTTCCATTCTCATACTTCCATTTTGGAACCTTTCTTACAGATAAAATAGATAACGACTACATTAAAACTGGTTCTAGTAATACAGGCAGATAGAGGTGTATGGTACAGTTTTACAAAGATAGAGGGAGTAAGGAAAGTGAGGAAAAAAACACAAATAATGAAAAACATACAACATCCAATATTTAGGCGTGAGCCTTTTTCAAGGATTACATATAAAAACATACACAACATAAAATAAAATTAAAAAAAATAAATATGAAAAACTTAGTTTTATGACATCCCTCCTTGTACACAATACAACAAAATGCGCCCTAAGGACAAGGCTGGGAGACCGCAAAGGAAAACAAATTGAACCAGTCGGATGTTAGCGGCGGTGAAAGGGAAAGAATGTTAAGGGTTAGGGGGAGCAGGGCGCAGGAGAGAGATCAGGAGACAATAAACACCTCTAGGCCGCTAGAGAAATAGGAGGCGCAGGGGAGAGAGGAGAAGGAAAACTGGGAGATAACGGGAAACTGATGAATGCAAAACTGCAGCGAAATGCGCGGGGTTAAGACAAGAAAGTAGAGTATAACAGCAGAAAATAGGTGAGAATCTAAAGAGGTTTAAAGGAAGCTAAATATATTGTTAATTCTAGCTGAGTGGAGACAGCAGGCCTGGAAAATAAAACGCTGTTATAGAGCCTTCCGAGATCGAACATAGAAAAAGAGGAGCGGATTGCACGTTTTCCCTTGTGGTTTCTTTGGCAAAAGTGTTTTGCCACATGAATCCATGCCCTCTTGGAAATATCGTTAAGATGTTGACGAAAACGGTCTCCTAAGCGTAAACCGGTCTCCCCCTATATGTCATATAGCAACATTTGCTGTAATGGCATAGATTACATTGTGTGAAGTGCGGGAGAAGCTCTCCTTTTAGTAACATGGACTTAGGGAAGGAAATCTGGCTAGCCTTAATAACAAACAGGCAACGACTGGTGAAATAAAAAGAATCCCCCGTCTCAAGGCGACTTCTAATTAAAAGTTCCCTGAGGTTTTTGTCCCGTCTGTAGGCCACCAATGGAGGTTCTCTAAAGAGTTCATGTGTATCAGGCTCGGTCTGGAGGAGATGGAGATGGCGAAACAGTATGCTCTTAACTGCCAAACAATGGGGGTGGTGTATGAGTACTAGTTTAATTCTGTCAGAGCTACATGGCGGTTTAAGAGTGAGAGCTTGTTTCCGGGATATATGACTGATGCGGTTCCAAGACGACGTGAGAACATTTTCTAGATAACCGCGTTGGCGGAAGAAATTTAACATCCTGTGAGCTTGATCATGGAAATCGCCATCTTCCGTAGAGATACGTCGCAACTTAAGAAACTTAGAGAAGGGAATAGAGTTGCGATGTTTCTGTACTGATGATGGCATTTCCAAGATCAAGCTCACAGGATGTTAGATTTCTTCCGCCAACGCGGTTATCTAGAACATGTTCTCACGCCGTCTTGGAACCGCATCAGTCATATATCCCGGAAACAAGCTCTCACTCTTAAACCGCCATGTAGCTCTGACAGAATTAAACTAGTACTCATACACCACCCCCATAGTTTGGCAGTTAAGAGCATACTGTTTCGCCATCTCCATCTCCTCCAGACCAAGCCTGATACACGTGAACTCTTTAGAGAACCCCCATTGGTGGCCTACAGACGAGACAAAAACCTCAGGGAACTTCTAGTTAGAAGTCGCCTTGAGACGGGGGATTCTTTTTATTTCACCAGTCGTTGCCTGTTTGTTATTAAGGCTAGCCAGATTTCCTTCCCTAAGTCCATGTTACTAGTTCAGGAGAGCTTCTCCTGCACTTCACACAATGTAATCTATGCCATTACAGCAAATATTGCTATATGACATATAGGGGGAGACCGGTTTACGCTTAGGAGACCGTTTTCGTCAACATCTTAGCGATATTTCCAAGAGGGCATGGATTCATGTGGCAAAACACTTTTGCCAAAGAAACCACAAGGGAAAACGTGCAATCCGCTCCTCTTTTTCTATGTTCGATCTCGGAAGGCTCTATAACAGCGTCTTATTTTCCAGGCCTGCTGTCTCCATTCAGCTAGAATTAACAATACATTTAGCTTCCTTTAAACCTCTTTAGATTCTCACCTATTTTCTGCTGTTATACTCTACTTTCTTGTCTTAACCCCGCGCATTTCGCTGCAGTTTTGCATTCATCAGTTCCCGTTGTCTCCCAGTTTTCCTTCTCCCCCTCCCCTGCGCCTCCTATTTCTCTAGCGTCCTAGAGGTATTTATTGCCTCCCGATCTCTCTCCTGCGGCCCGCTCCCCCTAACCCTTAACATTCTCTCCCTTTCACCGCCGCTAACATCTGATTGTTTCAATTTGTTTTCCTTTGCGGTCTCCCAGCCTTGTCTTTAGGGCGCTTTCTGTTGTATTGTGTACAAGGAGGGATGTCATAAAACTAAGTTTTTCATATTTATTTTTTTTTAATTTTATGTTGTGTATGTTTTTATATGTAATCCTTGAAAAAGGCTCACGCCTAAATATTGGATGTTGTATGTTTTTCATTATTTGTGTTTTTTTTCTCACTTTCCTCGCTCCCTTTGTCGCTTTGTAAAACTGTACCAACCATTCTTACACACGTTTGGTTTCCCATTAAAATTTTTCGATGTTATTGCAAATTCCGGCTTCTATGATATTTGGACTCTATGATAAGTGTGTCATTTGTCATTATCATAGTTGAGTTGTCACTCATGTTAGACTGGTCATGTTCGTGTTGCTGACAATGTAGTGGTCTTGTTGCTGTTAACCTGGGTTGTTGTTAGTATACAGTTACACGGTGTATATCTATGTAATGTTTTAACTGCTTAAAATACTGCAGTTACTGGTGTTACGATTCAAAGAAAGGAATACTACTTCACTAGTATGCACTAGACATTTGTAGGAGACCATATGTTTGAGTCTAAAAAATTTGGTACTTGCGGAGGACTGAATCTAAGCGACGGAATGTCTGTTTCCATCATGACCTCGTTTCCTTTCTGGCTGGTGTTACGATTTTCGACTAGCCAGGCATTGATGGCTTTGCTGTCAAAAGGGGGTGGGGGAGGGAGGGGGTGGTGGTGGTGGTGGTGGGGGGGGGGGTTAGTATGCGAGATATCGCAATTTATTAATGCCCTATTCTCTCGTTGCCTGACAGTTGCTCGTTCTACCAAAGTTCAAGTCCCAGCCGATTCTCTTTACATTTTTCGTCTCATGTCTTAAAAGTGCTTTGTGCATGACGTTTTCCGGTTATTACTATACAGTACTGAGATCTGTTGCCTCATGTACGAAAAACTCGTTGTTTCCTATTTGTGAACATTTGTATAAGAAAACTCTGAAGATCGTGATGTAGGATTTGTAACTTTTTAACTTTGTCTTTATGACTGGCTGATTTAAAAAAAAAACAAAAAACTTTGCAGCATATTTACTGTGATTTTTCAACAAAATTTTAACCACTTTTTTGCTTTTTACCTTTAAATATTTTAATTAAATTGGGAACGCTTAAATTAAGACACACAGTTTATAATAGTAAACATTTGTGATGGTTATTGTTCTTTTAGAATATGAACATATTTTTTCGAGGATATTTTAGTGTATTACTTGGAGGTATCAAAAACTAATCGATTACAATCAACTATATGTTTTGTAGTCAGTGCATTTTTTTCGATTACCCGATATTTTTTTTAAAGCCGAGAAATGCCTCTTTCTTTTTCTTCGCTTTCTATAGCTATCATTATTTTATCCTTAAAGTGTCATTTCTCCTATTACTTTTTGGGAGGGAGGAGGGAGAGTCTTAAGGTATCATAACCAATTATATTTATATCAGTTCCCATTAGCGCGTTTATGTCCAGACTGTTGGAGAGCACTACGGTACTGGCTGAATGTAGGAAGTAGATAAGGAAGAAAATCACAGACATCTCAGACAGAATTAAACTTGTTAGTGTATTCAATAGACCTCTTTACATTATATACTCATATAGTATAGCGTTTTTATAACTTTCTTTAGTTTTATTTGAAGGGAATACAGAGAAAAGACATTAGTATAATACTGTTTTTATAACTTTCTTCAATTGTACTTGAAAGGAATACCGAGAAAAAACATTAGTATAAAGTATAATTAGTATAATGTATAACTAGTATAATATGTAATTAGTACAATATATAATTAGTATAATGTATAATTAGTATAATATATAATTAGAATAACGCATAATTCCTAAGAAGAATGATGAGACTACCATGGCAGCCAAGAAAACAAATGAAGAAGTTCTAAGCAAGGATGGGCAAAAAGAGACACATTATGGCAATATTCAGAACACGACAGTCCAGATTTGTAGGACACGTTTTAAGAAGAGGCAAACTGGAAAACTTAATGACAACAGAAAAAGTGGACGGAAAAAAAAGGGACAGAGAAAGTCAAAGAAACAAATTACTTGGAGGACTACAACAGTGGCACGGAGCACGCCCCAACACGTATTTTATAGAAAGACCAAAGGAGAGATGGTTGTGGAAATCAGTGACGACCAGCATGTGACTGACATGGATCAAAGAAGACGAGGAAGAATAGAGAATTTCTGGTACAAAGGAAATTAGTGCTATCTCTTTTTTATTGCGAATAGGGTAAATCTGATAAAGTATTGTACGTTCTGGAATTTCTTAGAATTTTCTCTTACGGGGAGACTAGTTGGAGGACTGAAAATCTTCGAGCATGCGCATGAAAGAAGTATAATGAAAACAGAAGGAACTAATCTGATGGTCTCTCACATAAAGCAAAGACTGGCTGTTCAATGATATATGTCTGTAAAGACTAAACACAGCGTCACAGAAGCCTGTTGTAAAAATGTAAGTCTCTAGATTCCTTATATTCCCAGTCTGTAAGTCTCTAGATTCCCTGTATTCCCAGTCTATAAGTCTCTAGATTCCCTGTATTCCAAGTCTATAAGTCTCCAGATTCCCTGTATTCCCAGTCTATAAGTCTCTAGATTCCCTGTATTCCAGTCTATCAGCACGAAACTTGTACACACAAGAGACTAAAGATGTGGCACATGTACTATGTTATTATGCGTGTTCTTCCATCGATCGAAGAATCTGTGATTAAAATCATAACATACATTCAAATAGTTGAAAGCCTACACATAAGTCTTAAATTGTGATCATAAAACCATAAAACTACCTGACAGCACCGTGAGGTCAAAGTTTATGGCAATAAATGTGTTAATTTTAAAAGTAACTTGCATTAACAACATTAACGTTAGAAGGAGTTAGGTTGTTGTCACTGTAATAATTGTGTAAGGTTGTATAAAAGCATAAATAAATTAGTACCTGTTTTAACAATTTTAACAATACGAAACATGATGAACGTGCTATATATAAGATCATGTTTCCCGAGACAGATCGCATAAGCTAATTCGTATATGCCACTGAAAGCCGAACCTGAGAAAGGTAGTGACAAACATAATACAAGGACATTTCAAGATCTGGAAGACACACATTTCTATCTTGTCGGGCTCCGTGGGTCATGCTTTAAGTTCTTTCCTCAGCAGGATTGTTTATTTTAAAAAAAGAATGAAATGTAAACGGTCAAAAGGAAGATCTTGATTTGTGCTCTTCAAAAGAATAGCTGGTTAGCTTGCGCCATTTCGAAGATCCTTACCGTATTTGGTAAAATCTACATTCAGTTATTGCCAAATATGGTAAGGATCTTTCTTCATCTATACTCGGACTATGTAGCTAAAGCAACCATCCACTATATTATCCAAGTATAGTCGAAGGCCAGGATCAGACTGAGGTGTATGATGGAGTTTTAGACGAAGGATAGATAGAAGAACGAGAAGGTAGAACTGGAAGTAAGAGACAGTGAGAGTAGCTCATGATAATGAAAAAAAAACAGCAAGAACAAACCAATATTTCCGCAGAAAGCCTTTATCACTTCTATCATCGCAGATCACAACCAACATTTAAGTAACTGTAGTCAGTCATAGCAAGAACACATCACGTTTTGTGTTGCTATGCCCATTCTCTCCTGGTTTCTATTTTATATATTAAGTTCTAGCAAGTTTCCACCTCACATAATGAAAGCATTATAAAGAGACTCACTACCAAGGTCACACTTTCTATAAAATTTACTATTACTATTAATAATTAACAGATCTCTAGGACAGGCTCATCCTTTCTTCTTTTATCTCAGTTTTAGTCTAGCCCATGGTCTTCCCCTCTTCAAGCTTTCCCCTTATTACTGTTTTGGAATTACTTCATTTATTGCAGTATGACCCAACCCACCTAACTTTACTACGTTTAGTTGTTATACATCATATAGAATATTCCGTCGACTTGTCTAGAGTTTAAACATAGGATGATCCTAAAATAAGGAAAGAAATAAAAATTACTCACCGTAGTAGTGAGTCGTGTTGAAGCAAGAGTTGTTGGCCCTATCCAGAAGCTTCATGTTGAACTAACGGGCTTGAAGATAACTTCTTTTGGCACTCTCCTGGGGAAAGAAAGAGGTTAATGTATGCCAGAGACTGCAGCTGAATGACTGAACGTTGATTCTGACAACTTAATGGCGTGAATTTAGATTCCGTTTACTGCCAACTTGAGTTTATTCATTTCATTCATATCGTGACAACAGTAGTAGGTTGTTATGCTTCATCCTTATGTACGGTATATCAGTATTTTTGTTCGGATCCATTCTGTATATACCAAGGGGAATAAAAAGGTTACCTTGACTCTGCTCTAAAAATCTAAATCCAAAAATAGACAGTTGTGGTACAGACATGATACGCCATTTTTCTATAGATGTTATCCTGTATAGATGTATGTGTACGGAGGCACGCCGGCATTTTGTAAATATTACGCCTATAGACGAGATCAAAGATGGCTGTTCCCTTTAGAGCATACGCGAAAGAAGAAAGCACACAGTTATTCGTTTATTGGGTTGTGAAGATGAGAACCATGTAGATATTCGTGGCAGAATGAACATTAAGTATGGGGACGTGTGTGTGTCTCTTAATCAGGAATATGAATGGACAGAAAGTTTTAAAATGGGGTGTCAGGTTTAGCGCAGGCAGCTCGCTCAAGCTGGCCTCATACTGCGAATTACTCTGACGCTAACGCTGAAGTGGGATGAATGGTACGGGAAAACCGGCGGGTAACACTTGATAAGGTGGCTGGAGACTTGAAGATTAGTCATGGTTCGGTGCACCATATCATTCACGAAATGTTGCAGAACCGAAAGGCCTCCGCCAGTTAGGTACTAAAACAACTCATTCCCGATCTGAAAGGATGTTGTGGGGATGTTTGTGAAACCCTTTTACGACATTTTGAAGCTAAAGTAAATGGCTTTCTACGACGTAAAGACACTGGAGACAAATGCTGGGTATATTGCTTCCACCCAAAGACAAAGCGAGCCATCAAGGAGTGGCTGCATCTTTCCCCACCGAAACCAAAGAAGTTCCGTACATCTCAGTAGAACTTCAGTTACGCTCTACTGAAATTGTACAGGCTCCATCCTGGAATATTACATGCTCAGAGGAACCACTGTCAACATCAAAGCATACTTTGATCTGCATAAGAACCACTGGAAACCTACAATCAGTTAAAAACGTCATGACTTGCTCATTTCTAGTTTGTTGTTACAGCATGATAAAGCACGGCTCATACAGAACATGCAACAGCTCAGCAAATCACGAAACTACATTTAGAGTGTCTTCCCCATTCTGGATATCCATCCAACGGCGCACCACGTGATTACCATGCGTTTGGAACCTCAAGTAGGTGCAAGGTGGGAAGAAGTTCAGTACGGACTAAGAGACCAAAAGGGCCGTACATAATTGGATACAGGGTCAATCATTTGCTCGGGGAATTCCAACATTAGTTAAGCCGTGGTAAACCTGCACTGGACACGGTGGTGATTATGTCGAAAAATTATAAGGTGTTATGAATCATATTTGTACATTTTACTGGAATAAAAAAATAATATTACTTTGATTCACCCTAATATATTTTTTTTTTATTTTACCCCCAGAGATCCGTTCCTAAAGGAGGCGACGTAAGCTATATTCTTGCAAAATGAATCCAGTATATCATGATGAAATTATGGAGAGAATTGACATGCATTCCAGGCGTCCAAAAATGTAATTTTGTTTCAGTAAAAGTATATTAACATAAGTTGTTACTATCAATATAATATTAATTTTTTTGTTCTAATATTTATAAAAAAGGGATAACATGTTATTTATTTATAGCCGAAGTTGACGATGTAATTTTTAATAGGTCCGCTGTGTTGATCTCGACGTAGCTTTAGTTCTGATATGATGGCCTTAGATCGTAGCTTTGGTTCTGATATGATGGCCTTGGATCGTAGCTTTGGTTCTGATATGATAGCCTTGGATCGTAGCTTTAGTTCTGATATGATGGCCTTGGATCGTAGCTTTGGTTCTGATATGATGGCCTTGGATCGTAGCTTTAGTTCTGATATGGTAGCCTTGGATCGTAGCTTTGGTTCTGATATGATGGCCTTGGATCGTAGCTTTAGTTCTGATATGATGGCCTTGGATCGTAGCTTTGGTTCTGATATGATGGCCTTGGATCGTAGCTTTAGTTCTGATATGATGGCCTTGGATGAGGGTCATCCACCGACGAGAGGTCAGGCTAAGGATTATGCACCCTCGTTAAAACTTTGATCCAGAGTTGTTTGCTCTGTCTCTCCAATCCCCTCCCTGAGAATTTAATCAAAATGAGATACGGCTTAGTTTAAGCTCCTCACGAAGTCACTTCACTTACAGTCATGCTCCATCTCACAGCACTCCTCAGTCAGAGAGCATTCATTAGTAAGAAATCATTTAAGGGCGTCAGTTTTTATTATCTTAACAACAAAGTCCAGTTCATCGTTGTTCTTTCTTTGTACGTCCAGGTGTTAAATAAATCTCCTAATTCTTCAGTAGAAAGGCCCCTTTCTTTTCCTCTCTTCCATCAATTACTTCCAAGATGGCATCTTCCGTAGCCACATTTATAGATCAAACTGGAGGAAAAAAAACATTTTTCAAGAAAATTTCTGTCACGGATCTTAGTCGAATGGGTTGAAAAGATGCGACACTTTTATTAATTTATTAATAAACTTAACTGTAAGAATGTATATAGCTAAACAGATATTCTGGGGGTAAAGCTGGGGCGACCATCCTCAAGCCAGCGTGGATGGTGAAAGTCCTCCAGATATGGAGGATCCCTGTGAATAAGGAGTTGTCCAAATAAGCAGGCGCGGACCAACTGGCGGTAGACTCAGAGAGCGAGGTGGGGTAGTTGGTGGCACTACTTTTCCTACAAAGTGACTCATGTGCTCAGTGAAGGCAATACCAGGCGGGTATGATGCGCCTTAAAACCTCTCGCTCCCGAAGCCTTGCGGGTAGGACAGCGGAGACATAACCCGACAGAAGGCAACGGGAAAACACTGTTGTAGCTCCTAAGAATAGTTATGTTTGAACAGAGTAATTGATTTGTCATGAACGACGTTAATGGATGTTCCTTTGGAACAGCCTCGTCCGATAGGGCAGCTCACGAGCCACAGGTGAAGCCAGATCGTCATCAAGCTACTGGAGGCAAAACTAAGAAGTTCAAAATAGCGACATGGAATGTTAGAACTCTATTCCAGGCTGAAAAGTTAGAAAATGTAAAAAGACAAATAGAAAGGATGAAGATCAATATACTAGGAATCAGTGAAGTTAGATGGACAGGTGCAGGAAAGATAAACTCTGATAACTATACAATAATATATTCAGGGGGTGAGAAACATGAACGAGGAATAGGAATAATATTTGATGAGCAAACAGCAAGGACAGTTGTGGGATATTTGAACATCTTGGACCGAGTCCTGCTAGCCCAACTGAAAGGACCACCAATAAACATAAATATTATACAAGTATACGCTTGAACAGCTGATAGTTATGAAGAAGATGTACAACTATTTTATAATGGCATAGAGACAGCCCTAAAGCACACAAAGTCACATGAAGTTACTATAGTAATGAGAGATTTTAATGCCAAAGTTGGTAACGGAAGAACTTCAGATTTTGTTGGTTATTACGGACTTGTGGAGACGAATGATAGAGGTAGTACGTAATTAATTGAATGGCAAAAAAAAATACATAGCATAGTTGTAAGAAACACCTGGTTTAAACAACATCCCGAAGACTGGCAACGTGGTGCAGCCCAGACAAAAATACTTTTAACCAGATAGACTACGTATTACTTAACAAACGATTCCGGAATGCATTACTGACAACAAAAACCATGCCAGTAGCTGACTGCAGTAGTGACCACAACCCACTCTGTGGAAAAATTATAATAAAGCTAAAGAAAGCATGCAGAAAAGTGAGAAACATCAAACTGAAGGCAGAACTCCTTAAAAGAGACCAAGAACAGCGAGAACAATACAGAGTTACTATAACAAACAGATACAGTCCAATAGCAAAGATAAATAGTATAGACGAACAGTGGGCAATGTTAAGAGATTCTATCCACCAAACTGTTAAGGAGATAATATCATCGAAAAAAGAAGCTCCTAAGAATAAATAGATGACAGATGACATCTTGGGACTGACGGACAAGAGAAGAAGGAGTAAAAAAATAACAAAGAAAAATATAGCTGGATAAATATAGAAATAAGACGTAAATGCAGAGAAGCAAAAGGAAGTGTGGTTAAATGAACAATGCAGACAAATAGAGGACTCTCATAATAAAGACAGCAAAAACATTCACAAACAAATTAGTGAACTCACAGGCAGGAAGACAAAATATACCACAGGATGCCTGAAATCAAAAGAAGGTAAAATGTTAATGGGAAAAGAAGACATTGTGGACAGGTGGACAAAGTACATCGGTGAGCTATATGGAGGAGAAAGACCAGAATTAACACCAGATACTGAAAACTGTGACGGACCACCAATATTTCAAGATGAAATCATAGATGCCATCAAACACATGAAGAAAGGAAAAGCGACTGGGCCTGATAATATAACAATAGAAGAAATAGAGGATCTAGAGGAAGTGGGAATAAAAATAATAACCAAGTTATTGAATGACATTTACAAAAGTGGTTATATGCCCAGTGACCTGCTTAAATCCACTTCTTCTTCTTCTTCTTTGAGCAGCAGGTGAATTCAGCAGTTTTCCGTGCCACTGAGGCTCATTGCTGCGGACCCTACATTTGGATTTTTACCAGTGTCATTTTATAAGATTGTGACGTGAAATGGATACCACTGGATTTCACTTGTGTTTGTGCTTGTGGTGAAATATGTGAAATTTAAAAAATCCATGTAGTTTGTTAAATATTTATCAAAATGTTAGAATAGTATATATAACATATATATCTCTTTGTCTAATACTGACCTAGCCCGTGACCACGCGGCTCACTGTAACTAGGTCATCGTTTGGCCCGGTGTGACTACAATGGCTGGCATAATGTATTGCGTCATAAGCTGACAATGTTATCTTGTAGTCGAGACGATGATGTAGAAGAAGCTAGCCAGACAAGAAGACGGGATGGACTGCGGCCGGCGGCTGTAAAGAATTACTCCCTGAACAAAAGAAAGGCGGTAAATACCAAGCTCCGTGGCTGCGACAAAGTCCCCGGCCTGACAGTAACAAGGACCAACGAGGGACAATGCTTGGTCGTTCTTGTCAACAACACGCTGGATTATGAGTGCGTGAAACAAGTGTTCAGGGAGTACTATCACGACCACACAGAAGAGAGGGCAGATAAAAATGGTGCAAATGTGGAGGACTTTATAAAAACACCGCTTGTAACTATCCACCTGTACCATACAAGAAATAAAATATTGGTTCAAGGCGGTGCTCATGATGTCGACTCTTGGTTGACAGATGACTTCAGTCGCATTCAAGATGGGGCTTTAAAACTTTTCCTGCGACTGTCAGGTACAGTGAAGCCATCTCTGTCATCTGTTGCCATGAGTGACAAACCGGCCATCACCACCAGTGACGGTCACGACACTGTCGTCACTGATATCAGTCAAGGCGCTACCACCACCAACGACGTGCAAGAACAAGTTACCACCAGCTACGAAGGACAAGACAACATTACAACCAACGTCGAGACAGTTACTACAACCTTCGACAGACACGATGATACTACCGCCACCACTGTCATTCTGATCAACTGTCCCAGTGCTGATCTTACTGACAAAGCCCTGTCAGATCAGGCAAGCACCTCAGCTGAACCCACTGACGTTCAGACAATGCTAGAACACTCCACCAGCAACAGTTTAGCTGATGTGGAAAACCGAGACGACAGTGAAGCTCCAGCGCCTGAGTTCTCTGCATCTAGTGTGGCTGATTCACCACATGTATCTCAGCAGCCTAGAGTTGTCGAGGAAAAATTAGCTTCTTTATGTAGCCAGAACATACTTCATGTAGTCAAAGACCTCGTCATAAACTTTATTACTCACATGGCAGTGGAGATAAAGCACTCATTCAAGCTGGAGAATGACAGTCTCAGGGCTGAACTTACGTCACTGAGAGACGAAAATGCTAACATGAGACTCATGATATCAGAATGGCAGAGTGAGCCACGCAGCCATAGCAAGGAATGTATAAACTAGGAAAAAAGTAGGAGCAGGCTTTATTACTTAACGATTACAAAGTTGTGACGTTTCGGCGTGAGCCTTAATCATACAAAAACATACAGGACGAAGAAATAAAGAGAGGAGATAAAGTATAGATTCACATGAATACTATTTTTAAAAAAAATTTTTTTAAAGAGTACTTAGCTGTAAATTGTAAGGTGTGTCCGGCGGTGTGTGTCAGGAATGGATTTAGTAGAACGTGGAGACTGTTTAAATAGAGACCTGTGACATGTGGTCGGTGGGTTGTAACTAGGGGTGGTGGATGGGGAACCGGGGAGGGGAGAGAGAATGATGCAATATTGACCTAGCTAGGAGAAATTGAAACAGATGATTGGGGAAGAGGGGTTGCAGAGTGATGCTGTGAGGAAGTTTGAAAAGTGAAAAGGGATGGACTTAGTGGAGAGGTACTATAATGATTGAAGAAGATGATGTTACGTGTAACTAAACAGCGAGTTTAACCCTTGTGGTTCCAGCGTCCCATAATTTTGAATGCAGCGGTTCTCAAGTGCCAGGCGGCTTGTGTCATCTGCGTGACATTGTTTAATGGCTGTTACCAGAAAATCAGATTTGCCTCTGTGGTTGTGGCCATTGAAATGATTTGGGACTGATTTCGAAGCATGCTGGGCGATGTCGTACAGATGCTTTTGCGTGCGGTCACCTAATCTGAGGCCAGTCTCACCAATATATGTTATCCTGCATCTTTTGCAAACGATGACATATATCACATTACGGAACTCGCATGTGAATCCCTCATGAAGAATGAGGATAGTTTTAGGAAAGGTGATTGTTTTCGTTTCCCAGACTACAGGGCAGGTAACGCAGCGGGGGCGGTTACATTTTCTGGTGCCAACATATGTAAGGCTCTGCTTCAAGTGGCTGTGGACGAGGATGTCCTTAAGGTTTGGCTCACGTTTGTATGCCAATAGGGGTGGATCAGAGAAAATGTCACGAGTGTCGGAGTCGAGTTGGATTATCGGCACATGACGATAAAGAATTTTCTTAACCATCTGACTGTGCGGGTGGAAAGGCAGTACTAACTTAACTCTGTCAGATGGACTAACAGGCTTTTTCCTGAATACTTCTTTGCGGCTCACTAGTTGGATACGGTTGAAGGCTTTACGAAGGACCTTTTCTGGGTAGTGGCGATGACGGAAAAATTCTAATAACTTGTTGGACTGATCTATAAAGTTCAAATTATCCTGACATATGCGGCGAAGACGGAGGAGTTGGGAGAATGGGATGGAGTTCTTACAGGCTTCAGGATGGGAGGAGGTGTAAAGCAAATAGGTGTGGTTGTCGGTGGGCTTGTAAAATACAGAGGTGACAAGCCTGTTTGTGCCAATAGAAATTTTAATGTCTAAAAAGTTAACAGACTTGTCAGAGATTTCATAAGTGAATTTTATGTTGTTACTGAGTGTATTGGCGAATTCAATAAATTTTTTAAGGTCTTCCTGTGGCATACTTGTGATTCCAATGCCATCATCGATGTACCTTTTATAGAATTCTGGAAATCTGCCAGTGTAGGTTGCTCATAGCAAGGAAGTGATGACAGGTATTCAAGAAGTGACTGCTGACACAGATAATATGACTGTAAATTCATGCACAAGTGCACCAGATATCAACACAGAACACACGCCACAGCAAAGAGCTGCACAAGAGAATCACACCAGCACCACAACACCTATAAAGGTAGCACCTGAAAATTTAGCTTACCCTATTGATGTGCAGATAAGTAATAGGTTTCAAGCTTTACAAGATAGCCCCACTGTACATAACCATAAAGCAACAAGAACCCAAACAGAAATCTCAAACACGACATCCACTCCTCAGTCACGGTCTCATAAACATCAACAAGAACAAGATACACAACAACACAGTAACAACATCAAAGAATATACGACACACTTGATAATCGGAGATTCCTTACTTAAAGGAATCTATGGTGAGCGGATTGTCAGTTACCTCTGAAGACACTGTCTCAGTCATGCCAGTACCTGGAGCTTTATAAAACTAACGCAGACACTGAGACGACCTGATATCGATCAGAGAGTGAGGAGAACGACCGTACATTTTGGCTGACAGCATGAACGGCCATAGTCTTCGGCCGTCTGATATACAGGACTTAGTATCCACCATCAAGAAAAAATACCCTAACACTTCCATAAACATTTCATCCATCATTCCACCTTGTTCTGGTCCTGGACGTCGCATGGTGGATATAAACAACAAAATACTAAAAACATTCTGTTTACAGAACACAGTAGTTTTTATAAACAACACACCATTTTTTACTTCAGCCACAGGTGTTCCCAAAAAAAAACGCCTTTACATGGGCCACATCCACATTAACAAGACTGGCAGCAGCATTCTTGCCAAAAATATCAAATATCCAGCAAGAACTGAGCAGAACATAACAAAACACTCAAATAGCCAGAAACAGTTTAGACAGCCACCCACATCTCGTAGCTCCAGAAACACACACTCTACACCAACTACAAGACTCCAAGGACCCTCAGAAACATCACCCTCTGCCTCTCTACCATTGCCCACTCCATCCACTGGCCCACTATACGACTCCATGTTCCCACCCCTGCTTACACGGTAAGCTCAACAAATTATACCAACACTTAGTACAGCGAACAACATGGAGACTCCTGCACAATCACCACTTAGGAATACCACAACAACTGTACAGGACAGAAACACAAGAACCTCGAATCATTATCCGTGGAACTTTCAGCTACAGTATCTAATGCAGTTTAGTCCTGCAGCTCTGAGCCACGCGTATATGATGTCCCTACTACACAGTCAACACTCAACACCCACATACAGACACTAGATAGCTTGAAACTTCCAGCACTTTTTAACTTCTGTAGATAAATTTAACTGAACAAAAAAAAAAAAAAACCCACAGAAGTTCTTACAGCAAAACAGACATTTCTTTGTGCTAGCTTACAGCTAATATTGTCATCAAGTCTTTTACAATTTACACTTACATAACGTTCATTGCATTGTTGATTTTTGTACTTTTTTCCCTTATTTGTCAGTATATTATAAACTTAATTAGATTCATTATCTCTACTAACTTAAACGTATACCTATAATTGTATGATAGAAGTCTGACTGTTACACGAATAAGTCTGTCTGACCATTTATTTTATTTTTACTGAAATATAATATTTCTAACATTGTTATAAAATGACTCAGAAAGCGGAGGAATGGCTGCGACACGATGGCCTACGTGTTGGCCACTTAAATTTTATCACTTGTTAGGAAAACTCCCTGAGGCTACACATATACTTCAACAACATTTTCATATTTTTGGTTTCTCTGAAAGCAGATTACATAAAAACATCACAGACAATGATATACGAATAGATGGTTTTAATTTGATCAGGCGCGACCCAATTAGGAAACTAGAGACAGGTTTAGTCGTTCACATTTTTAACACAATTAAATTTTGTAGAATGTATTATGCTAGAAATCAAAATATCAAATCTTAGTCCAATTCTAATTAGTTTTATATACCGAAATCCAAATGCTTCAGCCGAGTGGTATGATCACTTTTCGACCATGATGGATGATGCTGTAACTTATAAATTCAAGGACATAATCATTCTAGGTGACTTCAATATAGATCTTAATCAGCTAAATTCTACATGGAACAACATTTTAACATCTTATAACTTCTCCCAAATTGTTAACAAACCTACTAGAGTAACTGAATAATCATCAATACTAATAGATCATATTTATGTAGCTGATAGGAAACATTACTGAATGTACTGTCCCTCATGTGTCGCTGAGTGATCACTACCCGGTCTGCTGTACGTGGTCACATAAAGAGTATAAAATGCCTAAACACAAACATACCAGCATCAAATATAGAAACTTTGAAAACTTTAACTTGGAATTATTTTTAACTGATCTAAAAGCTTCGCTTCTTACGTACGTTTTCCAGTTAATAAATCCACATGAGGCTATCGAATACTGGATCACGATATTTCGAAATATTTTTGACAAGCATGTCCCCATCAAAGAAATGAGAGTAAAACACGTAACAAAATCCCGTGGATAACTCCTGTTATATTGCAACTCATGAGGAAACGGGATGAAACTCACAAAAGCAGAAATTTCGGTAGCTATCGTTCACTTAGAAATAAGGTGCAGTATTTAATTAGGCAGGAAAAGAAAAATTACTTCAGAAATTTAGTGAAAGATAAAACTGATAGCAAATCAATCTGGAAAGCGATAAATACTCTTGTAAATAAAAGGAAGCAATCTGACCCACAAACACTTAATGGTGAACATATTTGCACTAACTTCAGTGAACATTTTAGGGAAGAAATTAGTATTCTAAAATCTTCATTACCGACCCCTAATTGCGACCTGAGCGTGTTGAACACTTTCAGCGACAGTAAATGTGTAAAGCTAAAACAAATTAATATTCCTTTCCTCACATTCGGTGAGGTTTATAACTACATCCGGTCCTTAAAGAACACTAACTCAGCAGGATGTGATGACATTAGTAACAAGATGCTACGCTACGCTACACCAGTTATCACAGAAACACTAACATACTTATACAATTTGTGCATTGACAAACAATATTTCCCTGACGCTTTTAAACTCGCCAAAGTTTTTCCTCCTTTTAAATCTGGACAGACTAGTGACCTCTCACTATAGATCCATATCCATTCTGTCATCACTATTAAAACCTCTTGAAAAACGTATATACAAAAGTTAACTCTGGTCCACATGCAAGAAAACAATCTACTAATAGACAGTCAGTCAGGTTTTAGACCAAATTACTCCTGCCACACAGCATTAACTAAAATGACAGAAAGCTGGCTGTCTAATATAAATGATGACAAATTGTGTGGTGTTGTCTTTGTTGATTTCAAGAAACCCTTCGATATGACTGATCACGGATTTCATGCAAAAAAGCTGAAAGGCTATAGATTACACCCTGACCTAACAAAATTTATTACATCTTTTCTCTCAGGTAGAAAACAAGTAGTTTGCTTTAGAAACAAAATATCTGGCTCGTCTGTGGTTGATACCGGTGTTCCTCAAGGCTCCATTCTTGGTCATCTTCTCTTTGCTATCTATATTAACGACCTACCACTACATTTAAAGCACTCTTCATGTGATCTTTTCGCTGACGACTGTACTGTTTACAATAGTGACTATGACATCAATAAACTACAGACAACGCTCCAAAATGATATAAACAGTTTGATTAAATGGAGTAATAAAAATGGTATGTTGATAAACACCAACAAAACAAAATCCATGCTCATCACTACAAGACAGAAACTGCAGAATGCAACAAAAACTTCTCTACAGCTTTGTAATGAGACTAAGGCAATAGAAAATGTTCATGAACATAAAACCCTAGGACTCATCATTGATCAGCATTTAACTTGGAATTCTCACATACATAACCTAACAAACTTGACTGCACAGAAAAGTAAGCACTTTATCGACAAAGACACAAGAAAAATATACTACATATCACATATACAAACACACTTAGATTACTGTTCCACAATCTGGGATGGATGCTCAGTCTCAAAAAGGCTCCATTCACTTCACAAGCGAGCATTAAATCTTATTTGTGACAAACACCCAGTACAGAATGTAGATCAACACAAACAACTCAAAATTCTACCGCTCAAAATAGAATCATTTTTAACAAAGTTAAGTTTGTTCAGAGAATTCTGTCGCACAATGCTTCGCCTTACTTGTGGTCACCGTTTACGTATAACACTAAACATAGCCAGCGTTTAAAAATCTGTTTCTTCCTAAACCCAGGATTGATCTGTACAAGAAAAGCCTTACATACTCTGCAGTACAGCTGTGAAACACCCTCCCCTACCATTTAAAATCCGTTGGTAATACTTCATCCTTTAACTCAAACCTGTTTCATTATTTACTTGCTTGAAATTATATGCCTCCATAAAACAACAAGCACTCTCTCAACACATGACTCGCCAACCATCAAGTACTAAAATGACATAGTTCGAAAAGTAACTTGTTAGATATTGCTAGAAATTATTTTAATATTTGTTTAAAAAAATATTAGAAGATCTGTATTTACAATGTATTTTTGTTTATGTATATGTCTGCGTGTGTATATGTGCGTGAGTGCTATTTTATTAGGTTGATTACTTCTCTTTTACTTTGAATGTAGTAGTTAAATCTTACACTCTTTTGATATGTTTTTTTTTCCTAATTTAATTTGTATATTTGTACTAAATCAAGTGTGTGGGAGGAATGAAAGATGGAGTGATGAAGGGCAGAATGTAAGACGGACCTGCGTGCTCAATTCTTTACCCTTTAAAAATAAAGATTCATTCATTCATTCATTCATTTACGTTATAGCACTACCAAAGAAACCAGGTGCAAAGGAATGTGATGACCACCGAACTGTCAGCCTCTCATGTCACATAACGAAGCTACTTCTGAGAATCATTATGAGAAGAACACGGAAAAAAGATAAAAATGGAAATAGCATATGAACAGTTTGGATTTGTTGAAGGAAAGGGAACACACAATGCCATTTATGCTTTACGAACACTAACAGAAAGAGCTTCAGAAGTACAGAAAGATCTCTACTTATGCTTCATTGATTACACCAAGGCATTCGACAAGGTGAAACATAATGAAATTATTAAAATGCTTGAAGACATCAGTATAGACGGCAAAGACCTGAAGATTGTAAAACATCTATACTGGCAGCAAGAAGCAGCAGTTGGAGTTGAAAATAGAACTGGAAAATACCAAGCAATAAAACAAGGGGTGCGACAAGGATGTGTACTATCTCCAGACCTTTTTGTCTCTGTATAGCAAGAATATTTTAAGAAAAATCATTGGAGTACCAGGTATAAAAGTAGGAGGATACGATATTAACAATCTTCGGTATGCTGATGACACAGTACTGATAGCTGAGAACCAGCAAGACCTGCAAAATCTCTTGGATAAAGTCGCCAAAGAAAGTGAACAGGAAAGCCTTACTTTAAACATCAAAAAGACAGAGACTATGGTTATATCTAAGAAACAGAATCCACCAGCATGCAGTATAAAATTAAATGGAACTATTCTTAAGCAGGTGCAGAAATTCAAATACCTTGGAGCAGTAATAACTTCAGATGGGAAATGTAGAACAGAAATTAGGAACAGAATAGGCCAAGCAAAGACTGCATTTCAGAGAATGAGAAACATATTATGCAACACATCCTTATCAATGAATGTTAGAAAATGAGTCCTAAAATGCTATATTGAACATATTTTCTTGTATGGAAGTGAATCATGGACAATAGGCAGGTCTGCACAAAAATCATTGGAAGCAGTAGAAATGTGGTTTATAAGAAGAATGTTGAGAATTCCCTGGACAGCAAAAATAACCAATGAAGAATGTATGAGAAGAGCGGCAGATAGAAAAAAATCTTGTCAAAAAAAATAAGAGAGAGACAATGTACTTTCATAGGACATGCAATGAGAAGAGGGGGCATAGAAATATTATAACAACAGGAAAAATAGAAGGAAGAAGATCAAGAGGAAGACCAAGAGAAATGATACTGGACAGTCTGACGGGATGGTGTGAGAGGAGATCACCAGCTGAATTGGCCTGGAAGAAAGATCGTGTACTCTGGAGAAGTATAATAGTCAACGCCAGTCGGCACGGCACATGATGATGATGATGATGATGATGATGATATTCAGTATTCAGTACTAGGTTCTCGGTATCATCTTGAACGAGATACTCCCATTATCGCTCCACCGCCTGTACAAGTAAATGTCGCAGAGAATGTTCATCAATGATCCCTCGCATCAAGTCTTAGTCATCCAGTGAAAACGCTATTTTAGGAACTACAACAGTCCACATGCGAAACTAGTCAACGTCGCTCTCGGCATGAACTCCGTAGCTAAGGCATCAAACCGAAACAGGACACACAAAGATCATCACAGTTCACCATTGGCCTGGTAGACATAACGAAGAATCATCAACGCTGTCTATGCAAAGTTCACAGCTCACAATGGTGCCATAGCACTAAACTCAGCAGCTCGACACACAGGACCGGCCTCCATCTTGAAAGTAATGGCCACACTCTTGTTCATTTGACACGTTTGTGCGTTTCTATTCGCACTGCACTCAATGAAACAGCGAAGAGCCACAACAGGACTCGAGCATTTCCAACCGGCAGTGCAGAAACCCAACTCCACATCAAACAGAATAATCAGAAAGTCGCTAGAGAGAGAGCATGAAACGGTCAAATACGACCTACGGGTTTTGCTTAGCCAGAAGTCTGAGGTAAATTGATATTCAGAAGTCCAAGCAGCTGTAAGATGTGTATGAAGTAAGAAACAGCACGGAGAACTATTTACACTGCCCGAATGTGGCATTATCTGCGAACCAGTAACTTAAATTTGCTACGTTTTCTTGCCTACCATACTGATCTTTGGCTTGTATCACAGACGAAAGAGATCAAAACAGGAAAACAACAACAACATAATAATAATAATAATAATAAAACTACAGCTTTCTAGATATAGACTGTGCGGGGGCTTGACACCATTAGCACCTGAGGCAATTAGCGACAGGTTACCTCAGAACAAGCCTGTGAGAGACCATTAAAACAATAGGCCATTGAATCCTGTACGACAGGCTCAGACTGGATCACTGGAGGCAAATCTGGTCTTTCCTCCAATCCACAAATTAAATGTCAGTGACATAACAAGGTCGTCTACTCCATTCATTTGTGACGTCTGAAAAAAAGACGGGAGAGAAGCAACGAAGGATATCTGGAATTCACACAAAATTGACGAATTGTACTTTAGGAATTATAGAATTCGATATAGGTAAGTCAAAAATAAAATTGATCATGAAAATGTCACAGAAAACGCTGTAACTTTGTAACATTCCTATATTTTGTTGCGTAAAAAATTTTCTCTTTTTCAAACGTTTCCGGCACCTTCTCGTAAGCTCAAGGGATCTTTCAAAAACTCCACAAAAAAATCTCTGGTTCCACAGTTTTCATTTTTAAATCGACGATGTAGCACTGCGTAGACTATCATTGATAATTTGTTTTGAAAAGGAAGTCTGTATCAGAAGATCGCATGAGATTTATCATTATCATGTGCCGCCTAATCTGGGACATTTGACTACAATGTTCTTCCAACTGGCTGTCTCATCCCAAACAGTGCACCAGGCCAAGTTAAATGCAGTCCATCTCTTTATTTTGTCCTCCCATTTTTGTAGTTGTCCTCTTGCTATTTTTTTGTTTCAGCTTTTCTCTCAAGGATGTTTTCCTTTGCTTTGTTATGCCTCTGGAGATGGCCGAAATATTTTAAATGCCTTGTTTTAATGTTTTTCATTATTTCTTGTGTCAAGTTCAGTACTTCATCACTTGTTTTATATTCTGTCCGTGGGATTCGCCCTTTTCTTCTGCGTATCCAGGTTCTATAGTCTCTGTTTTCCTTCACATTCCACAGAGGAATGCGGTGACGCATTTCATGACTCTGAGCATGACCGTTACAATGACTCCACACTTCACCTTGGACTTTGCCTCTCAGGGTCTATTACTGGCTCGCGACGTGGAAGAACTTATTTAAACTCTTTATAAAAGCTGGTTTTTTGTTCTTGTTGGAATATAGTAATCTTTTCATGTGGATCAAAATTTACAATTGACTATGACGCTTGAGATAAATGTCTTTCATGTGATAGAAGGCATCATTAGAAACTTTTCAGACGGTTTGACATTTTACTTTCAAAAAATTAGCCACACATTTGGGTGCCATCGTAGCAGAATAAACTCGTTCACACAGCAGTCTGTTGTACGTTTGTTGTACGTTTGTTGTACGTCTGTTGTATGTCTGTTGTACGTTTGTTGTACGTCTGTTGTACGTCTGGTGTAAAAATGAAGTTATGCACTAAGAACAGCTGCAAAATCTTGGCAGCAGTTTGGAGAATTTTCATATCTGGGAACTGAATAAACAGAGTTACCCATGACTGATTTTGTGTTATTAACTTTTTACGCTGAACAATCAGTCAGTGCCCGCGACCCTTGCCCCCAAGCGTAAGTCATAGTCAAGGTTTTCTAATCATTTCTATCTTTGGTCTTGTTCTCCAAGTCACTCCATGTGAGTCTCTCTACTTTTAGAACCTTCATAACATGTCATTTCCATGTGTTCTTTCGTTTTCTCTGTTTCCCTTTCCTTGGAGGGTTCCATGTTAACACCTGTCTTGCTGTGTTATCTGTCAGCTTTATCTGTGACCATTTTCTAGTCGTGATCTGCACATTGAATGGTTCTTGTTCTTGTAACATGGATGAGTAAAACGCACTGGATAGGGGTTGTACAACTGAGATGCCAACTTCCTGATAAACGTCGTTACAGAAAATAATTGACATCATCACCATCTTTTGGACTACTACACCAAAATCAGATTTATTTTCTCATTTCGAAGCTGCCCTCAAAATACATTTTTGAAAGGCAAATGTGAAGTGCTTAAATTCGCATTACAGCTCTTGTGATGAACAACAGCTTCATGCAACGTGAAATCTTTGGTGCACATTTCCATAGATTATCTGGAGTCAGTATTTTGCTACACCAAGTCGTGCTATAATTCCACATTAACCAAAACGGAAGTGAAAAGCGCAGTTATTTCCCTTAACATCTGTTTTCTTTATTATATATATATATATATATATATATATATAATATATGATAATTTCTCCTACGGTTCTACGTCTGACAACGGCTGTAAACAGACAAAATTCACCGTTTTTAAACAGCCTAATTAATGTAAAGGATAACTGATCAACCTTGGAGCTGTCTAAGGATGAGTCACAGAATATGTTCATTTCCTCCGATGTTTCCACCATTAGTTTTTCTAACAAATACACAGTCCAGACTACAATAACAGCCCGGCGTCTTTCTTCTGTCCAACCACTCCAAAGAATTTCTAAAACTAGGAACAATTTTCTAGAAATCCTAAAATTTGCATGTAAGTACTATAAAGATTCTTTAAACACTGAAAGCACCAAAAAATAAATGAGTCCAAATTTACATAATAGTCAATGTATCTTTTTTTTTTGTCTGAGAGTCAGAAAAACAAAACCGTATAATTTAAATGAAACTATCGATCGGGATAAATGTAGCACTTTCAAGGCGAAACGCAGTTATAGGGCCTGCAAGGGGACAAAGCACACGGTAAAACAACGGTATTCGCTCGCGTAAACTGACCGCTCGAATTATAGGAGGCGTTTGTGGAGACTGAACATATTATCAGCACATGATGGATATTCCGTTTGTACGTATGTCTAGGGGCGATCTGAGAAGATTTGCTTCTCTTGTAATATTGTGGATAAGAGTGGATATATCCTAGTTATACTGGCTCATTGAAGCCGTAACTGGTCTCTCCTCCACTGTTTGTTTGAATGGAGGGTGGGGTGGGGTGGGGTGGGGGGGGGGAGGGAGGAAGCCAACAAAAAAAAAAAAAAACTCGTAGCTCACGCGAGTGTTGATGTTAATGGCGACATGTCAAGACTTGTGGTCCACAGAACCGGAAGTTACTTAACTGTGCTACTGCTAGAGCTACCAGGCTCACTCTCACTGACATTAGATGAAAACTTTGACCCGGAGTTTGGTAACCAGTGACTTGACACGGAGTTTGGTAATCAGTGACCTGGCCCGGAGACTGGTAACCAGTGACCTGACCCGGAGTCTGGTAACCAGTGACCTGACCCGGAGTCTGGTAACCAGTGACTCGACGCAAGCACACTAAGACGCTGGGAAGTGACGTAACTTTTTAAATAAATGATGAATGTATAATTCTGTTTCGCTTGTAAACTTGATGGGGTTTTTTTTTTATTTAAAGGAGGCACATCGTCTGTTTTCATCCCATTGTCATACATTTAACCGAAATGATTTTATTTTATTAATTTCTCTCACATTATTACGTAGTACGAAGAAATGGAAAGTAACATTTCTTATTTACGGTCGAGATGATGTAAAGGGCACATGTCGTGTTGGATGGGGAGTGGTTTGCAGAATCTTGCTTGAAGTTCTGGAAAAACCGACCAAGTCTAGAGGCTTTTAGCCAAAAGCTACCACTTCAGAAATGAGGTCAGGCTGGTAGTGTCTTGATCAGTTCTGTTTTCCCTGTTTCATTGACCGTGGCGTTAGGTGGCAATGCCTCAACTCAGTGTCAAAAAAATTAATTGGACGATACTTGGAAATGAAGGCCTGCAAGAGGCCAACATTTCTACATAAAGAGGCATATTTATGACTGAAAAGAGAGCAAAAATAACAATAATTCTTTTTATTTAAAACTATTTACTTTTATTTTGATTTTCTAGGCGTCGAAATTCCATGAAATCTGTTGTTAAAAATATTGAATGTCATCTTTTCGAAAGTCTAGTATCTTTCGTACAGGTTGTTTCGAAAGTCACTTGTTAGTGTGTGTTTCGTGTGAAAGGTCGACAGGTGGTCAGGTTACGCATGTCGCTTATCGTTGGGTTAAATTATGTTGGCTCGGTCGTTAGCCTGGCTGAAGCTGGCCATCGTATAGTAGGCGATAAGATCGCATCTGATAAGAACAGATTAGCTGCACCTGAAGTGAAAATTTTTAATTAGACTCTGCACAGGGGAAATTAAGTTCACACTTTCTTCCACTGTCTCTCACCGCCTAGATCTGTCTCTCACCGTCTAGATTTATTGCTTTATTCCTTTAATCATTTGAAGATCATAGTTGAGACTGTTTTTACGTTCAGTGTGTTAGCAATTTTCCCCAGCTAAGTAGCGGAATTCACTCATTCACTTAATTCAGTTCAGTGTCTTATTCTGTTTACATGACTTTTTTTTCACTTCAAGGCCGTGTTTTTGTTGTTGAGCATGTTTTTAGAGAAGGCAGGAAGTATACTAATAGAGTAAGGGAGCTTTTTGTTGTGGAATTTCCTGAGACAGCAGTGCCCAGTATTAATGCAGTGCATAGTCTTATTGAGAAATTTCGGAGGAAAGGATCAGTGCTAGATTCACAACGTAGTGGAAGACCATCGAAAGTTGATGAAAAAAAAAACTAGTGGATATTTCAACTTCTTTGAGTCGCAGTCCATCAAAATCACTGGGAAAACTGACACAGGAGCAAGATATCAGCCTTAGAGCTGCGCATACTGCAGTCCGAAAAAGTTTCAAATTATTCCCATGAAAAAATACAGTGGTACAACAGTTGCAACGGTTGGATCATGAGAAACGACTCCGTTATTGCAAATGGCTATAACACTACATTGGCGTGAAAGATGTCGACATTCTTGGCTTTACTTTTTCTATCTACCTGGTTCAATCTTTCTGGTCATGCGAACTCACAAAACTCACGCCTGTGCCCGTCGAGCAATCCTGATGTTCTGCAAGAAACACCTCTACATTATCAGAAAGCTGGAGTGTGCGTGGAAATACCCCGTCGGGGTATTGTTGGCCCCATACTCCTTGCAGAAGCCGTGAATACTAACCAATATGGTTCAATACTCCACAATTTTATTAGCCTTTTGGAGGAGGATTAAATAATGTATTCATGGTTTCAGCAAGATGGTGCTACCCCTCATACTACCAGCTCTATGCAACTTTTGGAGGAGGATTAAATAATGTATTCATGGTTTCAGCAAGATGGTGCTACCCCTCATACTATTACCAGCTCTATGCAACTTTTGGAGGAGGATTAAATAATGTATTCATGGTTTCAGCAAGATGGTGCTACCCCTCATACTACTACCAGCTCTATGAAACTTTTGGAGGAATTTTTCTGTGAGCGTATCATTTCTAAAAATGTATGGTCGCCCAGATCACCGTATCTAACTCCGCTAGACTTTTATTTGTGGGGAGCAACAAAAGGAAAAGTTTATCGTGACCGCCCTCGCACAACTGATGAACTAAAGTCGGCAATAACTACAGACATAAGTAACATCTCACAGGAAACTTTACAAAGAGTTTTTGATAACACAATTAAACGTGTCATACAGTCAGTGTTGACCCACACGGATTTCATTTCGAACATCTCCTTTAAGGTAAGACAAATTTACATGTACTAATTCTTTTCAATATTAAAATATTCATATACAATTGTAATCTTCACAGATTTATGACAGTATAATTTTATATTTTAATTATTTTTAAGTCATTTTAAAAAGTAAATTCTCACCACTACTCGTTACGATAAACCCGTATGTTGTAAAATGGCTTTCCGTACTTTGATTTTAAACTTAACGCTAACAATGAATCAATCGGAACGGCCTAGATAGTTACCTACGTCCATAGTCATTGCATACCTGAATTTTTACACACTACCAAGTGACTCCAAAGCGCAATTCGTTTTAGCTAAATCATTTATAACATTTTCTCGTCTTCAGTTACTTTTCGGAATTTTCAAGTGAGAAATAAGAGTTTCAGGGTAAATGTAGCGTTCCCTTGTAGGAAGTGTAAAAACTTGCATTGTTCCTTGTGCTGGATCTCTCACCCTGGGTTTCACGTAATGCTAGGAATGCGCGACGGATCAACGAGGGTTCGGCCAGAGATGGTAACTGAAAACCCCTTTCTAGACACTTCTCGTAGAACGTTACGGCTTAGTTTATTTGTTCAAGACAGGTTGGCAGAATCAAGTTATGTTTAGTTCTACACAAGAAGAAGAAAAACAACAACCTATTGTTGAACATGCCATATACCGCAGGCCATACATGATTAACATTCTCTATAGTGTACATTTATTAGTTTTATTCTTGGCAGCAGCGACATACTGGCCAAACTAAGAAGAAAACCGTTTTTTTTAATCCGCCTACGCTAGTGACTTTATTACATTCGGTATATTTGATGGTGGGTGGGGTTTGGGGGGGGGGGATATGAAGCGAAAAATGAGGAGCTGGAACTTTAATGAGGTCTTCGTCCGGATAAAAAAAATATTCCAAAGGTTCCTGGGGGGTAAAGAGGCTGAGAAACGTCAGAAAGGCTGGTCTGTTGGATGTAACTGCTCACTTGCGCATGAATAATTCATAATTTGGCAGAAATGTGAAACAAACACACGCCAGTATTTCGGCGATATGCCTTTATCGAGGGCAACGAAAATAACAAACGCCAAGTAAACACAAAATTGCCCACTTAGATCAGGACGTCTCACCCCGTTGTCTCTTTTCCATTCTTTCCCATCTTTGCTTCTTTCTTTATATTTATATAGAGCCGCGCCATACACCTCTGAACATCTCATTGTCTTTTATGAGCTTCTGGCTTTGTTTTTGTAGATCATTTTCATTGTTCTTACAGCCTTAATTCTGTCTGGTCACTCCCACATCAAACCGCTCTCTCCCCTTCAGACAGCGCCAAATTTTTATAAGAAACCAGCTCCGACTTCTGTCACTGTCACTCATGACACTCCAACCCCTGGTCTCAGTAATTCCCGTTTCTAAGGACGCCTGTTTTTTCTCTCTTGACGACATCTCTAAAACAATGTCTGGGTACCATAATGCCTGCTTAAGTCAGAGTGTTAGATAGCGATACAGGCCTTAATTGTCTGACCATTTCCCCCAGAAACACTGTGACACACATCAGGATATTTTGGTCCCCACTTTCCAAGCATGTCTACCTTGCTCTCCACACTGGACTTAGTACTTAAGAGGATATAATAAAATGATTTTTAAAACAAATATTTGATTTTCCATGCAGCAGAGGAAGTGTGGAGTTTACCGCGAACTATGAGAGAAAAAAAATTTCCATCAGATGCACCGAAATCTTCCTAATACATACTTAAATGATCTTCATGATCGAATTCTATCTTTTTGCGTTTTTTGTCACAGGATATTATAAAGAAGGTGACGAACTGAACAATCGTTTAAGCATACAGTATCAAAACAGCACGTATAAGGGGCGTTTTCTTCAGCGTTATACCAGTCGGGGGATAGGGAGGGGGAGAAAAAGGGGAGGGGCATTTGCCACCAGGGTTTCTCCTCAAGAAAAGAAAACTGACAGGAAAAAATATGTAGAATAAAAGACCGAATATAATAATAAAAGTAAAGTTTAAGGGGAATATGACAGACATAAGATATGAATGAAACAGACAGACAGACAGACAGACAGACAGACAGGCAGGCAGGCAGGCAGGCAGGGAGGTAGGTAGGTAGGTAGGTAGGTAGGTAGGTAGGTAGGTAGGTAGGTAGGTAGGTAGATTGATTGATTGATTGATTGATTGATCTTTATTTCAAAAGGGTTAAGAATTGGGCACGCAGGCCCGTCTGACATTCTGCCCTTTATCATACATCTTTCACTCTGTTCCAGACATTCTACAAATATGCTGTTCATATAACAAACATAACTAACATTGAAGCTGAGAGACATCAAATAAAATATAACGTTTACGTTTCGCTCTTAAACATTCACTCAGTACAGAAGTAACTACATACATTATAAATGACTATCTACTAAACAAAATTTTCGGGACTATTCAGAAAACAATTAATTGTATTCGGTGTCTGTAAGAGCAGTTTAAGATAACTTTTAAGTTGTATAATTCATGGAGGAATGTAGTCGACATCAAATAGATATAGGGAAAGCTTGTAATTGTAGGAAGGAGCATAATTTATATTTTTTATATAGGATGGGAGGGTATTCCAAAGATGAGCAGCAGAATAACTAAAGCTTTTCTTGTAAAGATCAAGTCTAGGTTTTGGAAGACATATGTTGTTCAAGCGTTGGCTGCACTTTGGGCTAAATTTAAACAGGTTCCATAGATAAGGCGGGGCATGCCGTGAAAGAATTTGATGTATTAACTTGGCTTTGTTGAAGAGGAACCTGTTCTTAAGAGGTAGTATTTTGTTACGTTTGTGATGATTAGTTGTTTGTGCTTGATCTTTGTCACTAATAAGCTTTACTGCTCGCTTTTGGAGTGAGCAAAGCCTCTTTGTATTTGACACTGAGCAACCATCCCAAACTTTTGAGCAATAGTCTAAATGTGTTTGTATATGAGATATGTAGTATGTCTTCCTAGTGTCTTGATCGATGAAGTGCTTAATTTTAGCTAATTGGTATACTTTTTGTGCAATGAGTTTTGTTAGACATTGCACATGAGAGTTCCAGGTCAGATGTTGGTCAATAATAAGACCTAGTGTTTTGTGCTCGCTAACGTTTTCTATCTGTGATGTTTCTGTACAGAGCCGAAGTGTTGTTTTTGTTGCATTTTGTAGTTTCTGTCTTGTTGTTATGAGCATTGATTTTGTTTTATTGGTGTTTATAATCATGGCATTATTTTTGCTCCATCTAATTAAATTGTATAACTCGACCTGAAGAGTTGATTCTAGATTAACACAATCGTAGTCACTGTTGTAGACTGTGCAATCATCGGCAAAAAGTTCACAAGAAGAGTGTTTAAGATGAAGTGGAAGATCATTGATATAGATAGCAAAGAGCAACGGGCCTAGAATAGAACCTTGCTCAACACCAGTTTCAAATGTAGCAGAATTTGATAGAGAATTGTTGAAGAATACTACCTGTTGTCTGTCTGAAAGAAACGATGCAATTAATTTTATTAGGTTAGGGTGCAATTTATACGTCTTTATTTTTCTTACAAGAATATCGTGGTCAATCATATCAAATGCCTTTTTAAAGTCGACAAAGATGGCACCACATAGTCTGTCGTCATTTATGTTTACTAACCAGTTTTCTGTTATTTTGGTAAGAGCTGTGTGGCAGGAATGATTGGGTCTAAAGCCTGACTGACTGTCTATGAGTAAATTGTTCTCTTGTATGTGTCGTAGAGTTATTTTGTGTATGTGTTTTTCGAGTGGTTTTGATAATGACGATAATATGGATATTGGTCTATAGCTGGTAAGATTGTTGGATAAGCCAGATTTAAAGCGAGGATACAGCTTAGCAGTTTTAAAAACCTCAGGGAAATAACATTTTGCAATACACTGATTGTAAATATATGTTAGTGTATGTGAAATGACAGGTGCAGCATAACGTAAGATCTTATTACTAATATCATCAAGCCCAGCTGTATTGTTGTTTTTTTTAAGGTTAAGAGATAACTGTGAACTTCACTGACTGTTAAGAATGGAATGTGTAACTGTTTAAAATCAGTACATCTACTGTCCAGAAATGTTTGTAGTTCATGTAAGTTGCATACAGGAGCTGATACTGATGATTTAAGAACGTTGATTTCTTCTCTGAAATATGTACTGATATGTGCGCTAGTGTATGCACGATTGATGGTTTGAGAATCAAATTCTTTTCTTTTATTTGATAGGGTATTTATGGCTTTCCAAATTGATTTACTGTCTGATTTATACTGTATTAGATTCCTGAAGTAATTTTTTTTCTCTTGTCTTATTAAGTATTGAACTTTATTTCTGAGTGAACGGTAGGTCATAAAGTCCTTGATTTTGTGCGCCCGGTCACGTTCTCTCATGAATTGTAGTATTTCAGCTGTTATCCAAGGTGACTTCTTCTGGTGTTTTACTCTCACCTCTTTCATGGGGACATGTTTGTCTAATATATCTCTGAAGATCTTTAGCCAATATTCTATTGCCTCATCAGGGTCAATTAGTTGGTACACGTGTGTAAGTGAAGATTCTTGCAAATCATTAAGGAATAATTCTAGGTTAAATTTTCTGAAGCTTCTAAATTTCATACTGCTGTGATTGTGTTTAGGAAGTTTATACCCCTTTCTTGTCCACGTACAGCAGGCTGGGTAATGATCACTTAACGAAGTATGAGGGATGTTACATTCAATGATGTTTTCTGGTTGGGCTACATATATATGATCTAATAATGTGGATGATACTTCTGTTACTCTGGTAGGTTTGGTGACAATTTGGCAAAGATCATAGGATAATATAATATTGCTCCAAGTTAGATTTGATTGTGTTAGATCTATGTTGAAATCTCAAAGAATGATAATATTTTTGAACCTAAAGGTTGAAACCTCATCCACCATAGTCGTGAAGTGATCGTACCACAGAGATGGTGCATTTGGATTACGGTACAAAATTAATAATTAATGGACTCTGGTTTGGCATTTTAACTTCCACCCAAATACACTCTACCTCTGATGATTGGAGGTCTTCTCTACGACTAAACTGGATAGTTGTGGAGACATACATTACTAGACCTGTTTCTAGTTTCCTGGTTGGGTCACACCGGATGAGGTTAAAACCGTTAATTCTAATATATTCATCGGTTATGTTCCTATTTAAACGGCTTTCAGAGAAGCCAAAAATGTGGACATTTTGATGTAATATGTGTGTTACTTCAGGAATTTTACCTAATAGGTGACAGACAGACAGACAGACAGACAGACAGACAGACAGACAGACAGACAGTCAGTCAGTCAGTCAGTCAGTCAGTCAATCTTAATTCTAATTGTTCAAATTTACTCGAAATCCAGCAACGTTTAATCTACCAGCCTTAGAAATGTTCATGTCTGAAATCGCTGACAAACTGACAAAATATAAAATAAAAAACTAGAACCGGCTTTGTAGTTCCGATTCTTATTGCTTCCGCTTTACAAGGAAACTATCCACGCTATTTTACTACACTAGACACGAACTCTTCCGAAGGTTTCACTTTCCGGTATAGCTTCCGGTGACGCATTACAATTGATGTGAGTTTAAATTTCACTGAATGAGTTTCAGACGTTTGTTTTTTTTTTTTTGGGGGGGGGGGGGTGTTTTTTCTGCAAGCTTGTACGTTTTATGTGCAAGAATTAACAGGCTGTAGCAGTTAGAAAAGAAAATATGATGGAATATGCACGAAACTATGTGACGTTTAACGGCATGGGAAGGATATAAGATAAGATGCACGAATACATTCAAGTTAACAAAAATTAGAGACATAAATATCCGTATAGAAAGGAAACAATGGAGTTTTTTTTTTTTAAATACAGCTTACTTCACGTGCAGAAAAGAATCAAAGTTCTTTGACCAGACATATTTTAACAAATTAAATTACTGGAACCAGAAATAGGCGTTTCAAAAACTTTGCCTTCAGAAACAAAGGACATGTTCTTGGCATGACACCGAACTAACAAATGGCATGTTCTTGGCATGACATCGAACTAACAAAGGATATGCTGTTGGCATGACACCGAACTAACAAAGGACATGTTCTTGGAATGACACCGAACTAACAAAGGACATGTTCTTGGAATGACACTGAACTAACAAAGAACATATTCTTCGCATGCCACCGTACTAACAAACGACATGTTCTCAAAGGACATGGACTTAAGAAAAATATTTTGAAAAGTTGCATGAGAATATCAAGAGAACGGTAAAGATATAGAACAGGGCTTTTCAACATTTGTACGATTACAGATCATCAATTTTTTTTTTGGTACCTCTATCCCTTTAGCCAAACTTCACACTCATCATCATCATCATCATCATCATCATCATCATCATCATCATTATCATGAGTCTCAACAGGTGCCTGTCTTCTTTTTCTTCATCTTCTTTCTTGACTGTGAGTACCAACGGAGAGGTGGGACAGGGTCTTGGCTGGATATTGCTTGCCAACCCTGAGGCTAGAATGTCAGCTTTGGGCCGCTGACTGTCAATAAAAATGTCTATAGACTCACTGTCAATAAAAATATGTCTATAGACTCACTGTCAATAAAAATATGTCTATAGACTCAATAAAAATATGTCATAGACTGATTATCAATAAAAAAAATGTATCAATAGATTGATTCTACTTTAATATACGGACACCTTGTATTTTAATATACTGGCACTTTGTATTTTAATATACTGGCATTTTGTACTTTACTATACTGATATTATTTACTTTAATATACTGATATTTTGTACTTTAATCTACCGATATTTTGTACTTTAATATACTGGCATTTAGAAACATAAAGCTGAAAGAAAGTCTAATGTAACAATAATTGTTTTTTTTTCAGAGATAGAGTCTCATACCCTCATCGTCTGTTTACCATACAACCAGAAGGGGCACTGATACTACCCATTAAGAATCTCTGATATAGATGATTAGATGTATGGCTGGTAGCAAGAGAAAGAATAACACCACGTCCAGAAGTGAAGGAAAGAGCCGGCTGAATATCTGTGTAAGATCTTAACTGTGAAGATCTGAGGAATGACGATAGTGATGAATGAAACCACAGTCTTGCTCTTCTTTCGTCGGAGTCTTTCTTTGTGTCTTTAAAATGTCTGCAGTCCATCTTTCTGCCAGACTTTCTTAGTGTCTGGCTCCAAGAAACCTCATATGTACAAGTATACCATGCCATAATTCATTATGATCCTAAAGCTTTGCTCTTTTAACTCTTTGTACCCTATTTTTTTAACCCTTGTGCACCGAAAAGTATTAACAGTTGTTCCGCGTAAAATTTAGCACTTAGTACGTACAGTTTTGGGTCGTCGATAATTTGTGAACATGCCTGATTTTAAAGAATTGCTTAGTTCGGTTTTTGCATGGCTTCTCGTATGCTCTAATTTTAAATCATTCATTCAGATTTCCGACCCATTGCGGCTGATTGTTGCAGACAAGACTTGCCTCCCTTGTTCTCTGTTCTTAGTCCCTGTCAGTTGTCTAGGCCCTGATGTGCCTGCTTTTATTGAAATATAAAGCGAAGAGAAATGTTTACCTTCCAGGATAATGGCCTGAAGTTAAGATCAGCAAGTGTCAGCCTAGTAAATTTTTTTTTCTCCGAGTATTCCATTTGGAATTCTAGAAAAAAAAATAAACATCAAATTGATTTCCTGAAGTGATTTAATCCACCGTGACTTCCATGACAAAATATGGAATAATGACTGGCATTGAGCTCATGTACATGAAGCAAAATAGACCAAGAAGGTGAAGCAATTTGCAACAAAATGCTAATAATTTCACGAAGCAAAGTTTTGTCTCTGGACGCCACAATTAAAATAACAGTCAACTGATCTGAGCTTGAGAAATCAGTGAAAGCATGCTCATTTGATCAATAAATAATCCCTTTCTTTATCACTTCACGTCACATCCGCTTTTAGTTCTCTGTAGCAGAGTTTATGTTTCCTTGACATTTTGTCAAGTGGTCTCAAGTTTATCTGCTAATGTTGTCCTCGACATTAGGTCAAGAATTCTCCAGTTTATCTGTTAATGTTGTCCTCGTCATTAGGTCAAACGGTCTCCACTTTATCTTTAGCTAATGTTGTCCTGGACATTTTGTCAAACGGTCTCCAGTCTATCTGATAATGCTGTGCTGATGGTACATATATGATCGGAAACCTGTACTACACTGAATCAGTGTTTCTGGTTAGCATATTTATAACACTGCATCCTGAAAAAAATAATTAGAGATCATAGTGGTGGAGCTAACATAGAAGCACAGTTTTGTTCCTTTCCTTCTATACACAAACAGAAAGAAAAATGTACAGCGTTATCCATTAGATGTGGACCCTATGCTTCAGATTTTCACAAGGGCATCAGATGAAGGGAGCTTCCAACTGACCGTTACAGAGAGATGCGATAAGAACTGCCAACCAAAGAAATAAAGTACTCTACAGAGAAGTAAAGTACTCTACAGAGAAGTCAAATACTCTACAGAGAAGTAAAATACTCTACAGAGAAGTAAAGTACTTTACAGGGAAGTCAAATACTCTACAGAGATGTAAAGTACTCTACAGTGAAGTCAAATACTCTACAGAGATGTAAAGTACTCTACAGTGAAGTCAAATACTCTACAGAGAAGTAAAGTACTCTAAGTGCATGACCTCCGTTATTGTTGTTTCTTGCCCTGACACTGGTACTACGAAGTTATTGATTCCTTCTGTCTGAGGGCAGATACACAACGTCAGACTGTAAACCTGAGTAAGTAATTTGGTAGGATTCTGAAGAGCCAGACAGGTTCTGTAGTGCGAAGCTGTCAGAAAGATTTGAAAACTCAAAAGTTATGCCCGCACAATAGCCCTGCAATAAGTAACAAGGAGTGGAAACTAGGCAGCGCTGGACTTCTGCGAAATGTACACATGACAAGAGATCGCCAGAAACTTGGCATGAGATAGAAAGAAAATTACAGAAATGAGTATTGGCAAATTTAAGACTTATTTTGTTGGCAGAATTTTGAAGAATCACAGACCGAAATGTGTGTCGTCTACCCTAATTCTAAATTAGAAAAAAAAATACTGACACGAATAAACGAACAAATTATGCATGTTTAATGACGGAAAATGAAACGTATATATTAAATTGCACGAATTATATACGTAAGTCATGGGGATAAAAATGGACGATTCAAGGGGAATACGCGTCAGGAGAATGATTGTTGAGGATGTGATACTGCGAACTGTACTAATGTAAAGAGTCATCTAAAACTAAATCTCAGGCCACAAGTTATTGTATAGTATTAAGTTGTTACCTGACTAGTTACGTTATAAAAACGATACATATGTATAAAGTGAGGGTCGTTATTGTAAAATTGATGAGTTTCAATGCAGAAGATTCACTAATAATTGCAGTAGCCATCGCTACTGTTTTCTGACACAAATTTAATTTAGCTACATTTTTCGCGGTTAACCGATATAACGTCGCGCTATTCACTTAACCCAAATTATTACAAACTTAACCCAAATTATTACAAACTTAACCCAAATTATTACAAACTTAACCCAAATTATTACAAACTTAACCCAAATTATTACAAACTTAACCCAAATTATTACAAACAGGAAAGAACAAGGCTTTCGCGCAGCAAAGTAATACATACTGTTAGACTTCCAGTTTTTTAGGTCTACAGCACTGTGATCTGTAACATTTGACTTCTTCTTGTAAGAGAGCATGGGTTCCATCTAATGATTTTGTTGCACGTTTTTTAGGTCATATTGAACATCTTGAGCACTCATCTATCTGTGATTAAGTACGTTGACAAGAGCCAGGAAACTGTCCGACCTGTCACTGCCCGACCTGTCGCTGACCTATCTGTCACTGCTTGACCTGTCACTGCCCGACCTGTCACTGCCCGACCTGTCACTGCCTTATCTGTCACTGCCCGACCTGTCACTGCCCGACCTGACACTGCTCGACCTGACTACCCGACCTGTCACTACCCGACCTGACACTGCTCGACCTGACTACCTGACCTGTCACTGCCCGACCTGTCAGTCAGAGACCTTCAGCTGACATGCTTAGGCCAGGATTAGGGAGACATAACCGACTAAGACTCTGTTCCCCCCTCCCTTTTCCTGTGGTACTCCTACTAACAGGTCTAGCTTGGCTAACGGGACAAGGATGTCTACAGTCCCCGTGGTAGTGGAGTCTACTAAAGAAGTACTGCTCATACCTGGCTTTTAAGCTCAACTCAGGGACTGAAAAAACGACAAAGACAGCTGCCATAACTCACTGCCAATAACATCTTATGTTGTGTCCCAATCATTGACAATAAGATCTTATGTTGTGTACCAATCATTGCCAATGAGATCTTATGTTGTGTCCCAAAACCTTCAGAGCATCAGCAGCAAAAGAGCGTCAAGCTCGCAGTTGCAGGGAGATTGAATATTAACAATAATGATGATAATAAAAATAATAATGATAATAATAATAACAAGTAGTAGTAGTAGTAGTAGTAGTAGTAGTAGTAGTAGTAGCAGTAGCAGCAGTAGTAGTAGCAGCAGCAGTAGTAGCAGCAGCAGCAGTAGTAGTAGTAGCAGCAGCAGCAGTAATAGTAGTAGTAGTGGAAGAAGAAGAAGAAGACGTTCACAGACACTTGAAATGCATAAGAATTATGTATTACAGACAATCTACTCCAAGAGAGTTCTCATAAATTCACTCTTCACTCAATCTACTGACTGAGATTTTTAGAAAAAAAAAGTCTGCATGTGAGTTTTTGATATATCTTAGACAGAAAACAAAATGCTGATAAATCAGAAAGTCTGCTTGTGTGTCTGCTTGTGTGTGTGTTAATTACAATCCCACTTTCAAATCACTTGGTGTCCCAGTATAATACTACAGACAATTAGTTGTTCATCCATTTGTCACTGACATACTCTGACAGTCGTATTAATGCATACTGTGGTACACCTTGCCTTGCAGGTAAAAATGTACCCACTTAAGAGACCTCTTCTTCTGCCTATGTTTTAAATGTACTCATTGTCACAGACTGCTAGCGGACGATGATCTTACCCACTTTTAAGTCTTGACCGACTTCGCAAAATTTGCCAGTTAATAACGACTGCTCCTGACAAATCCATTCCCTTAGATCGATCCGAGAACAGTTATTCTACTATTTTAGAATCTTTCTCTTAAGCATGAGAGCCGTTTAATTAAGACAAACGATGCAGCCCCGTCGTGTTCCAGTTAACCGAAATCCATCCTATTTTTTTGTTATTTTCGTCTATTTATTTGGAAGTGATTGCTTTGGTCAGGAAAAAAAATATGGAATGCACAATTTTGTTCTTTCAATGCTTTTGAAGGCTGCGGTATATAATGTTAGTTGTCAGTTTTGTAGATTTTACTGGTTAGCGAGTTGTTTGTCGCTTTTTTCTTGTTATCCTCCTTGCTTCCTATTTTCTAACTTAAATAATTTGCCATTCTTTTGCGGAACATCAGGCCAATTTGACCGCACGCTTTGTACAACGTAAATATAGCGCTGTCCATAATAATGTTAATTTTCTCAAACAACATGATTGGAGGGTTTGAAAACTGATTCATTTTTAGATAACTTGTTTCAAAATAATAGCCTAAATATTCGTCACTGCTGAAGAAGTTAAAAAAAAAATCCTGAGCTTAACCTTTTTTTTTCTTTTACCGTGAGTTTTCTAATGATTATCATTAACCGTGTACTAAAAAGAAATAAGAGTTATCGAACCTGTCAGGATGTGTCCAAAGAATTTTGGTTATCTTTTTTCCTTATTGTGGTTTTCTCATTCATTTTTGGAAAGGGGGGGGGGTGGGGGTAATACATGGTGAGGTTCCATTCTCTTCCACGGTGGTCAACTGCATCGGCTTTTGCATCTGGTGGTGCTTCATGTGTCCCACAGACTTTGTTGTTTCGTTGTCTGAGCCGTTGTTCTGTGCAGAATCTTCAGTCACAATCCATCTGGTACTTGGGTTAGACGTCTCCTCTATCCGCCTTTCTCTAGATGTACTCTGTAGGTGAGGTTTGTTTTGTCGGAATTGTTTCTCTCCTAGACGGATTGCTATCTCTGGCTGACGAGCCTGTCTTTAGCGAGGTCACTCGCAGGTCACGTTATTGGTTTCTGGTGTACTAATTCGCTAACCTACACTGGGTACACACGCAGTGCATGTGACCTCGATGTATTCACAGTGTAATCTGTGTCAGGAATAACTCGCATTTTCACCATTTCACATAAAAACAAAAAATCTTGTCAAAAAGATAAGAGAGAGACAATGTACTTTCATAGGACATGCAATGAGAAGAGGGGGCATTGAAAATATTATAACAACAGGAAAAATAGAAGGAAGAAGATCAAGAGGAAGACCAAGAGAAATGATACTGGACAGTCTGACGGGATGGTGTGAGAGGAGATCACCAATTGAGCTGATGGCCTGCATGAAGGATCGTGTACTCTGGAGAAGCATAATAGCCAACGCCAGTCGGCACGGCACATGATGATGATGATGATGATGATGATGATGATGATGAAATGTAATAACTTATCAAGAAATATATCGACTCAAAGACACAGGCCGCCTTGCTGATGACGTACTACGCCAAATAATAAGTCAGAACTATCAGTGCATCAGAAATTTGATTCTACAGAAGAGAAGGGAAAATCAGATGCACAAGTTTTCCAACAACTAGCAGTCCAGCTTGAACTTCTTCAAGGATTAAGGATCAAGAAAGCAAAATAATTTGACCATATCAAAAGACATAATGATATCTTATATCTTATATCCTTCCCGTGCCGTTAGACGTCACATAGGGCTCGCAAAGTAGTTCGCCAATTTTTCCTGTCTTCGGCGAGTCTTTCAACCTCATCAAAGGATTTTATGCCTGTTAACTTGGCCTCTCTTAACAATGTTCTCTTCAGAGTTTCACGCGGTCTGCCCCTTTTTCTTCGGCCTGTTGTGTTCCACTTGATAGCTTGTTTTGGGATTCTCTGCTCATTTCTTCTCATCAAGTGGCCAACATATGTCCATCTCCTTTTCCTGATCACCCGTGAGACTGGTTGTTGTTCAGTCATCTGTCTTATCTCTGCATTGTTCTTGAATTCATTCCACTTGATGCCGAGTATTTTCCTTAGGCATTTATTTTCAAAAGAGTCTAATTTCTTTTCTATTTCTTTAGTTGTTTTCCAGCTTTCGCATGCATAAATGAGGGTGGATATTACATTTGAATTGAATAGTCTTAACTTGGTTTTTGTGCTTATAACTTTTGAATTCCATATGTTCTCAAGATTCTTGAAGATTGATGCTGCTTTTGCAATTCTGATCCTAACTTCCTTTCTAGTGTCACCATCCTGGTCTATGTAGCTGCCAAGGTATGCAAATTGATTGACTTCTTCAATATCTGTCCCTTCTATGTGTATTTTTCCATTTTGATTGATGGGAATTTTCATTATTTTTGTTTTGTCCTTGTTAATTTCAAGTCCTATTTTGCTAGCCAGTGAAGATAGGCTATCTGTTTTTTCTTGCATGGAATTCACATTATTACTGATAAGAGTTATGTCATCAGCAAAATCAAGATCTTCTAGTTGGGTCCCATGTACCCAGTCAATACCTGTGTTACCTGTGCAGCATTTTTTCATTATGAAGTCTATTGTAATCCCAAAAAGTAAAGGAGACAGTATACATCCTTGTTTCACGCCTGTTTCAATCTGGAACCATTCACTCATCCCTTCTTCTGTCTTGACTGCACAACCATATCCATTGTATAAGTCCTTAATGATGTTGACAATTTTAGATGGTATTCCATATAGACATAAAATTCTCCATAATGAATCTCTGTGTATGCTATCAAATGCCTTCTTAAAATCTATGAAATTCAGTATTAATGGTTTCTGCTTTTCAATATGTTCTTCAAGTATTATTCTGAGAGTAAAGATCTGGTCGAGACAGCTTCTCCCTTTTCGAAATCCTGCTTGTTCTTCTCTCATTGCAGTATCCACTATATCTTTGAGTCTATTCAAAATGACCTTGCAAAATACTTTTGACACAACTGATATTAAGGTTACTCCTCTCCAGTTGTTACAGTCACTAAGGTTGCCCTTTTTTTGGTATTTTCACAATGATTCCCTTCTTCCAATTAGAAGGGACCTTTTCTTCTTTCCAAATCTTGTTAAACATTCTCTGTAGTTGTCTCATGTTGTCACTATTGATAGCTTTTAGCATCTCGGCTGTTATTTCATCTTCACCTGCAGCTTTGTTGTTAGCCATTAAATTCACTGCTGTTTCAATTTCATGCAATTCAATTTCATCTAGATTGACATTTAGTTGTGGGGCTGGTAAGTCAGTTTCAAGGTTTAACAATTCTTTTGGGTGTGGTCGATTGAGTATTTCTTGGAAGTGTTCAGCCCATCTTTGCTTTTGGTCTTTATTTGATGTTAATAGTGTTCCAGTTTTGCTAAGTATTGGTCTTTCTTTAGATGTAATAGTACCTGTTAGCCTCTTTTGTATGTTATATAAAGTTTTGCTGTCTCCTGTTTTTGCTGCTTTTTCTGCCTCTTTCGCCATATTGTCTATGTATTCTCTTTTATCCCTTCTAGCTGAACTTTTTACTTTCTTGTCTATGTCTTTGTATTTTGCTTTTGCCGAATCTCTTTCATCATCTGCTTTTGCATTCAACATGTTTAATTTGACTGCTCGTCTTTCATGTATATACTTCCATGTTTTATCTGATATCCATGCTTTTCTATTTGGTTTTTCCAATCCAGCGCTTACTTTTGCTGCTGTGATTATGGCTGTGCTGTAAGAATTCTATAACTCATCTATACCTATCTCCTCAACTTCACTGGGTGTTTTGGAATGATTGGCAAGTTCCTGATTGAAATTAATGTTAGTATTTTCTTCTTGTAGGCTGTGGATGTTTATCTTTCTGTGTACTGATTTCTTGTGTTGACTTTTCAATTTTAGTTTTATTTTCCCTATGCACAGGTTGTGATCACTGTTGACATCTGCACCCCTATAAGCCCTTACATCCATGAGAGATGTTCTGTATTGCTTTCTAATACAAAAATGGTCTATCTGGTTTCTAGTTCTATCATCTGGAGATATCCATGTTGTTTTATGTATCTCTTTGTGTGGGAATATTGTGCCTCCAATGACCATGCCCTCTGTTAAACATATTTCAATTAATCTTTCTCCATTCTGATTAACCGTGTCAATTCCTTCTTTCCCCATCACTTTTTCAACGTCGGTATTATCCTTCCCTACCTTAGCATTGAAGTCCCCCATAAGAATGACAATAATACAGTGTTATGCACCCACGAATGATGCAGATGATGATGTGAAAGACGACTTTTATCACCAACTACAACAAATCATCAACAAAGTCCCTAAACACGACATAATGATATACCGAAGACAATATCAGAAGGAAAGATGGAAGAGGAAAGCGCGAGAGGTAGACGGAGATGTAGACGGGAAGATAACACAGAAGAGTATTCAAGACAAGTCCTAGCTAACTAAAACCTTCAAGGCGAGGGAGCGAGGGAACTGGAGATTCATTACTACCAATTTCGTACCGAACGCGGCACATGATGGTAATGATGATGATACCCGCCTTATTAGTTTACAGTGCCCGACTTAGGCGAAGATTTAGGAATATAAAAAAACCGCAATAACAAAAGCCAGAAAATAACAAATTAGGTGAAAAAACAACCGAGAAACGTATTAGATATACCGAAAAACCATAAGCATGGATGTACAATATCTGAGATTTGCAAACGATTATGCAACGGAATGGAAACATACATTTTGATGTGACGTACAAGTAGGGTTCAATTTCCGACGTAGTTCCATTCCCATGAGGTCGCAGCAGAGCGAACTGAACGTAAACGAACTCCATAGCGGTGACTACACAGTGCTTTACTCTCTGTCCACAGCCATGTTTTAACATATAAAAATACACTTGAGCGACCTTCTAATTTGTACACAGACTTTTAAGATAAGTAGTTTTACATTAAATGATTGTTGCATATTCCCAAACAGAAAATTGTAAATTTACAATAAGAATCATTGGACAGATGTTCAGAAAGAACTAATGGTCATAAAACGGGACGTTGGAAAACGGGGACTATTTGTATAGTATTACCAAGTAAAGTCTATGGGAAATAAAGCATGTACACTTAACACAGAAAGTAAAGTATAGGGGAAATAAAGTATGTACACTTAACACAGAATCTAAAGTATAGGGGAAATAAAGCATGTACACTTAACACAGAATCTAAAGTATAGGGGAAATAAAGCATGTACACTTAACACAGAATCTAAAGTATAGGGGAAATAAAGCATGTACACTTAACACAGAATCTAAAGTATAGGGGAAATAGAGCATGTACACTTAACACAGCAGTGTTGGCCAGCAGTTAACACAAGAGCAAGAAAGGACACCTGAAAGATTTTCAGAAAACGGAAAGAAAAGACTCTCCTGCTGTATGGTTCGGAGACATAGGCTATGACCAAGACATTGCAACAGAGGATACAAATATTCATGAACTACTGCTTGAGGAGGATTTTAAACATTAAATGACAGGACAAGATCAGGAACGAGAAGGTCTGAACCTAAAAATACACATGATGCCATGTAAGTGGATGTGGATTGGCCACGCTCTGAGGAAACACGACGCCGACATAGAAAGACGGGCATTGACAAGGAAACAATAAACGAGGAAGATCTAGACTTACTTGGAGAAGGGAAATTATGACAGTGCTCAGAGACAAGGGATGCATATGGAAGGGAGCAGAACAGGGATGACTGGAGAGCCTTTCTTCGTGGCCTATGATCTCAAGGGAGTGAAAGGTGATGATGATGATGATGATGATGATGATTGATGATGAAAAGAGTGAAATACACAACAAAATATGAAGTAAAATAACTATCGGGTTTCATTTTAAACAACAATAGAATGCGTAATGGAAATGGCAGCTAAATAATATCAGAAATCCCGGAAGATGAACAAAATAATCCCTGAATTAAAGTAAAAAAAAATCTAGACAGATAATACATAGACATGTCCTCTTGTTTGTTTCCACATCCAGAGATTTCCAAACTCGATCATGCAAAATTAAAATAAAGACAAAAAAAAAAAAACAAAACAATAATGGCGCCATTCAGGCATTCTCGGGATTTATGGAACAACAAAATGACTCTTAAAAACGTAATTTAAACAGAAAAGTCTAAAAATAATTCATGTAATGTTTTTTTTTTGTTATTTTTTTGCTTTAAAGCAAAACAAAATGTAGCCATAAATATCAGTGACAGAAGGTTAATCCCCTCAGCGCTCTTGGGAATGACAGATGTGTATAAAGAACAAAATGGGCAATAATTATACGATATAGGCATGAAGGATGAAATAATTAAAAGCTCTGGGAAGAAAGAGGAAACCATTATTGTGCACGATCTTAATATAATCTAACTACTCCATTATACCAGAAAATGGAGGTGAAGACGCCCGATAATGTAATCAGCGACAGATAGCTGATATGCCAGCGTCAGGGTTAGCGATCCATAGCTGACCAAGACCCTGTCCCACCTCTCCGTGGTACCCCTAGGAACAGGCATAGCCGGGCTAACGGGCCTGGGATAGCCATAATCCCCATGGTGGTGGAGTCTGCTAAAGAAGCATAGCACACCCGCCTGCTTTTTAGTCGTACTCCGGGACTGAAAAAGTAGCCGCCAAAACCCGCTCCCACGCCGATACGATGCTGTGTCTCAACATCTCTACAGCACCGGCTGCAAAGAGCAACAGCTCGCAGTTACAGGGAGTTCGCACATCTTACATCATTTCCGTGCCGTTAAACGTCACATAGGGCCCGCATGGTAGTTCGCTAAGATGTCTAGTCTTCGGTGAGTTTTTTAATCTCATCAAGGGATGTTTTGCCCACTGAATTGGCTTCTCTTAATGTCCTCTTTATAGTTTCACGTGGTCGACCTCTTTTTCTTCGGCCTGTTGTGTTGCATTTGATAGCTTGTTTGGGGATTCTCTGAATGTTTCTTCTCATCACATGACCGACATATGTCCATCTTCTTTTGCTGTTTGCTCATCTGTCTGATCTCTGCGTTGTTCTTGATTCATTCAACTTTATACTGAGTATTTTCCTTAGGCTTTTGTTTTCGAAAGGTTCTAATTTCTCGTCTATTTCTTTAGTTGTTTTTCCAGCTTTCACATGCATAAATGAGGGTGGATATTACATTTGAATTGAATAATCTTAACTTGGTTTTTGTGCTTATAACTTTTGAATGCCATATGTTCTCAAGATTCTTGAAGGTCAATGCTGTTTTTGCAATTCGAATTCTAACTTACTTTTTGGTGTCACCATTGTGGTCTATATAGCTGCCGAGATATGCAAAATGGTTAACTTCTTCAACTGCTGTTCCTTCTACGTATATTTATACTTCGTCGTTAATGAGAACCTTCATTATTTTTGTTTTATCATTGTTAATTTCAAGTCCTATTTTACTAGCCATTGAAAACAGGTTATCTGTTTTACTTGCATTGATTTCATATTGTCGCTAATAAGAGTTATGTCATCTGCAAAATCAAGATCTTCCAGTTGAGTCTCATGTACTCAATCAATGCCTGTTTTACCTGTGCAACATTTTTTTCATTATGAAGTCTACGGCAATTCCAAAAAGCAGGGGAGATAATATACGTCCTTGTTTCACTCCTGTTTCAAGTACACCAGAAAATAAAACATAGAAAGTAGTATAAAATCTTAAATCTCCATTTCTAATAAACGAAATAAATGAAAAACATTTATAATCAAACATCTTATACGAAGTTGAATAAAATTAAAAGTCAGACAACGTGAGTATAAGTTCCTCAAGAACAGACAGAAATTTCTTAACACTACTAACTGCCAGCATAAAATCAGTGACGTCATTAGGCAGACAGCTCCACCGTCGCTCAGCAGGAAGTCGACAACAGCGCATGTCAAGATGCGGTATACAATTATAGCGATGATAAAGTGAAACAAAAAGACAAAATGTTTGATAACAAACATATGAACTAACAAATAATCTCACGGAATTCTGAGAATCTTGTAACATCTCATATTTGTTCAGTCATGCAGTATCGTCAAATATGTCGGTCTTTATTCGCGTTGAATATTCACAAGTCTTTATCTGTGGCCACTTATCTTAATATCAAGATTAGATCGGACCAAGTTACCTTAATATCAAGAATAGATCCGCTCAAGATATCTTAATATCAAGATCAGATCGGACCAAGCTATCTTAAAAGCAAGATTAGATCGGACTAAGCTATCTTAATATCAGTGTCAGATCGGACCATGCTATCTTAATATCAATGTCAGATCGGACCAAGCTACCTTAATATCAAGATAAGATCGGACCAAGCTACCTTAATATCAAGATAAGATCGGACTAAGCTATCTTAATATCAAGATCAGATCGGACCAAGCTACCTTAATATCCTGCTTAAACCACACTCAGCTACCTTAATTTCCAGGTGTTATTATACCATTTTTCTTGATATCCAGGCTCTATTTGACCTTAATAATTAGGTCAAGCTGAACCCATTATTTCTTGAGGTCATTAACAATTACTGCTTGTAACAGAAAAAAAAAGGTTTTCACATTGTGGGGCTGAAACTATGAAGGGCAGGAAACTGTCTAATATAACTTTAGCTGCAAGAATTGTCAAAATTCTTTAGACGGAAGAAGACGATTTTCATGGATTTTAAAAATAAAGTGGTAATAAAAAGTTAAAATCAGAGTGTTAGTTTTTAATAGTTTATTTTTTTACACTGTCAAACAAAAACAAGGCCAGCTTTGCACGTCAGAGAATTTTTTTTTTCTGACCTTAGAAAACGTATTTGAAAAACTAGGCTACGCCGGCTGGGGCATAAAGAAAGAATGGAAGAGAACAGACTACGCTGGCTGGGGCATGTAGAAAGAATGGAAGAGAACAGATAAACGAAAATGGTGTATGCACAAGAGATGAGGGGAACAAGACCAAGGGGTGGACCAAGACAGAGATGGAAAGACAGTATAGAAGAGGATTTTAAAAACTTGGTGTCATCAACTGAATAGAGAAGATTAGGAATAGAGAGGAATGGAGGCGAGTTTTATCAGTAGCAATAGGCCTTAAAAAGCTGAAGAAGAAGGTTAAAACACGAGGCATTAAGTAAAGAGTTTAATCTGTAGACAGCAGCCAGGTCATTATCATCATTATGTGTCATTTAAGACAACAAAACCATTAATACTCTTCTGAGGTCGCCTTGACCGAGAATTGCAAATCTCTTAAAGAAGTACATTAATGCTGATGAGGTGAGGTATATTGCATGCAGTATCTGTTCTGACTTAGTCTATTGTCTGGGAGGTAGGAAAGAACACGGGCAGCAGAGTATATCATGTTATTCTTCATATGCGCTCTATGGTTCTAGTCTGAGACTATTTATTGTCTGGATAAACTGTGCAGACCTTTGGATGTCATGTTTTCCGCCCAAAGTTTGTCTTCCAGTATATCTCCCTGCGGCCAGAGCTGGGTTTCGGGCTTGTTGGTAGAGGATGCAGAGCTATAGGATGTGCTCTGAAATCTGAATGCCTGTTTTTATATGTGCAGTTAGGGATGTGAGACAGGCCGAGGCGACATAGGTGTGCTCGCGCAACCAGCGGCTTCCAGGTCATAGTCCGAAGTTGGTGGTTAGTTGGTGACGTGGGAGTTGCAGCTTTGATCGTTAAATGGTGCTTTGTGCCAATCACTTCCAACACTCCGTCCTAATCATTTCAGCATAAAACTAACAGAGAATGAAAGATTACATGAACCGTGAAGGAACTTGATTGACATGCAGCTGATGCAGCAGTTGAATTCGAGGAAATCGATGGTGTCGATCTTCATTCTAAATTTATATTTTAATTTTGTTTTCACCCGTTAAAATCTCGCGTGAAGTCATTTTCTTGGGGGGGGGGGGGGGGGGCTGAACTGAGCGTGAAGATTTATTATCCCTTGATTCACTGACAAAAGTGTATGCAGCTGAACCCGGTGCCCCGTCCTGTGGTAGTTATTTTCTGCCAGAGAAGACTAGTCAGCCACGAGAGGAACTTTTCAGTAAGACGATGTTCGTGAAATACCCGTAGGTGCTGTTTGACGACTTAGACAAATGCAGCAAATATATGTAATACAAGGTGGTTCAAAATTATTGTCAGAGTTTTCGTTGCCTGTAGTTTTTTTTTTCTTCAAACTGGAAACAACAAAATAAAAATGCTTACGGAATATGAAAATGTAGCTGAAAACGTTTTATTCTGCAAAGCTGTACTCGTCGGAGAGATGCCAGGGGAGGTGGGGGGGGAATGATGTCTTATCTCAAAATGGCGACAGTTGAAGAGAAAGCAATGTGCATACTTCTTTTTTTTTTCTAAACAAAGTCCGTTATCACACGGTGACATCGTGCAGGACTCACTAATGAAAGGATCCACCTTCAGGTAGAGCTGTCTTACTTTCGTGTGATCCCCTTAAGATAGATTCACCGAAGAGGCTGGTAACTGATTAATGCGCTGTTTTCTTGAACGATGTACCAATAAACTCTCTTCTCCTTAGCACAACTTCTTCTTCTTCTCTTTCACACCTACTCACAAAAATGACTATTTTTCTTATTATTCTTCTAGATTTTTGTTGGTCAAACTGAAATAGACAGACGTAAAAGAAATATGCCAATAATTGTGCCTGTCCTTAATTGTTTCTGAGGTCTCTACCCCGGTCGTGTCAAATCCTTAAAATTACTCACGTCAGTGTGAAAGCTGAAATTTTCTTTAGCTGTCAGCATCAGCCTCTTAATTTCCGTTCAGTCCCTGCAGCCAGATGTTGTAGTGCTAATCCGTGCAGGCTTGGTACTCCTGTTTTACTTCTTGCACAGTTTAGGTTCCATTTTCGCTGGGAAATTATTTTTGCCATGTTCTGAATCGATACAGAAAATTTGCAAAAACAGACGTTCCTGCTGTTGCCGGCACAGTTGCTGGATCTGGGCACACTTGCACTTTATATCCGACTTCTTCTGGACTATAAGGGATAAATGGTCTGGCACTGACACACTGAGATCACTACATCGAAGGCACTAACGGTATTTCTTTTTCCTGTGAAACATAATAGGACTGACAAGCACGTGGAAGACAGATTCCATATAGTAAACTAGAAACACAGCTAGAAATGGCGGCTTACACAAAATTAACCTTGTTACCTTAAGGGTTAATTTTTTTTTTAAAGTGGAAAATGTATCAGAAGGCTCTTATAAGAGGAAAGCTAATGGTCACAGTTAGCAACATCATGAAGATTAATTACATCAGCATCAGGACACTGACCCTCAGTCTGAACTCGTCTATTGACCCTCAGTCTGAACTCGTCTATTGACTCTCAGTCTGAACACATCTATTGACCCTCGGTCTGAACACGTCTATTGACCCTCAGTCTGAACTCGTCTATTGACCCTCAGTCTGAACTCGTCTATTGACCCTCAATCTGAACACGTCTATTGACCCTCAGTCTGAACTCGTCTACTCTTTGTGATCCGTAAAGGCTCATGTGGTGATCTGTATAGCAAATCTATATTTTAACATTATTTTTTAATACAATTACCCCAGCACAGAGGTTCTCAGAATTAGAATATTGGGACAGTTTTTATTCGATATCAAGTGCTGGAGGAGTGTAAGGCAGAGTCGCAGTCAAATGTCACTGACTGACTTCAGGGGTCAGAAACTTGGGGGGGGGGGGGGGGGGGAAGCAATGAGAACCAATGAAAATACAGCATGTGTGTTTGAGCACACAAACATCAAGAGACAAACCATACTACAAACGTTAGCCTAAGAAAGGAAGAGTAAATTCTTCCAACCCACCAGTAGAAGAAAATATGAATGCAGAATTTGATGAAAGAGACTTTTGATCTACATGCAATGTAACAAAATGATGAATAGCTGAAAGCACATACTGGGGACATTATTTAGCTACATTAAGTCATTCGTGCAGCTAATGTTAATTCTGGCTAGCACTGTGACATTCCGAGATCATGTGACTGAAGAAATTACTACAAGCAGGCGTTGATGAGATCAAAGTCTTTGTACTTACGACTCTAACAGAATCTATTCTCTGTTAGTTTCCTGGATAGGAAAAAGCCTTGTAGCGATAAGTGAGAACAGAAAAGTTCCAAAATGATCAATACTCCAAATTTAGCTGAAGTGTATTACAAAACAGAGAGTGTGTCTTTGGTATCCTGAAGCGCAGTTTTCTTCTCTTGCTTGGGATAATTTGATAACAATCTGGGATACTGCTCAGGTAAAAAAAAAAGAAAAGACTAGTTCATGTTTAATAAATGCGTGATTTTTGTGTTTAAATTATCACCGTCTTGTTTTTTTCTCGTTTTTTCTTATTTTTTTTGCCTTAGAATTCCTACTTTTCTCCGTATTTGGGCATCTATCTATCTATCTATCTATCTATCTATCTATCTATCTATCTATCTATCTATCTATCTATCTATCCATCCATCCATCCATCCATCCATCCATCCATCCATCCATCCATCCATCTATCCATCTATCTATCTATCTATCTATCTATCTATCTATCTATCTATCTATCTATCTATCTATCTGTTTTTTCGTTCGTTCGTCCGGTCATCCGTCCGTCTATCTATCTGCCTATCTATCTGTCTGTGTCTGGCTGTGTTACTGTTTCTTTCCACTGCTTCTATCCATCATCTTTCTCAGCTTTTGTTTCTTTCCACTGCTTCTATCCATCATCTTTCTCAGCTTTTGTTTCTTTCCACTGCTTCTATCCATCGTCAATCTCAGCTTTTGTTTCTTTCCACTGCTTCTATCCATCGTCATTCTCAGCTTTTGTTTCTTTCCACTGCTTCTATCCATCGTCATTCTCAGCGTTTGCTTCTTTCCACTGCTTTTTGACAATCTTCCTCACATTCCGTTTGTCTCCTCTGTTTTCTAACTTTTCTTACTTTCTTGAATTTAAAAACAAAAATCATCTCTCTATTTCAGTCCCCTGCTAATTCTTGAAAAAACACAGGAAGTCCCCGACTAAAGTAAATGCATTGTTCCGTAACGTTTTTCGTAAGCTGATTTTACGTAACTCGGGGATAACGTAATCCTGTTCACGGTATCCTTCTTTACCAGTTCGTTCTATAAAATGCTGTAGATATTTTTAGAACATTAGAATTTTCTTTACTTGAGTCCGGGTCTACGCATGATTGAAGTAAGCAGGTTGAGATTCGTCTGTAGTGTTCTAGTTCATCCAGTCTTTAACCTCTAATATTCCTCTTATAGTTTTTTTTCCTGAAAATATGAAGGTTCAAAGAGATCACAGAACTAGACCAGCAAGCATTGAGAATAATATTTAGGCTTACCCCTCCCCATCCCCCTTCCCAATACCGATACCACTCTTGTCTGTGTCGATTGAGGAACAGCTGCGGACCAAATATTTAGTTTCCTGAAAGATTTCATCTCCCTGTGGGACATGACGCCTTTCAGGAAAGTAAATATTTGGTCCTTATCACCAGCGGCCTCTGGAGCTCTGCTCGTCAAAAGCTGTCTGCAGAGGTCAAAGTATCATAGTCTGCAGAAGTGAAAGTATCATAGTCTGCAGAAGTCAAAGTATTATAATCTGCAGAGGTCAAAGTATCATAGTCTGCAGAAGTCAAAGTATCATAGTCCGCAGAAGTCAAAGTATTATAATCTGCAGAGGTCAAAGTATCATAGTCCGCAGAAGTCAAAGTATTATAATCTGCAGAGGTCAAAGTATCATAGTCTGCAGAAGTCAAAGTATCATAGTCTGCAACGGTCAAAGTATCATAGTCCGCAGAAGTCAAAGTATTATAATCTGCAGAGGTCAAAGTATCATAGTCCGCAGAAGTCAAAGTATTATAATCTGCAGAGGTCAAAGTATCATAGTCTGCAGAAGTGAAAGTATCATAGTCTGCAGCGGTCAAAGTATCATAGTCTGCTGCGGTCAAAGTATCATAGTCCGCAGAAGTCAAAGTATTATAATCTGCAGAGGCCAAAGTATCATATTTATGTTATCTTGCAGGATGTGGAATTTATCTTTTTCCCGTGAAACGAAGAAATGGAGGATTAAACTGGGAACACTTTAAATTGAACCTGCTTTCTGAAATAAAATTAAAGATGAATAATATTTGAATAATATTTGAAACTAACTTTGAATGATGAAAGCTGAGTATAAGAATGGCTTTGCGTGCCTATTTCTTCTCTTTCTGAAAGTAAACTTTGTTCTTTCTAAAACAATCACTCAAAGTCGACTAAGAGTTAAAAATTCTGGTCGCATTCATTTCAGCTAAACATCAACTCAAGCCTGATCACATTCATTTGAGCCAAACATAAAAAACATTTCTAATCATATTAAGAGTAAAGAACAATGTGATAATGCGAGGAAAGGTTTGAAAAACAAGAAAACGGGTGGATGGGGAGGGGGGTGGAGGAGGAGGAAGAGGGGCTTGATGAAAACGTTTGTGTGTGGGGGGGGGGGGAGGGAACGGAGGTGGAGGTGTGTCGATTTTTAAAAAAAGTGCAGCCTGCTTCTATTACTCCTTAAATACCTTAAAAGAGCAGAAATAGCACAATTTACAAACATTGTTGAGAAAGCTACCATGACAAGGTTAGAGACAACATTTTCCTGGGAGGCAAATGACGTTATTTTGTTGATTTATTTATTTTAGCACATTTTGTTTTTGAGCTTACTTGATATGTATCATTATATTCCTGTCTGATATATTTATTTGCATGCGGAATGCGTTGATTTTATTATTGAAAACTTATTTGACTTTCTAAATAATTTCATTGCATTTTTTTACATATGGGAGTTAGACAATCCTCCATTTCTCTTTGTTCAACAGAATCACGGGAACTTGTTACCAAAGAAATGGCATCTCTCTGATACACTTTTATCTTCACATGAAAGTACACGTGCACTAAGAGAGATAGAGAAAGAAACTGAGTGAATGATGTGGGAAGATGGAGAGAGAGAGAGATAGAGAAATACATATACGTAGACAGAAACATGACGACAAGGAACATTTAAAAGAAAGATCGGAAGTAAACAAACAGCAAATGTTTCTTAAACGCATTACCCAACCAAAGCAGAAAAAAAAACACAAAACTTCTTCCAATCCAACAAACTTGAACCTTGAACCATAAAAATATACATCATTCTGAAAGAACAATGGCACGTTGAAAAACTTCTGCACTCCGTTATTTTATCTGTACTCTGTTGTTTTATCTGTACTTCATTATTTTATCCGTACTCCGTTATTTTATCTGTAGTCTGTCATTTTATCTCACAACTATCCAGAACCTAGAAATAAGAGAAATATCAGTGAAGACACTCCAGACTGGCGCTTCAAGCATGGATTAATTTTGAGTACATAGAACAACATTAGAGGGGATCCTTGATGAAGCTGAGTATGAGACGTGGTGCAGAGAAGTTATCAAAGATTCTCTATACAAGACTTAAATAACTCACAAAGAACCACTGCGAAAGCTCGGGGAGGTTTAGAGATTTTGGAAGGAAATAATATATTTACCATCTGAAGGATAGACTTACGCTGGCGTCAGAAACAAAGTGAAGAACTATCTCGGGCGCCATAATAACTGCTCACTCACTACCGCTGACAAGATAATCATTTTATCAAATTTCGTTTGTTCATAAAACTGGACTATTAGAGATTAGATAATTAATCGAGTACTGGAGATTCGAATATCTACCGGCTGTTGGAGATTTGATCACGTATCGATTGTTCAAGTTTGGGTCATCAGTCGACTGCTGGAGATCCAGCCATCACTCGACAGTTTTATTTTGCGGTATTGCTTGGCATTACTATCACACTATAATGAGTCACGAGATAGTACTAATTTGTAGCAAAGTATCACACAATAGTGAGTCACGTGCCTGTGCTAATTTGTAGCAGAGTGTTGTCTTCAGTACACACATACTCACTTTCCTAAGTTGAAATCGTCTTTCTATCATTAATCCTTAACATAAATTAACACTTCAAACTTATTAACTATAGCACCCAAAATTGCGGAACTATAATTTGTTCCGATCGTATACGTTAAAGATCCCGACAATCACTGAAAAACTCCTGTGTAAAAGGAAGGGTCGCGGAGTGACTCTTTTCTCTCTGAACATGCTGATCAAGTGGCTTAAACAAGGAGAAATGCTAACTGATCTGATTATAAAGATCAAAGCCGGCACAAAATAGACAAGGATTAAAGCAATAAATAAATAATCTTGCATGGTAAGTCAGATAAATATACAATAATATATTCAGGAAGTGAGAAACATGAACGAGGAGTAGGAATTATATTTGATGAACAAACGGCAAGGACAATTGTAGGATATTTGAACATCTCGGACCGAGTCCTGCTAGCCAAACTGAAAGGACAACCAATAAACATAAATATTATACAAGTGTACGCTCCAACATCTGAAAGCTCTGAAGCAGATTTACAGCTATTTTATAATGACATAGAGACAGCACTAAAAAACACAAAGTCACATGAAGTTACCATAGTCATGGGAGATTTTAATGCCAAAGTTGGTAAAGGAAGAACTTCAGACATCGTTGGCGACTACGGACTGGGGGAGAGGAATGACAGAGGTTATAAATTAATTGAATGGGCAAGAATACACAGCATGGTTGTAGGAAACACCTGGTTTAAACAACATCCTCGAAGACTGGCAACGTGGTGCAGTCCAGACAAAAAGACTTTTAACCAGATAGACTACATATTAATCAACAAACGATTCCGCAATGCATTACTGACAACAAAAACCATGCCAGGAGCTGACTGCAATAGTGACCATGATCCACTCTGTGGAAAAGTTAGAATAAAACTAAAGAAAGCAGGCAGAAAAGTGAGAAACATCAAACTGAATACAGAACTTCTTAAAAATGACCAAGAACTGCGAGAACAATACAAAGTTATTATAACAAATAGATACAATGCAATAGCAAAGATAAATAGTATAGATGAACAATGGGAAATGTTAAGAGATTCTATCCACCAAACTGTTAAGGAGATAATACCACCAAAAAAAGAAGCCCCTAAAAATAAATGGATGACAGACGACATCTTAGGACTGATGGACAAGAGGAGGAGGAGTAAAAATAACGAGAAAAAATATAACAAGATAAATAAAGAAATAAGACGCAAATGCAGAGAAGCAAAAGAAGTGTGGTTAAATGAGCAGTGCAGAAAGATAGAGGACTCTCATATTAAAGACAGCAAAAACATGCACAAACGAATTAATGAACTCACAGGCAGGAAAACAAAATATACCTCAGGATGCCTGAAATCGAAAGAAGGTAAAATGTTAATGGGAAAAGAAGACATTGTGGACAGGTGGACAGAGTATATCGGTGAGCTATATGGAGGAGAAAGACCAGAATTAACACCAGATACTGAAAACTGTGATGGACCACCAATACTTGAAGATGAAATCATAGATGCCATCAAACACATGAAGAAAGGAAAAGCGACTGGGCCTGATAATATAACAATAGAAGAAATAGAGGCACTAGAGGAAACAGGAATAAAAATAATAACCAAGTTACTGAATGACATTTACAACAGTGGTTATATTCCCAGTGACCTGATTAAATCCACGTTTATAGCACTACCAAAGAAACCAGGTGCAAAGGAATGTGACGACCACCGGACTATCAGCCTCTCATGAGCTACTTCTGAGAATAATTATGAGAAGAACAAGGAAAAAGATAAAAATGGAAACAGCAGATGAACAGTTTGGATTTGTTGAAGGAAAGGGAACACACAATGCCATTTATGCTTTACGAACACTAACAGAAAGAGCTTTAGAAGTACAGAAAGATCTCTACTTATGCTTCATTGATTACACCAAGGCATTTGACAAGGTGAAACATAATGAAATTATTAAAATGCTTGAAGACATCAATATAGACGGCAAAGACCTGAGGATTGTAAAACATCTATACTGGCAGCAAGAAGCAGCAGTTCGAGTTGAAAATAGAACTGGAAAATATCAACCTATAAAACAAGGGGTGAGACAAGGATGTGTACTATCTCCAGACCTTTTTTCTCTGTATAGCGAGAATATTCTAAGAACAATCATCACAGAACCAGGCATAAAAATTGGAGGATACAATATTAACAACCTTCGGTATGCTGACGACACAGTACTGATAGCTGAGAACCAACAAGACCTGCAAAATCTCTTGGATAAAGTCGCCAAAGAAAGTAAACAGAAAGGCCTTACTTTGAACATCAAAAAGACAGAGACTATGGTTATATCTAAGAAACAGAATCCACCAACATGCAGTATTAAATTAAACGGAACTATTCTAAAGCAGGTGCAGAAATTCAAATACCTTGGAGCAGTAATAACTTCAGATGGGAAATGCAGAACAGAAATTAGGAACAGAATAGGCCAAGCAAAGACTGCATTTCAGAGAATGAGAAACATATTGACCAACACATCCTTATCAATGAATGTTAGAAAATGAATCCTAAAATGCTATATTGAACCTATCTTGTTATATGGAAGTGAATCATGGACAATAGGCAAGTCTGCACAAAAATCATTGGAAGCAGCAGAAATGTGGTTTATTAGAAGAATGTTGCGAATCCCCTGGACAGCAAAAATAACTAATGAAGAATGTATGAGAAGAGCTGGAGAGACAAAAAACCTTGTCAAAAAGATAAGAGAGAGACAATGTACTTTCATAGGACATGCAATGAGAAGAGGGGGCATTGAAAATATTATAACAACAGGAAAAATAGAAGGAAGAAGATCAAGAGGAAGACCAAGAGAAATGATACTGGACAGTCTGACAGGATGGTGTGAGAGGAGATCACCAAATGAGCTGATGGCCTGCATGAAGGATCGTGTACTCTGGAGAAGCATAATAGCCAACGCCAGTCGGCACGGCACATGATGATTATGATGAAGTCAGCTCTGATACGCTGAGCTTCTCCAACAGCCCATTATAGCTGTGCTAGTAAATAACGTGGGTTGAGATACAAAGCCTAAAAGTTCTCTTTCTCAGATTTTAGAAATTGATTGTTTATGCTATTCAATGATAAATATCTCCAAAGATGGGGCCCCTAAGTGATAAATACTTGGACTTGTTTTCCGTACTCCCCCATGCTGCGCATTTCCCTTCAGAAATGCGCAACATTTCCCTCTTAAGTCCCTTTTAATATCGTGAATTTCCCGCTATTCAAAGATCATACAGAAAAGTCCTCTTTCCCTACCACCTTGGCCTGCCTTTAATCAATGTGAAAATGTAGACTTGCTCTTTACGTGACGTCTTCTGGATGGATTTGGTGGGATTTAAAGCAGAGGTACAAATAGCAGTCGGAAAGTTTGGGAACGAGTTTGTCAATAAACGTAGAAAACCAAAAGGAATACTTTTTCTGTGAAAAATACAAATGCATTTACAAGATTTAGACGAAACAGAATTCTCTCTCTTTTTTTTGTGTGTGTGTAATATTGTATGAAAAACTCGTGGAAGTGTGTCATATTTACTGCAGATTTTCTGGTACTATTCCTCATAGAAGAAAGCATATGAATATCACAGAAGATAGCGGACTGCCTTCTCATGCTGTATGAAGTGAACTGTATAACAGCTTCATTTACGCCCCCAGTTAAGCAAATTGCAAACAAACGGATAACTGACATCAGTATCAGGGACACTACATCTGAAAAGAGAGACTGATAGCAAGGCTGGAAACACTAGAAAGTTTTATAACACCTATGTCAAAGTAACAAAAAAAATAAAGGTAACCCTGTCATGCCTTAGAACCACATAGGGATATGGTGTTAGTGCCTATATCTTCCTTGACCTGTCAGCACACTAGAGGGTGATATGGTCAGTATCACGCCTGGCCGCCTTTCCTTCCCCAACTCCAGAAGAAGTCGAGTACCAATTTCTACAGCTGGGTGACTGGGGTGGCGCCGGCCGGATTCGAACCCACGACCTTCGCCATGAGAGACCAGTGCACAAACCACTTCGCCACTCAGACACCCCTATGTCAAAGTAATACTTGAAAAACAGAATTTTCAGCGAGAAATACTATCCAAGCACAATTAAATTTGCCCCCCCCCCCCCAAAAAAAAAAAGAATAAAGAGAGGATAAGAAAATTAAACAAAGTGATAAATAAAAGCTAAACGTAAATAAATAAATATAACAGTGATACATATAACTCTATTTCCCTTGAATCATTTTGTTCGCTTACTTGATTCATCTGTCAAATAAAGCAATACGTTGAAGTCGGCCACAAACTCTTTTCACAAATCCTAATCTTCCAGGAAGTGGTCCGTAAGGGAGAGATAACCCAATGCCGTCTCGGAGAGTTCAGTCCCTTTCATTGCTTTTCTGAAGTCATTGAGAACGTATCGATGCTCTATTATCTAAATAGTTTTGCATTTAAAGAAAGATTGAAGCAACCTTTTTTCTTCTTCCTTCGTCATCACATTGCTTTTGTGTTGAAGTGAAACTGAAAGTATCTAAAGTGATACACAAACAACTTTTTTTCCATCAAGGACGATTATGATTTCACTTCATTTGCTCCGTCTTTTATCTCTCATCAGAATCTGATTTTAACCCTTTCTGTAACCTTTTCACTTTTATCTTTAAACCGTTAAAATAACAATCGCCACGTCTATAATCCATGATTATTACCCTCGTCCTTGTTAGTACAAGTAACCTCACTCCATTAATCAGTAATATCCTTTGGCGTGTTCCCCCTCCCCTTTTTCAAAAAAAAAGTGGCCCAGTTTTTAAGAAGTGGTTGTAGCTTAGAGACGCGCTACATCCACAGATATTCCCGATACTAATGGTCACTTCAAGTGCTCTCTGCCCAGGGCAACATATATTATCTGTAAGCGATATGTTTTTGATCCCACCTGATCTGTTCCCAGTAGTTGCAAGTTAGTCAGACTGATCGAGCGGAACTCATCAATTTTTACCATCAATACTCAGAGACCTTACAATCAATACTCAAAGACCTTACCATCAACACTCAGAGACCTTACGGGACTCTGGGGGTGTCTCTTCACCGAACTAGATCTTGAAACTTTCACAGAGGCTTAGGGTGGGCATGTGTTCTTTCAGGATACGACAGCGGATTTCGGACTATGGTGCTTGTGGTCACTGGTGCGCTTAAAAGATGGTGTAGATTGCTGAATCCGGACAACTAGAGCTGAGCAACACCCTACCCTATTTCGGAGGTGCTCTTGAAAAGACGCTGTTGAATTACCTTAGTTTATCCAATGATGTATTAGTTTATCCAATGATGTATTAGTTTATCCAATGTGGGCTTCAGTTTATCCAACTAGGCTTTGGTTTATTACAAAACGAGGTCTTCAGTTATACCAGTAACAAGGGCTGCAGTTTATCCAGTAACAAAGGGTTCAGTTTATCCAGTAATAAGGGCTTCAGTTTATCCAGTAACAAGGGCTTCAATTTATCCAATAACCAGGACTTCAGATTGTCCAAAGAGCGCTAGACTGGTGTGGAATCTGCCAGATAACCTGCTTTATGAGTTCTTAAATGGAGATCTTTCATTCCTTTCACAGAGCCAATCAGTCAGCCACTGAACCATCCAGCCAACCAGTCACTTAACTAAAACAACCAACCAACTATACAACCAGTCACTTAAACAACCAACTAACCAGTCATTTAACCAACCACACAACCAACCAGCTAAACAACATTCACTTAAACAATCAACTAACCAGTCACTTAACCAAGCAGTCAACAGGTCGCTTAACCAACCAGTCAACCAGTCAACCAGTCATTCAGCCAAACAGTCAACCAACCAGTCACTTAACCATTCAGCCAACCAACATATCATTCAAAATACCGACCAGTCAGCATATAAATTAACAAAGAAGAAGTGGTATAGCCCTAAGCAGGACCCCACCAAGAAGGCCGGAGGGGTCCAGCGGGTGCACTGCTCCAAGCCTAGAGGGTCTTCCCTGTTTTAAGAGTGAGCCCGGAAATCTCGGGGAGTGGCGGAGTGAATGAAAAAATAAGCAGAGGGCGAGGGTGAAGTTCTTTAACAGCTTTATCTCCGAGAACTTGCTTCTCATACGCGAGGTTAAACTTGGTGAAGTTTTGATGCTTAGTTATAATCTTCATGTTATATATTACTATCAGTCATGGCCAGGATTCGGATGTTTAGTTGTAAAATCTTCTTGTCATACATTAATATCAATTACGGCGAATAGTCGAATGTTTACTTGTAAAATCTTCTTGTCATACATTAATAATCAATTACGGCGAAGATTCGAATGTTTACTTGTAAAATCTTCTTGTCATACATTACTATCAACTATGGCGACTAGAACACAATTACTGAGGTCAGGTCTTTTACACCTTCTCTCTGTGAAATCAAGAAAAAAAAGAAAAATGGGAAGTGATTCCAGATAATTGCATAATTTTTATGGCATGTCACGGAGAGAAACCAAGTAATTGTGCCAGATTATAATTAACAGGAAACTCATTTCAGATGTATTCACGGGGAACCTCAGGCCTTTTTCTTTTCTCCGGTGAAAATAAATTAGGGAGAAAGTCCAGGGAAACTGAAGCGGCATTTCTGCCAATAAAAGCACATTACACGGCCTTAGTGGTGTTAATGCTTCTGGCTTGGGGTTGGGGCTTGTTTCATGGATCAACAAAATGAAGTGGTACTATTACACTCAATATGTCGATTCCCTGAAGACTTGGATGTGAGAGAAGTCTAGAAGCTGAGGACTGTAATAACTGGTGGTTAAAGGATTTTATTCCAAATTTCCTTTCGTGGGTGAGATTAGGTGGAAGAAAGTATTATACATTATAAATCGGCTAGAAAGTTTCACTAAGTGTTGTTTGTGACGTTGGAATAAAAGCGTGGAAATCTTTCATTGGCTCTACACAGCACTCTACATTGGGAGCTATTTTTCGATCTTTTTTCAAACATGGAAGCAGGGAAAAAAAAAGAATTTTGTTTCACATTTCAGTTCTTTTGTTATAGGACTAGCACGCAGGGAGTCATTTTGGCCCCCACATTACATGAGTCTTGTCTTCTTCTCTGAGTGCTAAAGGCAAATTATTTTGTATTAGATACTAGATGATGTGGTAAAGCTATTGCTGTGCTCGTGAAATGTAAAGTTAGGAGCTTACTCTCCTGTTCCTTTCTATCAAAGGCTGCCCGCATTTTCACATTAAATCTTAGATGTTCAGATTCAGACATTTGTAATACAAATGTTAATTCTGGCGTGAGAGTTAGAAAACGTAGTGACGGTTAGAGCAGGTACAGGGACCGTGGGCTGGGAAGAGACGCCGATCTACAGTTTGAACTCCATGAAAGTCCCAGGTGAATAACCATGCTTCCAGTCGTCATGACTATAAATAGACGCTTACCTGAAGTAATGAACCGTGAACGAACAAGGAAACGTCGTACTTGGGTCCACCTGAGGTAATGAGAGACCTGGATTTGAATCTTTATCATGTTTCGCTGGTCGTTGGGTCACAACTTTGGTAGTACCCACGGTTAACGATCCACCTTCAGGCCCCGACGATTTGCTAAGGGCCGGTATTTAGTAGGGCATCAGAGACAATTTTCCTTCTCTTTCCCTGAGATAATTTACACTTAGAGAGAGAACGAGAGAGAGAGAGAGAGAGAGAGAGAGATATTGATCTTTATTTTAAAAGGGTTAAGAATTGGGCACGCAGGCCCGTCTGACATTCTGCCCTTTATTACACAACTTTCACTCTGAGAGAGATTGAGAGAGAGAGAGAGAGAGAGAGAGAGAGATTAACGCCCTCCTGTTTTCTCTTTATCGTATCATCTTCTCTCCTTACCCTATTGCACATATGACGCTCGTGCTCGCAACGTCTACACAAACACCACGCACGCCCACAATTCATTTTATCTTCAACATTCTAATTTTTCCACGTATAGTTCTTCTAATTCATAGCTGATTTTCATATTCCAGTGCTATTAACTTTATAGAACCTTTTTTTTCCTCTTAATAGTTAATCTGAAAACGTTTTGCCACGTCGTCTAATGTGGACAAACCATGATAACTTTCTTTTAGGTGGAAAAAAAGTTTGTGGCAAGTCTGCGCATTTGTATACTGTTATATATCCTAAAAGATCTTCAAAAATATCTGCAACAGAAATCCTATAATAACACTAGAGCGATTAATAGAATATTGTGCCACAAAAAAAAAACAAGATAAAGCAATAACATAGAATAGCAATTCATTTTTTAAACAAACATTAAAAAGATTCAAAGCCATCATTCATTCATTCATTTGCATGTCCCTTGCGGAACTTTGCCTCCCAAACAGCACTTCTGTAGGCCTCTCGGTTGTGAGCAAGATGGCCTGCTGCTGTTGCATCCATTTCCAGATCGTCAACGATGTCTTGCAGCCATCTTCGTCTTGGTCTTCCTCTTTTTCTTTTTCCCATTATGTATCCTTCCAATACGGTCTTCTCTAAATTATCATGACGTTTAATGTTTCCAAAATATTTCAGTTTTCTCTCTTTAATCCAAATTTCCTTTCAAAGCCATCACATACAAAAAATCATCCCTTCATAGAAAAGAATAAGAAATAAAGTTTATAATTTTACATATCACGGTCACAACAATAACGTAACAACATGATATGGTGCCTAATACATAAATCTTTAGTATTCAAAGAAGAAGATAATACTTATATAATGTGGAACCAAAATGACCCTCTGCTTTTGAGCCTTGAGAGATAGAGAAACAGATAAGACAGAGACTGGAAGCCACAGATAAGCAGCTTTTAAGAAAGATGTAAAATCCTTCGAAAAGGCAAACAAATAAAAAGCAAATGAATGAGTTCTAAAAGAAGTTGCAGAACACCAGAAACTAATTACTATAATAAAAGGAAATCACTCAGAATTTTTCATCATGTTATGAGAAGACAGAATTTATAGAATTTGAATGATAAGGGATAACACAAAGGCATTTTAAAAAGAGAGAAACAGAACAAACTGAACAAAAGGCAGAAGAAAAAAAAAGGTGTTTGGTCTAATCATAAATACCAAATATTGCACACAGCGGAAAAAAAAAAGAAATTATTCTCTCCACAGCCTATCAGGACGCAACGTAATGAATGAATGATTCATCGTGTAATGAAAGATTCTCAACCAGTGGGGACACCGTGTAATTAAGGGTTCTCAACCAGTGGGGACACCGTGTAATTAAGGGTTCTCAACCAGTGGGGACACCGTGTAATTAAGGGTTCTCAACCAGTGGGGACACCGTGTAATGAAGGGTTCTCAACCAGTGGGGACACCGTGTAATGAAGGGTTCTCAACCAGTGGGGACACAGTGTAATGAAGGGTTCTCAACCAGTGGAGAAACCGTGTAATGAAGGGTTCTCAACCAGTGAGGACACTATGTAATTGAGGGTTCTCAACCAGTGGGGACACCGTGTAATGAAGGGTTCTCAACCAGTGGGGACACCGTGTAATTAAGGGCTCCCAGCCAGTGGGGACACTGTGTAATTAAGGGTTCTCAACCAGTGGGGACACCGTGTAATGAAGGGCTCTCAGCCAGAGGGGACACCATGTAATTAAGGGTTCTCAACCAGTGGGGACACCGTGTAATTAAGGGTTCTCAATGAGAGAGAGAGAGAGATTAACGCCCTCCTGTTTTCTCTTTATCGTATCATCTTCTCTCCTTACCCTATTGCACATATGACGCTCGTGCTCGCAACGTCTACACAAACACCACGCACGCCCACAATTCATTTTATCTTCAACATTCTAATTTTTCCACGTATAGTTCTTCTAATTCATAGCTGATTTTCATATTCCAGTGCTATTAACTTTATAGAACCTTTTTTTTCCTCTTAATAGTTAATCTGAAAACGTTTTGCCACGTCGTCTAATGTGGACAAACCATGATAACTTTCTTTTAGGTGGAAAAAAAGTTTGTGGCAAGTCTGCGCATTTGTATACTGTTATATATCCTAAAAGATCTTCAAAAATATCTGCAACAGAAATCCTATAATAACACTAGAGCGATTAATAGAATATTGTGCCACAAAAAAAAAACAAGATAAAGCAATAACATAGAATAGCAATTCATTTTTTAAACAAACATTAAAAAGATTCAAAGCCATCATTCATTCATTCATTTGCATGTCCCTTGCGGAACTTTGCCTCCCAAACAGCACTTCTGTAGGCCTCTCGGTTGTGAGCAAGATGGCCTGCTGCTGTTGCATCCATTTCCAGATCGTCAACGATGTCTTGCAGCCATCTTCGTCTTGGTCTTCCTCTTTTTCTTTTTCCCATTATGTATCCTTCCAATACGGTCTTCTCTAAATTATCATGACGTTTAATGTTTCCAAAATATTTCAGTTTTCTCTCTTTAATCCAAATTTCCTTTCAAAGCCATCACATACAAAAAATCATCCCTTCATAGAAAAGAATAAGAAATAAAGTTTATAATTTTACATATCACGGTCACAACAATAACGTAACAACATGATATGGTGCCTAATACATAAATCTTTAGTATTCAAAGAAGAAGATAATACTTATATAATGTGGAACCAAAATGACCCTCTGCTTTTGAGCCTTGAGAGATAGAGAAACAGATAAGACAGAGACTGGAAGCCACAGATAAGCAGCTTTTAAGAAAGATGTAAAATCCTTCGAAAAGGCAAACAAATAAAAAGCAAATGAATGAGTTCTAAAAGAAGTTGCAGAACACCAGAAACTAATTACTATAATAAAAGGAAATCACTCAGAATTTTTCATCATGTTATGAGAAGACAGAATTTATAGAATTTGAATGATAAGGGATAACACAAAGGCATTTTAAAAAGAGAGAAACAGAACAAACTGAACAAAAGGCAGAAGAAAAAAAAAGGTGTTTGATCTAATCATAAATACCAAATATTGCACACAGCGGAAAAAAAAAGAAATTATTCTCTCCACAGCCTATCAGGACGCAACGTAATGAATGAATGATTCATCGTGTAATGAAAGATTCTCAACCAGTGGGGACACCGTGTAATTAAGGGTTCTCAACCAGTGGGGACACCGTGTAATTAAGGGTTCTCAACCAGTGGGGACACAGTGTAATTAAGGGTTCTCAACCAGTGGGGACACCGTGTAATGAAGGTTCTCAACCAGTGGGGACACCGTGTAATGAAGGGTTCTCAACCAGTGGGGACACCGTGTAATTAAGGGTTCTCAACCAGTGGAGAAACCGTGTAATGAAGGGTTCTCAACCAGTGGGGACACTATGTAATTGAGGGTTCTCAACCAGTGGGGACACCGTGTAATGAAGGGTTCTCAACCAGTGGGGACACCGTGTAATTAAGGGCTCCCAGCCAGTGGGGACACTGTGTAATTAAGGGTTCTCAACCAGTGGGGACACCGTGTAATGAAGGGCTCTCAGCCAGAGGGGACACCATGTAATTAAGGGTTCTCAACCAGTGGGGACACCGTGTAATTAAGGGTTCTCAATCAGTGGGGACACTGTGTAATTAAGGGTTCTCAACCAGTGGGGATACCGTGCAATGAAGGGTTCTAAACCAGTGGGGACATCGTGTAATGAAGGGTTCTCAACCAGTGGGGACACCGTGTAATTAAGGGTTCTCAACCAGTGGGGACACCGTGTAATTAAGGGTTCTCAGCCAGTGGGGACACAGTGTAATGAAAGGATCTCAACCAGTGGGGACACCGTGTAATTAAGGATTCTCAACCAATGGGGACACCGTGTAATGAAGGGTTCTCAACCAGTGGTGATACCGTGCAATGAAGGGTTCTCAACCAGTGGGGACATCGTGTAATGAAGTGTTCTCAATCAGTGGAGTCACCGTGTAATTAAGGGATCTCAACCAGTGGGGACATCGTGTAATTAAGGGTTCTCAACCAGTGGGGACACAGTGTAATGAAAGGTTCTCAACCAGTGGGGACACCGTGTAATTAAGGGTTCTCAACCAGTGGGGACACAGTGTAATTAAGGGTTCTCAGCCAGTAGGGACACCGCGTAATTAAGGGTTCTCAACCAGTGGGGACACCGTGTAATTAAGGGTTCTCAACCAGTGAGGACACAGTGTAATGAAGGGTTCTCAGCCAGTGGGGACACAGTGTAATGAAGGGTTCTCAACCAGTGGGGACACAGTGTAATTAAGAGTTCTCAGCCAGTGGGGACACTGTGTATTGAAGGATTCTTAGCCAGTGGGGAATACCCCCTCTCCACCCTTTTAACCACCTCAGGGGAATATTAGGGTTCGGGGGGGGGCATAATTGGGACCACAAAGTGACAAATAAAAATTGTCCGTATTTTATGCATATTATTTGAAATGCACTTCTTTAGTCGGGCTGTCTTGGGTTGGGGAAATGAAACTCCGACATGCTGTGAAAAGAATGCACGAATTAAAAAAAAAGATTTTCAGTTTCACGGGTCTAAAGAATAAATGAATTCAAGGCAATAAACAACATAGGAAAAATCTGAACTGAAAACCCTACAAGAGAATCAGGATGCCTTGAACAAACTGAGGCACATCTACACCTCTAAGGAACCAACAGAGGCTGAAGTTTGCGCTAATCGACGTTACAGCAATACGCAAGAAAACACAGGCGGTTAATGAAAGAAAACTGAGCCCAAAGGGTTAATATGTGGATATGTAAAAGAATGGTGGTTGTTTCTTAACATAGAAAATATAACATAAACAAACATTGAAACAGTTAACCCTTTACAGGCTGATGGCAGTATGTTTACTACGGGGTGCAAAAAACTGTTACGTATAGTTGTAAAAATTGCTATAAAATAGTCATAATTTTGATAAATTCTCTCTCTCTGTCTCTCTCTTTTCTCTCTCTCTCTCTCTCTCTCTCAATAACTCTTTAATAAATATTACTGCTCATAATGAAATTTAATAAGAATATGAATGCAATTCGTGTTCGTTCGGAACGTGTTTTTGTTCTTGCTCTATAAAGGGTTGAAACATAAAAGAAAAATAATGAAAAACACATGAAACACACAGCCAAACTATTGTATAATACAAACAGGCATAACAATATACTGAAAACAATCCTGAAAGAGATGGTCTAAGACAAGACAGAAAGAGTATACAAACAGTATAGACAGATGATGTCAACAAGAGTTGGACCATTCCGTCATTCATTCATGATCACAACCAAGGCAATGCAGTCGGAAGATTTGTTATAGAAAAACAGCCGTTGTGGAATTCAAATAACCATGACCAGCAGTCTGACCAGGTGAGTGAGGATCAGCAGTCTGACCAGGTGAGTGAGGATCAGCAGTCTGACCAGGTGAGTGAGGATCAACATTCTGACCAGGTGAGTGAGGATCAGCAGTCTGACCAGGTGAGTGAGGATCAGCAGTCTGACCAGGTGAGTGAGGATCAACAGTCTGACCAGGTGAGTGAGGATCAACAGTCTGACCAGGTGAGTGAGGATCAGCAGTCTGACCAGGTGAGTGAGGATCAGCAGTCTGACCAGGTGAGTGAGGATCAACAGTCTGACCAGGTGAGTGACGATCAGCAGTCTGACCAGGTGAGTGAGGATCACAGAGGGAGGGCGAACTCGGTTATAAAAATGCGTTGAGTCGAAATTGGATGTGTTATGTCAAAAGTCGCATAACGAAGTCGGATGTGTTAGGTCATAAATCGTATAACTGCGACACAACTCAGCCAACGCTTTTTTTAAAGGCGAACGACGAAGACGAAGGAAAGGGATCATAATGACGATTATGATTATGATGATGTTACCGTTTGGTACATGTGATTTTCTTCCATTCATTATGAACAGTCCTGAGCCATCATCAGACTCTCTCGAGACCTTCTAAATACAGGACTACTAAAAACTGTAGAAATGAAGCATTGACAGTACGCATTTTCTAAGGATTGATGCGGGTCCGCAGATAAATATCAATCCCCCATGGATGGTTGCATGCCATTAGCTGTTATTGTCGAAGTAATACTAACTGCTACGATTAAACCCCCTAAAAACGGACTTTGAGTAGTCATGCTAAGAGCGAAAGAACGTTAGAAAATGTTTTGCCAGCAAGGCTAAATCGATGAAACCGTTCTTCCAAATCTCTGTAAACAGCTGCTAGACGGAACAGCTCGTCACGTACAGCTGTACTGACTCTTGGCTCATTCTCTATGCCTGTGACTGATGCCAAGCTTTCTTCTACTCTTCTCTCTTGATTCTTGGTCCTCGAGAAAGCTCGCCTTCGATCAATCATTCTTGGTCTTTTTTAGATAATACTTTAGTCTGAAAACAGGATCTGTGACTGTGGAGATGTGTGTCAAACCAACCTAAATATACAAAAGACTTTAGTTTGGTTTGTGAATTTATGCCTCTCGGAAAATCATCATCATTATTATTTTACATATCCTCGTGGGAATTAACTAGTCTTTTCTTCTTACGAGATGGTTCTGAGTTAGGTAATGTGAACTGTTTATGGAACTTTCCCTGTATCGTATTACTGAGTATCTTCCGTCTTGATTGATTCTACCAATATGTCTTTGGTTTAATCGACCACAGTAACAAAAAGCAACGTGTGTGTTGCATGGTCCTGTAACTTCTACACTTGCGTCTTCTGCTTCCAAGTTACGATGGCAAACAATGACGTCTCCAAACATGAAACTAATATCTCACATCAAATGTTTTCATAAAACATGTAAGTCTGAGCAATGTCTTCGGTATCAGCTGACCAGGCGAAACGCAAATGCATCTAATTGCTTCGCATAAGACACACACACAAATACACACATATATATGTACATATATATACAGGGTCCGGCATAAAGCATAGCTGGATTTTTAAAATGGAAAATAAATAAGCTCTATACATTGTTAAGAGAGGCCAAATTAACCGGAATAAAATCCCTTGATGAGTTTGAAAGATTCGCCGAAGAAAGAACAATTGGCGAACTACTTTGTGAGCCCTATATGACGTTTAAAGGCACGGGAAGGATATAGGATACATGTTTTTTTGGTTAAAAAAGTGAAATGAAACTAAAAAAAGTGGGTATTTTTTATTATTACTGGCAATCATATTTAGGTTTTGAAAATTACCCCGGTTAGATGACCGCCATTACATTTTATACATTCAGCCAGGCGTCTGGAAAATTTCCTGCATAACACCATTTAACATGTTCAAAAGAATATTTTCAATGCAGTGTCGATTTCGACCTTTTAGGTCTGCAATTGATTGTGATCGACTAGCATACACCATGTTCTTGAGATCATCATCGTCGTCATCATAAGATGCCGTGCCGACTGGTGTTGGCTATTATACTTCTCCAGAGTACACGATCCTTCATGCAGGCCATCAGCTCAGTTGCCGATCTCCTCTCACACCATCCCGTCAGACTGTCCAGTATCATTTCTCTTGGTCTTCCTCTTGATCTTCTTCCCTCTATTTTTCCTGTTGTTACAATATTTTTAATACCCCCACCCCTCTTCTCATTTCATGTCCTATGAAAGTACATTGCCTCTCTCTTATCTTTTTGACAAGATTTTTTTCCAACTCCCTCTCTTCTCATACATTAGTTATTTTTGCTGTCCAGGGGATTCACAACATTCTTCTATTAAGCCACATTTCTGCTGCTTCCAATGATTTTTGTGCAGACTTGCCTATTGTCCATGATTCACTTCCATATAACAAGATAGGTTCAATATAGCATTTTAGGACTCGTTTTCTAACATTCATTGATAAGGATATGTTGGATAATATGTTTCTCTTTCTCTGAAATGCAGTCTTTGATTGGCCTATTGTGTTCCTAATTTCTGTTCTGCATTTGCCATCTGAAGTTATTACTGCTCCAAGGTATTTGAATTTCTGCACCTGCTTTAGAGTAGTTCCGTTTAATTTTATACTGCATGCTGGTGGATGCTGTTTCTTAGATATAACAATAGCCTCTGTCTTTTAGATGTTCAAAGTAAGGCCTTTCTGTTCACTTTCTTTGGCGACTTTATCCAAGAGATTTTGCAGGTCTTGTTGGTTCTCAGCTATCAGTACTGTGTCGTCAGCATACAGAAGGTTGTTAATATTGTATCCTCCAATTTTTATTCTGTGATGACTATTTTTAGAATATTCTCGCTGTACAGAGAAAAAAAGGTCTGGAGATGGTACACATCCTTGTCGCACCCCTTGTTTTATCGGTTGATATTTTCCAGTTCTATTTTGAACTCGAATTGCTGCTTCTTGCTGCCAGTATAGATGTTTTATAATCCTCAGGTCTTTGCCGTCTATATTGATGTCTTCAAACATTTAAATATTTTCATTATGTTTCACCTTGTCGAATGCTTTGGTGTAATCAATGAAGCATAAGTAGAGATCTTTCTGTACTTCTAAAGCTCTTTCTTGAGACACCCCCACAAAAAGAAAAATGCGGCTGATAAATCCGGTGACCTTGCCGCCAATGAATATTCCCAAATCTGGAAATAAGGCGATTGGAAAATGCTTGTCACAGCATGGCCATAGACTGACGGGCTGTGTGGGCAGTTGCTCCATCTTACTGAAACCATATTAGTCTCTTATTTCTATTGGCCAAGTCTGGGATGAAGTATTCAGTTAGCATCTGCACATAAAGATCACTATTAACTGTAAGAGGATGCTGGGTGCCAAAGCGTTCTTAACAGCTGATCGCCGAGGGTACTCAACAATGCGTTGCGGACTTCTTGAATTCGTTCAGATGTCTGTTGAGTTTATGGACGACCAGTAGAATTGTTATTAAGGCAATTAGCGGTTTCCTTAAATTTTTTGACCCACCTCAAAACTGTTTTGTCCTCCGATCGGGAACATTATCACGGGTATGCAACTGAAAATGGCGACGAAACTTTCAATGTGCAGTAATAGACTATTCTCCAGTTTACAAATAAGTTTCAACGGTGAATGCGCGATACTGTGTTTGCCAAGAAGCCATTGTTACAAATGACCGTTTGTCTGCTTAATCTTTGACGTCATGTTTTTTTTTCACACTTATTCAGTTTATGCGCACTGCGTCAGTTAAATCCAGCTATGCTTTATGCCGGACCCTGTATATATTTAGGGTCGAAGGCAACTGATGGCACGACAGTATGCAAAAAAAAAAAACAAAACTGCACTTTACGCACATTGAATTTGGATTTTGTTTTTTCATTTAACCTTAAAAACTGTCAAATCTCCAGATTAATAACAGACTCACCTGCCTCACTACAGCCACAGCCACTGATTACAGTAATAAATGAAGTGTGTCATGAAGTTAGATGTTTCAAGAACATTAAATGAAGTGTATCATGAGGTTAGATGTTTCAAGAACATTAAATGAAGTGTATCATGAGGTTAGATGTTTCAAGAACATTAAATGAAGTGTGTCATAAGGTTAGATGTTTCAAGAACATTAAATGAAGTGCGTCATAAGGTTAGATGTTTCAAGAACATTTCAGTTTTTAACTTAGAAAAATGTTTTCTTTTCTTTCTCTCTTTATAAGATAATAATGTGTAACATTATAACCATTCAGGTGATACTGACAGCGCTAATTGAGCAAGCTTATGTTGAAAAAAATGATACGTTAGGTATATGAAAACCTGCATATCTCTTCAATTTTAATGAAAATTATATCGTCTATTCTACTGGGCATGACCTGTCGGTGATCCAGTGTAGGTCAAGGCCATACTCAAACAACCTGGACACTTTATAGCGTATTAACGCAGCTTGAAAAACAGGATATGGATGAAGGACTTTGCTGTGATTCTGATCTCTACTGAAAAATCCCCTTCTTAATCTATCACAGGAAAATATGGAAGAACGGTGTAACATATACACAAATACTGCCTTGATTCTTTTAATTCAAAGATCTTTACTGCTCAAATTTGTTGCCAAAAAGGTCCATGAACTTATAACTAAATGAACATCCAAGAACAACCAGTAAGGAAAACTTCTTACAGAGCAGTGACAGGGAAAGACTTATTCTGCAAGCAGTCGCTGATGATAGGATAAGCAGATATAATATAATTCTCAGTTCTAGCGAAAACAAACACAGAAAACACCAGAAAATTATGAATTGATGACTGAAGCTCAAAATGATGAGAATAAAACACCCATGAAATTTATCATTTTTGTTCATCTTCGTACATTTCGCCTGTTTATTCATTTTTGTTGATTTTAGATTTTAGCACCTATTTTAGGTTTTCACAAAACTGGTTACCTCAGGATAGCACAAAATCTTATTTAAGAAAGTGAGCCGTATTTTCAAACTTGCCATAACTGATTCATAAATACACAGCTTGCAATTAATTACTGAAAACAATTGGGCAAATTATCCCCATTCCACACAAACTGCTTCAGGAAGGTTTTGAATATTTGCTGGCCACAAACAGAAAATGCTAGGGACTTACTTTCCCAGTGTGAACAAGAAGATGTGCATGCCGTGACAGCTTAAAAAAAAAAAAAGAACTGACAATGGATTGGTCACGTGTTCCAAAGAGACTCCAGCAATATCTCTAAAACAGCCATGAGATGGACACCCGAGGGAAAAAGAAAGAGAGGCTGACCACAGGTTGCCTGGGGGGGGGGAGTATGGAAGCAGAATTGAGTAGCATGCAGTACCATTGTCGCGCAATACAAAGTCTGGCCGCAGACCATGAGAGATAGAGAGAATTTCTTTCCCTACAAGACTCACAGAGCGTGCTTGGCGATGATTGCTTAAACGATTGATGGCCAAGGACATGGATGGATGGATGGATGGATGGATGGATGGATGGATGGATGGATGGATGGAGGATGGATGGATGGATGGATGGATGGGTGGAATTAATTATTAAAATAATGAAGTTATGCCGGTAATTTCTGAAGCGCAGCTATTCAGTCCACAATCTAACTACATAAGATTTCAGGTCTGTGAGTTTGTTGATACATGGTTCCTCTACTTCACAGAATGAGAGAAGGGGTTGCTTAGTGTATGCGTTCGTGTTTCTTTTTATTGCTCTATTGTCCTGCTTTAAGCTTAAAGAGAGATACCGTGAGAAGATTCAAAAAAAAAAAACACTTGGCACAGAATTTTCTGCAGTCATGATCAATCGTATGGCATATCTGGAGTAGACAGTCTGGGAGGATGATATCATTCCATTTTGAACAGTAATTAATTCGAGTAAAAAAATTGCTGTTCAGTCGTTCATAAATTTTAGACGAGTTGCACATTTTTGGTTACTTAACCCTCATAAAATCGAATCATTCCGTGACCAGAGTCCAAGAACTTTGGTTTCTTTGAGCCTCAGCCAACCAGAACAAGGGCCACGTTTGTTGTTTTCTAGGAAAGACAATGTGACTTCAAGGGCAAGTTTCATTGGAAGTTATGTTTATTTGTTTTCGAGACCACACCATTTAGAGATTTGATCAGAACACACATAGCAACGTACAAGGTCAAACAATGAGAGTGATAAAGCATATGGAAGCGGTCTTCCGTGTGAAAGATCACTTCAGACTGGAAGAGGTTAATTAGTGACGCGCGTTGGCAGAGTGAATAGAGCGGGTTGTTCCTTGCAACTAGGCGGTTGTCTGTCCTGCCATAGTCCACAGCTCGAGTCTTACTCATTCTCTTATTATTCTCCTTTCATGTCTTAGTGCTTTACATTTTTTTAGGCCAGTCTTATTATAATACGGTGATCTATAACATTGCCGTGTGCAGGCGTCACTGTTTTCTATTTGTTTTTTTATGTGTAAATGGAAGAATTGTATGTATGTATGTATATATATATATATATATATATATATATATATATTACTTTTGATAGAATGTTAAAAATATATTACACTCATGATAGAATGTTAAGTCTTACAAGAACTGAAACAGGCAGTCAGCTTACTTTTATTGTACATGCCACAAAAAGAGACACTGGATTATTTCGTTTCAAAAGCCGACGCATATGACAAGAGAAACCCCAGGTTATCGGCGAATACCAAACAATCAGAAAGAGCAACGAGCAGAAGTTAAACGAAACAAAACTAAGGTGGCGCTGAACATAAGTATAAAAATTGCTTGTGACACATAAAAACAGCAGGATAGCATTAAGCAATAGCTTGTGGCATATAAAAACAGTGAGATAACAGCTAGGTGGGGGGGGGGGGTATTTTTTCATAAAGAAATATTAGTGATGTGGTTTGCATTAACATAAAGGAAAGACAAAGTAAGGGGCAGGAGCATTTTTTAAAATGAGAAAGAACAAAAATTAGCCATGAATATACCAGGAGGGAAGATTTTGATGGGACGTAATCAATAACACTTATATGATCTGCAGGCGGGTGCACTAACCACTGCGGCACCTTTTTCTTTTAAATAGTCTAAACATTTTATCACAGTGCTCTGTCTTATAGTTTTGGGCTGCTTCATAAACTCAGAAGATATTCCTTCTGTCTTTGCCAACAAACCAAACACTCATTCTATAAAAACAGAAATAACATTAGCAATCTCTTTCACGTCTGTGTGAAAAGTAATTAACACTTCTGACGAGGAAGTGTTTTTATCGCTCTAGAATTTTCCATTTCAGTGCACGTAAACACTACAAATAATCTTGCACTTCCACAATCAACATTATCACAACAGTTACCAGCACACTTTCTCTGATTACTTTCCTGTTTGAGATAAAAATCTAACTGAAAAACTAATACTTTAAATGCTTCATGGAAAATACTGGGACGAGTCCAAAAAGTAACCGCAAATAAAGGCACGTAACCATTAAAAATATATGAAAAGAGTCAAAGATGAGTAAAAAATCTTTTCATATATTTTTCCATAGTTGCATCCCTTTATTGGAGGTTATTTTTTGACTACTCCATTACATTTCAACCATGTAGATTGAATGTGTAGATGGGCATAAAAAGGGAATAAACTAGGAGTTACTTGAAATGTAACGTGGTGTTTTGTTCTCAAAAGCTTTCATCAAGGGAATGGGTTTTCTTGTTAGAGTTGCGAAACTTGAGAGAGGACAGTATCATAAAAAGAAATAAGGTAGGAGAAAAAAAAACAGATTAATAGTATGGAGAGGACAGCAAGTCTGTGCAATACAGTTCTATTTATAATCCATAATCTTTCAGTATAATCGTTTTAAGACAGTTTTTTTTCGTGGCCTTGATTAATGTGCAATGCGTAGTGCTGAAAAAATAGGTATTTAAATTAAGATAATAATAATAATAATAATTATTATTATTGTTATTATTATTATTATTAGTGACATCAGAACAATAACTTACGTTGACCCCGCAGATCAAAGTAGCCGCATTATTATTAGTAGTAGTTGTAGTAGTAGTAGTAGTAGTAGTAGTAGTGGTAGTATTAATAGAGTATTAATAGTATCAATATTGACATCGGAGCAATAACTTACGTTGTCCGCACGAGTAGCACTGTGAGGTGGGCTGGGCTTGGTCTTTCGAAATCGGCCGTTTCGAAAGGTTAAGGGTCGACGTACCTCGTGGTTTTCTGGGTTACCTAGTCACGTGATGTGCTGGTCTAGTGGAGAGCGTAATGTGTTAGCTAGTTCAGTCCATTTGGGGCCTTTTGGCGGGGCAGCATGTTATGTCAGGGAGTCGTGTGTCGTGGCATACCTGATGTGTCTGATGCAGTTTCGTATATATAGTTATGTTGGATAAATGGACTGTCAAGCTATGAACCCAGGTGCTGTTTCCAGGCTGGCCCATGTTGGTAACGTCCATATATGTAAGTTTTCCTATGTCGGATGTGGAGTTTTGTAGGTGAACTGTATTAAGTGTTCAGTGTTAAGTGTTCAATGATGTGTTCAGTAAGATAAGATTTGAAATCAAGTTTTCATCATTTGACTGCTTTTCATTAATATGCATTCATATGTTCACATATTTCAGCTTTTGATTACAGACACTGAAATATCGTCCTATGTGTTTCGTGTGTTGCTCACGTGTTTATGCTGGTCAGTGCCGATGAATGTGAAATTATAATGAAACGTTATGCTCATCTTTCACTATCGTCATTGAGTCATAACTGGTTAACTAATGGTTCATTGAATCATTCATATGTGCACTCTATGTGTTAAATGTTGGACGCAGGCTGAGTTTCTGCAAGTATATGTTATATGTGACTGACAAATGGCTCCTATAATGTGTTAAGGGAGTGTTGCCAGCTCTTGATTAATAAGGAATGTGTAATACAAGATTTACTGAAGAAAAGAGATTTGTGGAGATTTGGAGTGCCGCCTTGTTGTGTCATGCTGATGTTCATGACATGCTCAATGTTCTCCGTGCGTGATGTTCAATGCTCTGGAGATACATGTCGTGTGTGGCGTCTAGTGTTGGCAATAAACCAATTTTGACTTGATCAGTGTATGCTTTTGAGTAGTTATTTATTGTTGGCGGAGCAAGAGGCCAGTGAGATGAGAACTTATTTTTCTAACCAACTACAAGCTATGTAGGGGAGCTTGTATAGACATCAACTGGGAGGACAAAAGAGCATGGGTAGTGGATCGTATGAAGAGGCTCAGAAATTGAGAGTGCTCCAGGCACAACTGTACTTCATTGGGCACTTTATCATTACATTAGGCTAGCGACTTAAGCCACGAGCACCAGAGAAATCCCCATGACGACGATAAAGACTAAAGAACTACAGAAGTAAGAGTGAAGATTAAAGTAATAAAAGTAATAAAAGAATTGAGAGAACATCAAATAAGCACCAAGATTTTGCAGCACATGACGTTTAACGGCACGGGAAGGATATAAGATATAAAATAAGATTTTACAGCACATGACGTTTAACGGCACGGGAAGGATATAAGATATAAAATAAGATTTTACAGCACATGACGTTTAACGGCACGGGAAGGATATAAGATATAAAATAAGATTTTACAGCACCGTTGCAGCAAACTGAATTAAAATGTGAACTGTAGTGCGCTTTATCTCACTCTTATCATTTAGCTGGACAAATGTGTACCTGACACACTGATGCAACGTAAATTGCTCCTAAAAATAATTCCGAGTATGAGTGCATACAAGGTTAAGCGTACATAGAGTGCACTGGACAATGGCAGCGCAGCTACCTGTGCATGAACTTAAAACAGATATTTCCGTAAAAGTCTGATCGTTGTACGTGAAAGTGTACAAGAAATATGAGCCAATGGATGCACAGATATCGATTATAATAATTCTTCGGTTTATCAAGGGTAGAGATGGATGAGCAATAATAGCAGACGAGCAGGATACGCCTTGGCTGTGTGGCACATTACGAAAAGACACACATTAGTCAGATTTTTCTAAGCCTACGTTTCTGAGAAGTTGGCCTATAATGGTGATGTTCATTCATTCATTCATTTGCATGTCCCTCGCGGAACTTTACCTCCCTAACAGCACTCTTGTAGGCCTCTCGGTTGTGAGCAAGATGGCCTACTGCAGATCGTCAACGATGTCTTGCAGCCATCTTCGCCTTAGTCTTCCTCTCTTTCTTTTTCCCATTATGTACCCTTCCAAGATGGTTTTCTCTAAATTATCATGACGTTTAATGTGTCCAAAATATTGAAGTTTTCTCTGCTTAATCCTGATGATGATGTGGAGAAAAAAATCTGGATTCTTGTAAAAGGGTTCGGGCTTATCAATGGTAGGAGCTACTTAAGAGCACAATTTACATAAGAAGTATATCCTCTGTTACCTGGACAGAGAAGACGGAAATGTTTGAATTTTACAAATAGTTCTGCCGTTTTAACAATAATTTATGCTGGCTATTGTTGTGTTTTAAAAGAGCATTGAATTGTGTGTGTTTTAGCGTGCGTTCGCTGAGTAACGTTTGGATTCACCCACTTACGTTTAGTAGAGGATCTTTCGACTTAAGCAGATATGGGCTACCAGTGCCTGGCCCGAGATGAATGTGTAAAAATGCATCAAGAAATCGATTATTCTCTGCTAGGCTAGAAAATGGCTGAGGTATCGAGTAACTTGACACAGTCGATCTGAGTTTGATTTTTCTTTCCTGTTTCTCTCTTTCTTCACTAACATTGTTCCGGTGATGTTTTTTTTTTTGTATCTTGTCTGTTCCTTAGACAGCGACGTCAGCCGAGGAGGACACGAGGGTCAGAACAGAGGACGGAATAAACAAGCGCTGTTTGACTGGATCTTGATACACAAATGTTGCTTCTGTAACTGAATATGCCAGCCAAACATTGATGGAATCACTCATGAAAGAAACTGTTTTTACAAAACGAATGATAGAAACTGTTTTTGCAAAACGACACTTAGTAACTTCATCAAACAGGATGCCATCTACGTCCTTGAAAATTACCTTCTCTGACAAAAAAAAAATACACGAAATAAAACGATGAAAAGCCTTGATCTCACTAAGCTTATCACGCAAGGATCCTTCTAATTACAAATGAAAATAACTTTCTATTACAATGTTGCTAGTTTTTTGGCTTTCATACCAGACTGAACAAACGGCGGACTTTAATGAGGGCATGCACTCGTACAGGAGTGAAGATCGAAATGGAAGGAGGAAAACAATATCTGGTAAAGTTTCTTAATGGCTGTAATCAGTTTGTGACTGGTGGGTACTCATCGCACTGACGTCCGTGTGAAGCCAGACGGGATAAAGCCTCTTGAACAATTAGGACCTGTCAGTACAATATCTCTTAAGTGTGATGGACGTCCTGCTTTGCTGATTGTGGTGATGAATGATTGACCGGATAATCAAAATCGGTGTATAATTTATACACTACATCTAGATACCACTGACCAGTTTTAACGTCGTTAAAAATGATTATAATAAAGTTGCAGTAAAGGCAGCATTTATATTTGAAAACTAAAGTAGTAGCAGTCATGGTAATAGTAGTGAAAGTATTTGTACCAGGAATAATACGTTATATTAGTGTCATAAAAGTAATAGTAAGGAAATGTGTTAGTCTGAACATTAATATTATTATACAGTTTGAAATAACTACAATAGTAATAATATTACTAGTAATTTGAGTAGTTCAGTCTACTGGTAATTAATATCACAGTTAAAATCACATAACTTGAGAGTTACATGAGATGTTGGGGTTTAGTTACAGGCAACAGCCTCTACAACAGTCTCAGATGCCACGAAATAACAGCAACCTTTGACCTGTTCCTCTGGCTGAGGTTTCTTGGCAGAGAGCGAGAAGTAAGGGCTTTCAGACCAGAACGAGATGTTGTCTTGACAGTTGTGATTTACTGCCCCTGTTTGGAGTAGCATCCCCTTAAGTTTGACATTTTTTTCTCCCAACGTTCATTTCTTTAACATACACATCAAAACAAGTATTTTCAAGAACTTTGGCACACAAAAGTGTGATAATATATATGTTTTTAAAGTCTCACTACACTTTCTATATAAAAATGAAGAAAATGACGTCATTAAAAAATGTGCTGCACAGTCAGTCGTGAAGAAAAATTCAGTGAATGGTTGCCATCTGCTGGCGTACTTTTTTGCACTCAAAACAGAATGATGTTATCAACGGAAGAAAGAATTTTTTTGGGTTGAACAAGTGTTTCGAAATGGCGGTCGATACACCCGGATGGTTGTTCAAAGATTTATAGCAAAATTTCCTGATAAACAACCTCCTCATCGCGCTACGGTAAGAAATTTGTTGAATACGTTTCGTGATACAGGAACTGTGGAAGATGCTCTGTGATCTGGCAGGCCTGCTGTGTCTGAAGAAAAATGTCGAGATATCCAAGACAGAATCCTGAAAATTCCATGCAAGTCCTTAAGGAAAATGTCGCAAGAAGTGAACGGATCACTGAGCACAGTGCATAAAATTCCTAAACATCGGTTAAATTTTCATATATACAAGATTTCTGTTGTGTGACAATCAAAACAGAGTCAACTACTCCACGTGGTTTCAAGCATTTTTAGATGAAGAAGTCGAGTCTATTTTCAATTTAACATTCTTCTCTTATGAGGCATGGTTTCATCTATCTGGATAAGTTAATAGCCAAAATAATCGTATTTGGAGCAGTGTTAATCTCAGTGCATTTCATGAAGTGCCGCTACACGATGCGAAAATTGGGGAATGGTGTGCCGTCAGTAGAAAACGTTTAATTGGACCAATTTTCTTCAACAACACTATAAATGCCGATCGGTACCGTACAGACATTCTGGAACCTTTTTTAGAACAGCTGAATGAACGTGAAATTGAAGAAGCGTGGTTCCAGCAAGATGGTGCAACTGCACACACAGCTAGAGCAACACGCGGTTTTTTGGAAGAAATTTTCTCAAAACGCATAATATCTCGTGGAATTTGGCCTGCTCGTTCTCCATATCTAAATCCATTAGATTATTATCTATGGGGTTTCTTGAAAGGAAATCTTTAAAAAAATAATGTACAAACAATTGAGGATCTGAAAGACGCAATTAGAATTACCATTCAAGAAATAACAACAGACACGCTGCACAAGGTTTATGAAGAGACGTGTACAGTCAAGTCTTGAAGCCCGTGGTGGACATTTCCAACACCTGTTATAATGAATATTTCAGTGGTACATTCCAGCTAACCCAAAACAACGTTGTATCATTGCAATCACTATTGTAACTAATTAAAAGACTTTTTAGCAGATTTTGTGATGACTCATTTACTTCATTTTTCAGTTGTTTTTTCATAGAAAGTGTAGTGAGACTTTAAAAACACCCTGTATATATATGTATAAATGTTCTGCAAATTCAACCTTTCACACCAACATTAGACCACCACGATAACCCACTTTCTTATTACACTTTCTTGAATGTTGTGAATGGATCTACTGCGTCAGTGGTTCCCAAAGTAGGCAGTACAGCACCTCTTCCATGAGGGTGAGAGAGGGTGCCGGGGTGGAGACGGGGGAGAGGGAACGGCCAATGGGAACAACCAAACAAGCGAATGAAAAAATTTTCAGCAAAAATGGGCATCAGAACCGACCGAGTTAAATTACTTTTTGAAGCCCTAGTACATGGCCTCGGAAGCAAGGGGCCTGTAAACTGAAAAATCTTGAGAACACTTGTCTGTGTGGAGCGCATTCGCTTTCTTACACGCTTTTTTTTTCTCAACGTATTTGATTTTAATTTGACACTGGTCTTTGTCATAGATGTCATGTCAGTGATCAAGCTCAGTCATGTGCCCTTGAAACTACACTGACGGAGCAAACTACTGAAACTAAACGCTAGCCCTCAGAACCTGAACGATCGAACAAACGAACGAATGAACAAATTTCATTTTCAAAGTATGAGGAATTCGGCACGCAAGTTCGTCTAACAATCTGTCCGGTATCTCTCAAACTTTCATTAAAACCCAGTCATTCAACATCAGTTTAAATTAGCAAGATACTAATGCAATACTAAACACTAACTTAAAACCATCGAATGCAACTACTCACCAGCACTCACTACAGTCAAGAATATATAAAGATACAAAGGAGAAGAAGAAGAAGAAGAGAGAGTTTGAAGGTAGTGAATACCAGTTGTATTAGTTCTTGTAATATGGATGAAAGCCCTAATGTTTTACTTTGTAATGATTCCACGCAGAGTTATGCTACAAAACGGATGCTAATATGAGTTGTGCGAGAAATGACAATCTGCTGAACATCCTTGCTTTCAAACCCTCAAAGGGGTACTCAAGTGAATCCTATATCTAATTTTCTCATCCCCTGCTCCGCATAAGTTATCAGAATTCAAGGAAAACGAATGTTGCCATTACACCCTTCTGTTAGTGTACATTGACTCTCGAATGCTAAATATTGGCAAGAATATATCTAGAATATAAGAATAAGTCCAGTTGGGATTCTCCTGACTGTTTCTTTTTAAAAAGTGAATTTAAAATACGCTACGTCTTTGTTAATGTAAGTATCGCGAAAATCAAGGATACATGTATAAGCAAATCTGTTTGTTGACTGTTTGGCTATCCATTCATCATGTATCCTGCTCAACTGCCTGTCTGTTCATTCATCTGTCTGTACATTAATACATATATAATGATAGACTGGCAGTAGGTGGATTAATGTATAGGCAGATACTCGATGTAGCTGATGGACAAACAGAGTGCTGTCTGCCCATCAGAGAAATGGCGACTGTGGTAAAAATGGCCAGTCTTTCCTAGAAATAAAAAAGCGCCATGTGTTTAATTTTTCATCTGTTTTTTTTTTAATGTTTTTATATGTTGTGTTGTTTTTGTATGTTATCCTTGAAAAACGGCTTTTGCCGAAATACTGGATTGTCATATATTCTTCTTTTATACGTTCTCATCTTACTTTCTGTCATTCTTGCTTCTGCCCACTTTCCTCACTCTTTCTATCTACTTTTAAAACTAAACCATACACCCGTATCTACTTCGGTCCACCAGCTGCACCGTATGTCTGTCTATACCATCATTTCTCTTACACGTCTGTGTGTTTCTTTCGTCTAGCCATCTTTCAGTTGGTCTTCCTGCTTTGCCTCTCAAGCTATTACTGTATTTTTATTCCGTTGCTTATTTATTTTGTATCATATTAAATATGTGAACATAACAATTACCATTATCATGTAAACAACAAGCTCAGCGTGAACAAAATTCACACTTTATCAGGCAGTGATCAGGTAAATCGTGGTCATAAAACAAACAAAGGAAAAAAACAAAACATAAAAAAACATTTCGACCTAATGGCTAGCTCATGTAATTTTCACTATGATTGTACTTGTCACGGGCCGACAACTCAAACTCTCTCCCTAAGTAACAATAAAAAGTTATCTTTTCTTACTTGAATAAAGTCTGGGCCTTTTGAACGAGGAGAATTGATCTCGCCCCAAATTAGCGCACTATTTTCCCGCTTTTAGCGACGAAGAGGTGCGAAAGCACAATCGAATAGGAAGTTAAATATGCCTCTCCAGACACTCACTGTAACTGAGTATGTGGAAACTGTGTGATATTATTTCATATATAATTATTGTTATAACACGACAAAGGGTGCATGACATTGATTTTTTAACACACTCCAAATCTGTGCACTCAGCAAACTGAGGCTAAATAAAATAACCACTGAAATATTCATGCGAGTGTCAAGACTATATAGTATACTGTCAAAATCTCATCAGTGACACTACAGAAACATACACACGAGTGTCAAGACTATATAGTATACTGTCAAAATCTCATCAGTGACACTACAGAAACATACACACGAGTGTCAAGACTACATAGTGCGCTTTCAAAATCTCATCAGTGACATTACAGAAACATATGTAAGATTGTCAAGACTATATAGTTCACTGTCAAAATCTCACCAGTGACACTACAGAAACATACACACGAGTGACTGTATAGTACGCTGTCAAAATCTCATCAGTAACACTACAGAAACATACGCACAAGTGACAAGACTATATAGTTCACTGTCAAAATCTCATCAGTGACACTACAGAAACATACACACGAGTGTCAAGACTATATAGTTCACTGTCAAAATCTCATCCGTGACACTACAGAAACATACACACGAGTGTCAAGACTATATAGTTCACTGTCAAAATCTCATCAGTGACACTACAGAAACATACACACAAGTGTCAAGACTATATAGTTCACTGTCAAAATCTCATCAGTGACACTACAGAAACATACACACAAGTGTCAAGACTATATAGTTCACTGTCAAAATCTCATCCGTGACACTACAGAAACATACGCACAAGTGACTATATAGTACTCTTTCAAAATCTCATCAGTGACACTACAGAAACATTCCGCGTGTCTGTACACATAATAATAAGTATCAGTGTTCATCATCATCATTGCGTCAGTTGTTCTAAGAAGTTAGATGGATAGATTATAGATTTTCTTAAGTAGTTTATATGTATTTCTTTACAAAATTGATATTATAAATGTCTTATTATATTTTGCCCCATGTATTTTGTATTCTGATATTTTGATAGTGAAAATTAGTATTCGGTTCTAAAGGTGAAGTTCATATTTTTTTCATAAACTTTTGCATTATAGATTGGATGAAAGTCTATTTTCCCTAATATATTAGTAATGTTCTTTGACAACAGAAATAAAATAATGACTTAAAAAGGTTGAGTAACGTTGGCATTTTGAGTACACTAAATTGAAACATTAGATCAGCAGCTCTGGACTCTTTTTAGGTCACCTTCATCATCATTATCATCATCCTGTGAAGGTTGGCCGCAACGAACATCTTCTCTGCTCTGTTTCTTGTCTTCATAGCTCATTCGGTCAATTCGGTCCCTGTCCATCTCTTGATGTTGTCCACTCATCTTTGTTGCTGTCGACTTCTTATTCTCTCCCCTTCGATCTAGCCTTCTAGAGGGGTCTTCAATATAGTATTGTGCCTCTTGACATTTCCAAGGTATATTAATAAGTCTTGTTTTTTATGATTTTTAATATTACTGTTAAAAAAAAGAAACGCAACAAATACGATGTTGCGATTTAAACTGAAGTTTGCTGATCAAACAAGGGTAAATTGCGTGAAACGTTCACTTGGACATCAACTTCACGTGCTGACCTGAATTGTACTCAGCAGATGATTCATGAGTACAGAAAAGCGACACTTGTCAAAACAACATTTTTGACAATAACTCATGACAGGTTCATGAGAATCCCGCGAAACTTACTCAACACAAAACTCACTGACCATGTTATTGAATGCCTATAAAAGATTGACGCTCTTCGAATCAATCCATTTGAAAATTCTATGTTCAAGTATGGCTCATCTCACTACAGAACAATGGCTCATCATAATTCGACGTTTATAGGCTGGACAGTCACAAAGTGTAGTGGCCAGACAATTTAACGTGGTTAGAATCATCATTAGTCGCCTTTGTTGACGATTTCAAGAAACTGGCTTAGTTGCAGACCAGCATCGCAGTGGAAGACCCATAGTCACAAATCCTACCGAAGACCGCGTCATACGGCTCCGTCACCTCAGGAACCGATTTGCATCTGCGTCCTAAACAGTCCAGTCAATGACAGCAGCTCGTCAAATTTCAGATCAAACGGTCAGGAACCGGCTGCACAACGCTGGTCTTTGGGCTAGAAAACCCTACATACTTCCTGTTCTTACGGACCGGCAATGCCAGAACCTACTGCAGTGGGTGAACTAGCATCGCCAATGGATCGTTGCAAATGATTGGAGAAGGGTTTCGTTTAGTGATAAATCATTCTTTCTGCTCCAGCGACACGATAGACGGAGAAGAGTTTACGCAGAGTCCATGAGCGCTACGCCCAGAACTGCGTGGATGAGGCTCCTCCACATAGTGGTGGAGGTGTACTGGTGTGGGAGGCGATCAACTTCATGGGAAGAAGTGACATGGTGCAAATTAAATGACGCACGCCTGAATGACAAACAATAAGTCGCTGAAATTCTTCGTCCTCACGTCCTTCCACTTCTGGCTGCACCAGGGTTGATTTTTCAGGAGGATAACGCTCGACTTCCTGTGGCACAACTCACCACCCAGTACCTCGCTGACAACAACGTCCAGACCATTCCGTGGCCATCCATGTCATCAGACATGAACCCAATAGAACACTTATGGGATGAACCCAGCAGACAAGTCCGCCAGCGAGACGTGGCGCCAATCAATCTCCGACAGTTCTCTCTTGCACTGCGGGAAGAGTGGGCAGCCATCCCACAACAACAGATCCAACGGCTAATCGGATCCATGTCAAGGAGATGTCGCTTTCTGATACAGGTCAGAGGAAGCCATACACCTTACTGAAGCGGAGGCCACAGTCGCAAAGAGTAAAAGTCCAAACCAAATTTAATGAACATCATTTCATTGTTAAAGTCTTAAAGTTTCTTCATGCCAAGATTGAAACATTAATTTCGTAAAATAAAATTTTGATAAAAGTTTGAAATTGTGTGTCAATATTCTTCTAGAGATCAGATATTGTATTAGGTAGGAAAATTAGGTAATTTGGTAGGAAAGCCCAAACAAAGGCAGACAGTAATTTTGTTGCCACGTCAGCAGACAGTAAACATTTCGTCATGTCGGCAGACAAGAAACATACTGTCATGTTAGCAAACAGTAAACATACTGTCAAATCAGCAGACAGTAAACTTGTTGTCAAGTCAGCAGACAGTAAACATTTTGTCATGTCGGCAGACAAGAAACATATTGTCATGTTAGCAAACAGTAAACATACTGTCAAATCAACAGACAGTAAACTTGTTGTCAAGTCAGCAGACAGTAAACATTTCGTCATGTCGGCAGACAAGAAACATATTGTCATGTTTGCAAACAGTAAACATACTGTCAAATCCGCAGACAGTAAACTTGTTGTCAAGTATTGTGATACAGTCAATTTATTGTCAAGCAAGCTCACTAATGAGACGATTAAAACAAAGATTAAAATTCTTCTTCTTCTTCTTCATGGAAAAAAGAACAAAAGAGGAAAAATACGATTAATATCAAGACTTATCAAAGCAAAGAAAGACCAGAAGTGATGGGGAAGGAGAAGTAGAGAAATCTGAGTGAGACTTAGAACTTAGGACCGGACAAGTGAGTGACGCCTGGGGGAGATTACTAAATCAATAACATTTCAGGCACTTCTCTACAGCATTCTCCTTCATTTTCACATTTCTCCAGCAACTTTTTCTCCCGCTAACTCTAAAATAAGGCTGAAATAAGAAGACGTGGCCAAACGTAATAGAATGCATGTTTTTATTGCCTAATTTTCTAAGCAAGCGCTGATCTTGCATTTTTCAAGACAGTTCTCCACAAGGCTATTTTGATTCGTTAAAAATGTCTAAGGTTCGCATGTCGGATAATGAGGCGCCCAGAAAAAAGTTTGTAAATATAACAGATATGCTCGAAGATGGCCTTCTAGTCAAATTTGTGCCCAAATATGTGACCTCTTTGCCTTAGACAAAATTCATGAAGGAGAATATCAATACGTAAGAAATAATAACACGGAGGGGACACACTTTAAAAAAATGAGGTACGAAATATATTAAATTTATTGTGCTTGTATTTTTTTAAGGGGCGCTTTATTCTTGGAGCAGGCCCCGAATATACACGGCTGAGCGGTGCTTCAATGTGGGCCCCAATAAAAATGTCTGCCACTACTTAAAAAACACAAAACCACAGTACGATTTTGTTTGATTTAATGTGTCGGCATATCCCAGAGAGCGAGTCGAAGCTTCTAAAATAAGAAGCTGTTTCAGTCACACGTTTTACCAACGTAAATTACTCGTAGGACGAAAACTGAGTTAAAATTCCTTTGACATTTGTTGTATTTTGTCTGCAAAACGTCATTTGATAAAGACTAAAAGCTGGATTTTTATGCAGAAAGAAGAAAATCAAATTTTTAATCCTTTCTTAAATAAGATCATTCCATTATCTTCTTCCCGTTTTTTTTTGTTTTCAAATTTCAATTCCAGCCGCACGCATCATTTTCACAATTTATACGAAATAAAATATTTGATATAATACAAAACAATACTAAATCAAAAAAGTTGAATGGGAAAAAACAGACTATTTAAGGGACATAAAAGTCATTTTAAAAATTAATGAGTTATTTATGAACGGACACCTAGGTCATAAATATTGCTTAACTTAGCTTTTTCCATTTTTGTGAATCTGCCCACATCTTAATCATTTTTGTTACAGTTATTAAAAGTATTACTTTTTTGTGTAGCTTCCTGTCTTACATTTGTTTCAGTATAACTTTCAGGATACACTGTACTGGCTGCAAGTTATTTTCATTTTTGTTTCAAGTGTCTTATCATGTGTTTCTTATCATACTTGTAAACCAACACAGATCTGGTATCATCAGCCGCTAAACACTGATGGGAATATTGAAGATGAGATCGCAGCACTTACGGACTAATCATCTTATGTGCAGTGAGGATGATCCATCGACTAACTAACTAACTAACTAACTAACTAACTACTACTAACTAACTAACTAACTAATAACTAACTAACTAACTAACTAACTAACTAACTAACTAACTAACTACCTGACTAACTAACTAATTAACTAATTAACTAACTAACTAACTAACTAACTAACTAACTAACTAATTAACTAACTAACTAACTAACTAATTAACTAACTAACTAACTAACTAACTACCTGACTAACTAACTAATTAACTAACTAACTAACTAACTAACTAATTAACTAACTAACTAACTAACTACTTGACTAACTAACTAACTAACTAACTAACTAACTAATTAACTAACTAACTAACTAACTAACTAACTAATTAACTAACTAACTAACTAACTAACTACCTGACTAACTAACTAATTAACTAACTAACTAACTAACTACCTGACTAACTAACTAACTAATTAACTAACTAACTAACTAACTACTTGACTAACTAACTAACTAACTAACTAACTAACTAACTAACTAACTAACAAACTAACTAACTAACTAACTAACTAACTAATTAACTAACTAACTAACTAACTAACTAATTAACTAACTAACTAACTAACTACCTGACTAACTAACTAATTAACTAACTAACTAACTAACTAACTAACTAACTAACTAATTAACTAACTCACGAGTGGAAATGGAGAGAAGGATTAGTTGTTTTTATTTTTTAAAAAGCAGACCTCTCCGTAAGGAACGCGACCACGGGAGCAAGGCGATTCCAGTCCCAGTTGGGTCATGCCGAAGCAACACAACAACCAAGTTATAAAAGCATTGCTTGAGAGGTGTCATGTGACCTTAATCAGTTCTTTCTTGCAATCCCATAAACACATCCATCTTGGATCCAGCTACATGATGTCAAGTTTTGTCCTTGTTTGTTCTTATTAGCCTCCTTTTGACTCCGCTTTATGGGTACACGTTGATACAATCATCTGAGTCTGAACTTTTACTGACGCATATTTGCCATTACTTGTACATGATTTGAATTTTCAAATGATCGACCAGTCAGGATGGTGATGGATATGGCAAACTGACAATCGGGATCGGCCAAACAAGATCTGGCGTTGATGTGCTTCATTCACCATCGATTTTTACCATCATCATCATCATTATCATCATCATCATCATCGTCATCATCATCATCATCATCCATTAAACACGCCTGATGTTGCTTGATATTCGACCTTGGTAATCATGCTGTATGTATTAATCATCAGCCTATATGGGGTGTCTCGCCTGCGTGTCTGTCAAGTGTCTATCTGCATGTCTGTCAAAAGTCTATCTTACAGAATTTTTGTTCATGTATGTAAACGTTATGCTAGTAGATCAAATGTCCCAGTAGTATCAACCTTTGGAGAAGGAAATGAGGAGACGCGTACATGCCCATAGCTCTCCAACATTCTAACATTCATGATCAAACTCAAAACCAGAATATTATGTCTCATAGATGAACTTCACTACCTACATTGCTTACAAAACATATAACACAGACGGCGTACTTTCCACATTCGCGATTCAGATGCTACGTTCATAATTCTCTAACTACGAGGGGGGTTCAGAAAGTAATTCACCACACCTTTTTTTCAAGAGCTGTTTATTCAAAAAGCATGGAATTTATACACAGTATACAAGACTATTTCATGTAAACATCGGTATTATTCAACATAATCTCCATCAACTTGTACGGCTATACGCCAGCGCGAAACAAGTGCATGTATTATTAGCCCGTACCAGATTTTCTCTTGATTATGTAGCCATTTCTTCGCTGCATGAATCACTCTTTCGTCATCTTCAAATCTTACCCCTTGGAGTGCATCTTTAAGTGGACCACACAGGTGGAAATCATATGGTGCCAAATCGAGACTATAGTGTGGATGGCGTAGTACAGTCCAACTCAATTTGGTGATTGCTTTCCGTGTTGCCAGACCTGCGAGGACCCGCATTGTCGTGAGGGAGAAGCAGGTCTGCTGGATTCCTATGCGGCCGAACTCTGCGAAAACGTTGATTGAGTTTTTTCAATGTCTTAATGCAAGCTTGCGAACTGATTGTCTCTCCTCTTGGCATAACATCCATAAGAGTCACACCTTAAATGTTCCAAAAGACACTGAGTATGACCTTTCCAACTGAAGGAGTTGTCTTGAATTTCTTTCTTAATGGTGATTGCCGATGCTACTCCATTGATTGACTTTTGTCTAAGGTTCAAAATGATGTGCCAGGGTTTCGTCACATGTTACGATCCTAGCCAAAACGTTCTCTCCCTCAGCATTGAAACGCTTCAACAATTCAGAAGAAATTGTTTTCCTTTGCAGTCGATGTTCATTTGTGAGATTTCGAGGAATCCATCTTGCGCAAACCTTAGAAAATCCTAGAGCTTTTATAACTGCATTTGCACTACCATTGCTGACTGACATTTTAATGCCAATTGTTGAGTAGTGAAACGTCTATCAGCAAGAATAATGTCCTCAGCGTAATTCAACATTTCTGCCTTGGTGGCTGTGGCAGGACGTCCACATCGCGGCAGATCATACAACTCCTTATCTCCACTTTTTGATTCATTGATTCTCTGAACCCAACGACTGACTGTACTCCTGTCGACTGCAAAACGTCCATACACATCACATAAACGCTTGTGAATGTTCACAACAGTTTCCTTCTCTGCAACAGGAAATTGTATCACAATTCGCTGCTTGTATCGCAAGTTGCTAACACGCTCCATTTCAAAGATTAGGGCAGCCATATTCTTTGGCCGGTTGCAGTGCAATTTGGTTCACACAATCAGCACATGCTATATTTAAAGTGTGCAAAAGTGCATACTTCTATCTTCATTATTAGTTTTAAAAAAACGATGTGGTGCATTACTTTCTGAACAACCCTCTTACATTCATTTGAAGATTAATTCATCGTTTGTATTCAGTACCGGTTTGACTTTCTGTCGGTTTTTTTTTTGACGACTAGTCATCTAGTTCCTCTCAAGTTCCATCTATGAAATGTTAACACTCTAATGGCTCTCGCTGTGTCCTCAAAAAGATTAAATCAAATACAAGATGGAAGCAAGCACTCTAGAAACCAAACGGTAGGCAGCTCACATAAGAGCAACAAATATGTGGGTACTACTGTATTATGCTGGCTTAAGTTTATTCGGCTTCGGGCATAGCTCGGCTTTAGCTGCGTAGTTGTCGCCCCCTGAATGAGCCTGCCGTAGAATACACCACTAAGATCGTCAGAAAGAGATTCAGCTGTGATGTCATTGAAACTGCGACAAGTTTGTCTTTGTGTAAGCTTGGCTAGCGACAAGTTTGTCTGTGTGTAAGCTAGGCTGGCGACAAGTTTGTCTTTGTGTAAGCTTGGCTGGCGACAAGTTTGTCTTTGTGTAAGCTTGGCTGAGTCCCTTTCTATCTTCATAGATCTACGTGTTAATTCTTTTTTGTGATCTGTCCTTGGCCGAACGTTGGTCTCTTTATTGACCATCTGGAAACGTCGGATCGGGTCAGGATGAAAATGTTCAATGAGCGAGTTATTTAGAGTATCAGTGGTGTCTTTTTCCTCTTCGCTTCCTCGGTCACCGTCTTTCAACCTTCCTAAACTGAATAACTGTTACCGTTGTTCTCTCTAGGACATCATTTCCTTTAACATGACCAAAGAAGGATAGCTTTCGTTTCTAAGTGTAGCCGACGAACACAGGTTCGTCCATATCCATTTATCCTCAGATACTTCTGTTGCTCCACTTCTCCTTCTAAGATATTCTATGGATTCTCTTGTAGCATCTCATCTCGAAATACACGATCCCCGTTTCAAATCTTCACTGAAAATGGTATACTCATTTACCTAGGCAGTTCAGTCAACTTGGCGGACATGTCTACATAAAGATGTCAACAGTACCCAAATGAATAATCATAGTGGTAGAAAAGATGAGCAGAGAGAGAGGGGGAGAGAGAGAGAGAGAGAGAGAAAGAGAGAGGGTATACGCAGTTACACGTTGAATTTTATATTAGAAATTTGAGGGGAAAAGCCAAGAAAATAAGAGAATAAAGGTAAAACGCAAGAGATGAACGTTAATGAACGAGAAGGTACATATACATACATAAACAGTATGCACGTATTACGTTGTTATGTTATTCCGATAACATTACATTCAGTATAAAGGTTATGAATAATAATTGCTATGTAATTATTACTTCGCTTCTGAGAGCTCAAATGTATTGTAATGGAAGCCGTACACCGGAAGTTTGTCGGTCGTCAGTTCTGCCACGTGAAATTTAGATTAACTCTAGGATAGCGTCGTGTTAGCGGGCTTCCAAATTTGGATGTAACTCTGGGGTATCGTCATGTTAGAGGGCTTCCAAACTGTACTGCATAATCACAGGTTAGTCAGCGTTCTTGTAGTGTCTTTTAAGATTTATGGCAGTAGATCCCAAACTTGTACCAGCGAGAGGTCACTCTGGAGTCAAAGAGCAAGAATAGACCGTGGAGAACACCAAGAAAATGCGAAGATCTTGATTTACTGCCAAGGGGACCCTGCCAAATTATCGTTTATTTCATGGTTCCCGACCTGAAAAGGTTTGGGAACCACTAATTAAAAACTAACGCAACTAGTTATGGTATCATTTGCTGCCCAGTATTCACCAGGTCTATCTTTAGTTCTACTTAATGCATCTGCTGTAATATTACACAGTGTTTAACGAAAGTAAAGATGTGAAATCCCGCTCTTTCTCTTTTGTTTTAAAAGCAATACACCAGGGATCACCAAACTGCTGCTAACAAGTCACATGCAGCTATTTCACAAATAATGTGGTGCTGGAGAAAATATGTTGGCTAAGCTCCTGTTTTAATCACAATTGATACAGAAGATAAGAAAAATGCTCATGCTTTATTGTTATTTGGCGAATATAAGCTGGAAGTCTTTTGAATTAAAACATAGATTTTATGTTCATGATGAGTAAATCTGTTTAAGAAATCAAATGCTAATTTTAATTTGAGTCAAGGATTAAAGAAATTTCAGATCAACAAGGATTACAGGGGAATTGCCTAGAGAATGAATAACTCTACAAGCCGGTGCTGTCAACAAATAAACATTATTTTGCACAATAATTTGTTCATATTTATATAGAATTTTTTTTAACAAAACGTGCATATAGCAATGAAAAAGTGTGTGTAATATCAGCCCATATCTTGGGGCTCTAAAACATCTGAGGTTTGTCACAGATGACTCTTACCTTAAGAAAGCTTGGCCACCACTGCTTTGTACACTAAATATTTTTTGTTTCGTTTTAATTTCTAGTTTTTATAGAAACATTCCTTCTATTGTTACTGCTTGTTATAAGGCCCTCATCGACAGCACTGTGCATACACAATCTACATCTGTACAATTCCTACAACGTGCAAATTGATATCTGCTATTATAAGGCTACAAAACAAACTTGGGTTCATTTCAGTCGCGCTGTTTTTTATTTTGCAATTTTCCCACAAATGTGGGTTGTTGGTTTTTTTTCTAAGATAAGATTTTATAGTAAATAAAACTTGTGAGCAATTACTGTGTTTTTTTCCGTCACTTGTTTTAAGATACAGCACTAAGAGTCGAAAATGAAAAGATCCTGCAGAAATTATTATATACAGTAGGGAAAGAAAGTGAGAAGAAGAGACTCGCCCTAAATAGCAGGAAAAGTGAAACAGTGGTCACGTCACGAAAGAAGAACCTACCTAATCGCCAAGTTAAAGTACAAGGGATAACTTAGAGACATTTAAATATCCTGGTACTCGAGCACTATCAGAGGGGAAACGCACTTTGAAATCAAAAACAGAATATGCAAAGCCAAAACTGCTTTCAAATAACTGAAAAAAAAAACATCATGTGCAGTGCATCTCTATCAGTGAACATCAGAAAGAGCTATAAAATGCTACACAGAGTGTATCCTATTCTATGGAAGTGAGTCATAGACAAAGAACAGATAACTACAGGCAACAGAGATGTGGTTTCTTAGAAGAATGTTCAAAATACCATGGACTACAAAGAGAATGCCTAACAAAAGCAAATGTAGAAATGACCCTGATTAAATCCATAAGAACATGAGTCATCATTGATTCGGCACATAATGAGAAGAGGAGGGCTTGAAAACATCATTAACGACAGGGAAGATAAATGGCAAGAGATGCAGATGAAGGCCGATATATATATATATGTAAATATATATAGACAGTCTAACGTGATGGCACACAAAAAAGTCACAAACTAAGCTGACGGAAAATATCAAGGACCTAGATTTGTAGAGAACCATGACCGCCAACGCCAACGAGAACGGCACATGATGATGATGCTGTACAGAAACGTAAGTGAGAAGACAATGATTTTACTGAACGTCCCATACCTAGTCTCTGGAAGTAAGATGAACAGATATACTAGTCCCACGCTAAAAGGAAAACTATGCGCTGTAAACGATTGCAAATCATGGCCAATAGCTCATTCTTTCTTTTCTTCCGTTAAAAGACAGGAAAGAAAGAATTAAGGAATGAAAGAACAAACAGACTGATAGATAAATAGATGTTACAACTAAGTAACTAGCACCGTCCTTTATGTTTCCTTGTTTTACACAGTCAGCAGTGGATTGAGTTACAAACAACCGTGTCTGTAACGTTAGAACATACTGGATCACAAACAATTGTGTCTGTAGTTAGAACATACTGGATTACAAACAACTGTCTGTAACGTTAGAACATACTGGATTACAAACAATTGTGTCTGTAGTTAGAACATACTGGATCACTTACTATCTGACTGTTATTTTCACAAAAGCTTTTGAAGATTCATTTTCTACATTATAAATCGTTTATTAAAACCAAGTAAAACTGGCTATGTTTACGTTTATGCACTTACATCTCCTAGAATCTACATTTATATATCTACATTTATACATCTTAATCTAATTTTAAGTGTAAATCTAGAAACACATCTAGATTTTACCCAACCACTCTGGACACTTAACAAAACAGCTGAGAAACACATAAATGCCTTAGAATGTAAATGCTATAGAAGAGTTCTTCAAATACCATGAACACACAAAAACAAACAAACAAATATATCCATATTACAAGAACTTAATATTGAAGAAGCCTGCCAGTAAAGAGGATTAAACAAAGAAAACTTAGATATTTTGGACAAATTAAACGTCATGATAATTTAGAGAAGACCATCTTAGAAGGGTACATAATGGGGAAAAAGAAAGAGAGGAAGACCAAGGCGAAGATGGCTGCAAGACATCCTTGATGATCTGCAAATGGATGCATCAGCAGCAGGCCATCTTGCTCACAACCGAGAGGCCTACAGGAGAGCTGTTAGGGAGGCAAAGTTCCACAAGGGGCATGCAAACGACTGACTCGTTCTCATAAGCAGTGACGGATTAGTCTTTAGACTGAATTAGGCTTAACACTAGAGGCAAGGCCACCCGGGGGGGGGGGGGGGGGGAGGAGGAACCTCAGAAAATGTACGTTACTGTGAGTCATTTATAACCATTTTTGCTGCGCTAGCACGTTATGTTATACAAAAGACAGTATCGTTCCACCTATGTTTTTCTATGTAATACAAAGTACTACAGCAATATCAGATAATTAGATTTTTAAAAAAAATTATTATTAATATTATTATTTTATTATTATTATGTGCCGTGCCAGATAGCGTTGGTGATCATGTTTCTTCATCTTGTGCAGTCCTTGGTGATCCCAGATTCGTCAGGTGGTTTTCTTTTTTCCATGCCACTTGGTCAGTCCACTCAGATATTTTTCTCTTGGCCTTCTTTTTTTTCCTCTTGAGTTTTCCAGTGATTACATTCTCATGCCACGTCCAAGAAATTGTGACTGTCTTTTTTTTTTGCATCATTTCAACTAGTTTCCGTTGTTCTCAAACCTCTTCGGTGATCTCTTCGTCTGTTTTTCTGTCTGTCCAGGGAATTTGTTGCGTCATTCTTCATAACCAGATCTCTGTTGCTTCCAGTTCCTTTGCCATCTTTTTGTTGAGTGTTTGTTTCACAAACATATTAATCAATATTAGCTCTATACAGCACTGTAGTACTCTTTTCCTCATTTTTCTGGACATTTCCTTATTTGGTAGTATCTTCTTCATGTCAAAAACAAACGCAAAAAATGCCTTTACCTTACCTATTCATGGTTTTATTTTATTTTATCTACAAAAATAAAGTAAGAAACACTTCATTCCTTAACAAGGACATAGTTTAACATTACAGAGTACGCATCATTCATATAAAGACATAGATAAGGTAAGGTAAATGTAAATGTAAAATTCCCGTTTCCATGCCATTAAGGCATATTGGGGATACAGTGTTAGCCCCGTATTTTCCATGACCTTCGGCACGTGAAAGTGTGATGAACATCATCATCATCATCATGTGCCGTGCCGACTGGCGTTGGCTATTATGCTTCTCCAGAGTACACGATCCTTCATGCAGGCCATCAGCTCATTTGGTGATCTCCTCTCACACCATCCTGTCAGACTGTCCAGTATCATGGACATACAGTACAAAAAAATGGAAAAAGAAGACAAAGTCTACATTTACATACATGGTAAGATATATAAGAAGAAACAAAAAGGAGCTTCGGTACTTATTTCTTGTGTGAAGCTGCGTCCCTGAGATTGTGCCACTAGAGAATACGACAAGAAGGAATTAAGTCATGTATCAGAAGATGGAAGGTTTACGTTGCAGGGGACCAAGAACCTTATCTAAGTTTAAGCTTGGCGCTGGGTGGTGGTTTGTCTGCCACTGCTTACGAGCAAAAATGTAACAAAATAATAACATGAAAATTAATATTTTCTAGTGTTATCAGAATTCATTTTTAAAATGTCAGCACATCTCGTGTGGCGTTTATCACGATGTTGGTTTATTATACAAATTGTTTAAAAACTGTAACCGTATCATCTTTACTGATATCTTACAGGATACCTACCTGGTAAAGTTTTGAAACACAGCTATGCAGACTCGTTGCTGCTGTGTGGCTGAAAGCAATGTTGAGACGTTGTAGAAGCGGTTATCTATGCGTTCTATCTCATCTCTTAGCTTGGTGAACGTTTCTTTAGCCACGCGGTGTGACGCGAGCTTTCACGCGTTGCAAAATGTTTCAGCATTAAACGAACTCATCCACGTTATTATGTAATCATCTATTGAAAACAAAAATTCGTGTCACTTCAACAGCCTGCCTCAAGATTTACAGAATAAAATTATGTTTCATACAGAACGTCGTTTAAGTCACTGTAATCTGTGCGAAGTGTGCTATAGGCAGTCCCAGCTTTTCGCAAATTAAATACGAAATAAAATATTGCTCCATCATGTTGTAATATGATTCAAATTCATTAAATTAATACTTTCACAGACGTTAAAAAACTAAACTTTCTAACATATAAAGTATATCATGTGTATATACAGTGTTTATATATATATATAATACAGTCATGTCCTTGCTTGATTTATGTGCATTTTCAATGTTGAATAGTCATGTTTTACCACAACTGCTACTGCATTCAGCTAATACTCTCTTAGAGTGTAGGATCTGTTTGATCTAGCTCTAAAGAAAGTTTTTGCTCCGATAAACATTTAGCTACGTATTTTACAGACAGCTATATATAGCGGAAAGTATTGAAGATGGTACTCTCTCACTCTGCCTGTCGCACGAGCACTGTTTGTCTCTGATCCACGAGTGCTCTAATATCACATGGTGGGAGGGGCAGTCTTGGTGAAGTGATCGTGCACGAGCTTTCTGCGAGAGCGACTGGCAGACAGACAAAACGATATGAAGGTGGGAGAAAGAATATGAGTTTTACTGTAACAAGAAAAGTGAGAGAAATGTATTATATGTCTGAGATATTATTAGAATTTTGTATAACAGAATTTTGCTATAAAATATCTTTTTTAATATCAGAAAATTCATTTTTCAAGAGTAAGCTGTACTGATCAGATCTTCTCAATACCCACAATGCTGCTCTTCCAGTAATTATGGGGGAAATCCAAGGAAATAGCGACAGAAGAAAGACGAAGGATAATTGGTGCTCTTTTCTACAAAAAGTATATATTAATTTGACGTTTACATGTGAATTGAACAAGAAAAAAGTCTAGCCCCCCCCCTCCGCCCACACACACACACACACGCTGCATAGACAAACTAGTGGATATTAGTGTTATCTTTTCCTTGACCTGCGGAAACACAACATGGTGATGTGATCAGCATTTCTTCTAGCGGTCTTTCCTTCTCCAGCTCATAAAGGAGCTTAGTATCGGTCTCTACAGTTGTGTGACCGAGGCACCTTCAGCTCATGAAGGAGCTTAGTATTCGTCTCTACAGTTGGGTGACCAGGGCACCTCCAGCTCATAAAGGAGCTTAGTATTCATCTCTACAGTTGGGTGACCGGGGCACCTCCAGCTCATAAAGGAGCTTAGTATCGTCTCTACAGTTGGGTGACCGGGGCACCTTCAGCTCATAAAGGAGCTTAGTATCGTCTCTACAGTTGGGTGACCGGGGCACCTCCAGCTCATAAAGGAGCTTAGTATTCATCTCTACAGTTGGGTGACCGGGGCACCTCCAGCTCATAAAGGAGCTTAGTATCGTCTCTACAGTTGGGTGACCGGGGCACCTCCAGCTCATAAAGGAGCTTAGTATCGGCTTCTAAAGTTAGGTGACCGGGGCACCTCCAGCTCATAAAGGAGCTTAGTATCGGCTTCTAAAGTTAGGTGACAGGGGCACCTTCAGCTGGACTTGAGCCACCATATTCATCATGAGACGAGTCCACTTATCACTACAACACAAACTAAAGTAGAAAGAAAATGATGGAGTTCCTTCATTTCCTGCATTCCTTTAAATCGTTGTTTTGTTATTTCCACCGACGATGTAAAGTTATTTAAAATGAATTATAGTTTAGGAGCTCTTAACTGGCTCCGCTGCTGCTAAAAGATCTCCCGTATAACTGCTCCTGATCTAACTGTCCAATCATTAATCATGGTCGAGATAATTTAATCAAAGAGAAGGACTGACCAATCCGATGCCTTCTTTAGATGCTGCTATCTAATTCGACGTAAAAATCAGGTAACTTCGTTAGAAAGGTTTAGTTTGAAATCAAAAGATATCAGCTCTCTCCTGATAATTCTCTCCGCCGCTGCTCAAATTCGACCCTCCCTTCTCCAGGGCAGTCTTCCGTTGATTTTATTATGCCTTGAAATAACTATGGTAGTATTCTATAACTATGGAATATAAGCAGTATTGGTACTCAGGAAACAATTAATAGAGTCTTCTTCTTCTTCATTCTCTTCTATCACCAAGACCGTCTGGTGATCCTACTGAATTTACACCTGTGGTGCTCGATAGGTCCCGTGGTCCCCAAAAGGACCACACGAGATCCCCGAGAGAACCACAAGAGGTTCAGAGTATCGCAGGGCTTAAGCCTGTATTATTGGTAGGTCTCAGAAGTGGGAATGCGTGACACCGTGGTTTTCGTTGCACAAGTTTAATCTAGAGTTGGACTTTCTCACCGGAAAACCTCGACATGTTTGGAATATCAGTGTATCCCCGCTCGGTGAGAAGTGGTAGCCCATCCAAGCTAGAATTGGACTTTCTCAGCGGAAAACCTCGACGTGTTTTGAGATACCCGTGTATCACCGCTGGGTGAGAGGTGGTTGCTCATCCAGTCCAGAGTTGGACTTTCTCACCAGAAAACCTCAGCGGATTAGGATACACATACATCCCCTCCGGGTGAGAGGTGGTTGCCTGTCTAGATTGCCCTGGTTCAGTATCTCCGACTTCATAATTTTGTGGTCGTGGCCGCTACCCTTCCTAGTTGTGACCAGGACGGAGCTTTTGTCCAGGAGGATGAATCCTCGCCACTAGTGACTTCCACCCCTGGATTGAGCCGGTTTAGGCATATTATCCCAGTATGGGCGTGTTTAGGACGTGACCGACCTCTAGAGCAGATGTACCGTGACAAGCGTAGCGCATCAAATTTCACCCCTGGTTTAAGCTGGTTTAGGCATATTTCACCAGTATGGGTGTATATCGGACGTGACCGACCTCTAGAGCAGAGGCGCCGTGATATGAGTAACTCTCGCCGCTATACTACTGGACATATCTATTAAGCTTCACTTTATCCTTTCCATCACCTTTTCACATCGGCGCCACACAGCAACCCTAATTGCTTTTCCGCATTTTCTTCCTTGGCCGGGAGGAGCTTCACTCCACGCGTGGCGTCCGAAGAATCTCGCCACCAATGTCTTAACCTTTGGGTTAATACGGTTCAGGTATTTCGCCCGATATGAATGCACTTATGACTTGGCCAACCCCTAGACCAGAGGTGCCGTGATCTGACTATTGTTAACTTCACTTATTTCTTTCTTTCACCTTTTCCACAGTGGTGCCGCACGGCAACCCCATTTGCAACTTTCTTCACTGGCCGGGAGGAGCCCCACTCCACGAACGGCAGCTGAAGAATCTCGCCAGCAGCGATAGATGAGCTACCAAACATGACTCTCATCTACCCGAAACATCTGGTTTCAAGCGCCAGATATTCGCCTTCGCTTCTTCTCCTGTCAGATTAAACAGTTCTGCCACAAGAAGGCCAGGAGCTGGACTTGACTATCAGAGGCTATTTGAGACGCACGCCGTTGGAGTAGAGAGCGTATCCTCCGCCCCACCTCTGGCAATAATAGTCCTTAGGACCAGTTAATAGAGTGAATGCCATTCTTTGAAAGATATTTTGTTTGAGAGCGTAAGCTGAGGGTCTAGAGATAAGCGTGCAGGTTGGAAAAAAATGAGTGGGTAGGGATAGTATAAATACCACTCACGATCAGAAAAAGGGGGATCCTTACTTGTTTTGATGCAGATAGAGCCTTACTTGTTTTGATGCAGATAGAGCCTTACGATGTGTTAGAGAGAGAGAGAGAGAGAGAGTCTCGGTTAGGTAGAGTTTTCAGTAGTAGCAGTTTTTGGTAGAGGCAAATTAAGTTAAGATGTAGGATTTAGTTTTTGAAATAGCTGAAGTTGTTAGGTTTGAAACGTTGTAAGTATGGTTTTTATTGTATAAGTACATTGTAAAGTTTTCTCCGATATGGCGTAGAGTTTTCTCACGCCAGGAATTGTCATTGCAAACGTCTTTCCAGCCTGATGGGCTACGTTTCCGTCCTCATAATTTCATCTCTCATTTTTCCCATCAATAAACTTGTGTTGCCTGAATATAAAAACTACACCACTGGCTTTGTTGAAACTCTCACTGTTTGACAAGTTTTGTTATGTCGGAAGATTGTCAAGCTCGGTTAAGTTGTTGTATCAGTATTATTCTGTGGAGTGAAAGCCTGGGAGTCTTGTTGGATTTTCTTAGTGTGTAACAGAGAAAATTAGGTTGTCTTATAGCACCAACAACAAGAAGTAATTTCTAAGATGAAAGGAAAATTGTACTCCACAAGAAGACTAATCACCCAGTAGAATACGGGTTCAGTTGAGTTACAGCAAATAATATTCCTCAGTGGCATTACATGATACTATTTTATAAGTCGATTAAACAAAGCAGCTAAATAATTCTTATCTTCACTGCTGAAGACAATAACAGACAAGTATTTTAACAATAATTATGCGCTGGCTGTTGATCTGCAGAGTTATCTTTCTTTACATGGCTACAAATAAGTTTAAATAAGAGCAAGTGGAACAAAGCCTTTTCTATAAATCCTGGAAACTGGAAACAAATGAGAAAGTTGAATCAACATTCCGTGTTGTTGAGCAGTTTCTTCTCCATGAGAAAGTATTTCCTGAAAGTAATCTTGTTTGTGCTACAACAAGCCACCTTGAGTGACGTATCGTTTTTTTTTTCATAATTTTGTAACTTTATTCAGGCAAGTTGTACCTGTATTACGTGAAGTAGTCTGCGTTACGTACATGGTAAACAAAAATGCGTATTTTGCTGAATAAATATTAATCACTTATTAATTAGCGAGACCTAGCGGAACTGTTATCCCAGGCGTAAGGCATTCTCCCCCCCCCCCCCTCTCCACTTCACATCGCATGGCTTGCACATAATGGTATAAATGACGTCGCCAGAAGTGCAGGTAAAACCCACCTGGACTGATCACGTGGACTTTGGAAAGGAGACCTGCCTCGCCACATCAACAAAGTCCATCTTATCAGTACAGGAGGGTTTATCTGCTCTTTTCATAACTTCGTTTGTTAACTGCCCGTCCCACCACTTAGTACTAAGTTTAAAAACACACACACAAAACTTCACATATTTCCAGTCTTCTACAGACTACTAGACCCTGGCGCTTTGGTTAGAGCACTCTCTTACCCACCAGAAGGACCCTAGTTCGATTCCGCACTGGGACGGAATCTTTTTTTACTTTTTTTTCAGATTGAGTGGCACGGGGGCCACCCCAGTTCTAGGAAATGGTATCTGGGAAGCCTAGTTCTAGGAAATGGTATCTGGGGGCCCAGTTCTAGGAAATGGTATCTGGGGGCCCAGTTCTAGGAAATGGTATCTATCTGGGGGCTCAGTTCTAGGAAATGGTACTTGGGGGTCCAGTTCTAGGAAATGGTATCTATCTGGGGGCCCAGTTCTAGGAAATGGTATCTGGGGGCCCAGTTCTAGGAAATGGTATCTGGGGGTTTCCCAGGGAAAATACAAGCCGCACGGACAGGTGTTGGCTTCCTTACCCCACAGCATTGGGGTGACCTAGAAACGTGAAGGACAGTGTGCCTTTTGTATGCAAAGTATTATTTGCTTGAACATATTCCAACTTAACGAAACGGATCCACACTTCTCTAACCTAAGACTGTTGACAAACGCATTGATACCTTAAGCTCAGTACAGAGCAAACATGAAAGAAAAACTATATCAATGTTAAGAATAAACAACGAGGAGCACTGAATGAATGAATGAATGAATGAATGAATGATCTTTATTTTTAAAGGGTAAAGAATTGGGCACGCAGGCCCGTCTTACATTCTGCCCTTCATCACTCCATCTTTCATTCTTCCCACACACTCGATTTAATACAAATATACAAATTAGGAAAAGACATATCAAAAGAGTGAAAGATTTAACTATTACATTCAAAGTAAAAGAGAAGAAGTAATTGACCTAATAAAATAGCACCACGCACACATACACACGCAGACATATACATAAACAAAAATACATTGTAAATGCAGATCTTCTAACATATGTTTTTTAACAAACATTAAAATAATTTCTAACAATATCTAACAAGTTACTTTTCGAACTATGTCATTTTAGTACTTGATGGTTGGCGAGTTATGTGTTGAGAGAGTGCTGGTTATTCTATGGAGGCATATAGTTACAAGCAAGTAAATAATGAATCAGGTTTGATTTGGCAAGTTGAGGACGTGAACGTCCGACAGCATCTTCACGCTCGTGAAGTGGTTGTAAATCAACAAGTCACAAGCCCTCTGGGAGCCATAACTCGAGGGCTCACTTCCTTGGAACGTCAGAAGTTTAAAGGGCCAAATGCTTGCCTTGGGAGGAGGGGGGGGGGGGGGAAAGGGGGGTTGGCGTAATTATCTGATGATCTGAGGAGTTATAGTTTCACCCTCTACAACAGTTTCCTGGCTACTTACAACTTTACTCGGTCGTTGAACAGTTGATGTGTTGCAGTGTTTTCCCCCGAATGTGTCTTATTTGAATTGGCAGAAAACAGGTGCAAAGGAATGTGACGACCACCGGACTATCAGCCTCTCATGTCACATAACGAAGCTACTTCTGAGAATAATTATGAGAAGAACAAGGAAAAAGATAAAAATGGAAATAGCAGATGAACAGTTTGGGTTTGTTGAAAGAAAGGGAACACACAATGCCATTTATGCTTTACGAACACTAACAGAAAAAGCTTTAGAAGTACAGAAAGATCTCTACTTATGCTTCATTGATTACACCAAGGCATTCGACAAGGTGAAACATAATGAAATTATTAAAATGCTTGAAGACATCAATATAGACAGCAACGACCTGAGGATTGTAAAACATCTATACTGGCAGCAAGAAGCAGCAGTTCGAGTTGAAAATAGAACTGGAAAATATCAACCGATAAAACAAGGGGTGCGACAAGGATGTGTACTATCTCCAGACCTTTTTTCTCTGTATAGCGAGAATATTCTAAGAACAATCATCACAGAACCAGGCATAAAAATTGGAGGATACAATATTAATAACCTTTGGTATACTGACGACACAGTACTGATAGCTGAGAACCAACAAGACCTGCAAAATCTCTTGGATAAAGTCGCCAAAGAAAGTGAACAGAAAGGCCTTATTTTGAACATCAAAAAGACAGAGACTATGGTTATATCTAAGAAACAGAATCCACCAGCATGCAGTATTAAATTAAACGGAACTATTCTAAAGCAAGTGCAGAAATTCAAATACCTTGGAGCAGTAATAACTTCAGATGGGAAATGTAAAACAGAAATTAGGAACAGAATAGGCCAAGCAAGGACTGCATTTCAGAGAATGAGAAACATATTATCCAACACATCTTTATCAATGAATGTTAGAAAACGAGTCCTAAAATGAAACATTGAACCTATCTTGTTATATGGAAGTGAATCATGGACAATAGGCAAGTCTGCACAAAAATCACTGGAAGCAGCAGAAATGTGATTTATTAGAAGAATGTTGCGAATCCCCTGGACAGCAAAAATAACTAATGAAGAATGTAGGAGAAGAGCTGGAGAGACAAAAAACCTTGTCAGAAAGATAAGAGAGAGACAATGTACTTTCATAGGACATGCAATGAGAAGAGGGGGCATTGAAAATATTATAACAACAGGAAAAAACAGAAGGAAGAAGATCAAGAGGAAGACCAAGAGAAATGATACTGGACAGTCTGACGGAATGGTGTGAGAGGAGACCACCAACTGAACTGATGGCCTGCATGAATGATCGGGTACTCTGGAGAAGCATAATAGCCAACGCGTCAGTACGGCACATGATGATGATGATGAGAAAAACTTTCTCCAAAGAACAACAGCCACCTTCCAACACAGACGCCCACCTGACACTTTAACACACCCACACACACACACACATATATATATACCGACACACACATATGCATTACACACAGACGCACACATACACATCATTTTTAAAAGTAAATGGAGAATAAGCTTCTATCTCATCTGTCTTCGCCACCATATTTTCTCTTTCGTGTCAATGTTATTCCATGAACGACAAAAAATAAGGGGGGGGGGGGTGACATAAAATACATATAAACACAGTGAGCGGAAGGAAGGAAGGAAGTAAGGAAGGAAGGAAAAATAGAACAGAAACAAAGGGATAGAGGGCGAGAAAATAAATTTAATGAGGAACTGTTAGCGAAACAAGGAATGATGAAAAGGGAAAGAAAGAAAAAAGAATGAATCATCGAAGAAAAAGATAAAAGAAAGACAGAAAGACAGAAAGACTTAAATCAAAGCAAAACAGTGGGAGGAAAGAAAAATGAAATGATGAATGAATGGTGGAAGAATGAACGATGAAAAACACAAGAAACAAACAAAACTCGTCAAAGGAAAATATAAATGACATTTAATCCAATTCAGAATGCCACAAAACAATCATCGCCATTGAATTTCCTATAGTTTGTTATTTAAAATTAAGAGTCCTGCTTCTGACATTCCAATAAAAGGTTTGGCTCGATTCCAAACTGGCAACACTGCTCCAGCCTGAGAATTAAAATATAAAACTGAGGAAGCCAGGAACGTTTATCGACGAAGTTTAATCCTCTACTCATAAAAGTGGATTTCGGTCTTCGTGAAACCTGGCCAAAATAAAAGAAACCGCAAAGTCAATAAACAACAAAAACTAAAAATAAATGATCACGGAACAAACAAAATCAAACTAAGTACAATCCGCTTAACGTCAAGAGTTTCCATGTTTGTGGATAAACATTCAAAGCAGGCAATTTCGTAGCTCAGCGCTAGCAGGGAAAATGTTTCTTTATTGCTGAACCAGTAATCTTCTGAGGGGTATTGAACTAGCAATCTATTAAGTAGATTTGCGCCTGCCAAAGACGCCTTCCGGGGAAAGGCGAATAATTGGAATTGAATTCCAGCCCAAAAATTACGGTTAAATAACGATTCACATCCCCACAGTAATTCCTAAGTGATTCTAGTTTTTCGTTTACATTTTAAATTTCAGATGAACTGCGGGCTTCTAACGCCGATTTGCTTTCGGTAAAAGCACAGGTGAAGCAGTGTAGTTGTTTGTGACATGTTTTCTAAAGCTCAGTCATTCTCGCCGGGGCCACAGGGCCTCAAAGAGGGGCCATGGGCTGAATAAAAGCCAAAAAGAGGGGACACAGGGCCTCAAGGAGGAGCCATGGGCTGAATAAAAGCCAAAAAGAGGGGACACAGAGGCCTCAAGGAGGGGCCATGGGCTGAATAAAAGCCAAAAAGAGGGGACACAGAGGCCTCAAGGAGGGGCCATGGGCTGAATAAAAGCCAAAAAGAGGGGACACAGAGGCCTCAAGGAGGGGCCATGGGCTGAATAAAAGCCAAAAAGAGGGGACACAGAGGCCTCAAGGAGGGGCCATGGGCTGAATAAAAGCCAAAAAGAGGGGACACAGAGGCCTCAAGGAGGGGCCATGGGCTGAATAAAAGCCAAAAAGAGGGGACACAGAGGGCTCAGTTAGGGATCATGAGCTGTAAAATGAGGAAAAACTGGAAGAAGTGGAGAGTTTTTAATATCTTGGATCACTGCTAACTAATAATGGAGATACAATGAGGGAAATTAAAAAGAGGACATCTATCGCTCTTCAGAAAGTAAAACAACTAAAGGATCTGTAGAGAGGAACAGACAGAACTACAAAAATAAGATTTTTAAGAGCATGGCAACATATTCCTGTGAGACCTGGATACTTAACAAAACAGCTGAGAAACACATAAATGCATTTGAATTAAATGATACAGAAGAATTCTTCAAATATCGTGGACACAAAAAAGAACAAATATATCCATACTACAAGAACTTAATATTGAAGAAGGCTGGCTAGTAAAGAGGATTAAAGAGAGAAAACTTAAACATTTTGGACACATTAAACGTCATGATAATCTATAGAAGACCATCGTGGAAGGGTACATAATGGGGAAAAGAAAGAGAGGAAGACCAAGGCGAAGATCATCGTTGATGATCTGCATATGGATGCATCAGCAAGCAGGGCATCTTGCTCACAACCGAGAGGCCTACTGGAGAGCTGTTAGGGAGGCAAAGCTCCGCAAGGGACATATGAATGAATGAATGAGCTGTAAAGAAAAACAAAAGGACATGATATAGAGGTCTCAAGGCGGAAAAAAGGGGGGGGGGTGCAAGGGGTGAAAGAAACGAAAGGGGGAGGGGGGAGTGCTGATAGCGAAAAGTTTGGGACACACGTACAATATACCGGCTTGTATTATAATATTGGAATTTTTCTATAGGCGGCAATGGCAACAAAACCAAGTGAAGGTTATACTATGGTCTATGAATGTACATCACACGACAGTAATGGTTAAGGAAAGCACATAAGCTTCTTTATTACGTTTCAAGAGATTCGTCTAACAAGTGGAGGACTTAACTTTACACAATAAATATTCTTTTATTATGCCACATATCCGATTATTGAAAGAAAACAAAGAGGTGCTGCTTGTCAGGATAATTAAAACTAGAACAAAAGGACTATCTACACGTATATTACTCAAAAGAAATAAAGGGTCACAATCATTTTTGGGTGAATTTCGCAATGCTGAAGTCGGAGACACTGGACCAGTGCAGTCTAGATAGGTAACTACCTCTCACCCGGCGGGGATGTATGCGTATTCTAATCATTTTGAGGTTTTCCGGTGAGAAAGTCGTACGCTGGACTGGATGGCCAATCACCTCTCACCCCACGGGGATATATTTGTATCCTAATCACGCTGAGGTTTTTCGGTGAGAAAGTCCAACTCTATATTAAACTGGTGCAAGAGAAACTACAGTGTCACGCAATCCCGCTTCTGCGACCCACCGAGAATACAGGCCCAAGCACCGCGATACTCTGTACCTCATGTGGCCCTCTCGGGGACCACAGAGGGACCACAGGACCAATCAAGGACCACAGGAGTAAATTCAGCAGGATCAAGGCGCTGTCTCGGTGGCAGAAGCGAACGAAGCAGAAGAAGAAGAAGGAAACGGCTGATTGACAGTCAAGGTTAGGTACATTAATAAAGCATTTGACAGTGACAAGTTCTTCAGGTGTGGCACAATAAATCGTGATATGATGCACTCCACATCTCAGGAAAATCACGAGAAAATTGTCAGTGATTTACACGTTTCATCTTACAAAGGATAAGTTTCCCGCAGTGAGAAAAATATGTTGCACCTCAGGCCTGTGTAGTACTGAACAGTTTAGTCACTTTTTTTTCTAGTGCAAAGGAGTTTATGCTCACGTTGGTGAGACAGTTAACAATGTCTAACTGTATCATCCACACAACGATTTAGATATGCTGACAGATGGCCTGCCACGGTATGGTTCCAAGATGTGCCAATGAGGAAGATTGCCAGACGATTTGCAGTCACCCCCTCGATCATTCAAAGACTGCAAGATCCTTTTATCAACACCGGAACTGTGGAAGAAGCCAGAAGGTCTGGGCGTTCAAGAATAAAAATATATGCAACAAGATCGATACGTCGTCTAAATGGTATTGAGAGACAGAACAACCACAGCCAACACAATCAGGGCGCATCGGCAAGCAACATCACTGTCAACGACCAATCGATTCTCAATAGGATTCATGAAGCAAATCTTCAATCAAGACGTTCTACAGTACGCCCCCGCCTTACAAATCCATCGTGCTGCTCGTCTTGCTTGGTCTCGACTTCATCAGGGATAGACCTGCCAGCTGTAGTCAGTGATACTCTTTACATGAGTCAAGGTTCACAATATCGTTTCTTACATCTTACATTCTTCCCGTGCCGTTAAACGTCACATAGGGCTCACATGGTAGTTCGCCAAGTTTTCATGTCCTCGACGAGCTTTTCAACCTCATCAAGGGATTATATGCCTACTAATTTGGCCTCTCTTAACAGTGTCCTCTTTAGAGTTTCACGCGGCCGATATCTTTTTCTTCGGCCTGTTGTGTTCCAGTTGATAGCGTGTTTTGGGACTCTCTGATTGTTTCTTCTCATCACGCGATCGACATATGGCCATCTCCTTTTGTCTGATCACCCATGCGACAGGTTGTTGTTTGCTCATTTCCCTTATCTCTTCGTTGTTCTTGAATTCGTTCCACTTTATACCAAGTATTGTCCTTGGGCATTTGCTTTCAAAATAGTATAATTTCTTATTATATTTCTTTGGTTGTTTTCCAGCTTTCACATTCATAAATGAGGGTAAATATTACATTTGAGTTGAATAGTCTTAACTTGGTTTTTGTGCCTACAACTTTTGAGTGCCATATGTTCTCAAGGTTCTTGAAGGTCAATGCTGCTTTTGCAATTCTAACTTCCTTTCTGGTGTCGCCATCCTGGTCTACAATATCGTTTAACCATGGCAAAATTATTGTGTGGAGATGGCTCGGAAAGCGCTTCCAAGATGCAAAAGTTAGGGTGCATAATCGCTTTGGAGGTGGTTCAGTTATGGTATGCGGTGGCTTTGCAATGAACTACAGAATGCCGCTGCATCGTGTCGATGAAACATGCCAGGCATTAGGTATAGATACGATATTATTCAGCCTCTGTTACTCCTAGCACTTCAGTCTATTGGACACGGTGCTGCAGTTCAAGATGACAACGCCCGTCACCCACAGAGCTGGCGTTGTTGACAACTTCCTCCGGCAGCATCGTGTTGCCAGGATGGACTGGCCAGCACTCTCACCTGATCTCTACTAAGCATCTCTGGTACATTTTGGGACGATCAGCAAGAAGTAACCACCCACCAGCTGCTGCCCTGAACCAGTTGTTTCAGACCCTGTAGCTTGAGTGACAGGCTATCAGGAGGCTGATCATTGAGGCAACGTTTCCCAGCTTGTATCAGTGCTCGTGGTGGTCACACAGGCCCCGTCTTTATTTCAGCTGCCAGCATATGTGAATTTCAGAAAGTAGAGTGTGTCCAAATAACCAGCAATTACTTCAGAAAAGTTTGTCACTCTTCATGAAACTGTCACAGTCTTATGTCAGAATGACTGAAAAACTACATGATTAAATATCATTCATTAAAAAAAATTTTTTTGTATTTTAATATGATGATATTTGGTAAGTAACCCTTCACTTTTTTTAGTAGTATATATTCAACAGCTGCTACATGAAAACTATATCCTATTAAAGAACACAGCCTCTAATCCAACAAATGGCACTAAAAATGGTAGCGATATATAAAAGATTTGCTGCTCACCCAAATAAATTGTGCTGTCTACAGTTTATACAATTCGGTGTGTGATTCATCGAGATCTTATAGTGACTAACAACTTGCGAGGGCGTTTAAAACAAAAATGTCGTACTTTTGAGACAACATTGGTACAAACATTGTAATCTTATAACAATTGGCAATAAATCATTTAAACGTATTTAATCGTGAACAGTTAGTCCTGGTCTAGAGTGGGTGAACAGTTAGTCAGAGTCTAGAGTGGGTGAACAATTAATCAGTCTAGAGTAGGTGAACAGTTAGTCAGAGTATAGAGTGAGTGAACAGTTAGTCAGAGTCTAGAGTGGGTGAACAATTAATCAGTCTAGAGTAGGTGAACAGTTAGTCAGAGTCTAGAGTGGGTGAACAGTTAGTCAGAGTCTAGAGTGGGTGAACAATTAGTCAGTCTAGAGTAGGTGAACAGTTAGTCAGACTCTAGAGTGGATGAATAGTTAGTCAGAGTCTAGAGTGGGTGAACAGTTAGTCAGAGTCTAGAGCGGGTGAACAATTAGTCAGTCTAGAGTAGGTGAACAGTTAGTCAGAGTCTAGAGTGGATGAACAGTTAGTCAGAGTCTAGAGTGGATGAACAATTAGTCCGAGTCTAGAGTGGATGAACAGTTAGTCCAAGTCTAGAGTGGGTGAACAGTTAATCAGAGTCTAGAGTGGGTGAACAGTTAATCAGAGTCTAGAGTGGGTGAACAGTTAGTCAGACTAGAGTGGGTGAACAGTTAGTCAGAGTCTAGAGTGAGTGAACAATTAGTCAGTCTAGAGTAGGTGAACAGTTAGTCGGAGTCTAGAGTGGATGAACAGTTTAGTCAGAGACTAGAGTGGGTGAACAGTTAGTCAGAGTCTAGAGTGGGTGAACAGTTAGTCAGAGTCTAGAGTGGGTGAACAGTTAGTCAGAGTCTAGAGTGGATGAACAATTAGTCCGAGTCCAGAGTGGGTGAACAGTTAGTCAGAGTCTACAGTGGGTGAACAGTTAGTCCGAGTCTAGCGTGGGTGAACAGTTAGTCAGAGTCTAGAGTGGGCGAATAATTAGTCCGAGTCTAGAGTGGGTGAACAATCAGTCCGAGTCCAGAGTGGGTGAACAATTAGTCTGAGTCTAGAGTGGGTGAACAATAAGTCCGAGTCTAGAGTGAGTGAACAATTAGTCCGAGTCTAGAGTGGGTGAACAGTTAGTCAGAGTCTAGAGTGGGTGAACAATTAGTCCGAGTCTAGAGTGGGTGAACAATTAGTCCGAGTCTAGAGTGGGTGAACAATTAGTCCGAGTCCAGAGTGAGTGAACAATTAGTCCGTCTAGAGTGGGTGAAAGATAAAAGGGACGGCGACTGCAGTAAAACTGGTTGAAATAAATAAGGTAGATAGAGGTGTATGGTGCAGTTTTACAAAGTGAGGAAGGGAATGAGTAAGGTGAGAAAAAACAAATAGAAAGTATGAGAATGTATAAATGATGTTTTTCTTTCTTATGTTTTTCATTTATACATTCTTATACTTTCTATTTGTTTTTTCTCACCTTACTCACTCCCTCCCTCACTTTGTAAAACTGCCCCATACACCTCTATCTACCTTAGAGTGGGTGTACAATTAGTCCGAGTCTAGAGTGGGTGAACAATTAGTCCGAGTCCAGAGTGGGTGAACAGTTGCAAATATAAACAGAAAATTCTGAGAATAACTGACACAGGCAACAGATTGATGCCGCAGTGGTGTAGTTGTTAGTGCTTCAAATGAACAAGAGAGGTCAAATCTTATTTTTAAAATATTAATATTAGGATTTGCCTTTTCAGTCATGTGTGCATTACTAAACAGAGTCTGAGTAATATTGTTACATCGTCATGCTTGAATGCAGACGAAATTCAGCATTTACAGTTATTTTTCATATTTCTATATTACATGACACACGAACGCAAGAAGCGTACGTAGCTTAATTGACCTTGTATGAAGATTTGTAAGATAGCCTCCTAACAGTATGAAAACAAGTTTATATGCTCAAAATTACACAGAAAACAAGTTTATATGCTCAAAATTACACAGAAAACAAGTTTATATGCTCAAAATTACACAGAAAACAAGTTTATATGCTCAAAATTACACAGAAAACAAGTTTATATGCTCAAAATTACACAGAAACGAGAATTGATGAAATCTGTGGTGAAATCTGTAAGAAATAGCTAGGGAAATTCTTGGAGCAGACACATCGCCAACTGTTGTGTCTTGGAACATTGCCAGCAAAATCACTCTGAGGAAAATGAAGACGCAAAGAGATTTAAGATATTACAAGAGAAATATAGATCATGAAATGTTGGAGATAATGAGAAACCTTATATAAAATGAGGTAACCCGTTAGGAGATGTCTGAACAGCTGAGTAGGAGATGTTTGAACAACAGGTTAGGAGATGTCTGAACACCAGGTTATGAGATGTCTGAACAGCAAGTTAGGAGATGTCTGAACAGTAGGTTAGGAGATGTCTAAACAGCAGGTTAGGAGATGTTTGAACAGCAGGTTAGGAAATGTTTGAATAGCAGGTTAGGAGATGTCTGAACAGCAGGTTAGGTGATGTTTGAACAGCAGATTAGGAGAACACCTGGTTAGGAGATGTCTGAACAGGTGGTTAGGAGATATTTGAACAGCTGGTTACGTGTTTGAACAGCAGATTAGGAGATGTCTGAACAGCAGGTTAGGAAATGTCTGAACAGCAGGTTAGGAGATGTCTGAATAGCAGGCTAGGAGATGTCTGAATAGCAGGTTAGGAGATGTCTGAATAGCAGGTTAGGAGATGTCTGAATAGCAGGTTAGGAGATGTCTGAATAGCAGGCTAGGAGATGTCTGAATAGCAGGTTAGGAGATGTCTGAATAGCAGGTTAGGAGATGTCTGAATAGCAGGTTAGGAGATGTCTGAATAGCAGGCTAGGAGACCTCTGAGCAGCTGGTTAGGAGATGTTTGAACAGCTGGTTAGGAAATATCTGAACAGCAGGTTAGGAGAACACCTGGTTAGGAGATGTCTGAACAGCTGGTTAGGAGATGTTTGAACAGCTGGTTATGAAATATCTGAACAGCTGGTCAGGAGATGTCTGAGAACGAGAAAAACGTTTACAATTAATTTGTGATCTGAGAACGAGAAAAACGTTTACAATTAATTTTTAATGGTAGTCTAAAACTGTTTCTCAGTGGATGATTCGTATTAGACGCTCTCCATTATATACATATCAGGGGAGGCTAAACTTGTTTAACGTAAAAGTCATATACGATAAACTTCAGATGAATGAGGGCTGCAAGACATAAACAAAAATTACACACACATTTTTATTGATACAAAAATTGTATATTTTAAATATATATGTATGTACTAATTTGTATTCGTTGTTAGCACATGCTTGTACGATTACTGATTCTCCAGAATAGTTTTTTCCTGTAACCCTTGCTGATCACAAATTTATTTAACCCCTGACTCAAATCTAGCATTAAAATTAGCATTTAGATTCTTAAATATAAATTAAACTTATGGTTTAATCCAATTGACTCTCAGTTTATACGCGATAAATAAAACTTCAGAATCTTATCGTTATTTACCTTTTACACAAAATGTGATGTAAAAGACACCCAGCTAACATATTTCACCCAGCCGCATATTATACGCCAAAAAGTCTCATGTTTGGCAACCCCTGATATGCGTGTAAGTACTCACGAACGCTGTGAGTGTGAGTGTGTGTGTGTGTACGCGTTTTATGTATGCTTTGCTCATTTATGAAAGCTGAAATTATTTCTCAGTAATCCAGTCTAGCTCATGACGAATCTCTGTTGTTTGTTTACCAGTGTGTAAGTCTCACACAGTTATTAGTCTTTATTAAAAAAACATAACAAGTACTTTCTACTACATACAATTTCATGTCAAATGATTAGCTTTTCTATTTTTATTATTCAGCGAGAAGCTTCATATTCAACTAATTCCTTTTCAGATCCATTCTTTCTTCACGAATATACAAGCTATAACTAGCGAACATGTGGGAAAACATGTTTTACGCGGAAGATTGCAAAATTTCCTTTGTACGAGCACTAAGACGAATCTTAGAAAAACACGAAATTTTCTGTGGAAGTACAGCTACTTGTGACACATTGACTTGTGGGTGTTGCTAGGACATATAGTATATGAAAACAAAGCGAAAAACATCGCACAGAAATGAACAAAATACAAACAAACATAAAATTGGATCATAAAACCCACGGAAAGTGACTAACGAAAAGAAAAAAAAAATCCTTCCGCGACTAAAGGTCCCAACATCGTTTACACTTTAGAAACTTGTCATTGCAGTCTGACATCTTGCGTCACATGTAATTCAAAACCATTTACCTATTTATCTTCAGTCACTATGTTCTGGTATAACACTCGTCTAGGAGACTCGCCTCACGCCTCCGAAAAAAAAAGTTTCAAAGACAAAATGACAAAGAAGGTCGTGACATTAATATTAGCCAATCACAGGACACTTTAACCGCAAACCGGAAATGACAGCAACGAAACGAGAAACGGCTGTAAAAGAATATAGAAATCTATCATCACGTAAATGTTTTCTTCACAATCATGAAGATTCGGTCTTTTCGCCTTCTCTGGCGTTCCTGGTGCAATATCTCGTTCCATCTCTAAATCACATTGTCTGCTCCAACATATCAAATCATCCTCTTCACGCAGATGATCTTTTTTTCTCTGTGGTCCAAATGGTATGTGCGCAGCTACAATACATGGACGGGGGTTTGCACAGATAATGGTGTGCTGGTGACTTTCATCTCATATAGATGTACGTTGTACTTTGTAGTAGACATGTTTTCAAACCGTCCTTATAGTTTAATTCTTTTACTCCTGAATTAATTTCTTGGCTCCTACAGAATAAATTTGACGAGAGATTTTGACAGAAAGATATATATATATATATATATATATATATATATATATATATATATATATATATATATATAATATTAACAACCTTCGGTATGCTGACGACACAGTACTGATAGCTGAGAACCAACAAGACCTACAAAATCTCTTGGATAAAGTGGCCAAAGAAAGTGAACAGGAAGGCCTTACTTTGAACATAAAAAAGACAGAGACTATGGTTATATCTAAGAAACAGAATCCACCTACATGCAGTATAAAATTAAATTGAACTATTCTAAAGCAGGTGCAGAAATTCAAATACCTTGGAGCAGTAATAACTTCAGATGGGATATGCAGAACAGAAATTAGGAACAGAATAGGCCAAGCAAATATTGCATTTCAGAGAATGAGAAACATATTATGCAACACATCCTTATCAATGAATGTTAGAAAACGAGTCTTAAAATGCTATATTGAGTCTATCTTATTATGTGGAATGAATCATGGACAATAGGCAAGTCTGCACAAAAATCATTGGAAGCAGAAGAAATGTGTTTTATTAGAAGAATGTTGCGAATTCCATGGACAACAAAAATAAGTAATGAAGAATGTATGAGAAGAGCTGAATAGACAAAAAAATCTTGCCAAAATAAATAAGAGAGAGAGACAATGTACTTTCATAGGTCATGCAATGAGAAGAGGGGGCATTGAAAATATTATAACAACAGAAAAAATAGAAGGAAGAAGATCAAGAGGAAGACCAAGAGAAATGATACTGAACAGTCTGACGGGATGGTGTGAGAGGAGATCACCAACTGAACTGATGGCCTGCATGAAGGATGGTGTACTTTGGAGAAGCATAATAGCCAGCGCCAGTCGGCACGGCACCTGATGATGGTGATGATATATATCTTGGGATAGCAATGTGCCAATTTTCATTTTATTTATACTTTGACGAAATATCAATCTGAGCATTTGATTCGAGTAAATATCCATGACCTACCAGTGCTACCAGTGTTTGTTTGGAGTTAAAGAAGTTTTATATATATATATATATATCAGACGTAAGGGACAGAGAGGATGTTGAGCAACAGAGGGCTCATGTGGGCAAGAGCAGAAAAAAAGCAAAGGACAGGCATTTGTGGAAAACCCTTACAGAAGCCCAATGTGCCCTGGGCACTTAAGGTTCATATATATATATATATATATATATATATAGCTGAATGTGATAATGTAGTTGCTGCCTGTAGAAATACAGAAGACAAATGTGTATGGCTAGCCTAAAAAATTACATAGCATTTCTGATTCTAATCATGAACTCTGGTAGGACGAACAACCGACTAGCCGTTGGAGGACAAGTCATCATCGACTCTGCCAAGAGAATAAAAGTAATAAAATAAAATAAATAAATGACGTATATATTATTATTGTGCTTTATTTTGTATGCTTTGGAATAACTAAACATTATACATTTATATAAAGCTACGGCTGCTTTGGTACGTGATTGCATTTCATTTTCAGTGCAGACTTCTTTCTAACGCACAGTATAACTTCAAAACCTGAACGCCAGCGCTTTGGTAAGGGAAATAATCAAGTTAAATCAGGCGATGCCAGTTCAGGAAAAGTCACGTACAGAGCCAAAGATCTTGCAATCAGAAACGAATGGAAATGTTAGTTTAATGCTGGCTGTGAGGATAGAATCTAATGGTTTTCCATTACTTGAACCACGAGAATAAAAAGTACAAATTAGAAATGCAAATACACTCAATGGTGACTCACTGTAAGATACATGTACTGAGTAGTATCTCCAGCATGTAGGTAAATATCATTCGCTCTCGTTAGAACGGCGATAAGGTATTGAATGAAATGGGTATGCCATGCTATGGCATGGCATAGTCATTATATCTATTTTTATGGTATTTCTTTTCCAGTAACCCAAGTCTTAACAGTTCATACATTTAAATGTTTGCGAAGTCCATTTCGGACCAGATTGTATGATTGATTACTGGTCGAAATGGTAGAATCAAGCATATTTATTTAGCTTTTACCAGACATCGGCCCAGAAAAATGGCTCTCTACTGTATTACTTCTGGCAAAGACTCAGTTACACATTCTGAATTAGATTTAAGGCTCTTTGAGTTAGTAGCAACGCTTTGAACTGGTAGCACACGAGTAGTTTTGAAGTATAATCTCCAAAAAGCCACTGCGGTAAAGCTGTAATAACAAAATGTTAAAACTACTAATTAAAAACAAAATTAGTAACAGATTTATTACATGGCTGTAATGTTCCGATTTACATTTTACATTTTAATCATACAAAGACAAACAGGACAAAGAAATAGGGAATGAAGGTAAAATATAAATTCACTTTAATGATATATCAACAAATAAGAATTGGGGAGGGTGGGGGTAGAAAGAAGGGAGAACATAGCTGTGACTTACAAGAAGCTGGGCCTGAGAGGGCGTGTGGTGAAGTATTGTGAATGTTTAACTAAAGACTTGTGGTGTGTGATATGTTGATAAGAGCGAGCCGAGAAAACTGAAAAGGAGAGAGAGGAGGAGAGAGAAAAAGAGAGAGAGAGAGAAGGGGGGGGGGATACAATGGTAATCAAGCCGAGAAAAGAGTGAATGAAATAGATGCATGTGTTTGGGGTAGAGGATTTGTAATGTAATACAGTGGGAGTTCTGTAATATAAATTACGGGTGAACAAAAAGTAGAACTTAATAGAGAGGGAATATGATTGCGGAGAAAGGGGATGCTAGGTACACGTATAGCTGAATTTCCAGTTCAAACCGTGTGGTTCCAGCTCCCCTTTCTAAGCTTCTCCTCTGCCAATATGGTTCTCCACTCCATTATAACAGCAACCGAATAGTTTCTCTCGTATGTTTCCTATTCTATTTCTTAATCTTCATCTAGATTCATTCATTCATTCATTTGCATGTCCCTTGCGGAACTTTGCCTCCCAAACAGCACTCCTGTAGGCCTCTCGGTTGTGAGCAAGATGGCCTGCTGCTGTTGCATCCATTTCCAGATCGTCAACGATGTCTTGCAGCCATCTTCGTCTTGGTCTTCCTCTTTTTCTTTTTCCCATTATGTATCCTTCCAATACGGTCTTCTCTAAATTATCATGACGTTTAATGTGTCCAAAATATTTCAGTTTTCTCTCTTTAATCCTCTTCACTAGCCAGCCTTCTTCAATATTAAGCTCTTGTAGTATAGATATATTTGTTCTTTTTTGTGTCCACGATATTTGGAGAACTCTTCTGTAGCATTTACATTCAAAGGCATTTATGTGTTTCTCAGCTGTTTTGTTAAGTGTCCAGGTCTCACAGGCATATGTTGCGATGGGAAAGATGCACGCCCTTAAAAATCTTATTTTTGTGGTTCTGTCTGCTCCTCTCCACAGATTCTTTATTTGTTTTACTTTCTGAAGAGCGATAGATGTCCTCCTTTTAATTTCCCTCATTGTATCTCCATTATTAGTTAGTAATAAAAGTAATATATATATATTACTTCATCTAGATACGGTTGTTAAAAAAAAAACATTAGACCTGCATTAAAAATGGTAAGAACAAATCGGAGCTCATAATTGGCCTCACCCGTCCAAAAAACATTCCTGACGCTCTTCAGACTAAAAGAAAACATTTGGCTATCAAAGATGGCCGCCATGAAAATGAATGAGTGGAATTAATCTGTGATGCAATACATTCATAAATAGTTATTACTAAGATGACAGAAATAGGTCCGTGTGTTTACAGACTTATATACGAACTACGAGTCCAGCTAAATAAGCAACATTATGAGCAGAAGAGTAGGATTAAGCAAGAATTTTCCTCATGTCACTAACCGAAGACATGACAGTTCGAGCAGACGGCCGAGCCATGAAAAGCAAACGAACAGAAGAGAAAACACCGCTGAAAGTAGCCAAAGTTCTAGATGTAAATCAGATCTCCAACATACACAGGCACATGCGTCGTCTTCAGAAATACCATTCGAAGATGACGTAAACGTCAGAACAGAATGTGGGTCCAATGAAGAACCATATGATTCTAAAAATTCACAATACACGCTACTGGCTTTGCCAGATGATGTGTTGTATGTGATCTTAGCTTACCTCCAGCCCAAAGACCTCTGTCGGTTAAGTTGTGTTTGCCAACGGTTTCACGATCTGACATCAAAAGACTCAGTCTGGGTGCATCATGCCAAAAGGATTGGTGTTGTAAAGCAGTTTTCTAACTGGTAAAGAATGCAGTATTTACATTTATTTCTGGATAATCCACCATCTTACAGTCAGTTACATGTTAGGACTTTTAAGAGAAGTTTTTTTAAAAAATTGTTAGTGAATTATTAAAAATAAAAGAATTTAGTTTTCTGTGTAGATAAACCACGGTTACTTGGTTACGTTTCTTGCACTTGCCTCTACTTCTGAGTTTTCATATATAACTTGCAACTTTAACATTCCATATCCTAGGGGCACAGCGTTAACTTGCAGCTTTAACATTCCATATCCTAGGGGCACAGAGTTAACTTGCAGCTTTAACATTCCATATCCTAGGGGCACAGCGTTAACTTGCAGCTTTAACATTCCATATCCTAGGGGCACAGAGTTAACTTGCAGCTTTAACATTCCATATCCTAGGGGCACAGCGTTAACTTGCAGCTTTAACATTCCATATCCTAGTGCCTCTATTTCTTCTATTGTTATATTATCAGGCCCAGTCGCTTTTCCTTTCTTCATGTGTTTGATGGCATCTATGATTTCATCTTCAAGTATTGGCGGTCCATCACAGTTTTCAGTATCTGGTGTTAATTCTGGTCTTTCTCCTCCATATAGCTCACCGATATACTCTGTCCACCTGTCCACAAAACATTCCGGACGCTCTTCAGACTAAAAGAAAACATTTGGCTATCAAAGATGGCCGCCATGAAAATGAATGAGTGGAATTAATCTGTGATGCAATACATTCATAAATAGTTATTACTAAGATGACAGAAATAGGTCCGTGTGTTTACAGACTTATATACGAACTACGAGTCCAGCTAAATAAGCAAAATTATGAGCAGAAGAGTAGGATTAAGCAAGAATTTTCCTCATGTCACTAACCGAAGACATGACAGTTCGAGCAGACGGCCGAGCCATGAAAAGCAAACGAACAGAAGAGAAAACACCGCTGAAAGTAGCCAAAGTTCTAGATGTAAATCAGATCTCCAACATACACAAGCACATGCGTCGTCTTCAGAAATACCATTCGAAGATGACGTAAACGTCAGAACAGAATGTGGGTCCAATGAAGAACCATATGATTCTAAAAATTCACAATACACGCTACTGGCTTTGCCAGATGATGTGTTGTATGTGATCTTAGCTTACCTCCAGCCCAAAGACCTCTGTCGGTTAAGTTGTGTTTGCCAACGGTTTCACGATCTGACATCAAAAGACTCAGTCTGGGTGCATCATGCCAAAAGGATTGGTGTTGTAAAGCAGTTTTCTAACTGGTAAAGAATGCAGTATTTACATTTATTTCTGGATAATCCACCATCTTACAGTCAGTTACATGTTAGGACTTTTAAGAGAAGTTTTTAAAAAATTTGTTAGTGAATTATTAAAAATAAAAGAATTTAGTTTTCTGTGTAGATAAACCACGGTTACTTGGTTACGTTTCTTGCACTTGCCTCTACTTCTGAGTTTTCATATATAACTTGCAACTTTAACATTCCATATCCTAGGTGCACAGAGTTAACTTGCAACTTTAACATTCCATGTCCTAGGGGCACAGAGTTAACTTGCAACTTTAACATTCCATATCCTAGGGGCACAGTTAACTTGCAACTTTAACATTCCATATCCTAGGGGCACAGAGTTAACTTGCAGCTTTAACATTCCATATCCTAGGGGCACAGAGTTAACTTGCAACTTTAACATTCCATATCCTAGGGGCACAGAGTTAACTTGCAGCTTTAACATTCCATATCCTAGGGGCACAGAGTTAACTTGCAGCTTTAACATTCCATATCCTAGGGGCACAGAGTTAACTTGCAGCTTTAACATTCCATATCCTAGGGGCACAGAGTTAACTTGCAGCTTTAACATTCCATATCCTAGGGGCACAGAGTTAACTTGCAGCTTTAACATTCCATATCCTAGGGGCACAGAGTTAACTTGCAGCTTTAACATTCCATGTCCTAGGGACACAGGGTTAGCACAGTTAATTGAGAGTAGCCATCTCAGAGACACAGGACATGAGTTGTAAAACATTTTGAACTTGCTCTAGTCAGTCTGGTAGTAACCTGACAGTGTTAGGGAAATTGATTTAAAAAATAAAGAGTGTCGACCCACAGGGAGAAGCACATTAAAGTACACTGCACACGTGGATGTCAGTACATCAACAGGATATTCATGAAAAAGGAAGTCATATTTCTAAAACAATCTACAAAAGTGCTCGATAAAGTATAATTCCCGTTTCCATGCCATTAAGGCATATAGGGGATATGGTGTTACACATGTATGTTCATTACTTTCAGCACATGAAAGTGTGATGTAGTCAGTATCATGCCTGGCCACTTTTACCTTCTCAGGTTTCTCTGGTACCCATGGTGGGTGAACCATGGGGCCGTTTTTGGTGTGTACCAGAAAAAATCCAACTATGGGAACTTGAACCCGGTACTACCAGATTAGTAGACTGAGCACCCAGCCACTCAGCTAACCAGGCCACCAAGATATATATATATATATATATATATATATATATATATATATATATATATATATATATAAAACCTTGTATAAATTTTGGATCTTTGTACCAGGTTAGGTACTAGAAATGTTATGTTACTGTATAAATATTGAGGAAATATACTAGACTTATGTGTTTGTCCTTATTGTTGTAGTTCCCCTTGCTCAGCAAAGGAATTATGTCGGGTGGCAGCAAACTGGAAACTTGGTCGATTTAAAGAAGGCTTTGCTGTTAAGATTAGGCACAGGTAAGTGATGTAAATAGATGAATGTAAAAATTTGCAACAGGGCTGTGTAACATATGCGAGGAATTTATGAGGTAAAAATAAATATAGATATGTAATTTTCATCATAACAGAGTCTATATGGGTCACAAACATGATTGTGCTGACCTACAGATCTTGTGTTTGTTGCTCTTCATGAGCTAAGCTCTCTGTTATCTTCTTTCTTAACCATTCTCTGCTTCTCTTGCCATTTATCTTTCCTGTTGTTAGTGTTTAACATTTTCAACCTTCTCATCACACATATAAATGGAGTTGATTGTATTCAGATAACTGAGTTAAATTTGTTGCTTTTTGTCAAATGTTCGTCATTATTTATGTGTGCAGTCCAAAAACTCATAAAATTTATCTCATAAATCTTATATTTGTTTCCTCCAGTGACCTTTACCTTGGTGTAGATGAGAGATTGCCTTGTTTTTTAGTTCAGGCTGTTGTTCCCTTGCCTGCAAGGTCACATATCTAGAGCGAGCCTCTTTAGAGTTTTTTTTTAAGTTCAAGTGATTCTGATGCTTGATAGGTCTTATCTCTAGAGTTTGTTAAGTTCAAGTGATTCTGATGCCTGCTGGGTCACATCTCTAGAGCCTCTTTAGAGTTTTTTTAAATTCAAGTGATTCTGATGCCTGCTGTCACTCCCTTTTACTCCCCCAATTGAATTTCCTATGACCCCAGATCCACCTCTTATATGTAAACATACATATAATATTGTAACATGGCCATAATTGTGATGTATACATACATATAATATTGTAAACATGTCCATAATTGATAGTTTTAAGAAGTAACTAAAACTGTAGGAAGAAGACAATTAACATTTATTGGACAAAGTATGAGAATGAGAGGATTTGAAAAGTATCATAATCCTAACACCAGAGAAAAAATGAATGAGAAGTGCCAGAGGAAGACCCTAAGAGAAGATAATAATGAGTCTGATATAATGGAAAGATAAAAATTCACCAAAAGAACTGATGGAAGATATCAGAGATGACCAGTTTGAATCTATAGAGAGGCAGGATTGCACATATCTATCTGTACATCAACTGATGATGATTAAAGTGGTGTTTGTGATAGATAAATTATGAAAAGCTGGTCATACATGTGGTAGTTAGAGATCTAAGGTGTGGGTTATCTATGGTAAACATTTTTATCCTCATGTTGTACTCCCGTCAAGTGTTTTACTACCAATCTGTGATAGTTGTGCCAGCAGTTACATGAGTAGTGAGTTTGCTTTATAATGATCTCAGTATTGGATTTGTTGATCATGAAACAATTCTTGTACATTAATTGAAGGCTTATGCCATGGATCTGCAAGAATGATGACAGGCTGTGGTTCTCTATAGGCAGCAGTATTCGCTGCTTCCAGCCTCACACTAACGGTCATCTACAGGAAGACAAAGACATGTGCTTGCATGGTTTGGATGAAGATGTCAGCAGGTTTGTGGTCAAGAAGGAAACGGTTGTCAGTGGTTGCAGGTAATAAATCAAAAACCGGCTTTTTTTATGCTAAATATAGTTGTGTTTATTTTTGGCAACTGCTCCTTCTAGAATGTGTGGCAGTATCTGTGTAAGAATGTATGTAATAAGATGGTCATCTTCTTTCAACATTCTCAGACATGCAGCGGTCTACCTTAGGTTGGTCTAGACTGGTGTTGGTAATGGCCATGTGTGTCTTCTTTGGGTCAGTCCTGAAACAGAAGCTGGGCTGCCACGCTTCCATTGCTACAGACACACTTACTAGATTAAGCAAGAATTGATTGAAAACTTTGAGGTGTGTGGGAGATAAAGCTTGAGGTTAAAGATGGTGTTGGAGAAGTTTTTGGCATTTATCATCTTATCTTGTATCTTATCTTATATCCTTCCCGTGCCATTAAACGTCACATAGGGCTCGCAAGACAGTTCGCCAAGTTTTCCTGTTTTTGGCGAGTCTTTCAACCTCATCAAAGGATTTTATGCCTACTAAACTGACCTCTCTTAATAATGTCCTCTTTAGAGTTTCACGTGGTCAGCCTCTTTTTCTTTGGCCTGTTGTGTTCCACTTGATAACTTGTTTTGGGATTCTCTGACTGTTTCTTTTCATCATGTGACCAGAATATATCCATCTCCTTTTTCCTGATCACCCATGAGACTGGTTGTTGTTCAGTCATCTGCCTTATCTCTGCGTTGTTCTTGAAACTCACATTCGTCATAGCAGAATAATTAGTTCAGTCTTCTCATGGCTAGGCATTTGCTCATGCTACTAAGGTTCAAGGTTCCATTCTTTAGTCATTCTATTTTGGAAGCAAAGATGAAATGGTGGCATGGCTGGTGAAACCTGCAAAACCCAGAATTTAGAAAGATTCTTCATTATTATTAAGGCTGAATGTTAGGTGGTGCTTCAGATGGTGATGATAGGAGTGAAGTCTGCAGAGTAACAGACCATCATAATAATTATATCATGTATTTAGTAGCTTTATTGTATCACTGAAAATGTGGCTAATAGGTTGAGCAGAAAAATTTTGTCATTTTAAAATGTTCTCATTCTCAGTGTATTTACTGCTCCTTGTACTAAACTGAAAGTTGAATGATGAAGGGCATGATTCATACGAGCATGTGTGACCAGTTCTTCACACTTTGAGCATAAAATTCATTTCTTTGTTCCTTCTTGGATTCACTTTGGGTACCAAAGAAAGCTGCTATGACCTTTCCTTATTTAAAATGATGCTTGGCCTTCAGAGTTGTCAGCAGTAAAGAGCACACGTTTATGGTTCTTGTGAGACTGAGTAAGAAATTTCCTGCCCTACTGAGTTAGTCTCCGTGAAATATAGTATGTGCTGAAAACTTAAAATTTGTTGTTGTCAGAAATTTGCCAGCATCAGATATTTATCTTTTAGAAATACCTTCAGTTTTTACCTTAATTTGTCAAATCTTCATTTGTTGTAGAACTTTAGATCATCTCTTTTACGCAATATGAAAATAAAGTAAAATGATATATCCTACAGTGATATAATGTGTGATGGAATTGTTATTTGTGACAGAGATGGAAGTGTATGCTGCTGGGATGTGTGGGGGAATCCTTTATTTTGCTACAAACAAGTTCACAGAAGTGATACACAGTGCGTGGACTTCACCGACTCTGTTGTTATTTCTGGCTCAAGGGACACAACTTGTAAAGTGAGAATCTTATATGAGTACCACTTTCCTTTTGCTGTGGCACAGTTATGTTTGATGAGGTGTTTTTGTGGGGGGGGTTTTTTTTCATTGTTATGAATTTTCATGAGTATTATTCATATTTTTTACACATTTAAAATAATTTGTTCCTCTGCTTTTGAAAATTAAGTTCTCACTTTTTTTTTTTTAAAAAGTATTTTTACTTCAGTGAGTAATTTTTATTATATCTAAGAAACAGAATCCACCAGCATGCAGTATTAAATTAAAAGGAATTATTCTAAAGCAGGTGCAGAAATTCAAATACCTTGCAGCAGTAATAACTTCAGATGGGATATGCAGAACAGAAATTAAGAACAGAATAGGCCAAGCAAAGACTGCATTTCAGAGAATGAGAAACATATTAGCTAACACATCTTTATCAATGAATGTTAGAAAACGAGTCCTAAAATGCTATATTGAAACTATTTTGTTATATGGAAGTGAATCATGGACAATAGGCAAGTCTGCACAAAAATCATTGGAAGCAGCAGAAATGTGGTTTATTAGAAGAATGTTGCGAACCCCCTGGACAGCAAAAATAACTAATGAAGAATGTAGGAGAAGAGCTGGAGAGACAAAAAACCTTTTCAAAAAGATAAGAGAGAGACAGTGTACTTTCATAGGACATGCAATGAGAAGAGGGGGCATTGAAAATATTATAACAACAGGAAAAATAGAAGGAAGAAGATCAAGAGGAAGACCAAGAGAAATGATACTGGACAGTCTGACGGGATGGTGTGAGAGGAGATCACCAACTGAACTGATGGCCTGCATGAAGGATCGTGTACTCTGGAGAAGCATAATAGCCAACGCCTGTCGGCACGGCACATGATGATGATGATTATGAGTAATTTTACTTGTGTGTTTTCTATCATTTTTGGGAACATACAGATTGCCATATTTTTCTGATAATTACTAGATTAGGGATCATTTCTAAAGGTTAGCCTTTTGGCTAAGATCATAAGATCAAAGTGTATTTCTGCGCTCTGTAGTATCTACACTTTGATCGTTATTTTGGAATGAACGAGATGCACGAGGCCTACCCTGCACATTGAATGCCGGGAGTAAGGTCCACATCTCGTTAAGGGTGAACCCGGTTTGCAGTACCACCGGGTCACGGCCTGTTGTTTTCATCGTCTTAAAAAAAAAAAATTGTATTTACTAGATTATAGTAGTTTAAACTATGTATTCTGCTCTGTGTAACAGAGAATGAACCTAGGAAGTGCTTCATTAGGTGTTTATAAACTGATGTCTTTAATTGAAGACATTTTTAAGGGGTAAAGATGCTATCTGACTTGGCAGTCAGCCACTGATGGCTGACATGCTGGTGTTAGAACTAACAAACAAAAGCTGACCCGTCCCACCTCTCTGCTGCTATCCCTAGTAACAGGCCTAGCCTGACTGGGGGGGGGGGCAGGGGTCACTGTAGGCCCCATGCTTTTAGCTGCACCATGGGAATGAAAAAAATAGCCACCATAACTCGGTTCCAGACCAGCATAGTGGTGTGCCTCAACATCTTCACCACACTGACTGCAGAGAACATCAGCTTACAGTTCTAGAGACATAGAATAAGAATATCTGCAAGAATGCCATGTGTGAAAAAAAACAAAAAACTCTGATGTTTACGTTGTTAATCGGGTTGTGTTACATTACATTCTGAAGTTCCTTTGTATGGTTGTAACAGATTTTATTTCTTGATTCAGCCCCCCCCCCCCCCCCACTCAATTCTGAAGTTCCTTTGTATGGTTGTAACAGATTTTATTTCTTGATTCAGCCCCCCCCCTCCCCCCCCCACCCCACCCCCTACTCAATTCTGAAGTTTCTTTGCATAGTCATAAGGGATTTCACTTCTTAAATCACAGACACTACACCTCTTTCTGTAACAGTGCCATGACTGATTGGTGCAATCTTTTTTTTTTGTAATTATCTTTCTATTCCACATTTGCTGCCACCTGCTGCAACTGTTTGTGGCTGACATTTGACAAGCGAATGTTTTCTTTAACACCCCTCAAGGATCTGTGTTGAAATATATAAGAAAAACACAAGTTGTTTTATGTATGCACTATAAAGTTTGTATCTGAAGCTTTGCTCCTATCTTTTAAAGATTTATTTCTGTTGCTTATATAAGAAAAGTTCTGATATGACTGTGGTTCTCTGCTTGTAGATTTTACCAATGGAACCCCCTGCAGACAGTGACAATTTGGTGCTTCATACTTTTGAAACTGGGGAAAGAGTCTGGTCTCTTAAGATTTCTCCATGTGAAAGGTCAGCCCCTAAGATCCTTGTCACTTTATGCTTATGTTTTGTGCCACTCAGCAAGTCAGTAATCCTGTCAGTCATTTGCTGTGAATAATTTATAAAATGAATGGGTGAATGAATGAATGAATAAATTGTCTTTATTTTTAAAGGGTAAAGAATTGGGTACACAGGCCTGTGAGAGAGACTGAGAGATTGACTGATTCAGCCTTATTTGGAAAGGGTGAAGAATTATAAAGAGAAATAGAGAGAGGGAGAGAGAGAGATAATGTATCATTCAGTCTTTAGTTTCAGTTCTGTAAACAGTTTCAAAATCAACATCTGATTCTTGCAAGAGTGGCTCTGTCACTTTTCTCCTGCTGGTTCTCACCACATGTCCAAGTAATGTTAACAGCTTGTTCCTTGTAGTTTTAACATTTGTTTTGTGAAAGTTCTCTGAGAATTTCATTCGTGTTTTTCCAGCCAACCAAAATATGTAAGAGGTTTTGATAATCTTTTCAGGTTTTTTGCTGCTGGGCTTGCCGGGTGCCTTGATGACCCTCCTGTCACCTTGTGGGACTTGGAAAGGTCAGCTTAACCATCTCTCCACTGTTAGCTGCAGCTGTGTGTGTGTCTGACGCAAGAAAATGTGTTGGCAAAAATTACAGCATAAAATTATAGCCATATACTGCAGCAAAACATTCTTAAAACTTCAGTTTTTGAGAGTTTAGATAGTTCTGTTGTCTGTGTTCATGATTTTCTTCTGTTTTTTTGTTTTTTTTTGTAGCTTGTAGATAGAAGGATGAGTGTAAAACTTTTGTTATTTTAAAAACTAATTATAGTGTTGTAATATTCATATACTGATTGTGTTCAACAGTGTAAAACAGTGAGAGGTATAGGGCAGAATTTTGTGCAAGTTGAAAATTTTTTTTTAAAAATTGCTTTTTTGTTTCTCTAACAGATTGATGTGTGGTTTAGTCTAGTTTTTAAATTTAAAAAAAATTCTGCTTCAGGTAAATCAGTTGGTAAGACATCCTGAAACTTCTTGTCCTATAAATTCACAAGGACTGCACTGTCTATTCAGTCAGGTTTTAGAATCACAAGGACTGCACTGTCTATTCAGTCAGGTTTTAGAATCACAAGGACCAGCACTGCCTGTTTAGTCAGATTTTAGAATCACAAGGACCAGCACTGCCTGTTTAGTCAGATTTTAGAATCACAAGGACCAGCACTGCCTGTTTAGTCAGATTTTAGAATCACAAGGACCAGCACTGCCTGTTTAGTCAGATTTTAGAGTCACAAGGACCAGCACTGCCTGTTTAGTCAGATTTTAGAATCACAAGGACCAGCACTGTCTGTTTAATCAGATTTTAGAATCACAAGGACCAGCACTGTCTGTTTAGTCAGATTTTAGAATCACAAGTTTAGTCAGTTTATGGGATCACCTGTCTGACCTCCTATTGCCCTCTACAGACATAGCTTTCTCTGACTCTGTATGCTGATTGTTCATGAAATGGTTTATTGTGTAAACATCTTTGTCATCCATGTTCTGTTTTGTGATATCTTTATAATCTATAAAACTTCACAATATAATTTATGAAAAAATATGTTTCATGTCAGTATTTATATTGTAACTGTTTAATTACTGAAAACAAAATTGCACACATCTCAAACTTTATGACAAGTAATAGGAATTTGGGTACATGGTTTACTTATTATTAAAACAGCCATGATATGAGGGGAAGTCACTAAGTAACTCACAAATTGAAATATTTTATCAGTGGCAGTTATCAGGCAGTATTTAAATATATCCTTAGATATTACCATCATACAACTTTATAATAGTTGTATGTAGGGGGCGCTGGGAGTTACGTGCACACGCACAAAGCAATAACAAAATGGCTACCAAACTGTTAGTGTGTACCAAAGAAGAATAGAGAAGTGTAGTGCGATTTTTGTGGGCTAAAGGAAATTCAGTTGAGGACATTCATAAGGAAATGATTACAGTTTATGCTGAAAAGTGTTTATCTCGTAAAGCGGTCTATAACTGGGTAAAAGAATTTTCTCGGGGACGCACCGAAATTGTTGACAAAGTCCAACTTGGCTGTCCTGTTCAGATTGCAACAAAAGCGACTGTGCAACGTGTGAATGAGATTATCAGAGCTGATAGACAAGTAACGATAGACAGTGTAGCAAGTACAATCGGATGTTCACATGGCTTAGCCTACAGAATAATGCATGAGCAATTGAATTTTATGAAAGTTTACTCGTGTTGGGTACCCAGAGATCTGAATGATGAACACAAAATGAACCAATTTGGTTTGTCATTGCAGCATCTCTGTCATTACATATATGAAAGTGAAGACATGCTCCAAAGGATTATTACTGGAGACGAATCTTGGGTGCACCACTACCAACCCGATTCAAAACGTGCCTCAGTGCAGTGGAAACACCCGTCATCGCCATGTGCAAAAAAATTCAAGATTACGCCTTCTGTGGGGAAGGTTATGCTGACAGTATTCTGGGATTATCAAGGAGTGTTGTTAACCAAGTTCCAGAAGTATGGTGACAGTGTGATTTCTGTATCGTACTGTGAAGTTCTGTCAATGCTATGGGATGCAGTTTGAAGAAAACGTCCTGGTCTGCTGGCTAGAGGTGTGCTTCTCCTTCATGACAATGCCAGACCACATACGGCTCGGTTAACCCAAGAGAAAATTAGTCAGTTGGGTTGGGAAGTTCTTGAACATCCACCCTATAGTCCTGACTTAGCTCCAAGTGATTTTCACCTGTTTGGTCCATTGAAAAACCACCTTGGCGGGAGAAGATTCTCGAGTGATGAAGAGGTGAAAACATAAATAAAAAAATGGTTCAGAAATCGGACTCCCGATTTTTATGCCATGGGTATTGCACCACTGATTACACGATGGGACAAATGTATCAGTGCTGGTGGCGATTATGTTGAAAAATGGGGAATAATGTAGGTTCAAAAATTAAAAGGTTTCAAATTACTGTCACATTTAGTTTTTCTGTAACAGGCATTTGTGAGTTACTTGATGACTTCCTCTCATATTTTAGCTTAGATCTTCAGAAATGGAGAACATATGCACAGAAAAATGAAGAATCTATCATGGACTAGCTTATTTATCTTAGATGACATATGCCTTCAGCACAGCACCATTTACAAGCTCTTATATGCAGTTACTCAAACACAAAACCAACAGTATCTTATTTCCTGTTTTGTTATATTCAGTGGAGAATGCATATGTCATCTGAGCGTAAATCATCGCCGTGGTGCAGGAGTTTTAGATCTTAAGTTTGAGTCACCGTATGAACTGCTGACTTGTGGATACGATACATTCATCAGACTGTGGGATCTACGCACACAGACTTGGTTAGTATGTTATATCATCATCATCTTGTGCTGTCATCCCCAGGAAGGTTGGACACAAACCATCTTCAAACTGGCTGTGTTTTATATCTTGATATGATGATACCTGATGAAACTGCTTTCTGCCAGCATCTTAAATTTACCTACTTATCTACACTGATATTTCTCTTGTGCCATCATTTTTTTTTTCCTCTTACTTTCTGGCCTTTTGTTTTTCTGCATCAACTATTTCTCTTACTGAGGTTTATAATATTTTAAATATAAAATCTTTTGAATTCAAGTTTGTGTTTCATATGTACCCTCTCACAAGATATGAAGTAATATGAACAAATCAGTGTTTTTAGTAAACTGTTGCTAAGGATAACAAAGTGTTACTAAAATACTACTTATCAGCACCAAAATGAAGCTCATAGCAATCATTTGGACATTTTATTTTTTGCTCAGATTTAAGATTTTCTAGAATCACTGAGCAACCCAGGATGTTATGCTGCCAGGTTGAGAGAGGCAAATTTTTTTGTCATTTTTCATAAGTTCAGGTGGATGCTGGACAGTTTTTCACCTTCAGTATGTGATATTTTAGGGTACTTGAGTGGCTTAGTGGTTAGTGCACTAGTGTCTTATGGCAAAGGTCGGTGGTTAAATCTTGTTTGAGGCACCAAAGTCACCCAGTGTAGAAATGGGTCTAGAGCTAGGGAACAATAAATGGCCAGGCGTGATGCTGACCACATCATCCTCTGTGCTGATAAGGTCAAGAAAAATGTGGACACTGACAGCATAAAACAGGTCAGATTCTTCTTTTATTCTGATAATCAGCATTTGTTAAGATTCCATTTATTAACGATAGAAGTGTTCCACGATGCAGATCAGAATAACAGAGGGCTAGAATTAAGGTTTATTATAGCCACTTTCAAAACCCAAAAGAGAAGGATAAATATGGATGTCATTCAGTGTTATGCACCAACAAATGAAAGCAGTGATGGTACTAAGGAGGAATTCTATGAGAGATTGCTGGGTATTGTGCAGAGTCGTCCAGAGCGGAACATGGTTATCGCCATGGGTGATTTCAATGCGAAGATCGGAAGTGACAACAGGGGATACGATGATATCATGGGGCAGCAAGGATTGGGTGTAATGAGTGACAACGGAGAGAGATTTGCTGACTTTTGTGCCACAAGCAATGTGGTCATTGGAGGGAGTTTCTTCCATCATAAAAGGATACACAAGGTTACATGGGTTTCTCCGGATCAGGTAACAGAGAATCAGATCGACCATATATGCATTGGGAAGAAATACAGAAGATCTCTTCAGGATGTGAGGGGCAAAAGAGGAGCCGATGTTGCATCAGACCACCATCTAATTGTGGCCAGATTGAAGTTAAAACTAAAGAGGACTGGGATAGGAGGCAACAGTAGACAACGCCAGAGATACAACACCACAGTTCTAAAAGATAGAACTAAGCAGGAAGAATTAAAGATCGCACTCGCCAATAAGTTTCAGATTCTACAAGATCTACCAGAAGAAGAGTCAGTTGATATGAGATGGCAAGGAGTGAAAGAAGCATTTATCTCATCATGTCAAGAAGTGCTTGGCCCCAGGAAGCTGTGCCACAAGGAGTGGATCTCTGCAGAATCCATAAGGAGAATAGAGGAGAGAAAGAAGAAAAAAGCAGCACTCAACAACAGCCGCACAAGAGCCAGAAAATTATTGTACAAGAAGAGTATAGGGAAGCATGTAGGAAAACAAAGAGGAGCATCAGGACAGACAAAAGGAACTACATAGAAACACTGGCAACAGAGGCAGAAGGAGCTGCCCGGCAGGGGAGTATACAAGATCTATACTCCACAATTAAGAAGATGACTGGAAATTATAGTGTGCCGATGAGGCCAGTGAAAGACAAGAACGGAAAAACAATACCCAGTGACTGGGGACAGAGAGACAGATGGATGCAGCACTTTGAAGAATTGTTGAATAGACCAGTCCCTCATAACCCACCGAATATTGAACCAGCTGATAGAGATCTACGAATAGATTGTGGTATACCAACAAGGGAAGAGATTTGTAAAGCCATACGACAGCTGAAGCATGGCAAGGCAGTAGGACCTGATAACATCCTGGCAGAAGCACTGAAAACAGATATTGAGACAAGCGTAGACATTCTTCACCCCCTCTTCAGGAAGATCTGGGAAGAGGAGCAAGTGCCTACAGAGTGGAAAGAAGGTTACCTTGTCAAGATACCAAAGAAAGGGGACTTGAGCTCCTGCTCCAACTACAGAGGTATAACACTGCTATCAATACCAGGAAAGGTACTCAACCGAGTTCTTCTAAATAGGATAAAGGACGCGGTAGATCCACAACTCAGGGACCAACAAGCAGGATTCCGGAAGAACAGATCCTGTACAGACCAAACAGCAACATTACGTATCATCGTAAAACAATCACTGGAGTGGAACTCACCCCTCTATGTCAGTTTTATTGACTATGAGAAGGCTTTCGACAACGTCGACAGACAGACCCTATGGAAGCTGTTGAGACACTACGGAGTACCGGAGAAGATTACCACCATCATTAAAAACTCCTATGAAGGGATGACATGTAGGGTAATCCATGGACAACAACTAACAGATGCCTTTCAAGTTAACACCGGAGTGAGACAGGGATGCCTGCTGTCACCATTTCTATTTATCCTGGCCATAGACTGGATTATGAGAAAATCAACAGAAAATAGGAGAAATGGTATTCAGTGGACGCTCTGGACTCAACTTGACAACCTAGACTTTGCTGACGACCTGGCACTTCTCTCCCAGACTAAGCAACAGATGCAAGAGAAAACCATATTAGTGGCAGAAAATTCCTCAAGACTAGGCCTTACCATCCACAAGGGCAAGAGTAAAGTTCTTAGAGTAAATGAGGTCAACGAAATGCCCATTATATTGGAAGGAGAGGAACTGGAAGAGGTGGAAAAGTTTACGTATCTGGGAAGTGTGATAGACAAGCAGGGAGGAACAGAAGCTGATGTAAAAGCAAGAATGGGCAAGGCAAGAGTAAAATTCCATCAGATGAAGAAAATATGGGGAACTTCAGCCTTGTCAATTAAATTGAAGATCAAAGTATTTAACACCATGATAAAGCCCATTCTGCTATACGGTTCAGAAACTTGGAGAACTACTGTTACGATCATGAAACGAATCCAGACATTTATTAACACATGCCTTAGAAGGATTCTACAAATACGATGGCCAGATACCATAAGTAACCAAGAACTGCAGCAGCGAACAGGCCAGCAACCAGTGGAAGATGACATCCTACGAAGAAGATGGGAATGGATCGGACACACCCTACGGAAATCCACATCCAGCACAACAAGGCAAGCCCTAACATGGAACCCACAGGGTAAAAGGAGGAGAGGGAGACCAAGGAACTCCTGGCGCCGAAGTCTGGACACGGACATCAAAATAATGAACCAGACATGGAGACAGTTGGAAAGAGTGGCCCAGGACCGAACTGCCTGGCGAGCTCTTGTTGGCGGCCTATGCTGCACGATGGGTCAGAGGCATAGATAGATAGATAGAATAGAATTAAGGTGAACAGATCACTTTAAAATTTTACATTTTAAATTAACGTCACCAAGAATATTTACCTTTCTCTGACTATTTACAGGAAGCATGACCTTTAGCTTTGTAGGGATGTGTTTATAATTTAGAAAATGACAGAGGGAATGAAGAAATTGAGAAAAAACACAAATGGCAGAAAGTTTGAAAGTAAGATAAATATAAATGAAAAACATACAACATCCACTATTTTGGCATCAGCCATTTTTTCAAGGAGGTAACGCTAAAAGTTATGAATGAAAAACTGCAGCAAAATGAGTGGGGCTAAGACAAGAGAGTAGAGCATGAGCAGCAGAAAGTAGGTGAAAATCTAAAGAAGAAAGGAAGCTGAATTTATTGTTAATTCCAGCTGGTTGGAGACATTCAGCTTGGAAAATAAGGCGCTGTTCTAAATCCTTCCGAGATTGTTCATCAGAAGAACAGGAGCAGATTGCACTAACAGAGATGTCCCATTTTCCTTGGTGGTTTCTTTGACCAAAGTGTTTTGCTACAGGTGTTCTTCCCCTCTTGGAAATGTTAAGATGTGTGTGTGTGTGTGAATATATATATATATATTAGATAGAATGTGTATGTTACAACATTTTACCTGTCCAGGTGAGATTTATTATAATATTGTCCAGATGAAAGTTATGGTTTTCTTTTTTTACGTGTCATGAATTTATATGGAGTACTATTGAAATAATGTAGGATTGAAATTGTGGTTAATTTTAAAATATACTAGCTGATTACCCATTGTTGCTCGGGAATTTATTAATTATTCATGCTGTGGAGTGGATTTGAGAGTGCCATGTTTCCCCCATGGACATCCTTATGTTGCTTGCTCAAGGGGGTGTTTACCCAAGAAATTATTTATTCTTGCTCCTGGAGGTGAAACTAAAAATGTTGTATATAATCAAATTTTGAGTTAAATTAATATTATAGTGAATTTGTGAAAGACTTTACTCTGTAATATGTAAAATGCCTCTGTGACTTGTTGATCGTGATGAGAACATAAGTCTCGCTGGAAATTGCAATCTTTTAAAGTTAAAACGGAGATCCATTGGAATGAGTAGTATCCATGGGATGAAAACTGTTTCACCCTCTCCTTGACCTGTTAAGATAGTCACTTCAACTACATTGCTCAACATCCTCTTTACACACAGCCTTGCGCTGTTGCACAGTTTTGGCAAGTCGAGATTCCGTAGTAAAATAATTGGAGATCCCACCCTAATTTTCACCCCTTCTCACCCCCCATGCGGATGGGAGCTGAACTTGGACGTAAATGGCATTGGGAGTGTCACTATTCATCTCAGCAACCCCAAAAACTATGGATTCAACACTAATATTGGTCATTTTTGATTATTTTTACATGTCACCCCCGTCCCATGCACCCCTAGGGGCGCTAGGAATGTGTTTCCCCCAGAGTATTTTCCTCCAGATTGTAAGTCATATGTGTACCAAGTCTCATTGAAATTGCTCCAGGCGTTCCAGAGTTATGCTGGGACATACATACACACATCCATTTATATATATATATATATATATAAATATTTCCTGTCATTAATTCCATTATAGGAATAAATGTTCCCAATTCATCTGTGTTATCTTAGTTTGATATAAATAGTTACCTTTATTCTGTTTAACTTCATGTTTTATAGGAATAAAAAATATAAGTATAATCTTATTATAGGCATAAATATTTCCTTTTCATTTTTGTTATTTTGAATATAGAAATAAATATTCCCCAATTTTCTTTAAAACATAAGCTAGAAATAAAAATGTTCACTTCTTTCGGTGTTATCCTAATTTAAAAACAAATATTTCTGTATTGTAGTGTTATCCAATGGGAAGAGCCACATGATTCTGCTCTGTACTGCATTGAGTCTGACGGCTACAATACTATAGTTGCTGGAACTGCCAGGCATGGAATGGTGCGCCTCTGGGACAAGAGACAAATGGAACCAGTGCAGGTACTGAACAGTATTTGTGTTATGAACAAGAACATAATGGAAGTTTGATTCTGTGCAGAAAAAAAAAAAAATCAGTAAGGACTTACATTAGAGCACTAGATGAATGAAGAAGTGTGAGGAGCTGATGATGGTGTGAAGTATTCATAGTCATGAATAAAGTTCAAAGATCCCAGTACTGCATGTGGTTAACATAATTGTTCTTCACAAAGGATGCCAGCAGGACCAAAAGAAAGGTAGCAGTAGCATTAACTTTTTTTCTTGCATAACCAGGTTAAATAATTTTAAAGAAATTTTTTTAAAAATTAACTGCATCTATCTTTTCCTTTTAAATTACTGCCATGTTTTCACGTATAAAATGTACACATGCATATAATAACACACAATAATTAGTGTATAAGTATACAACTATACATGAAGCACTGCAGTAAAGCTGTAATACCAGAATGTACGAACTAGGAAAAAAAGTAGGAACAGCTTTATTACTTAACGACTACAAAGTTGTGACGTTTCGGCGTGAGCCTTAGTCATACAAAAACATACAGTACAAAGAAATAGAGAGAGGAGATAAAGTATAAATTCACATGAATGCTATATTTAAAAAAAAAAAAAATTAAATAGAGCACTTAGCCGTAACTTGTAAGAAGATGTGGCTTGTCCAACAATGTGTGTCAGAAATGAGCATGGTAGAGTGTAGAGACTGTTTAAATGGAGACCTGTGGTGCGTGGTCAGTGGGTTGTAACTTAATATAAATTTGAGTTGGTCACCCTATTTGAATCCAAGAACAACTTCTGGGTCAAACACTGTCTTAGCAAACCTGAAAATGGTTTACAGAATGGTTCTAAAAGAAGTCTAAAGTTGAATGAAATCATAAGCCATGGAGGAAACTAACCCCTTCTGGGTCCAGACAGACGATGTTTGTCCTGTCCAGTCCATATTCAGAAATACAGCTCATTTTTCAATGAGTGATAATATATCTTTGACACAGTTTTATCATGTTTGATGTTACTCAAAAGTCTCGATCAGTTCTGTGATATTTAAATGAATTTGTTTCATTTTCTGATATGTGCCTTCTGCATTCTTGTGTGTTTTATTGTTATTATGTGTGTGCATTGAAAAGCAGCCTGGCCAACCCATGTCCAGAAATACAGTAGACCTATCTTTCAGCAGGTGATAATATACTTTCAGTGCCAGAAGGGAATCACTTGTTTATCGTCTTTGAGGTTATTCAACAAACACACACAAAAAAACTTTACAGAACTCAGAAGTGATTGAACCTAGAAGGGAAACACATTCACATTGTTTACTCAGGCCATAAAACTGTTGCATGGTTCAAGTGCCTGGTCCTTCAGTTGTAATTCTTCACTGATCCGTGTGTTTTCTGTATTCTTTAAGTTGAGTTTTTAGAAAACTTTTTGTACTTTGATAGAACAGTGCGTGTATTGTTAACCTTTGAAAACTAGTAGACGGAGCAAGCTAGATATGAGAGAAGGAAAAATATTAAGAGGATGGCCATGCAGCAAAACTATGGCCTTAAAATAATTTTAAAAAGGGGGACCCTATTAGCATGAAAAAACTAATTACAGAACAAAAACAAACTACAGAAACACTATTATTAAGGTACAGAAATGAAAAAAAAATAAATAAATCATGAACCATAGCCTTTGTTAATGAATGACAATAAGGTAAAAATTTACAAGTGTAGCCAGGCAGCTACAAATAAAGAATCTGTGGAGAGGTGCAGACAGAACTACAAAAATAAGATTTTTAAGACCATGCATCTTTCCCATCGCAACATATGCCTGTGAGACCTGGACACTTAACAAAACAGCTGAGAAACACATAAATGCCTTTGAATGTAAATGGTACAGAAGAGTTCTCCAAATATCTTGGACATGCAAATGAATGAATGAATGCCAAGCAGCTGCTTGTCCTGTTGGATGTCTAAAGTGCTTTGTATTCTATTTTTCAGAGGCTAACCGTACACTTTGCTCTGTTGCTTTACTCTGTGCAAGCCTTGTTTTTATTTGAAAAATTTCCCTCCTTTAGTTGTTTTCTTTGTAAATTTTTACCTTATTGTTATTCATTGACAAAGGCTATGGTCCATGATTTTTTTTTCATTTCTGTACCTTAATAATAGTGTTTCTGTAGTTTGTTTTTGTTCTATAATCAGTTTTTTTTTCATGCTGTCTAACAGGGTCCCCCTTTTTTTATTGTTTTAAGGCCAGAGTTTTGCTGCTTGAAAAAACTGTATAATGTAAACAAATGCACAATGGGTCCTGCAGTTTGTAAAAACAATGTATAGATGCATGTTATATGCATAGTAGATAAGAATCTCACGGTTTAATGTCCTTATCAGCAGCCAAGTTCCAAGTTTTTTTTTCCCACATGTACTATGTTGAGTCAAAAGTCATGTTTTTGTAGTGAATGTCACTGCTGTACAAAAACAACTTCTCGAGCCAGCTTCTTTGGACAGCTGCCTCTGCCACCTGGCCTAGATGGAGCCTTGGGTACCTGCATTGGAGTACCGCAGGAAAATCCACTTTTTATCCCCAGTGCCAATACTGTAGGGGAAACCTTGTCATGTGAGTTTGCCAACAGCTGGCAGTAGATGTCAGCATGGTCTCTGCATTTGCTGGGGAGTGATGTCAGTAGGGACTTGTCAAGGCAGCCTGCTGCTGAAGCAGAGCTCGTGCGAATGCCGAATGATGGTGCTTTGAGAAGGGCCCGGCTGAGCTGACAGGCACCAAGAACTGGGATTACTTTAAACAACTTGGTGCAGGGCTTCATCACTGGTGGTTGAGGCGCGTCTCAACATGAGCTTGTCTTTGATGTCAGTGTCTCCAGAGTTGAACCTTTGGAACCTCATCCTTGCAGTGCTGTCATCAATTGTCCCTTCCTCTTCCAAACTGCAGATTTCATTGGCAGCTAGAGAGGCATTCAGCCCTTTCTTCCAATGTTTTAGGAGGACATTAACAGCAACAATGCTGTCTGCCGTATTTCCTTCTGCTGATAACTTATTTCATGATTCATTGCCATGAAATGAATATGCACGTCACTGTGACTTAGCACATCATATAAGAAACTTTGACCGAAATTAGAGTATTGAAAAACCTGACAAATTTTTGACTCATTGTAATATATATCTGTTGTTTTGTCATTTCTATTGTCCTTGACAAAGGCATATGGCCAAAATATAGGATTGTTTTCCTTCTTGTTCCTTTTAATGTCTTCTACTGTCATTTCAGCACCCAAGCGAATATATTTTAAAAAAAATTTTTTTTTTGTCTTTATGTTAATATAACATACGTTTCATATCAGGTGTATTACAGCAAAAGCAGGAACAGCCCAGTGTACTCTCTAGCTATGGATTATGGGCATCTGTATCTTGCACTTGATGTGGGCCTCAATGTTATGGATTTCTCTTTCAGAGAACCTGCCACTTCAACAACTGCAAGTGGCAGCTCCATGGACTTTGCCAAGACACATTCATTCAGGTGATAAATATTAAATGTATCAGGTACCCTGATGTACTAAATTGCTGTAAATATCAGATTTGATGAAAATGCTATTATTTATTACAAACAACCATTACCCCCCCCCCCCCCCCAAAAAAAAAATTTGTAAATTTCTGAAAAAGATCCCGAAAAGTACTTTCAGCATTTGCTTGTATGGGAGTACATATATTGTGTTCTGAAAATAAAATTTCAGTATTTTTATTTATGTAAGTTTTTTTTAATGCTGTAAACTTGGAGCTATTGTTTCATAATGTGGAACTTTTAGATACGAATTTCTTTTTAATTGTTAAACAATACCATGATGCATATTCTTCTCAGACATTATTAACTTTTATACTTTTGGAACAATCGATTCATCCCCATACAACTCCTGTTGGCCACCTCTGTTTCTCAACATTCACCAAGGTAAAAACACATGGGATTTTAGCAAGGAGAAAAAATGAATAGCTTTAGTACATTATTGAGCAGATTTAGACTGATCAGAAAAAGAAAGGCATTGCCTGAAATTTGCAGACCTACTGGATGCAGGAAAGTCATAGACTCTCTCAGATGTTCTGGTTACAGGAAAGTCATAGACTCTTTCAGATGTTCTGGTTACAGGATAGTCATAGACTCTTTCAGATGTTCTGGTTACAGGAAAGTCATAGATACTTTCTGATATACTGGATGCAGGAAGGTCACACTTTTAGCCCAGTAAATACAACTTTTGAATGTAAAACTGCAAACTAATTATATCCCTAGTACTGCAAACAGGACGTTCATGACAGCCGTTGTCATGGATACAGGCACCATGGGTGCACTTTACAGTGGCATACTTAAAGACCCATAGTGCACCCAAAGTTGTTCTCTCTTCCTGGAACTGTGAGTGGGATGTTTTTTGCGACTGTTGCAGTGAAGAATGCTGAGATACAAGTATTATATTGAATGGGGAGTAGATAGAGAGGCTATTTTTTACAGACCTGGGGTGAAGCTAAAGAGAAGGGATATGGATACAGCCTCTTTAGCAGACTCCAGAGGTTGCAGGGATTTTGGTGATCCATGCGCTGTTAGCCAAGTTGAATCTTACTATGGGCACCAGAGAGAGGTGGGACACTTGACACCAGTAATCAGCTGTGGGTTGCTGACTGTCAGCATCTTTATCCCTACTAGGTACAAAAAAGTGAGTTCTAGGTACAAAAAAGTGAGTTTCTCAGTGGTCTCATCCAGCATGTTAGCCAAGGCTGAGCTGAGTTTCTTGAAGCTTGAGTTCACCTGTCCTGGTAGCCAAGTCATCCATGCAGCAGTTTTCTTTGCCCCCAAATCAAGTAATATTGTGAAACAAAATCTGAGAATTTAAAAAAGTTTTTACGGTAAGATGTGAACCACACAATGTTGTGGAAGCTTACTGTGTTGAAGCTACATTCTCTTCAGCCACAGAACTATCAACATTTTAAAGGAAACAAATAATATAAACAATGCAACATGAAAAGACTTAGTTTCAGCATTTTACTTTTCAAATATAATTCTACACAATGAAATTTCTGCTCTTACAGAGAAAATAAGAGACTCTTATTTAAGAAAAAAAAAATAAGTAAAGTACTTTACTAGTGATCTGGAAATATACTGCTTGTGGCAACTAATGTGAGCTGACAATAGGATGAAAAGGTGATATGTAATGTGTAAGCTGGCTGAGTGGTTAGGTGTTTGGTTTACTAATCCGGTGGTACTGAGTTCAAGTACCAGCCTCTAAAAGTATATACCACAGAAATCTGGGAAGGTAAATGTGGCCGTGTGTTGATACTGATCACATAACACTTTCACGTGCTGAAGATCATGGAAAATACGGACCTAACACCATATCCCCAATATGCCTTAATGGCATGGAAAGGGGAATAAAAGAAAATGTGTAAGATGACAGCAGGGTGAAAAAATGGTGACATGTAATACATAAGCTGGCAATAGGATGAAACATAAAGAAATATAAACTGACAATAAACTGAAAAAGCTGGAATGTTCTATATAAGCTGACAGTATGATGGAAAAAAAATGGCATGTTTGTAAGCTGATGATAAGATTTAAAAAAAAAAAAAAATAATAATAATGACGTTATAAAAGTAGACAATAAAATGTGAAAGTGGCATATTTACTAACAATAAAAGGGACTGCAAGAAGTTAAACTCTTGTTTGTTCTGTTCCTGACAAGCCAAAAAATGAAGGACTGGATGAACATAAGTTAACACGGTCACCTTTCACCACCTTCTGTTAATTCCGCCGACTTCCAAGTGGATGTTTCTTTTCAGATGATCAATGACAGAGAAATGAGGGATGATATATTACAATGACTGTGTGTTGAAGAGTTGCAAATTCTCACTTGCAACTATCAATCACACTTTTTATCTATAGTATAATTAAGAGTTGCAAATTCTTGTGCACGTATCAATTCTGACACTTGGCCATTTACACTGACACATTTCTAAAATTTCTGCAAAAAACATTAAAACAATTCGGCAGGATTGCAGGTAACAAGACTAGTCTTTTTTTTTTTTCTTACTGTAAAAACTACATGTGACTGCTTTCACATTTCTTCCTGTTTCTGACAAACTTAATCTAAAACTGTAGACTCCTCTAGTCATTTCTGAAGTATGTTGGAGGCAAAACCAGTCTTGTCATGTGAGTGAGTCACCTTTGAGGCAAAACCAGTCTTGTCATGTGAGTGAGTCACCTCTGAGGCAAAACCAGTCTTGTCATGTGAGTGAGTCACCTCTGAGGCAAGACCAGTCTTGTCATGTGAGTGAGTCACCTCTGAGGCAAAACCAGTATATCGTGTGAGTGAGTCACCTCTGGGGCAAAACCAGTCTATCGTGTGAGTGAGTCACCTTTGAGGCAAAACCAGTCTTGTCATGTGAGTGAGTCACCTTTGAGATAAAACCAGTCATATGAGTGACTGACCATTAAAGCAAATCCAGTCTTCATGTGAGTGATTCACCTTTGAGGCAAAGCCAATCTATCATGTGCGTAATCCACCTTCAAAGTAAAGCCAATCTTCTTTACGTACATTCTGCTGGATGTTCCTTGAAAAAATGCCTTTCACTCCTATCATGATGAAACATTGTTACCAGTGCTGTATTGCGACTTCTGCTATATGTCCACATAAAACATTCTGCGGTCTGCTCTTCCAGGGTGTTGGGTTTAAAAATGCTGAACTAAATCTTCAAGCAGGCTTTCTAAGATTGAAGGTAATGAAAAACTGTCTAAAAGTTATCACAAATATCCACAAACTTTCATCACAAATCATCCCTGTGAGTCTCTTTAACCAGCACTTGAATTGTAGAGTAGATATGTGAGAAGAAATCATCGGAGCCTTCACTGCTCTCATCATGAGCTAGCTGCTGATATTCTGACATGAGAGCTTGTAGTTTAGGCCGTGCTGGGGAGAATTCATCTCTGCAGATGTTGATTAGTGCTAGCATGGCTGAAACAACCTTTTCCACACTGTCATGGCCAGATGGTGCATGCAGCAGTGATGTCAGATGACCACACCATCCACTTTTTGACAGACTCTCCAAAAGACCAACCCTGAAATGTTTTGGAACACAGACAAGCTCTTTTACTTCAAAATATAATATTTAACTTACTAAAAAAAATTTTTTTAAAAAGATCAGAACTACTTAGATTAACCAATTTTGTTTTGTTTTTTTTTTATTTAACCAACGATTACCCGGATATTTTCAACATTAACTGAACAGGATGTTCAATATAAAAAGCACAAGATTAAATTATCTCCTTTCTTTCTGTCAGCCACATGCACTGTTAACACTTATGTATCAGCCACATGCACTGTTAACACTTAAGTATCAGCCACATGCACTGTTAACACTTACGTATCAGCCACATGCACTGTTAACACTTAAGTATTAAATAACTGCATTTTTTATCCTGACTTTATTCAGGTTTTTGGAGATTCAAAACTTAAAACTAAGCTAAACATGGCCATCACGTCATTTCCCAACTTAAAAAAGAAAAAACATGGTGACTGTGTGGTCTTGGAAATTTTGGTTTAGCAGTCAAGTTTAACTTCCTACTTTATGACAAATATAGGCAATTATACTTTTCACACTAGTGACCTAGTATCTCTGCCTGGATGTGGTAAATACCAGGTTCCTGTCTGACATGCCAGACACATCTTTCTTTGGAGTCTGGAAGCTCAGCCAGTATCACTTGGGCATAAGCAAACCGAAACAGACTGAAAGCAACAGAGATGTGGCTTTGGAGAGAAAGATGCAGCAAATACCTTTCTGACCACAAATTACATGTTACAGAACATCAAAAATCAAAACCATGATGAAAAGGCAATAAACTTCCTTGGACATGTGAGAAGACAGAAGTTGCAGAACCTGACGAACACTGGAAAGCTATCATTTATTTATTTTTTTTAAAATGTTCCAGGTAAAATGTAAGTAGATATAAGATTTCAAAGTGGAAACAAGGAAGATTTTGATAAATATCTGAACAGGCTGATCAAGTGGAACAGAATGAGAAAAAAGACAACAGAAATACCAAGGACCTCGCAACATGGAGATGGATTACAGGCGAATGAAGCTGATGAAGTGAAGGAAAACGAGAGGAAACTTACTCTTTATACTGCTGAGTCCTCTGTGCTTGGACTGAGCCCTCTGGTGCAGCTTGTTGAACATTAAAGTTCTGAAAATATAGTTTTATTATACAACATTACTGTCATACACTGAACACAAGGGAAACAACAATTCTAATAATACACATCAAGTGTTGAAACCCTAGTATGATGTGCTACTGCTGTTATAGTTAGCAAAACAATATGGTGGTATAATGCTATAATCTATGCTAAATAATATGTCTTCTAAGACACAAGTTCAAGCATAACTATTCTTGAGAACTACAACAGTGGTTTCCCGTTGCCTTCTGTCGGTTTGTGTACGGACTCTCTGCTAGCCTTTGGACTCCCTGTCCTACCCGCAAGGCAGGGGGAGCTGAATTGGAAAATAACTGGAAAATATCAACCTATAAAAAAAGGGGTGCGACAAAGATGTGTACTATCTCCTGACCTTTTTTCTCTGTATAGCAAGAATATTCTAAGAACAACCATCACAGAACCAGGCATAAAAACTGGAGGATACAATATTAACAACCTTCGGTATGCTGACGACACAGTACTGATAGCTGAGAACCAACAAGACCTGCAAAATCTCTTGGATAAAGTCGCCAAAGAAAGTGAACAGAAAGGCCTTACTTTGAACATCAAAAAGACAGAGACTATGGTTAGAAACAGAATCCACCAGCATGCAGTATTAAATTAAACGGAACTATTCTAAAGCAGGTGCAGAAATTCAAATACCTTGAAGCAGTAATAACTTCAGATGGGAAATGCAGAACAGAAATTAGGAACAGAATAGGCCAAGCAAAGACTGCATTTCAGAGAATGAGAAACATATTAGCTAACACATCTTTATCAATGAATGTTAGAAAACGAGTCCTAAAATGCTATATTGAACCTATCTTGTTATATGGAAGTGAATCATGGACAATAGGCAAGTCTGCACAAAAATCATTGGAAGCAGCAGAAATGTGGTTTATTAGAAGAATGTTGCGAATCCCCGGACAGCAAAAATAACTAATGAAGAGTGTATGAGAAGAACTGGAGAGACAAAAAACCTTTTCAAAAAGATAAGAGAGAGACTATGTACTTTCATAGGACATGCAATGAGAAGAGAGGGCATTGAAAATATTATAACAACAGGAAAAATAGAAGGAAGAAGATCAAGAGGAAGACCAGGAGAAATGATACTGGACAGTCTGACGGGATGGTGTGAGAGGAGATCACCAACTGAACTGATGGCCTGCATGAAGGATCATGTACTCTGGAGAAACATAATAGTCAACGCCAGTCGGCACGGCACCTGATGATGATGAAGACACAAGTGTATTTTTCAGTCTATTTACATATACATTCAGCAAACAGAAAACAATGAGGCTTGTGCATAGTAAAGTGACAGAGAACAGCACTGTATAATTAGCCTTGAGATATAGTAGACCAGTGGCTCCCAACCTTTTCAGAGGGTGCAACCCTAAACCAGCGGTAGTACATGCCTGTGACCCAAGAAAGAGATTTTGAAAATATGAATTTCGGCAAAAATTAACTAATGCTGTTTGACAACCTTTCACATAGCGGAACTCTGCCACTCTGGTTATTACTCTTGATATTTTGCTTTGAAAACATAAAGCCGATGTTGGGAACCACTGTAACAGACAGACACTTTATGAACAGGTGCGAGACAACAAAAAAAAACCAAAATATAAAATTAATGTGTGAATGATGTGACTCGAACCACTGACTCTGGTAGGACAAGCGACCATCCAGCCATGAAAGGACAATGTGCAATCAACTAGGAAGTGGCCAGTATGTCAGTGTGCAATCTCTTAAAGCCAGGCCAGTGCTTTTCCTACTTAAGTCCATGGCTCAAGTCAAAGCTATTCTCTTTACTAGTTTTTTTCTCTCATGTATAGAATACTGTCTATTTTTCAAGGCTAATCAAACGTAATGTAATCTAACTAGCCGCCATTAAAAACAAACTACTTAACCTATTGTGAAGCATGACGTGAGTGACTTTCAAGCTCTGAATGTGCCGGTGTGGCAGTTAATGTAATGACATTTTCCTGGCGATGTGATGTTTGCTTTAAATTTGGCATGCAACATGTGCAAATCTTTTCTTCATTTATGAACCTTATTAAGAAAAATCGCATGATTTTTAAATTTGCCACACACATTAGGCAAGTTTAAGCAAGTAAAAGGCCATCATCTGGCTGTTAAATGTTTTTGTCACGCTCTGATTGTTGTCACAAAAGTGTCGGTATGCTCAGCAGTGGAATGACAATCTGACACTTTCATTGTGATCATTGTAATGACTATAATGAGGCTGAACCAGCAATTTCAGGCAAAAGCTGCCACAAATGACCATCCCAGGCCTGCTCAACATAGGTTCAAGATCACCAAATGCTATTAATACATCCGCACAACTGTTTTCAAACACCAACTCTGACATAAGCACATACACTTGGTCTTCTACAACAGCATGAAATGCCAATCCTACATTGATGCATGATATGGATGATGGTTGTGACTTCATGACACTGAGTGTGCATTTTGTTTTTTTGCACCAAGAGTAGACAACTGCTTATAAGCCACTTCTAAATTGTGTTATGTTTAAGAGTATAGCCAAGTTTATGTCAGTAAATGGATGGAAAATATGAAATCAGTGTATTAAATCTAATACAACTTTATGGCTCCAAACAAAATAAATAAATAAAGTGATGCATTTTTAATTGCGAATATTATATTAATAAAGAATTCAATGTAATAGTAACATGGCACCATATATTAAAAAACTGAAACACTCCACCACAAGCCTAAATCTATGTAAATCTACTTATACAACACTTCTCTCTCTTGGCAGCCAATCTGAAAACATCTCATTGTCTAGTGAGGATTATGGTTCACTAAGTGTGGTAAGCAGCCTTCAAGAGTTAGGGAATCAAAGTCCCACGTGGGCCATGTTAATGAATGAAGTGTGGTGTTGGTGAACAAAGTAATGGATGGTGTATGTACTCACATATTCAAGCAGCAAGTCTGTCAGCATTGTGACAATTCTGACTTGTAAACTTTCACTCTTGCACCCCACAAACAGCTCAGCCAGGGCAGACAAACCACCAAGCTGGAGAAACTTTTTCTGGGCATACGGGAACTGACGCAGAAGGGCTGAAACGGCAAACACAGCCTTCTTGCGTACAGGCAGTGACGGATCCACAGAGAGTATTTTCACCAACTGCTGAAGTACTCCACTATCTACGGCAGCCACTTGGACTTTAGCATTGCTGTGGAGGTTATAGAAATACATTTATTTTCCAGGTTCATTTCCACTACTTTCTTTTCTCCTGTAAGATATGATTTATTTCCAGTTTTTCGTACAACTCTGAAACAAAACATCTAAACCAGAAGTTTCCAGCCTCAGGTCACAATCAAAATTAGGATGTGCGAGCGATCATCACCCAGGGTAGGGTTGTGAAAAGATATGGAAGAGAAGATAATCATCAAAATTTCTTTAAAATTTACAGAATTTTAGGAAAATCTACTTTGTATTTTCAAGAGGAAATTAACCACTACAGAATGGATGAAATAAACTTTACTTCGTAACAATGGGACCAGTGATATTTTTGTATGTACCTTCTGGATAATAAAGAAAATGACGAAGACAAAGGAATGGATAATAAACTCTTTTATTAAAGCCTAGGTTTTAAAAATATTTTGATGCAACAGAACAAATTACGACTGCAGACACCACATTAATATGGCATATATAAACAATAACTTGCAAGCTTTAATGTTAAAATGGAAGGAGAAATTTTCACTATGGTAAGAAGAATTTATGCTGTTAATTGTCACAGCTATAATTACAACTATGAAGTGCCCATATTTATTTTTCATTCCTTCTCTTGTTTTCTGCTTCTGTTGCCCTGATGAAGGCACAATGTGAATATCATGTTCTTGTGTACTGCCACAAGGGAAATTTTTCCATCCACTATTTCAGTTCTTCATCTCTTTTTACAGCTTACTACTGAGTACATGCACACACTATCTATTAATATTTACATATCTATCTCTCTCTCTGAACCTTAAGTGCCCAGGGCACATGGGGCTTCCACAAGGGTTTTCCACAAATGCCTGTCCTTTGCCTTTTTTTTCCGCTCTTGCCCAGGTGAGCCCTCTATTGCTCAACATCCTCTCTGTTGTTCTTCTCCATGTCTCTTTTGGTATACCCTTACTTCTGTTTCCCTGTGGTGTCCATCTTGGTGCTATTTTTGGTAGTGAGTTGTCAGTCATTCGGAGCACATGTCCCAATCATTGCCAGCATCTTTCCTCAATAATTGCTGTCAGTGGTTTCATCTGCATTTCTGCCAACAGATGATATTTCTTACGGTGTTTGGCCAAAATATTCTTCTAATTCTTCATAAACATTTAGTCTGGAAAGAATTCAAATTGTTTTCTATGGTTTTGGTGATTTTCCAACATTACATATCTATGGACAAACCTTATTCTCAAAGGATGAAGAGTTGGTGATGCAGGCCTGTCCAACATTCTACCCTTAATCACCCAACGTAAGTCTATACATACATATACATACAGTACTGAGCTAGTTCATTACCTCTGCAAAGCAGCACCTAAAGCAAAAGTTGCAGCCTCTCTTACATCTTCCTCAGTGTTGTTCATAAACTTGATTAAGCTCTTCAGCCCTCCGAGATCACAAAATATTCTTGCATTGTCAATCTGAAATCAACACAGCAACAATAACATTACCATGTCTTATCATTCTGTCTACTACTTCATGTGTTTCTCAGAATATTGCTTTATTACTTCATGCATCTTGCCATGCTGCTTTACAACTTCATGTATGGCTAGCTATTATGCATGATGCAGTGATACTTTGTATAAATATAAAAGGCCAATCAACCTTCCCAATGAAAGAATGTTTCAGTACAAACTCTGTATTACAGGCAAGAATTAATGAGAAATAGAAAAGGTGGCAAGCTAGGCAGAACTCATGATATTTAGTCAGAGAAGCTGCATCAATATCATTTTTGGTCATTTTATCAACCCATATGTCGGAGTAATGTTCTAAGTGTACTACTCTATGGAAGTGAATTCTTTCCAGACTAATTGTTTATTAGAATTAGAAGAATGTTTTGGCCAAACACCATAAGAAATAACATCTTGATGGCAGAAATGCAGATGAAGCCACTGACAGCAATTACTGAGGAAAGACACTGGCGATAGTTGGGACATGTACTTCGAATGACTGACAACTCACTACTAAAAATAGCACTAAGATGGACACCACAGTGGAACAGAAGTAAGGGTAGACAAAAAGAGGCATGGAGAAGAACAACAGAAAGGATGTTGAGCAAAAGAAGGCTCGCCTGGGCAAGAGCAGAAAAGAAAGGCAAAGGAAAGGTATTTGAGGAAAACCCTTGTGGAAGCCCCATGTGCCCTGGGCACTTAAGGTTCAGAGAGTCGTCAGACTCAAGCACATACGGTTTTGTGTCAAATCTGAGTGCTCTCTAGCGTCACCAATCTTTTCTCATGTCTCATGGTCAAGTGTGTGACATTAGCTGAAAGTCAATTCTGTGGGATTACTTGAAAGTCAAGTCACAAAGACAAAGTCTTTGACATCTAAAAATTTGCAAGTCTACTTATTACCAGACTTTCAAATTTTTAGCAGTCAAATCTGTGACATTATCTGAAAGTCTAGTCATAAAATCAAGTGTTTAATAATAGTTGAAAGTCAAGTCAGGAGTGCAATATCAATTAATCAAACATCATGTCATAAAATAAAATACATGACACTGGTCAAACATACCTGATGAAGATAATACTCCAAGTCTGTGAGCACAATCTTAAGTCTGTCATGCTGTATATCCTTATTTTTAAGCTCTGCCTCTAGCTCTGTCACAATCTCCCCTTCTGTTTTCACAGACATATTCAACTCTTCCATGTCCTTCTTCAGTTCCTCATAACTGCGAAACTTTTTCTTCACATCTTCCTCATGTTTCTGTCATAAAATAAATACAGGCATGATAAATACTGTTAAACAGAATCACATGTATTGACACAAGTCTACAGACAAAGGCCTCTGTAGAACAAAAGTACAAATTTTTATAAATAGGAAACAATGAGGATTCCGTACAGTACAGTTACTTCACAACAAAAGTAGAAAACTTTGAGTCAATAAATGGATGTGGTTTTCTACTATGAAAAAAATTTCCCATGCAGTTTTAACTCTTTCCGTGCTGGAGGAGGAAACACGGACATGTCTTGGGGTGCGGGAGTAAAAATGCGGGTCTTGTCTGTAAGGGGGTCTAGTTGTAAAATGGAATGGACAACAGTGGTTCCATGTACTTCCGTATACTTAATATGTTTCAAAGTATAGCTAAATGAATGAAAATTTCATAAATGCAGAGTTTTTTAGGAAAAAAGAAGTATTGTGATGTTTTTAGACACTGATTGTGGCCAGCTCACCATCGGCTAGGTCTAGATCCACGCTACTTATCATCTGAGATGTGTAGATCTTCTTGTCAATCTCGTATTGTGACTCCATATTGCATTCTCGCTGAATGAATGTCTGAACTAACCTCCTAACTACTTCTCCAGTCGTCTAAATATGTCTAGATCTACTTAGAAAACATTCAAGAGCGGCGGGGTGGCCATAGACTATGTCCACACCCCTATCTACATCGTCAAAAATTGAAAAATTTCCATGCTTCGCGTCCTTGTTCTCGCTCAGCATCGCTCGTAACTAGGCACGCATTCTCCATTTTGAAAGTGTCACCGGAATCGCGGACGAAATATGTACAATCTAAATGTTACACCGCTTGTTTTAATGAAACAAACAATGTCACTATATCGACCATACGGTAGCTTAGGGACACTTCCGGTGTTGATATATCGACCATACACACGGAAAGAGTTAAAAAAATGTAACGGGCCTAGAACAGTATGTCAAAGGATTATTACCACTACATTTTAAACAGAAAATGCACTGTAAACAACCAACATTTGACAGGAACTATCAGCAAACATACTCTTGGATGGATGCTGCAACATGCAGCAGAGCATATTTGGGGCTGTTCCGAAGGCAGTGAAGCCAGAGTCTGAACTCTGAACTTTGAACAAGCTTATCATCATCATCATCATCCCCACCAACCCTTGGGAGTACAGTCCATGGATATAGTTTCTCCAACCATCCTGTTCTTGAATTTGTTTTCTACTTTCCTCCATGTGTATCCCTCGTCTCTGAACACTTTCATGATTTCCCTTCTCCAAGTAGTTCCGGGCCTTTCTTGATTTCTGTTTCCCTGAGGGTTCCATGTTAGTGCCTACCCTGTTATGCTGGCATTTGGCTTTCTTAGTATGTGGCCAGTCCACCTCCATTTTCTAGATGGGCAGGTTCATTTTCTAGATATGGGTTCATTTTCTAGACAGGCGGGTTCAGAAGTGCTCCAGTCTCCCTGTGAAGGAGGTTCTCAGTCTGGTGCACACGCTCCTCAGCACTGCCAGCAACACAGATAAATGGAAACGGTTGCAGAACTCATGACCCTAAATCCTAGAAGCAGCCTCGATGTCGATTCAAGCATTCTCACTCTTTTTACTGACACTAGTAGCATACCCACTTTTCTGCATTGATTTACAAAACTTCTTTCAGGTTGAAGATCTGTGAATCATAATACCAAGTGGAATATGGATAGAGTTTGTATAAACTAGGAAAAATATAGGAACAGCTTTATTACTTAACGATTACAAAGTTGTGACGTTTCGGTGTGAGCCTTAATCATACAAAAACATACAGGACGAAAAACAGAGAGAGGAGATAAAGTATAGATTAACATGAATACTATTAAAAAAAGAAAAAAAAATTTAAAAAGAATACTTAGCTGTATAGTTATATACTTATACACTAATTATTATGGATATAGGTCTTTTCAATATGTGACATATAAACTGGAGAAACAAATACAGAAACTGCAAAACATACAAAATAATTAATTAAAACAATAATGAAAAGACATGCCATAACAAGTCTGAAAACCTGACAATCACTGGAAAACTCAAGGGTAAAAGAAGTGGAGACTGACATAAAATCATTTAAGCAATTTGACAAAGTGAGACTGGCATAAAATCACCTAAGCAATTTGACAAAGTGACAATGGGAAATGCAAGACAAAGGATCCACGAAAAATGAAGAAGCATGACTGTTTGTACTTACTGACAAAGCCCACATCAATAAATTTTGAATACACATGTTCAGATGCGAATGTCATAAGGATAGAAAAAAACAAATCCTGCCAAAAATGAAAGATGCTAAATTTAAAATTAGTCCAGGTAGGCAAGAAATCGACTTGATTCGAGGCACAGAGGACTGAGCAAGATGAAGAGAGATGACCACCTACACTTATCAGCATAGCACTATGGAGAGAGATGACCACCTACACTTATCAGCATAGCACTATCTGAATCTGAGGCAAAAAATGAAGCAATGCATGTCACCATCAGCACCACTGCCTTCTGAATCTGCAGTTATTAAAAATCCTTACATTATAAATTAGCATATCTTTTCCTTCCAGGGGAAGGGGGGGGGGGGGGGCGCCAAAAACTGAAAATTGCAGGGAAAAGCAATTAATTTGTCCAAAATGAACAAAACAGAAAAAAAGCAAACCTTGTCTGCTGGAGTTTCATCTTTATATTTGAAATCCTTCAAAGCTGCCTTCAGCTCATCTCGTGTGAACCTTTTCTTCTCTGTATTGATAATTCCTTGAGGAAAACGGAGTATGAAAATGTTAGAACATTTGTCATAATTTAACTTGATTATCTGCAACAAAATTAATGCTACCAACTAAAATATTCATTTATTTCAAGCTATTATAAAATATTTACGAGAGAATGAAAAAGTAAAGACAATATGAAAATTACATGGTAACCACAATGGACAGAAGCTGACACAATTCTATAAGTTTTCAAAAGTCACTGCCGACAGGTAATTTGAACAAGAATAGTGCAGTGATCTGCCCTTAGAACAGTTGAAGCCAATGTGAAATAAACATGGACGCTATGCTGTTGACTAACATTCCATGGTGAGAATCCTTTAGGTAGGAGTGAAACTTGTGAAATTCACCACAGCTCAGTAGAGAAGTGAAAATATCGCTACTGAATGAAAAGTTTATGGCTGAGCTGAAAGGTTTCAAGTGGGAAGAACAAAACAGGATCTGATCAGTTATCATTATCACCTACACATACCCACATCAACAGGGTGCAAGTCTTGATCAGAGAAAATCAACAAATTATGTTGTCCACTGTTGCTGCACATCTGAATATCAACTATGGATCAACTTAAAGAGGCTCTATGTGTCTGCAGTTTGCCTGTGACAATGCAGCTAAGGAAGTGATGCAGACCTAAATCTGGGAACAACTGAAAAGCTTATCCTCTCAATGAATAAAAAAGCTATGGGGGATGACATAAAAAGTGCACTGATCTGCCAGAGGAGAGGCAAAATCTTTATCTTGTTTCAAAGATCAGAAAATGACAATTCAAATTTGTGGGGCTTGTCTGGAGGAGAGGGCGGGCTAGAGCACCTAACTGCAGCAGGGAAAATCGAAGGTAGAAGAGACGGAGAGAAGATATTTGATGATCTGGCATCCCGGCACAGAAAATGCTCAGTGACTGTTGAGATGCACATGGGATCGAGGGTTATGGAAGTACATGACATCCTATGCCTCTCAGCTGGGACCTCGAGAGAGAGAGAGAGAGAGTTAATGTGTTATATGTCAGAGGTCACAAAGACATGATGGTGGGTGTACTATCATGGATGTCTGCTCAGTCTAGTAAGCAGCAGTTCTCTGCAAGGTGCTTAAAACTGCCAAAGCAATGATGAGGCATTTACGCTAACATTACCAATCTTCTCTCCAGCATCCCAGCGTTCTACATGTTCTGTGGAGTCTCCATTGATCAGTTTGGCCTCTTTCTTTCCTGTCTGCATATTCATACGAATATGAAGTCCTGGGGGAATTTTCTGACCTGAAGGGAATGAGCAACATTAACCTGAATTAATCCTACAACTGGCAGCACAGATGTGTGTTGCTGACCACAAAAAAACAAAAAAAAACATGGCAGCAAAACATGTACGATTAGAAACTGCCTAGCCAAAAGTGGGCAATGCACCATCAACTATTTTACTGTGTGCATGGCTCAATTTCAATCTGCAAAATGTGTGTAAAACATTTACCAGTCATTTTTAAAGTATTTAAATAAATGTGAGATGCATGAATTATGACTGAAAGAAAGGTAACCATATTGTTACACTTCATGTTGCTAAACTTCATGCATGAACACTGAAAACTGTTTTGTCATGCTGTGATTATAAAAAAAGTGCCAATTTCTAATAATGATTATAAAAAAAGTGCCAATACCTAATAATGATTATAAAAAAATGCCAATGTCTAAAAATGATCATGAGAGAAAACCAATGCTTAAAAGCTACTGTAAGGAAGTGAGAGATAACTAATGACTATGGTAAAACTGATTCTAACAAATAAAGGTAGACACAGGTGTATGGTTCAGCTTTGCAGAAAGATAGAAAGAGCGTGCAGGAACAAGAGTGGCAGAAAGTACGATGAGCACATTATAAATGAAGAACATACAACAATCCAATACTCTGGCAAATGCCTTTTTTCAGAGACCACATATAAAAACAACAACAGTAGATACAAACATTAAAAACAGATAAAAAAAATTAAACACTTAGCTCTTTATGTACCCCCCTTGTAAGAAAGATAGGAATAAAATTGTAAGCAATTCATCCATTTGCTTAATAATGACCAGAAATCTGAGCTACTAAGCTTTAAGGAAGCTCTTGTTTAGAAATGCACCTATGAAATTTTTTTTTTTTTCAAACTGATACAATATTAACAACCTTCGGTATGCTGACGACACAGTACTGATAGCTGAGAACCAACAAGGCCTGCAAAATCTCTTGGATAAAGTCGCCAAAGAAAGTGAACAGAAAGGCCTTACTTTGAACATCAAAAAGACAGAGACTATGGTTATATCTAAGAAACAGAATCCACCAGCATGCAGTATTAAATTAAACGGAACTGTTCTAAAGCAGGTGCAGAAATTCAAATACCTTGGAGCAGTAATAACTTCAGATGGGAAATGCAGAACAGAAATTAGGAACAGAATAGGCCAAGCAAAGACTGCATTTCAGAGAATGAGAAACATATTAGCTAACACATCTTTAGAGTCCTAAAATGAACCTATCTTGTTATATGGAAGTGAATCATGGACAATAGGCAAGTCTGCACAAAAATCATTGGAAGCAGCAGAAATGTGGTTTATTAGAAGAATGTTGCGAATCCCCTGGACAGCAAAAATAACTAATGAAGAATGTAGGAGATGAGCTGGAGAGATAAAAAACCTTGTCAAAAAGATAAGAGAGAGACAATGTACTTTCATAGGACATGCAATGAGAAGAGGGGGCATTGAAAATATTATAACAACAGGAAAAATAGAAGGAAGAAGATCAAGAGGAAGACCAAGAGAAATGATACTGGACAGTCTGATGGGATGGTGTGAGAGGAGATCACCAACTGAACTGATGGCCTGCATGAAGGATCGCGTACTCTGGAGAAGCATAATAGCCAACGCCAATCGGCACGGCACATGATGATGATGATGATTACCATTCATTCGTTGGCTGGAATTCTTCCATGGTCTCATCAATCTCCTCAGTGTCAGATCCATTGTCTTCCACAGTTATAACTCCATCATCTTCAAATAAAAATGATAATTCTGGCAGATTACTAATGTTTTAATACACATTCTACCTTGTTCTTAAGTGTTCAAGTGCCAGGTCTTGTTTCTACCTTGATCTTAAGTGTTTAAGTGCCAGGTTTTGTTTCTACCTTGTTCTTAAGTATTCATGTGTCAGGTTTTGTTTCTACTTTGTTCTTAAGTGTTCAAGTGCCAGGTCTTGTTTCTACCTTGTTCTTAAGTGTTCAAGTGCCAGGTCTTGTTTCTACCTTGTTCTTAAGTGTTCAAGTGCCAGGTTTTGTTAAATCTGAAGTCTTTACCATTAAGAAATCCAGTTTTCTCCAGGATATGGTGGCAACCCTGTGGCTTACAGCAAACAGGAACCTAATATGAAGGATATCCTCATCTCTAGCCATCTTAACCAGGATCTTGTCTTTGTCAGAACTAGAAAGTGCAACAGCCTCTGCTGTGTCACATGCTCTGTAGTTTGTCACGACTAGAAAGTGCAACAGCCTCTGCTGTGTCACATGCTCTGTAGTTTGTCACGACTAGAAAGTGCAACAGCCTCTGCTGTGTCACATGCTCTGTAGTTTGGGAAATGAAATTGATCACTTTTCCCAAAACTATCCTAACACTCTACGAGGGAATCATATGCAAGTCCCACAATGTAATATATGTCAATGTGTTAAAAAAGCACAGGATAAGTTACAATGGACAGACTGGTCTAATATTAGGTGACCGCATGCAGAAACATCTCCCAGCATGCTTCTATGTCAGCCTCTAGTAATTCAATTGCCCCAAACATAGAGGCAAGTCTGATTTTCTAGTAATACCCATTAAACAGTGTCACTCTGATTAAAGAAACTGCTTGCCACTTGAGAACCATTACAGACAGAAATAAGGGACACCAGAACCACATGGTGTGAACATGAAATTCAGCCACACTTAATCCTTTCTTCCTCCACAATCTCCATACTAAGCTCTCCTCTACTTTTTCCTCACCTACAACTGATATTCTAGGACCTTCACTGCACTATATTACAAACCCTCTACCTCAACCACATTCATCTACTCCAGCCACTCTCTTCTTGGTTAGACAACCATTGTATCCCTCACTTTCTTTTCCTCTTTCCATACCGCCTCTTTACTACCAACTAGACTGGCATCGCACCTCACAGATCTCCACTTAAATATTCACAACACTTCACCACATCCATTCCCAAATGCAGCTTCTTGAAAGTCAGAGCTAAGTGCTCTCTTTTTTTCTACTATTTTCTTCACTAGCACTCTCTCAACCCATGACTCGTCATCATCAAATACCAAAATGACAAAGAGTGTAAGATTTTTTTTTCCGTTATTTTGTGCTCTTCAATTATTTTGATGTGTTTTTTTCCTAATGTAATTTGTATACTTGTATTAAACTGAGTGTGTGGGAAGAATGAAAGATGGAATGATGAAGGGCAGAATGTAAGACGGGTCTGCGTGCCCAATTCTTTACCCTTTAAAAATAAAGATTACTAACTCATATATTCCACTCTGCACTCCGATTTGTTCTAGGTCATTGAAGTGAATCTGTATTTTCTATTATTTTTCTATCTCTTTGTTCTTTAAGTTTTTGTATTGTTAAGCTGTAAACTGAAACATTACAACTGGGTGCTTGTTAAGTAATAAAGCTGTTCCTACTTTTGTTTTAAATAGTCTTATATAAAGAATAAAAGATCCCCATTATCTCTTCTTTTTTTTTTTTGGTGCAAGTATTTGATTATTGTGATGAACATAAATTCTTTTTATGCTCATGAAGAAGAACTATGTAAATTTATACTATAAATCAATATAAAGTTAGCATTATCAGCTGCAGCACACTAATACATTAAATTATCACATCACCCGCGGACTTGTCCAAACTGCAAGGATAACGATCATAAACTAACAAATGTACACTTGACTCCTTAACACAAAGTTTCTATAAGAGAACTTCATCGACAGAAATAATCCATACCTTCATCGTTTCCCTTTACCATCACAACACTGAGGGCTCCTGAATCGTTAGGTTCATCTTTTTCCCCGTTCGCTTGTACAGCTTCACTTTTCACGCTCAGGTTATACAAGAAAACACTTGCAATTATCAAAACGCCCAGTATATGGGCAGCTCGCACGCTTTTAACGATGATGCTCATCTTGTTTGTCAGACTAGGTTGTTTTATAGAGTTCACTTGCTTCTCAACTGAGTAACGTATCAATGGCAATTCCTGAGAATTATCACCTCATGAAACGTTAAAGTTCAGTCTTCTTTACAGCATCATTCAGCACAAGACTAATATCATAATCAAACGTATTTACGCTTAACTTTAATAGAAGAATCTTGCATCATTCCAACAAGCAGCGTATTTTAAATTTTACCTGGCACTACCAGAATCATACACGTCAACTTGTTGTCACCACGTGAACTCTTCAAAAACATTAACCATAACTCCGAAACAAATTACAGTATTCGTTCCATTTGTTTCTTTTCTTTCTTTCATTTCAGACATCTTTTCCATAAAAGTAAACTTTGCATTGAATGAAATTAAAATAAAAATAAATTTAAATGACATGATTAATTTTGTAACGTTAGAAAATTAACAAGATTTTAAAAAATCTCTAACAGGTGGTGAATGCTGGAATTTGCGAGCGCTTCTCAGAATTACAGGAACTCAAATCCCACTGATCCCACGAAATACGTTCATATATGACATATAAAACTCAGTATACTAATACGAAATGATCTAGTGCCATATATCAAATCTATTTCCTGTAAAACATTTTTAAAGCTAATTTTCCCTACGTCAGTGGTTCCAAACATTATTAAGTCGTAATCCAGAGTCGAGAGTGGTCAAATCTGGGTCGTGAAAGGATAGCAGGAAAAAATGATTATATAAAAGTTTAAACAACACAGACTTCTGTGGAAATCCTACTACTTTCTGTTTTCAGTCATAGATATTAAAATAACAATCACACCCACTACTACTCGTTGAAATGCTTTTAAAATTAGTTTCTTAGTGTTTTGGAGGTATTTCATAAAAACTTGAAAAATGTTGATTTATTTTAAAAGTGATATAATGCGTAATTTGTGTGATTAGTGGCAAAGTTACACCATGTAAAAGGCATTGAAATAGTATTTTCATAATTTTTCAATTCAATTTTTAAAAATCTTTTTGCCAGGATAGCGACGTGCCATTACATGTCGCTCTCACTGAAAGATTAGGAACCGCTGACTCAAAGCCGCTACAGAGCGAAAAATACTTAGATCAAAGAAGTATGTCATTTTGTTATGTGGCACACGTGAACCAAAGCATTCGATCGCAACTTCCAGTTGTGTGTAGCCGACAAGAAGAAATTGTAAGAGGAAAAGAAAAAGAGAGAGAGAGAGAGAGAGAGAGAGAGAGAGAGAGAGAGAGAGAGAGGTTCTTGAAAACAGATAATTTAGACAGCATTCCCGAGAGCAGAAAAAGATGAGATTAGTTACGGTGTGGAGCCCTGGCTCCGAGTTGTCTCCTTCCACTCGCGGCTGGTGAAGGTTATTTATTAGTAGCTGATTACCCGGCGTTGCTCGGGAATTTATTAATTATTAACTCTTCCCGTACCGCGTAAAAAAACACGGACGTTACGTTGGTACCGATGATGACGTTACATGGCCGAGCGGGTGTTTTCATATAAGGGGGTCCCTTGATAAAATTCATTGTAACAAACAAACTCCTTCATCAACACGTGTGTATCTCATATTAAAATAAGTGGAAATGAAAGAAGATTCCATAAATGAAGTTATTTATCATTTAAAAAAAAACAAAGAATAGAAAAAAAAACAACTGATCTGAAAAGCTGGAACGATTTTTTGGCGCTAAAAATATTTTTTAGGGCTGAGCACTAAAATCAAAGTTTTACATACCTGAAATGTGCCAGAATCCAATGCAGAATGTGTATACCAGAACCGAAACATCGATAATTGCGGATCCTTTTGATATCCAATAAATCTAACAGGTCTACAGTTGTGAAAAACACATTTAGTAAGCTAGGTCTAGTCGGTCAGTATGACCATTCTACCAACCAACCTCGAAAAAAGTAGAAAAATTTACACTCAAATCGATCCACTTCTTCATTTCCTTTCTTTTCCGGCGTGACCGGATGCTAAACTAGCTAAACTTTGGCCTAGAAGAGTTCTGTTTGGCTAAATGAAAAGTTGCATCGAGTTTTCAACGAAACAAATCAGAAGACTTAAAGGGTGGCGTGGGATCCGACGGTAAACTGCAACTGGACTTAAAGGGTGGCGTGGTACGGGATTTGAGATCGCTACGTTTCCCCCACGGACAACCTTATGTTGCTTGCTCAAGGGTGGGTTTACCCAAGAAATTATTTATTCTTGCTCCTGGAGGTGAAACTCTAAATATTGTATATAATCAAGTTTTTAGTTAAATTAATATTATAGTGAATTTGTAAAATATTTTTCTCTATAATGTGTAGACTGCCCCTGTGACTTGTTGATCATGATGGAGAAACTGCAATCCCTTAAATTTAAAAGGGAGATCTGTTTGAATGGGTGGTGTCTGTGGTATAAAAATTGCTTCACCCTCTCCCTTTCCTGTTAAGATAGTCACTTCAACTACATTGCACAGCATCCTCTTTACACAGCCTTGTGCTGTTGCGAAGTTTTGGCGGATCGAGGTTCCATAGTAAAATAATAGATCCTACCCTAATTTTCAACCCCCCCCCCCCCCCCAATGCCGATAGAGACTGAACTTGGACGTAAACGACATCGGGAGTGTTACTATTCATCACAGTGACCCAAAAAAACTATGGATTTGACACTAATATTGGTCGTTGTCGATTAATTTTACATGTCACCCCATTCCCACCCCCACCCCTAGTGGTGTTGTACCCTCCATAGTAAGTTATAACTCATATGTGTGCCAAGTTCGGTTGAAATTGCTCCAGACATTCCAGAGGTATGCTGGAACATACACAAGGTGAAGAGTGAACAAATAAAATTAAAACAAAAAGAGACCATCAAAATTATTTGGACTTGCCATGGGAGGCTAAATGTGCTGCTTTTAGACCAGCACCAATCTATTTCATGATTATCTCCCTTAGACTAGTTTTTTTTTCCTCCATGAATTTAGTGGATAGGACATCCCCCCACCCCTAGGGGTGTCTTATTCCCACATTATTTTTTCCAGACTGTAAGTCATATGTGAAGTTTGGTTGAAATTGCTCCAAGCATTCCAGAGTTATGCTGAAACACACACACATACATACATACATTTTTATATATATATAGATTATTATGATTGATAGAATGGATCTTTTTTTATGCTACATTGCTGGACAGTCCTATCTTTTAGTTTAGATCTTTCTTTTAATCATTTTCTGTTTACATGTTCAATCAGGAAAATCTGACGTAAGCATACCGTTTTTTTTCTGTTCACCTAAATACTAAATGTACATTTTAGTACACAAAAGGAGATTTGTAATATTTTAAAAAATGGTTTCTGGCAAAAGTTTTATCTTTTAAAAACATGTAGTCCCTGCTTTCATTTTCTTTGGACAAAAGTAACAACCCAAAACAAGGACACTAAACATTTCCTCCAAGTCTCTCATCAATCTCAACAAACAAACAAAAAAAAGTGCAATCTGAACTCATTTTACCATCTTCAGACTGCCTACCTAGACAAAATTCTGTTGCGGTTATTTACATGAAACAGTTTTATCTTCCCCTGGATAAGAAATATTTTGAACATACCTAAACCTGGTCCAAATGCTTTTTCAGTTTTTTTTTTTCTCTATTTGTAGTCTTTATTTCCACAAGGGACATGCAAATGAATGAATGAATGAATAAGTCTTTATTTACCCAATTTTTTTTTTTTTTTAGCTGGAAAAAGATGAAAGCTGAAATGCTACGCTGTATTTCTGTTATAGAGGAAAGCTTACCTGTAACTTAGACACTGCTGAGATACTTTTACAGATTTTCTTGAATCATAGATTTACTCACCCACAGAGGCAGAATTTAAAAACACACACATACATGCATATACCCTTAGGCTAGTGAAAGAGCTTATATGAAGGTCTTCTGAAAGCTGGTGAAGACCATTTAACAAAAAAAAAAAAAAAAAATTAAACTTGTAAATCCAGTTACTTTTTCAGTGGAAGCTCTTATAAATTACATTTTTTATTATCAGTTCTTGCACATCCATGTCTACATTCTTCATAATATAGCACAACCTTTGCTCATGAAGGATATAATTACCTATAAACAAATCATTGCTTCTCTCACACTAAGCCTTCTTCATCCAGTGTCAAGCCCAGTATGACCCATTATCTACAGCTCATAACTCTCATTTTGATTACACTAGGAAATATGAGATGAATGCAATTATTTTACTTAGAAAACAAGCAAAACAACATGCAAATAAAGAAAACATTTTTATATTGTACTAAACAAGCATTAAACAGCATCAAATATTTATGTACTCAAAGAAACAAGACCTACTAACCACACAATATTACTGGTGGTTTAAATTCACAGTAAACTCTCATTTTTAAACAAATTCAGTTACATGGTTTTATAGTTGGAGACAGCAATTGTGTCTTCATAAAGACAGTAATTCAGTTTCTAAAACTATGCCATGGAGAATACGTTGATCAGACCATCACAGTTTTACAATGTCACAATCCTCATGTTTCCTACTGTAATGTTTCTGCTAATAAAATAATGGTCTTTCTCCACATTTTCTGCAAAGATCTGTGATTCATCTAATTGTTGTCAACCATAACAAGAATGAAAGTGGCTGAGTCTGTTGTTATGCAGGTTCTCAGACTAGAGATAATGGGTTCTAAGTATACCCCCCAGTCATCTCAGCTGTTAAATTGGGCATTGGGCATACTGTAGTAAGAAAAATTGCCTCGAGATTACTGCATGTTTATGTGCACCCATGCTTCTTCTGTCCACAATCACTGTGCGCCTTTGCCTGCATGGAACAAGTCACTTTATCAAGGGAAAGACCAAAGCACTTTTGGATCTGCCTAGGGTAACTGGAATACTGATCCTGAACAAAAAAACATCAGGCATCACCAAGTAAGCTATAAATACTCCCTTTCAAATGGTTTATTACATAATTACAGAAATAGTGTGTGTGCAGAAGTATTTATGGCTTATTTAGAATCTGATGCAGAATTTTTCTCATCATTATTATCATCATGTGCCATCTCTCCAGTGGAGGCTGAAAGCAGTGGATGTCAAGGTAATCATGTTTCTTTCTATGATGGTGCACCAGACTGATATCTTTGTTTCTTCCTCTCTTGTACTGACCAGTTTATTCTCTGTATATTACAACTGTTCCAAACAGTTCAACTTTTTGAAGGCTGAATCTAAAACAGCAACTGTGATTTATTTGGTACTTACAAGGGGTGATTGATAAGTTCTTGGCATAGGTACAAATACTTGAAACACACAGTTGATATTAGGTGCATTTGTAGATCAGGTTAATGTAAGATTAAACACCAAGTTTCAAGAAATTAACTGCATTCAAGTAGTAAGGGGTGGCAGAAATTGAGAAAATGGATAAAATTTCTCACCGAGCAGTCATTCGCTACTATGTGGCATCAAGGGCTTATCATAGAAGGAGATCATGATGATATGGTGGAGACTCTAGGGGAGAGTGCCTCTTCTTACAGCACAGTTAAGAAATGGACAACTCAATTCAAACATGAAAGAGAGAGTCTAGAAGATGATCCTTGTCCAGGAAGACCAAGAATGGTAACCACTGATGAAACCACTAGCAGAATCCATGACATGATAATGGAGGATCGACGACTACCTGACAGTACATTGCTACTGAGTTGGGCATCTCACAGGAACGTGTTCATGCCATTATTCACAATGATCTTCAAATGACAAAGGTCTCTGCTCGATGGGTCCCGAAACTTCTTGGAGCTGATCACAAACGACAGCTTCTCAACATGTCAAGAGACAATCTTGGCCATTTTTCTGCAGATCCTGAAAGTTTCTTCAGCAATTTGTGACTATGGATGAGACTTTGGTTCATCATTTTCAACCAGAAACCAAAGAACAGTCAAAGCAGTGGAAACATCATGGATCCCCACCTCCAAAGAAATCAAGGGTGGTTCTGTCTGCAAGCAAAGTGATGGCTTTCATTTTTTGGGATTCAAAAGATGTGCTATTAGTAGACTATCTTCAAAAGGGCAGAATGGTCACTGGGGCCTATTACGCTAATCTTGTGAAGCAACTGCAGGTCAAACTGAAGGAAAAGCGTTGAGGGAAAGTGATGAGAGGAGTCATCTTTCATCAAGACAATGCTCCAGTTCACAAGTCAGTGGTGGCAATGGCTGCCATTCATGAATGCGGCTTTCAGCTTCTTGAACATCCTCCTTATTCCCCAGATTTGGCCCCTTCAGACTATTACTTGTTTACCAAACTCAAAAAGGAGCTCAGTGGCTGCAAATTTCCTTCAGATAATGATGTCATTCATGCTGTAGACCACTTTCTACTGGCACAAGATGCTGACTTTTACAAAGAAGGGATCCGTATGCTCCAGGATCACTGGGCTAAGTGCATAAAGTTGCAATGGGACTATGTTGATAAATAACCCAAAAAAGTTGTCCACACACAATCCGTTGTACCTTATGCCAAGAACTTATCAATCACCATTTGTATCACTCTAAAATATTTGGAAAACACTAACATTTCATCTATATGCTACTTTTAGTCAAAGGACAATAAGAAAAAATGATCAATGAATGAACGGTAAATAGTTGCCTTGAAGATTAAAAAATTTTCTGAAATTACGTAATTGTTAGTTTTTCAAACATAAAGAACTTAATGATATAACCTTCTGAGATGTCTGTCATTTAGTTCAAAATAAAATGAAAGGAAGTTTCAGTTTTTGAGATTCAGCTGTAGTAATAGCATAACAATACATAAAAAAAAGTTAAGACATAACAACATAGCAGAAAGCTCAATAGAAGCATAGCTACAACAAAATATAACTAACACTTATAACACAATAGTGTTGTTAACACCAATAACACAATGAACAGGTCAGAGAAGTGAATTTAAAACAGGCTGTAAAATCTAAAAAGAAAACAAATTTCATGTGCAGCAGTTTGGTATTTCATACTAAGTCACTGATTATGTACAAAATGTGATATATACAGTGTGTAAGTATGAACATAAAAAAGAAACATTCACGGAATCTGTCATCATAAAAGTTCTGCTTCCCTTCTGTTTTATGTTTTCATGTTTATACTACATCTGCGCAGGTGCCAGTGTTGTAACTGATAATATTTCTTCCCATTTTATTCACATTCTACTTCTTGTCCTGTTTTCTGTTGCCCCTGAAGAAAGTTATATGTGAAAATATTGGTTGTGTTTACTTCTGCATTTTTGTTACATTGTCTTTTTCTCAATGATTTTAAATTCCTCTATAACACTGCATTATATATGTTCATCTACCTTGAAACTTTGAAGTAATTTTTGAAGTGCAGTCTCTCAACACCTTACCAAGGTACATGCTTTCATTTAAGTACAGGTGATTCAATTTTCTTTACAACTACATCAGTATTTTGCTTCTGTATAAAACCTCAGCAGTTTTTCATGGTTACTTTGTCTCTTTTCTGTTACTTGTTCATTTTTGACAATATCTTACAAGTTAGGGGCAGTCATCAATGTGTTATCTCCACTTGTCTACTTCTTGAAATTTCTCTCATAAAAATTCATTCTTTTGTATTAATTTTCTTATTCCCTGGTACTTAATACAGATAATTTCTGTGCTCAAAACAAGCTGGATAATTATGAAAGACCCTGATCATATCTTAGGTAAGTAAGGCATATTACAATGACTGCAACCAACTTGAATGCAACAAGAGACATTTAATGTTAAGATAATTATGACATATACGCTGAATCTTTGTTTTATGACAATTAATGGGGGGTGAAGATGGTGTCTGATGAGGCAATCAGCGACCCATAGCTGACCAAGACCCTATCCCACCTCTCCATGGTACTCCCAGTAACAGGCCTAGCCTGGCTAACGGGGCAGGGCTCGCCACAGTCCCCACGGTAGTGGAGTCTGGTAAAGAAGAACTGCACAACCCCTGTACTCCAGGACTGAAAAAACAGCCGCCATAACCCACTCCCATATGATGCTGCGCCTCAACATCTCTACAGCATCGGCTGCAAAGAACAACAGCTCACAGTTACAGGGAGTTCGTACAAGTACAAGTAATGACAATTAATGTTGGAAAGTGAGTAAAAAAAAAGAGAGATTTTGGAGGAGAAAGAATAAACTGATACATAAATTCATGATCATTTGGCCAGGTGTGATATTCGACATACCATTCTCTAGTGTGCTCACGCATCAGGGTACTTACACCATATCTTATATATTATCTCAATAGCATGGAACAGATGAAAGAAAATATGGGCACTATCACTATATCCACTATATGCCCAAGTACCAATGAACAGGTCAAATGCAGTATAAGCACTAATACTATAGCTCTCTGTGTGCTTCAGTGGGAAGATGTAGATCAAAGAAAATATATCCTAGATGCCTCGATGGCATAGAACAGATCAAACAAAATAAGGACACAACACCTAACCTCTGTATGTCTCGATAGAATAGAACAAATCAAACAAAACAAGGACACTTAACACCTAATCCCCTATGCTCCTCAGAGATATAAAACAGCATTCTTTTCCATCAGAGTAGTATGGGTGAAACAAGCAGAGAGAACAGCAGAAACAGACCACACAAGCACACACACACAGCACAGATAACTGAACAGAAATGGACACCAGATAGACAAGCAATACCAGACTTACAACTATGTACAAGGTGAGAACTGAAAAAAAAAAAAGATAAATATGAAAAATGTCAAACTTTGGCAATCAGTTTAATATCAAGAACAGACAGAAAGGGCAAAGGTGCATTTATTATGTCCTTGATAAGACAAGTCCTGGATGTGTTTAAAAATATCTCTGGGACTATCTATAAGGAATAGCTTTGAAATTCACATGCCATGATAGCTACACTTTATGTACATCTTGACAATCCATATCATGCTGTCTTCTAAGCAGAGTATCTCTTATTACAGCAGTTATAATGTTTATAACAGCACTAAACAGGCACAATATAATACTGAGCTTATGAGACAGAACAAACAACACAAGTTTGTTTCATGTTTAATTTCCCCCCGCTGCTGCAGTACCACAATCAATAAACTTAAAAGAATTACAGATGTCAGTTGCATTTTTCTTTCTTTCTTTTTTAGGTGTTAAAGTCATCACTCATAATAAAACAGGCTCCACACACAAATGGATGTATTCAACACTGGTCTATCTTTGCTCAAATGTGATATGTATATTATCAGTCTTCTAGACAAAGTACAAAATCAGTCACTATGGATTATCACAGGTGTCATGAGGTCCATACCAGTAGCAGAAATGCAGAAAATGGTGCTAAAAGAACGTAGCGACACAAAGATCATGACCTTGGGAGAGAAATTCCTCAGCTCTGTAAGCCATCCCCTGAAGGAAAGATTCAATAACTTGAAGCAGCTTCATTCATTGGCCCAAGCATATGTGTAACCTTCCAACTGTAGTCACTCCATTATCATCTGTACCAGAGCATACACCATGGAAAGAAGCAGATTATACACAAATAACTATTCAAACTGAAGTGAAAGGTGTGCAGAATGGTGAGATGCAAAGCAGCCTTGTAAGATCAACAGCCACACTTAATGTGCTAGATGACAAATATCCATGTGACACCTGCATACATGTGTATACAATTGGATCTGCACACAATGCCATAAAGATTGGGGGTGGGGGGGGGGGCAGGAGCACACACTGAATATCCAAACAACACCACTGATGAGATTTCCATACCCACTGGAAAATACTGCAACAACTATGACGCAGAAGTTAGGGCAATTATTGATGCAGTTGAAAAACTATCAGACTCCAGAAATGACACATGTCCCATAGTAATTCTCACAGATGCAAGATCAGCACTGGAAGCTCTTCAGTGTAACAAACTACCAGATCCTAAGGATGTCTTGTCAGAAATTGGCTTACAACACAGAGTCACCTTGCAGTGGATTCCCTCCCACTGTGGGATATCAGGCAACGAAAAAGCCAACCGTCTGGCCAAAGGGGGAACTGAAATGGAGCAACAAGACATACTGATCACCTGTAATATATAATAAAGCATGATAAAAACCTATAGGAAGCCACAAACACCACCACATGATGACTATCACATGCTAAACAGAAAGGAACAAGTCACCATTTTCCGTCTCCGAACAGGACACAGCCGACTCTGAAGTCACATGTATATAAAGTTTAAGGTTGGTACTACTGCTCTCTGTACATGTGTCCAAGTGCCCCAAACTGTGGAACATATCCTCCAAAACTGCACCAACTATGAAGACACTGAGAAGCAATTACTGGCCCAGTGAAACCACCAAAGAAGATAAGCTCTGAAGTTCCATACATGAATTACAAAAAACAGTGAAATTTATCCAAGAGACAGGACTGCAGACATAGACAGACAATGCATATGAAGAAGAAGATCAAAATCTACACTAAGAAATTATAGGAATCAATTTTTTAAAAAGTAAAGCCTCTTGTAGTACTTACTGTATAGTTGTTTACAAATGATTTTGGTTCTTTTGGCCGCAGAAGACAGTTCTGGAACAAGTAGATGCTAGTTATTTACGGAGCTGTTCAGTACTGTTTCGTTGGTTAGCCTATGTCATGGCTAATTCTACCAATAACTGATTGAAATAATCAGTAAAAACCGCAAACTATGTTGGTGCTTAAAGGTCCCAATCTATCTGTGCTTGTGTCTTACATAAAGGTTTGGTCTCAATTTCTTTATCAGATGATGCAGTACCTCAATGGATGTTCTATGTAGAATGTACTTTTGTCAATTTATAACTGAGTTTTGTGTTTGATGGAAAAATCACTTACAGATGTCTTAGAATTATCATTGATAATCTGCAGATGGATGCATCAGCAGCAGGGCATCTTGCTCACAACCAAGGGGACTACAGGAGAGCTATTAGGGAGGCAAATTTCTGCAAGGGACATGCAAATGACTGACTGACTGGACGTCTTAGAAATATCCTTGTAATTCAGTTCAGGTATGCCTCATTTCCTCCATCCTTCTAGAGGATCACAATATAGCATTTGCTTGGGAATATGGGTGTTGTCCTTTCATGTTTCATGCGCCACACATCTTATTTATGCTCTTCTTAACACTTCCTGGGCCAAAGACGGGAAAATCCACTTTCTAGTTTCCATGTGTTGTTAACTGAAAGGCGGATATGCCGTTTTCAATGGTTGTCTTATTTAAACTGTTTCTAGCTTGTTATTTAAAGTAATTTTTGGTTGTCTGTATTTTTACTGCAAAGTTAATATAATAAAATACTGTTTTCAATCTTCATAACTTAAAAAAAATAGAAATCTCGCGGTTTTAGCTGTCAGGAACACGTGCGTACAAGATCTCACCAGGTTGACATTTTGTGCAAATGGCGGAGCACGCTTCTCTCTATGACACTGTGATTTACAATGAATTTTGCTCTGATTTTTTTGTCAGACTACCCCAGTGATGACTAAAAATCACTGTTTAATGACTCTAGTAATGAAATTGATGTGTTTCAAAGTGATTTCTGTGACGGCAATTGGATTAAAAATACGATATCTAGGCAAAGCGCTGCTGTGCCAGAAGTGGAAATTCAAGTGACAGTGTGATTGTTATTCAATGTCAGGATATAATGCTCCAACAGTAAGTATTTCACATTTTTCATGTGATATAGTTAGCAGTGATATAGGTGTGTGGAGTAACAATGATTCTACACCAGTTCTTGAAAAATTTATAGGAAATCCTGGTGTTTCAGTGAATGTAAACAAAGCAGACAGCATAGAGGAATTTTCAGTGCAATGTTTGGCCATGATTTTTTAAAACTGTTTTAGACTGTGCACAGACCCAACATATGAACAAACCTACTGCCTTTTTGTCTGAAAATATAACACATTCAGACATGAACAAATTCTTTGGATTGATCATTTTGATGGGCCAGACTAGGAAGCCACACTGGAAAGAGTACTGGACAACAGACCCTCTTCTGTAAACACCAATATTTTCAAAAACAATGAGCAGAGCTAAATTTAAGCATCTTCTGACATTTCTGCATTTCTCTGACAACTCTCAGACATTTCCAGAAACAGGCAGAATTAGCAAAATAAAACCTCTGCTGGATTATTTTTTGCCTAAATTTCAAGAGTTGTATAAACCAAAGCAGCAGCTTTCAACTGATGAAGGAAAGACGAAAGACTTGTCTGCATGATATCAACAATGCACAACAGTGATTGTCTGGAATAGTAAAGGATCATGTCCTGGTGAAGCCTGTGGATGAAGGCACTAAAAAAGCATCATCTAGGAAGTGCAGAGTGTGCTTGGTCAATGAGAAAAAGAGTGAAACAAAATTTGTTTGTAAAAGCTGTCAAGTCCCATTGCATCCAGATAATTGTTTCACAAGATATCACACACTCAAGAAGTACTAGAGGGTCTTGGGAGTCTGTCTATCAACCTGGATTAATTTATCTCAATGGTGAGTAGAGATATGCATGTTTTTCTAAGACCACTCAAAAAAGTTCATTTTTCAGAAAAATGGCTGGAAACTGGGGGTTTTTCAGGGTAAATAACTGTGGTCCACAAAGTGTTAATGTTATCATCATGAGTTGCTGTGCAGCATGTTGCAACTCCTCGGAGTTAGTTACTTTATCCTCCCACTTTACGTTCACTACAGATGCTCCTTGACACACAAAGGCTAGACTTGATTGAGAAATCATACTTTGAATTTTAATCTTTTCTTGGTCCAGTGATATGTAGTAAAATACTCTCTCTCTCTCTCAAAAGAATGCTCTTGCTTGTTATAGTGAAATATCTAATGAAAGAAGAAAAAAAAACTGTGTGGTCAAAACTTGGATATTTTCCTGAAGAACACTATGCCAGTCAAATCAACAACTGCCAATGTCCCAATGCCTTCTGCTAGCTATTATCACGCCTCATCAGGAAAGAAATTGATGACCCTGTCACCGTAAAACCCCTATCATCCAGCAATTAATGGCATAACAGGGTTACGTTTATCTTTTTTTTTTTAAAATTAAACCAGTTCTACTGACCTTGGTTTTGTCAAGCCAAATTAAACAATAAGTCATCCAATCTTGAGCAGGTTAACACATCACAATGTGATTATCTGAAAAGCATGGTACATGAGGGCAGGAAACAGATTCTTAAGAGAATGGTGGAAAGAGCACAATCTTATCTGATGTCTCTCTTGACTACAAATCTATCAAAAGTGTTCATATCTTTTGGGAATGAAGTAAGCTGCTTGTGTATCACCAGTGGACAGCCAATGCTCTCTAATGATTTACTCAGGTCTGCTCAGTATACTACATGCTATAGTGGTAGCTGTGTGCTAGGCAAGAGTAATTTTTTTTAAGTCAATTTAAGTACCAAGATCATGACATTCAATTATCTTTCCCTGATCATGGGCACATAACTGTGGGAAGAACATACCTTGAGTCATAATATCATTTCATTTTTCTCAATAAACACACTCTGATAATTTATATTAATACTGACAAGCACGTGAGAGTAGTACTGCTTGTAATGGCTTGCATTATCATGCAGAGGCACTAGGTTGGTGCCCCTCCTGCTGTGCTTTAGTCAACTCGACTGCATTACACTTGTGAAAGGAAAGCTTCTATAAAACTGGAAATCTGTGACCAGGGACACGAATATGGATGTCAGTGTATTAAGAAATAAACAGACATTGACATAAAAATCAGCAACATATATACAGAATGACACTCAAGGTCACAGTGAGTGAATGGTAAAAAATACTAACACGATACTGACACAGGAAGTAAGAAATCTACTTTCCTCTTAACTTTTGCAAACACACCTTAAATCCTGGCCAGTCTTCACAATGATTAAATGCTAAATTATATGTGATAAATGATTACACATGATCTTGTCTCTGGTTTATCCATGGTAATGGTTTCGGATAGATGCGTAGCAGTTGGGCAAGAGATGAGGAGAATTAAATGTTAATTTCCGTGAAGTTAAAATTTTTCACTGTGAACATTTTTGGGATTCAGTTTAGATATTCTAAAAACTAGAACAATGATTTTCCAATCTCATTTGTTTTAGTTCTGGCTTCTTGACTGTATGAGGATGAGTCAAAATGTAACTGCAGATCAAGGAATGTAATCAATGAAAAATACAGAAAGACTTTTGACTCTCCCTCAAATCTCTTCATATATTTTTTTTTTCAATGGTTACACCCTTTGATTTGCAGCTACATTTTGATTTGTCCTGTAGCCTTGCTTCATTTCATGTTTTCTGTCTACTTATATCAGCATCAGTGTCAACCTGTTGCTTCTTCTGCCACTTTTGTGCCCCATCTACCACTACTATTCTTCAAAATACACCTTAATTTATCTACATTCCACCATAACATTTTAAAACCAAGCTGTCTGGTTATGATAAATTGCAAAAGTATAAAATATTCAAGTAATGGAACCTTGAAAACCTATAATCACCAGAAACAGTTTCTGACAAGATATGTGATACTCAGAAACATTCTACACTCTGCACCAGATAAATGGATTAAAGTAAAAATGGTATCCCTTTTTATCTGCTCTAACAGTAAGCAATACTGCCCGTCTGTCACTGTCAAAAAAAAAAATCCATTCATACGAAATATAAACAAAAAATCAACCACGATAAATTACACGAGTTAAAGAATGTATAAGAAAGAAACACTAGCTCATCTACAAGTTAAAATTTAGCATCAGAGCTAAGTTCTGACCTCATAATTTCTGCAGACAAAGCAGCTGTATAGTACATTATGTTTAAAATTAAAATAATTTTTATCAACTAAATGATGATAACAAAATTATATATTTTTATCAACAAAATTACCTTTGTTCATGCATACTTTCATCTGAAAGAAATTATTCCTAAATCTGGGTTTCTCAAACTAAATCTCCTAGTAGCCCTCTCTTTTAAAAATTAAAATGTTCTCTGCACTCTCACCATTCATTTTATTATAGAAAAACACCCAATTATGCTTCAAGGCCTCTAAAAAGTCAACGAAACCCTCAGATTGGTTACGCATACATCACTAAGAAACTCTGTCCTTATTATTGTAACAGATCCAGATCAAAGAAATCTGTGCCAGCGAACCTCCACTTCATAACAAAGTACTAAATCCCATATTTCCATCAATGACATGTACTATGAGGCAATCTAATAAAAACTAAACTAAATTTATATATCACTACTAAAATAAATATTTTAATATATCAATATATACCTCTGTCCTTATACATTTACAAGGGACATGTCCACTGAACGTAGCAAAATCTGACCCACCCCACAACAAACAAGTCAGGATGATGCCGAATGGCACTTTCATGGAAATGATCTATTTCAGACATTTTCCACAGCATTCCGAGTTTTCCAAGCAGACACTAAAATTATTGACATAAGATGATTTATCACCTGCAGTAATAAAATTTAACCTAATTTATGCTGCAATTCAGAAGAATAAAGTTTTTTTTTAACCCTTTTCTATCCATTTATAAAAAAAAGACAAAAAAACTAGTACCTGCTGCTGAATTCAATTTTTGAACAGCTACATTTGCCAAATTTGTTTCATTTTTAACTTTTCTTGTATTTTGATTGCTATGTGATGATTAAAAATGAACTGATAATGAAAACCAATTTTTTTGCTTGTCTATAATTATGTAATAAAATTTTTTTTTCTAAAATGAGCCGTAAACAAATTTTAACATGAGCTTGGAATGCCAGTGTTATTTTGTGTAAGAAATCTTCTCGGGACAGGAAAAGCTGAACACGGTCTTCTGGAACTTCATCTCCAAAGTACTTTACAGTACCAAAACACACGCTAAATTCATTATTTATAAATGTATCGAGTTTCATCATCTGAAATACAGCAGCAGCCCAGTTCAATGTCATATCCCATTCACTTCTGCTTCAGCCCAATCAACTCCTTAATGCCTCCAATCTGGCTTTCATGTCATCAAGGTCATCATCATCCTCTTCTAGAGCAACAGCAGCAGCAGGAGCACGTGAAGGTCCTGCTGTAGCACCTTCTGTTTCTGTGACTGGCAGAGAATCATCCACTGCAGCAGGAGCTTTGCCAAGTTCACCTGAACACAAGGGATACAATTAACACAAAAATATATGAAGGATTTACTATGGCAATAGTCATTAATTATTTTATGGCCAAATGAATGCTCTGGACACAACTAACATATTACAAGAAATGAAAACTCTAATTTCATTTGTTTTTCTTATTCTCTTGAGCTTTGTACAAAACCCATGGTTTATGCTCGAACTGTTGGTTTACACAGGGCCATTTTTTCCTCTTCTATAGCTATTTTTTTTAACTCTTTCAAAGCTGTACATGATGACTAGTTTAACTCTTTACAGCTCACCAGCCACTGTCATGGAAACATGGTGGGTAAAAAAAAATGGATTGAGAACAATATTACTAGTTTTTAACCTGGGCTTGAAAAGGTTATGTGATATTAACCTCCAAAAATATTATCTTTTTAATGTTACTTATAAAAATATTTTAGATAATATTATAATAGTATCTTGCGGTCAAATTACTGTAACATTAAGTAAATGAAATAATATAAGTATTTAAATAAGAAAGAGAGAACTGCTAAATGAGCCCATGATGCTATAGAAACATCATAAATCTATTACTCTGAGATAGCAATCATTATTAGGTAGAATGTTAGTGATAAATAGAATGATAAAGAGATAATAATTTTATTCAACCTTATTCTTGTCCCCTCTCCAAAAACCCTTCCTCTCCTACCACTACCCTTTCATTAAAAAAAAAAAACAAACCCTATCTAACTTTCAAGAAAAATGTAGATGTAACACTTGTCCGTTTGTTGTCGAGGCCAGCCAGATCTCCTTCCCTAAGTCCACGTTATCAGTACAGGAGGGTTTCACCTGTACTTCACGAAATGTCATTTATGTTATCATGTGCAAATGTTGTGGTTTGAAGTACATAGGGGAAACTGGCTTACGGTTAGGAGATTGATTTCGCCAGCATCTCAATGATATTTCTAAGAGGGCCTGGACACCTGTGGCTAAACATTTTTGCCTTGGCAACCACAGGGGCAAACAGGACATTTCGGTTAGTGCGATCCGCTCTTGTTCCGCAGATGTACGATCTCGGAGGGTCCTGGAACAGCGTCTTATTTTCCAGACTGGCTGTCTCCACCCAGGTGGAATTAACAATGTCTTCAGCTTTCTGTAACTTCTTTATTTTCCACTGGCCTTCTTTATACTCTACTTTCTTTCTCTATGCTACCCCTCCCTACCACCACCCTATTTTCTTCTCTGCCAACATACTGGTCTTGTCCTATTCACCAGTTTCACATTTTCTCCCTGCAGGTACTTATGTTCTTCATTCATTATCTTTCTGCGTCCCCTTTTCCCTCCCCCCCCCCCCCCCCCCCCCCCACCGACACCTCTAGCGGCTATCATGTTTCTATTGCCTTCCCCCCACCCTTTTCTCCCACTTGTTCTCCTCCTCTCTCTCTCCACTTCTTCGTTATGATTGGCTCTATCGGGAATCTTTTGTCTATAGGCAGCGTGGTTTTTCCTCCTCCTTTTTTTCATCCTCCTTCTTCCACACACATTTCTGCTTCCTACATGGAGCAAGACACTTCAGATAAGTTATTCGTATTTGTATTTCATTGTGTTTGTATCCTCGAATAAGGCTCACGCTGAAATATCGGATGTTGTATATTTTTCATTTATACATTCTCATACTTTCTATTCGTTTTTTTCTCACCTTGCTCACTCCCTCCCTCACTTTGTAAAACTGCACCATACACCTCTATCTACCTTATTCAAGAAAAATGAACTCCCCCTAGGCTCTCCCCCCCCCCAAAAAAAAATATCTTATGAATAGTCAAAATCATAAGAGACCAGACGTAATGAGGAAAGACAAAACCTGGCATGTGAGAGTGAAAGCTGATTCAGTTAAGCATTTTTTTTCTACTATTTCTTACCAGCTGTGAGTTCATACAAAACTTTGTCAACCTCTTCGTCAGCTTCCTCATCCAAGTCCTCATCATCAACGGCTTCCATGGTATCATCAAGCATCTCTTCAATGATGCCAGCCTGTTGGTCATAGAATGTAAATGACCAATAAAATTTCTATGACTTATTAAAAACTGGCATAATGTGTGCTGTCAATTACAGATGATTACAATACATCTGAATCATTTTTTTTGTACGCTGATTAATGAAGCAGTCACAAAACCAGTACGCCTTGTTATGTATTATATGAGGCAACAAAGTTTCTCCAATTTTCATGATTTATAGTCAACCATGATTTGCCTAGCTATCAATATTTTGATCCCAATTCCTATATACATTCATTTTTATTTATGTATTAAAAAAAAAAAAATTGTCAAGGTAAATTTACAATCCACCACAAATATTAGACTCCTACCACCTGGATTTGGAATATATGTGCGATTATGAAAGTGAAGATTTATTATGACTGAACAAGAGGCAAGAGAGGCAAAAAAAATGACACGCATTTATACATACATACATACATTACTCGCATGAATGCATGCATATACACACATATTGTAAACCTTCGACTGAACATACCTCAACATAACAGACTTGAGATTTAATCGACAAGATATATAATTATTATTTTTTTTAAAAATCTTAAACAAACATCATTTCATTCACATTATGGCAGTATTCTCTTAACTATGGATATAAGCAGTATTGGTACTCAGGAAACAACAGAGTGAGTACCCTTGTTTGAAAGGTATTTTGGCTGAGAGCGTATGCGGGGGTTGTGAGATAAGCGTGCAGCATGGAAAAAACTGAGTGGGTAGGGATAGTATAAATACCACTCATGATTAGAAAAAGGGAGATCCTTACTTGTTTTGATGTAGATGGAGCCTTACTTGTGTTGTCTGAATATAAAAACTACACCACTGGCTTTGTTGAAACTCTCACTGTTTGACAAGTTTTGTTATGTTGGAAGACTGCCAAGTTCAGTTAAGTTGTTGTATCAGTATTATTCTGTGGAGTTGAAAGCCTGGGAGTCTTGTTGGATTTTCTTAGTGTGTAACAGAGAAAATTAGGTTGTCTTATAGCACCAACAACAAGAAGTAATTTCTAAGATGAAAGGAAAATTGTACTCCACAAGAAGTAATTTCTAAGATGAAAGGAAAATTGTACTCCACAAGAAGACTAATCACCCAGTAGAATACGGGTTCAGTTGTGTTTCATGCTGTCAGATTGTATATAGCGTGTTTCTGTGATGTCTGAATTGTGACTTTATTATCTAAAAACATCCTTAAAATTCAAAATGGCATCAAGTGATAACAGGAACTTAAATGTGGCACAGAAATTAGAACTAACTAAAATATTAGAACAAGGCATCACAGTTGCATGTGTATGTGCGAAATTTATGCATTAAAAAAAACTCTGATATCTGTAAATATTCCATATTTCTTTTATAATTTAAGAATTTTATATTGAACAATCCTATATATTATATTTAAGCTTTTTTTACATTAAAAACATCAAAAATGATTTTTTAAAAAATGGACTCCAAAAGTTACATCCGATTTAATGACCTTTCAGAATTAATGGACACACCTTTCTTCCTATCTTTCCATCAAAACAAAGGTTTACTATAACATATATCAATCATTATTTACTGTTTTGTCTTTTGTACTGCCATTTTCCTACCTTCATCATTTCTTTAGACATTTCTCTCATAGTGGCTTGTATTTCTGGCACCTTCACTAGTTGCTGCATGCTCTGCATTACCTCTGTACTCTTTGCCAAGGCCCCTGCAACCCTCAGGGTGGCTGGTAAATTTTACACAATTCATGAAATGATAATAATTTGTCGTGAACTTCATAGACTTTATAAAGGCAATGTATAACATACACAGAGAATCATTGTGGGGAATTTTAAGAATATATGGAATATCGTCCAATATTGTCAATATAATTAGAGATCTCTAAAATGGATATGTTTGTGCAGTCAAGACAGAAGAAGGAATGAGTGGATGGTTCCAGATTGACACAGGCATGAAACAAGGATGTATATTACCTCCCTTGCTTTTTGGAATTGCCACCGACTTCATAATGAAAAAATGCTGCACAGGTAAAATGGGCATTGATTGGGTACATGAGACCCAACTGGAAGATCTTGATTTTGCAGATGGCATAACTCTTATCAGTGACAATTTGAAATCAATGCAAGAAAAAACAGATACCCTGTCTTCAATGGCTAGTAAAATAGGACTTGAAATTAACAAGGACAAAATAAAAATAATAAAACTTCTCATTAACCATGAAGGAAAAATATACGTAGAAGGAACAGCTGTTGGAGAAGTAAACCAATTTGCGTATCTCAGCAGCTACATAGACCAGGATGGTGACACCAGAAAGGAAGTTAGAATTCGAATTGCAAAAGCAGCATCTATCTTCAAGAATCTAGAGAACATGTGGCATTCAAAATTTATAAGCACAAAAACCAAGTTAAGATTATTCAATTCAAATGTAATATCCACCCTCATTTATGCATGCGAAAGCTGGAAAACAACTAAAGAAATAGACAAGAAATTAGACTCTTTTGAAAATACTCTGTATAAAGTAGAACGAATTCAAGAACAACACACAGATAAAACAAATGAACAAACAACAACCTGTCACATGGGTGATCAGAAAAAGAATATGGACATATGTCAGTTATGTGCTGAGAAGAAACAACCAGAGAATCCCAAAACAAGCTATCATGTGGAATACAAAATGCCGAAGAAAAAGAGGTCGACCACGTGAAACTCTAGAGGACATTGTTAAGAGAGGCCAGTTTAGTAGGAATAACATCCCTTGATGAGGTTGAAAAGCTTGCTGAAAACAGGAAATCTTGGCAAACTACCATGCGAGCCCTATGTAACGTTTAACAGCATGGGAAGGATGTAAGATGAGTACAGATTACATTGTATCAAACATAAGCCAGTCACAGCACTAATATGAACACTTTAGCAAATTATAAAATAAGACAACAGAGATGAAAGTGTGTGACAGAAAGAAAATAAATAAATGAATGATAATGGTTCCCTTGGAAGACAGTTTTGAAGCTGACGTAGATGGTTACCACTAGTCTCTTCTTCTTCTTCGTTCGCATTGTCTGTCTATATCTGCAGTCCTGTCTCTTGGATAAATTTCACAGTTTTTTGTAATTCATGTATGGAACCGTAGAGCTTATCTTCTTTAGTGGTTTCACTGGGCCAGTAATTATTTCTCAGTGTTTCATAGTTGGTGCAGTTCTGGAGGATATGTTCCACAGTTTGGGGCACCTCGGCACATGTACATAGATTAGCAGTACCAACCTTAAACTTTGTATACATATGACTTCGGAGTCGGCTGTGTCCTGTTCGGAGACGGAAGAATGGTGACTTGTTCCTTTCTGTTTAGCATGTGATAGTCATCATGTGGTGGTGTTTGTGGCTTCCTGTAGGTTTTTATCATGCTTTTCTTCTGATTATAGGTGATTGGTATGTCTGGTTGCTCCATTTCAGTGCCCTCTTTGGCCAGATGGTCAGCTTTCTCATTGCCTGATATCCCACAGTGGGAGGGAATCCACTGCAAGGTGACTCTGTGTTGTAAGCCAATTTTTGACAAGGCATCCTTAAGGTCTGGTAGTTTGTTGCACTGAAGAGCTTCCAGTACTGATCTTGCATCTGTGAGAATTACTACGGGACATGTATCAATTCTGGAGTCTGATAGTTTTTCAACTGCAGCAATGATTGCCCTAACTTCTGCATCAAAGTTGTTGCAGTATTTTACAGTGGGTATGGAAATCTCATCAGTGGTGTTGTTTGGATATTCAGTGTGTGCTCCTGCCCCCCCACCCCCAATCTTTATGGCATTGTGTGCAGATCCAACTGTATACACATGTATGTAGGTGTCACATGGATATTTGTCATCTAGCACATTAAGTGTGGCTGCTGATCTTACAAGACTGCTCTGCATCTCACCATTCTGCATACCTTTTACTTCAGTCTGAATAGTTATTTGTGTATAATCTGCTACTTTCCATGGTGTATGCTCTGGTACAGATGATAATGGAGCGACTACAGTTGGAAGGTCAGGTATCAGCTTACGCATAAGATTGGCCTGATGAATGAAGCTGCTTCTTTTAAGCCGTCTTAGTTCCAAGTTATTGAATCTCTCTTTCAGGGGATGGCTTACAGAGCTAAGGAATTTTTCTCCCATGGTCATGACCTTTGTGTCTCTACGTTCCTTTAGCACTTGAACACCAACTATTTTCTGCATTTCTACTATTGGTGTGGACCTCATGGCACCTGTGATAATCCGTAGTGACTGATTTTGAACCTTGTCTAGATTATGCAGTGTAGTGTTTGATACTGTGCACCAAGATGTTGAGCCGTATTCTAAATGTGGTAGAATACTTTGCTGATATACATTCTTGAGAATTCTTTCACTAGCTCCCCATGTGGTTCCACTCAATTTTCTTAATATGGCTAGTTTTCTTCTGGCTTTTGCTTCTGCACTGTTGATGTGTTGCTTCCAAGTCAGTTTTGAGTCAAGAGTCACTCCTAAGTAAGTGGGTTGGTTGTCCGTTACCACTAGTTTTTCTAAGGAATTTACCAAACATTAATTTCCTAAGCTGTTTTTCTTAACACTCCTTTTGCCAATATCTCATTGGCATTATTGGCCATAAGATTTTTAAGGGCATGCATCTTTCCCATCGCAACATGTCTGTGGGACCTGGACATTTAACAAAACAGCTTAGTAACATATCAATGCCTTTAAATGTAAATGTTACAGAAGAGTTCTTCAAATATCATGGGCACAAAAAAGAACAAATATATCCATACAGAAGAGTTCTTCAAACATCATAGGCACAGCAAAGAACAAATATATCCATACTACAAGAACTTAATACTGAAGAAGGTTGGCTAGTAAAGAGGATTAAACAGAGAAAACTTAAAATATTTTGGACACATTAAACATCATGAGAACTGAGAGAAGACCGTCTAGGAAGGGTACATAATAAGAAAAAAGAAAGAGAGGAAGACCAAGGTGAAGATGGCTGCATGACACCGTTGATAATCTGCAAATGGATGCAGCAGCAGGGCATCTTGCTTACAATCAGAGGCCTACAGGAGAGCTGTCAGGGAGGAAAAAGTTCCACACTGGACATGAAATGACTGAATCAATAAACTAAGCTTATGTTGCAAGGTTCACTTTTTCTTGTGTGTTCAAGTACATCAATCATTTCCTCCTCCACTGATACTCATATCTCAGTTCTGGTTTTTCTCATGACCTCCATTTCTCTAGAAGTTGTCATATATTCTGACATGACTGTCATTGGTCTCAACTATATTCATCATGTTGCTATCATGGACCAAAGTTTAGTAATCTGCAAAACCTCTGATCTGGTTGCTTTATTCTGTCACTGGTGTTCATTATTTAGTGTCCTTATTTAAGGATCTGTATAAGAGATGAAACTCTCCAGTACTGAAAATCTGAAGTAGCAGAGCCATTCCACTGATTTGAGTAGATTTCTACATAGGCCAAGTAACACTGGTCAGTGTGGTTGTGTCTTGTCCAAGAACTGACTGGTCAATGTGGTTGTGTCTTGTCCAAGAACTGACTGGTCAATGTGGTTGTGTCTTGTCCAAGAACTGACTGGTCAATGTGGTTGTGTCTTGTCCAAGAACTGACTGGTCAATGTGGTTGTGTCTTGTCCAAGAACTGACTGGTCAATGTGGTTGTGTCTTGTCCAAGAACTGACTGGTCAATGTGGTTGTGTCTTGTCCAAGAACTGACTGGTCAATGTGGTTGTGTCTTGTCCAAGAACTGAACCCTTTTTTTTTTAAAACACTTTACTGTCAAAGAGAAAAACTCACATGTCCTGGCTATGCTACTGATCTGAGATTGGAGGGTATCTACCACGTGAGCCATAAGGGCTGCATTATCATCATCAAACAAATACTCTTTAAGTAAGGCTTCAGCTTCTGCATTAAAAAATGCTCACATCATCAAGTGACCCATGCCCCTTCATCAGTTTGGAGGTCATATTAACCCCAGTTTTTCATTTTTTTTATCCAAACTGTAACCAAGAATGGGGTTAGGGCTCTGTACTGATCACTTGGAGACTAACGTGGAGAAAATGCCTACGCTCCCTGAAATAGGTTATGAAGTGCATGGTTCATTACATAGATTCAGTGTATGTACCACAGAAAGTACATCTGTCTTATAAAAAGGCAGCATAAAACCAGTCTATGAACTACAGAGAGGATGTTTTACAACAAGACAGCATATAGCCAGTCTACATAATACAGAAATTACATCTATATTACAAGATGAAAAAAGCTCTTACACTTTTGAATATATTATTCAAAATGCCTACCAAAATGAATATTGTAAATCTTAATTCTTGCTCATTTTTTACAACCTATAAATTGTATTTTCAATTGTTTATTAAATAAAGACAATAGTTAAATAAACAGAATGATGAACAAAGATCCTCAATATTTCAAACTTTTCTCAGAACATATCTAACTAATGGTCCATACTTTTCTCAGTTCATACCTAACTGATGTTCCATACTTTTCTCAGAACATACCTGATGTTTTATACTTTTCTCAGAACATACCTAACTGACTTTTCATACTTTTCTCAGAACATACCTAACTGATGTTTCATACTTTTCTCAGAACATCCCTAACTGATGTTTCACACTTTTCTCAGAACATACCTAACTGATGTTTCATACTTTTCTCAAAACATACCTAACTGGTGCTTCATGCTCATCTGTACAGAGTTCAGGTGTGCCTTTGAAGCATAAAGTTTATTTATTTGTTTGTCTGCCTTAACAATTTCCTTGGCAAGAATACGACATGAGTCTCGCTCGCCTTTCTTAGCAGAATCTTTTATCATTCTCTTTGTTTTCTCTTCCTCACGCTGAATACCTGCAAGTAGAGAAAAGGAGATGACAGATACCTGCAAGTAGAGTAAAGATGATGATAGATACCTGAAGTAGAGAAAAGGAGATGATAGATACTTGCAAGTAGAGAAAATGAGATGATACATACCATTCATCCATTTTCATGTCCCTTGCGGAACTTTGCCTCACTAGCAGCACTCCTGTAGGCCTCTCAGTTGTGAGCAAGATGGCCTGCTGCTGATGCATCCATTTGCAGATTATCAACGATGGCTTGCAGCCATCTTCGCCTTGGTCTTCCTCTCTTTCTTTTCCCCATTATGTACCCTTCCAAGACGGTCTTCTCTAGATTATCATGACGTTTAATGTGTTCAAAATATTTAAGTTTTCTTTGTTTAATCCTCTTTACTAGCCGGCCTTCTTCAATATTAAGTTCTTGTAGTATGGATATATTTGTTCTTTTTTTTTGTGTCCATGATATTTGAAGAACTCTTCTGTAGCATTTACATTCAAAAGCACTGATATGTTACTCAGCTGTTTTATTAAGTGTCCTGGTCTCACAGGCATATGTTGTGATGGGAAAGATGCATGCCGTTAAAAATCTTATTTGTGTAGTTCTGTCTGTTCCTCTCCACAGATTCTTTAGTTGTTTTACTTTCTGAAGAGTGATAGACATCCTTTTAATTTCCCTCATTGCATCTCCATTAACAGATAGTAGTGATCCAAGATATTCAAAACTCTCCACTTCTTCCAATTTCTCCTCATTGATACATATTTCAGCTGCCTTGTTTGTTTTGTCAGCTGTCATCAAGTTAGTTTTCTTCACATTAAGATAGAGATTTTCCTTGTCGCTGTTCTTACAAACTGACACAATTAGTTTTTCCATTCCTTTTTTGTGTTGTGGACAGTAATACTGTGTCATCAGCATATCTAATATTTGGTAATTCATAACCTCCAATTTTTATGGCATCGTAACAATAACCACTTTGTTCATTCATCCTTGCCCTTGGTCACTGATCAAAAAGCAGTTCTATACACCTTGTGTCACTTCATAGGACTGCTACAAATTCTCTTTGCTGCTCATGGTCTGAAGGACATTTTTTTAAAAGAAATATTTTCAATATTTACAGGGTACAGAGATCTGCCAGCAAACAAAATGATATGCATTCTATAACAGAAAAAAAGGTCACTGGAAATTGGTTGGTTTTGTGCTCTAAAGGCACTCCAGCTATTCAACCATATGATGGATATCTGAGGGAAAGAGAAGACAGGCCAACTAAAGGCTACCAGGCAGAGAAGTATTGAAGCAGAAATGAGTAGCATACCGTGCAACTAATACATTATACATAGACTGGCCACAGCTGGTGAAAGTAAAGTAAAAGTAACCCTGTCATGCCTTAGAGGCACATAGGGATATGATGTTGGTACCCATATTTTCCTTGACCTGTCAGCACACTAGAGGGTGATATGGTCAGTATCACGCCTGGCTGCCTTTCCTTCCCCAACTCCAGAAGAAGTTGGGTATCCTCTTCTACTGCTGGGTGACTGGGGTGTCTCCGGCCGGATTCAAACCCTCGACCTTTGCCATGAGAGACCAGTGCACTAACCACTTCGCCACTCAGACACCCACAGCCGGTGAAAAGTGGAGAGAATTTGTTGTTGCTCTGCAAGACACCACAAGATATGGGATGGATGTATGATGATCTAGATGTGTTGCATGCAACCTGTATCAGATTATATGAGTTTAATCCCTAGGAGGTCCATCCCATGGTGAGGTTTGATCCCATGTTTTCAATATATTAAAAAAATGGTCTAAATCATAACGGGATATGCTACTAAATGATCTAAGTCACAATAGGTATATACTTTCAAACACTCGGATCACAACAGAATATATTACTCAACATTTTTCCTTTATCTATTTCATCCATTTGATGCCTAAAGCTTTGACTTTCATTTCAGAAGGAAATGATCACTAGCTCTTCAGTGAGCTTATTATAAGAAACTGCTTGAAGAACTGTGAAACTGGACAGTTGTGTATCATCACATGTACATGTATCCATATATGTTCATGCAAGAGTAACAGTGTTACAACTGCCTGGTACTGCAGAAATGTGCCTTTGTAGATTACCTCGAATCTGCCTTTCTATGTTGTTTCCCTCTTTCCTTAGTCTGTGGGTCCATTCATTCACCTGAAATTTGAAGACACATCTAATATATTATTTTAGTTATAATAAGTGTACCATTTCAGCAAAATGTTTTTCAGACAAATAATAAAAACATGTTTTTCATACAAACAATAACTGCCATTACTTGCATATATACACCAGGTTTCCCAGTGTCTGGAAGTGATGCCAGTTTTGCTGACAATGACAGATTAAGGCTGTTTGCCTAGGAGTTGTTGCCATGGAATGTACCAGATAAAATTAATAAAAAAAAAAAACATTTAAATTTGCCCTCAACAAAAAAAAAAAAACACTCTGACCTTAGTCTGATTCAAACTCTTGTTTCCTGAACGAGAAGCAGATGTTTAACATGCACAGCCACAAGGACATACTGTAGCAGCATCATCATCTCCACTTCCTCCAGGCCAAGCCTGATACACATGAACTCTTTGTAGAACCCTCACTAGTGGCGTCCAGGTGGGACAAGAAAGCCAAGAAGCTATCAGAAGTCACATCAAATCAGAGGACATGACTTCCTTTGGTATTAAACAGGGCAGTCACCACAGATGGAATACTTGTCCGTGTGTTGTCAAGATGAGCCAGGGTTCCTTTCCATAAGTTCATATCATCAATCAATTCAAGAGGATTTTTTCTTGCAATATCACTTATGCCATAACGTGTAAGTGATGAGATATGAAATATATAGAAGAGACAACATTTAGGAGATCAGTTTTGGCAAAATATGAACAACATATCCAAGAAGGCACTGACACTGGTCACCAAGCGCTTCTTTTAAGGAGACCAGCAATGAAGATGGGATATTTCTGTCACTGCAATCCACTTTTGCTCTCCTGATGAAAGCTCTCAGAAAGCTCTGGAACAGCCACTTATTTTCCAGGCTGGCTGGCTGCCTCCACCCAGTTGGAATAAATAATAAGTTTAGTTTTCTTTGAACTTTTTTACTGTTCTACCTATTTGCTACCTCCTTCTATTTCTGCTATTGGTGCCAAGTCTTTGTGTCTTAGTCCCACTCACTTCACTGTATTTTTTCATTCTTGCCACAGGCAAGTTTTCCAGCCCTTTCCATCCTTATTCTCTAGCCGCAAAAGGGCTTTGACAGCCTCCTTATCTAGGCATCCTAATCGAGCAGTCTTGTCCTTTCAGTAATCTCTATTCATTCTTAATCTTCCTTTATCTAACCCACCCTATTCTGTTTTCTCACTTTTATTATCTATGCCATCTGGGTGGCTTTTGTTTAGGGAAATAGGAGAAAGCTAAGGCCATCAGGGTATTATGCCTTGTTGCTTACCAGCAGGCACTGTTTGTCATCATCCCTTTCTCTCATTTCACAGCCAAATGTCAACTTCTACTTTGTATTGTGTGCTTATTTACTCTGTGCCCGTCTTTCTTACAAGGAAGGTACCAACAGAGCTAAGTGTTTTAAACGTTCTATTTATTTTTTATCTGTTGTCTTATTTTTGTATGTGGTCCTTGGAAAAAGGCATTTGCCAAAATATTGGATTGTTGTGTGTTCCTTATTTATACCTGCCCTTCCTTCTTACTTGGTGGCACTCTTGTTCCTGCCACTCAACTTTTTTTTTAAAACCTGAATCGCCCCTATCTACATTTACTACACTATATCATTAATATCGTTCACATACGCTACACATTTATGTTTAACTTAAAATTCAAAGAAAATTGAATAAACCTATAATCATGTACACAAACTTCTCACACAATGTTCTAAACGAGTGAAAAATTACGCCAGGCTTACTTGTTAGAAGAGAAAAATGAAATGATATAAAACTCAAAATTTTCTACTGTGTTAGATTTTAATCACAAATATATTTAGCTTACCATCTCTTTGGGTGAAGCTTGCTGAGTTTTACCAAAAAGACCCATTCTTTTGCTGACCGATTTGGTGGTGAATGTTGCGCAAGCAATAAGTGAAGGTAGGGTTTTTTTTTCCAACCGTCACACAAGTCTTGCTTCTGCCGAACCAGTTTACAATCACTGGCGAAGGTAAACTTCCGGTTTTGTCGTAAGGGAAGTAACCTGGAAAATGTAAACACTGAACAAGAGTTACTGGTAGTGAAGTTTTTGTCTATGTGGTAAGTTGCCGAGTAACTGTGAAAGAAATGACGACTGCGGTAAAACTGGTTCTAGTAATAAAGGTAGAAGGAGATGTATGGTTCAGTTTTACAAAACGACAAAGGCAATGAAACAACTGAGCAGGAACACAAATGGCAGAGAATAAGGAAGTAAGATGATAACGTATAAATGAAGAAAATACAACATCCAATATTTCCGCGTGAGCCTTTTTCAAAGATTACATACAAGGACAACACAATACAATTTTTAAAAATCTGAAACTTAGCTTTTTTGGTATCCTCCTGCTTTGAAACACAAGCATGAATGAACCCAGGTAAATGGAACTGTATGATGGGAGCGAAGTGATTGGCTGAGGAATGATGCTTCAGCCAATCAGAAACCTTAGGTGGCATGGATGGAGAACATTAGTAGTGGTAGAGAGGGCAGAAAGAGGTAAGAAAACTGTAAAGACTGGAAACTGTTACAGAAGGAGGTAATAAAACTGCAGCGGAGTGAGTGGGGCTGAAGAAAGAAAGAAAGTGCAGTGTAGATAGCAGAAAGTAGCTGAAAACTTAAAGTTTAAAGATAACTGAATTTGTTGTTACTTCCAGCTCTGGGTGGAGACAGCCAGCCTGGAAAATAAGGTGCTGTTCTAGAGTCTTACTGGAACATTTATCAGAAGAACAGGAGCAGATTGCACCAACAGAAATGCCCTGTTTTCCTTGATGGTTTCTTTGACAGAAGTGTTTTGCGATTGGTGTCTGTGCTCTTTGAGATGTAAGATGTTAACGAAAATGATTTCCTAAGTGTAAACCGGTCTCCCCCTGTATACTTCATATCGCAGCGTATGCACATAATGGCATAAATGACATTGCATGAAGTGTATGTGAAGACTTTCTGAACTGACAGTGTGGATTTCGGGAAGAAAACCTGCCTAACCTCAACAACAAACAGAGAATATACGGCGACCGCAACGTTTAGTACTATAAAAAAATCTTGTCTTCTGTCATAAGGTGATTTCTTAAGCAAGCTGAAACTATGGGCACAGCGGATGAAAGACAGAGGTGGAGGAAAGGGCATGTGCTGATAATATATATCTACAGAGGATGAAAGACAGAGGAGGAGGAAAGGGCATGTGATGATAATATATATCTACAGAGAATGAAAGACAGAGGAGGAGGAAAGGGCATATGCTGATAATATATATCTACAGAGGATGAAAGACAGAGGAGGAGGAAAGGGCATGTGATGATAATATATATCTACAGAGGATGAAAGACAGAGGAGGAGGAAAGGGCATATGCTGATAATATATATCTACAGAGGATGAAAGACAGAGGAGGAGGAAAGGGCATGTGATGATAATATATATCTACAGAGGATGAAAGACAGAAGTGTGAGAAAGAAAGGAAGAGCCAGGTAGCTGGCTGGTAGAATTTGAGGTTGGCAGAACAAACAGCCGACTGGCATAATTAGCGTTTATACTCATTTGTGGTTACTGGAACAGAGAGCAGAGCATGTATGGGTGTGCCTTGAGAGCAATGATGCTAATTCTTAGATTCAAGAGAATACCGTTTAGAGTAGTAAGTGACAGAATCTAGAATAATGTCTGAAATTACACAGAGTAACAAAAGAAAAATTAATATGATGAATGTACTTTGGTGCTCTGTTTCAACAAACATCGTAAAACTTTAAAACATAGAAACAACAGACTGGTGATAATTTTGGAAGAAAGAAGGAAAATACTGTAGAGAGAATTCTGCAAGGTAAAATAAAATAATGTGACAGACTTGACAGGGGACTTCAAAACGAGATTTATGAGAAGTTATAAGGAATCTTGCTCTCTCTCTCTCTCTCTCTCTGAACCTTAAGTGCCCAGGGCACATGGGGCTTCCGCAAGGGTTTTCCACAAATGCCTGTCCTTCGCCTTTTTTTCTGCTCTTGCCCAGGTGAGCCCTCTATTGCTCAACATCCTTTCTGTTGTTCTTCTCCATGTCTCTTTTGGTCTACCCTTACTTCTGCTCCCCTGTGGTGTCCATCTTAGTGCTATTTTTGGTAGTGAGTTGTCAGTCAGTCTTGCTCTACAAGAATGAAAATAGTAGATCTGGCCGCAAGAAGTCTGTGAGAAAAGCATGAAACAGCTGATACACTGCTTTTACCACTTTAGTTACTTTAGTTATTTTTATTATCAAGTTATTTTAGACTGCTCTTACACACACTGAATACAGTTACTGTAATTGTTTATTCTGAATAGTCCCGAAATTCTTGTTTAGTAGATAGTCATTTATATATGTATGTAGCTACTTATGTACTGAGTGAATGGATAAGAGCGAAACGGAAATGTTATATTTTATTTCATGTCTCTCAGCTTCAATATTAATTATGTTTTTTACATGAACGGCATATTTCTAGAATGTCTGGAACAGAGTGAAAGTTTTATGATAAAGGGCAGAATGTCAGACGGGCCTGCGTGCCCAATTCTTAACCATTTTGAAATAAAGATCAATCAGTCAATCAATCAGCTTAAATATCAGACACAGAGAAACCTTCACCATTTACATCCTTCCAGGGTCAGCCATTTCAGATGTTAATTCACTTTCACCATTTACATCCTTCCAGGGTCAATCATTTCAGATGTTATTCACTTTCACCATTTGCATCCTTCCAGGGTCAACCATTTCAGATGTTATTCACTTTCACCATTTCCTGCTTCATTATTTACTTGTACTTTCTATGACCCTTTCTTGCACTTTTTGATCCTGTGTTTCAAAAACAACAAAATGCCGATTTTCTCACAGACAAGGTTTTGTTTTCAAGGTTATATTTCTGCCTTTACTTTACTTCAGATTTCCAGTTCGCGCTGTAGCCATCTCCATCTCTTTTTCCTCATTTCATCATCACTGAAGCAATGTGAGGAAAGAATAAGCTCCCTCTTTGGATGGAAGTGACAAATCAAGAATCGCCATATGACAGGGACAGTGAGTACACATGCCTTACATTGGTTACTGGAACAAGCAACGGAGCAGATGTGGAAACGTCCAGACTGCAGTGATGCTACTTCTCATTCAAATCCTCACTGACGTTATTAATTCCATCTCTCTGATAAGTCAATGCTTATCTCCCACTAGATTTAGAGAACACTTCTTACACATTATCTTCCATAACTTCTTAATTAAGTGATATTATTTTGCACATTGATCCCTTGTATTTAAATATGATGTAGGATATGTACACGCCTCACAAGCACAAGGTACTTGTAATATTGGCTATTTGTTGTATCCATTAAAGCTTTTAAATATTTTAATCACTACAAAAGATATTCTTGCATTGCTAAGAACCTTCATTAAAAAAAAAAGAATGCTTTTAGCTTTCTTATTCTGGAGTTAGTAATATTTTAAAGTTGTTTTCTTTTTTCAAATTTTAAAGAGGCTGTCATAAAGTCATCAGCAGAAAGAATAATAAATGATAAGATTTAATGAACAAGGTCCGACAATTAAGTAATGAGACTAATTCCGTTAAAAAATAAAATAAACAACAGTTGAAGATATAACCTGTATTTTAAGCCCCTTATGCATTGATACAGCGAGTGGAACGATCTAACAAACACTGGAACTACCTCTGTAGTTCTTCTGTTGGTATGCCCATTAAACTCGATGTTACGCCCTTTGGATGTCATCATTGTTGTCAAAGAAACGTCCTTTCAGTGGTTATTTTAATTTTGGGAATAGAAAATAATCACAGGGAGACAAATCTTGGGAATAGGGTGGATGGTTGTGAACACACACTTGTTTTTGGGCAAAAAATTCCTGTACAACTACCGCCCGGTGAGCCGGCGCATTATCATGAAGAAAAAAAAAAACTGCCAGGTGCTGAATACTCGGGTCGGACTCGGAGAATCCTTTTCAATAGGTGTTTCAAAATACTTAAATAAACATTGGAAGTGATAGTCTGTCTCTCTGGAATAAGTTGTTTGTGAATAACTCCTTTGCTGTCGTAGATGCACACCAACATTGTCTTCACTTTTGACTTTTGAAGACGAATATTTTTGCCTTTTGGTGATGATGATGACTTCCACTGAGCACTTTGGCATTTAGTTGTGGGATCATAGTGGAAAATCCATGTTTAATCCTCTGCAAAAATCAAAATTAAGAAATGTTTATTTTTGCAACACATTTTGATGATGTCTTTTGCATACTCAACATGCTGATGTTTTTGGTTGTCAAACAACGCATGTGGTACAAACCAGCAAGCAAACTTTTTTCTTGCCCAAATCGTCCACTAAAATTTTATGAATGGTCTCTTGGTTAACACCAAGTTTATCTACCATCATCCTCACAGTCAAACAATGATCTTCTTGTATCCATTCTCTGACTTTTGCAATGAGTTTCTCATTACAAACAGAAATTGGACATCCATGTCTAGCTGCATTTGTAATCGTTTCCACACCACTTTTGAATCGTGAATACCACATGATATCTATGCCCGAGATAAACAATTATCCCCATAAACTTGTTGCATCAATTCAACTGTCTCACTGGCACTTTTTCCGAGTTTTAAACAGAATTTAATGTTAGCTTTTTAATGTTAGCTTCTTGCTCCACGCTGATTACGTGACAATGCACCTCTAACTAGGTAAACAAAATGGCGACTTGTTTGTCGTCTGCTTATTGGGCCTTGATGAACAGTTGCCAGATCATAGATGAAGATTGCCTCTTTGGATTCCATGCTGTGCTTCATAGATGGCATTTTTGTGTCCTGGCCATAAAAAATCAGTCTTATTACTTAATTGTCAGACATTGTATTGTGTATCAGGATGTATTTTGATGTAACAAAAGTGTCTTATTAAAGAATATAAATAATTTCATTGCTCACAAGGCATCATTGTGTGGAACTTTGCTGTTTTCATATATGGGTGACTTCCTTCCCATTAACACATGATTATTTGTTTCCACATAAAGTACAGAGTAAAATTTCAAATAACTATATTTTTACAGAAACTAAATTGACTTCTCCCCTAACATGTAATACAAACCATAAATTTAAATAATGAATACAACTGCTTATTTGACAAAAATGTTTAATTCGCAGACGAGCATAAAACTTTACAGTGCGTAAATAAAATTTGTTCGAAGTTTATTGAATGAAAATTCATCATTAAAATTGATGATAATAATAATGTAAAGGCAAAATCAAAGATGACAATACATAATTCACTGAATTACTGACTGGTGAGAAGACACAGTAATAATAACAACACAAAAACAAAAAAAAAACTAGCACATCATTGTGAAGAAAATGGTATTGCTCACATGAATTTCTGAAGTTCTAGGTGTAAACAAATTGACATTGAACATGTCAATCAAAGACATAAAAATATATACTTTATACACAGTTGCTAGTGTAGAGAGTAAAATGAGACACTCAGATACCAATCCTTGTATATTAGAGTAGAAAGCAGGTGAATAACTGGGTTGCTAAGAAATTATATACAGACAATGATTATATGATGAGAAGAAACAGTCAGAGAACCCCAAAACAAGCTATCAAGTGGAACACAACAGGCTGAAGAGGAAGAGGTCAACCAAGTGAAACTCTAAAGAGGACATTGTTAAGAGAGGCCAAATTAGTAGGCATAAATTCCCTTGATGAGGTTGAAAAGCTCACCAAAAACAGGATAACTTGGTGAACTACCATGTGAGTCCTATATGATATTTAATGGCACAGGAAGGACATAAGAAGATGTAAGAATGATTATAACATTAAAGTTTTTTAAATTACATAGCATGCTTTCTTAATCTTTTGTCAAATTAAGGTATGTACAAAAACATCCTTTCTTCATCCTTTGTCAAAATAAAGTACATAAAATTCACCATTTCTTCACCCCTTTTTTTGAAAAAGTAAGGCACATACAAAAATATTCTTTCTTGATGTTTTGTGTAGAAATTTTTAATTAATGTACTTTTAATATTAAAAAATATTGTAAAAAATATCATCAAAGAAAGCTTCCACAGATACGTGAATTAAAATAAAGGAAAAAATTCAGTAATGACAACTGTAGTGTGCTCCCACACTGGATGAAACAAACTGTGTTGCATCAAAGACTTGAAAAGCTCCTTGATTTCCTGAAGATAGTTTGACAGACAGAATACAGCCATTTAGGCTAGCTTTGATGAGGTTACTTGGCAGAGCTTGTGAAATACCTGCAATTAAGACAACCATTGTTAGTGAACTGGTTGCTGGATTGAGCAAACAATTACAATTATTGTGTTCATATGTCAGATGTTTATGCTTTCCTTTATTTCTATTTCATTCCTTTAAAATTATAACAAATCAGCTGTGAAATATAATGAGCACCATGTTGGATAAAATGCTTAACTGTCTCTAATATTTTTGTTACTGAACATTTCAACAAAATGCTGCTCCCAAATTAAAAAAAAAAAGAAAACACAAAACTCCACATTACCTCCATAACCTCCTATATAGAAATCTGCATCATATAGTGCTTGTACAGCATGGCTCAAGGGTATAAAATGAGAACGTCCACTGATGTTATCAACTGAAAGATAATTATCAGGTATGTAAGAAAAATATCAATTGTACCATTGCTGCCCATATGAAGCTATCCTTCTATGCAGTAAATAACTTTTTAAACATTTTTTTTTAAACCTCTGTCTGACAAAATTCTGGTCAGTTAATTCCCTATAATTCAATGAAAAATAAATTTCCATATCAAGACCTATTTTAAAATGAACGTTTAATTTACTTTCTTGTTTCATGGTAATATTTAAATTCATATTTTGTGGTGATTGTAATAATAAACATAATAGCTTAGTAGATAATAGAATGTATGAACAATACCATCATTTCTAACGGGTGCCATTAGGCCTGTAGTACAAATAATGTCATCATTGCTAACAGTTGCCATTAAACTACTAGGACAGAAGATTTTGATGCACGCAGTAAAACTACAGATTTGTATAGGATGAAGGACGTGCAAGTAAAATGTAGTGATATCAGAGCTGAATGCCATGTAAAGGGCATATGGAAAATACTGTAAATCAACATAAAAACAGTGTCATATGATAGCTTGTTTTGGGAGTTCTTTGTCCAAGAATGATGATCATAAAGTAATAGGTGACATGCTAACAGCTTTGGATGATCATGTTTCTCCACATATCATGACTCTTGATGATTTCTGCCAACTCTGTGACTTCTTAATCCTGTCATCACATCAGACCGTCCACTGTCTTCTTCCTCTGCCTGTCTTTCTATATATCTTTCATGCTGTTTCTTAAAATTTTCAATGAATTGTCTTTTTTTCTAATAGTTTTAGTGAATTCCTATTTTCACTGAATTTTGTTAAAAATTCTTTAGTTTTATCTCTCCTTGGATTGTGAATAATGTAAAAAAAAATTTAAAAAAAAAAAGGTAAAACCAATTCTAAGTTGAAGAAACAAAATGATGAAACACAAAAAGTAGTAAAACATATAATTTGGACTGCACCAAAGACACGGCCATAGTGGCAATTACTTAATCCTTCCCGTGCCACTAAACATCACATAGGGCCTGCATGGTAGTTCACCAAGATTTCCTTTTCCTCTGAGAGTTTTTCAATCTCACCAAGGGATGTTATGGCCACTGAACTGGTCTCTCTTAACAATGTCCTCTTTAGAGTTTCACATGGTTTACCTCTTTTTTCTTTGGCCTGTTGTGTTCCACCTGATAGCTCATTTGTGGTTTCTCTGAGTGTTTTTTTTCTCATCACATGACTGATGTATGTCCATCTTCTTTTTCTGATCACCCATGAGACAGGTTGTTGTTTGCTCATCTGTCTTATCTCTGCATTGTTCTTGAATTCATTCCACTTTATACCAAGTATTTTCCTTAGGCATTTATTTTTGAAAGAGTCTAATTTCTTGTCTATTTCTTTAATTGTTTTCCAGCTTTCACATGCATAAATGAGGGTAAATGTTACATTTGAATTGAATAATCTTAACTTGGTTTTTGTGCTTGTAACTTTTATAGTGGCGGTTAGATACATATTAAATCTTCCTGATCTACAAACCTGCCACAAATGTGCACAAGTAAAGGAATGCCTGAAAATCAGTTACAATAAAACCCACCCATTCACTAATGACCTTCACATGATCAAAGGATCAAGAATGAAAAGAGGCAAATCCTGGATGGCTGAAGCAGAAGACTCCATGAGCATAGTTACTATTCCACAACACGTCTCAACTGAACCTGAATGGACTACTTGCAACGAGGCCCACCAAAATCTCACTGAACTACACATAAACCTTACAATAAAATGTTGAAAATGGGTGGAGGGGAAAATACAAGAGGAAATAAATGAACTCATTAACAAACATACAGCTCCTGATGACATAATCATTTATACAGACAGATCAGTGAACTAGAAGCGGTTGGGGTTTTACAGCATACTGAGGAGGTAAAACACTCAAACTCATGGTTTGGGCTTACACAAGCACCTGTTAAAGTATACACATAGAAATAGAGGCCATCACACAAGCACTAAAATGACATAGAAAACACACTGCATCATCAGCATTACTGACTCTTAGAATCTATTAAGGAAAGTGGAACAAAAAGCCATTAGAAGTGAATGGCAAGAAATAATTAAAAAATCCTACATCAAACACATCACATAGATATACTATCTAAGCAATTCTGGAGTCAACGGAAACAACAAAGCTGACCAGCTAGCAGCAAGGGTCAAACCAGAGGGCCTCATCAAAATGGACAAATCAGACCTGTACAAATCCATCAAGTAACACCTCGATGAATAAATGCAAGGCAAATTTCTCCAAAGTACCTATCACATATGATTCAAAGCAATACATGTAGCCAAGGGCAGTGGTTGCAAATCCCAACTAAATGCTAGATCACAGGTAACACACAACATTGAAGTCATCTCCCTAAAAACACTGAAGGAAATCCTGATATCAAGGGCCAAACTCGTATGGGCGGGCCCTGAATGTAATGACGCTGTTCCCCAGGACCAGCAACAAAACTAGGCCCTTTTATACAGCTACAGTAACATGATAAGACAGATGACTGAACAACAACAAATCTCATGGGTGATCAGGAAAAGGAGATGGACATATGTTGGTCACTTGATGAGAAGAAATGATCAGAGAATCCCAAAACAAGCTATCAAGTGGAACACAACAAGCCAAAGAAAAGAGGCAGACCGCGTGAAACTGAAGAGGTCATTGTTAAGAGAGGCCAAATTAACAGGCATAAAATCCCTTGATGAGGTTGAAAGACTCGCCGAAGACAGGAAAAATTGGCGAACTACTTTGCGAGCCCTGTGTGATGTTTAACGGCACGGGAAGGATATAAGATAAGTAACATGTAATTTATAAAAGATTGTATCTAGTGGGTTGTCAGAAGGATAAGAGAGAGACAGTGTACTTTCATAGGACATGCAATGAGAAGAGGGGGCATTGAAAATATTATAACAACAGGAAAAATAGAAGGAAGAAGATCAAGAGGAAGACCAAGAGAAATGATACTGGACAGTCTGATGGGATGGTGTGAGAGGAGATCACCAACTGAACTGATGGCCTGCATGAAGGATCGGGTACTCTGGAGAAGCATAATAGCCAACGCCAGTCGGCACGGCACCTGATGATGATGATGATGATGATGCTAGTGGGTTGACAGATTGAAAAAAAAATACTGGGTTCTCACTATGTTTCATGTTCTTTATAAATATTAATTACAAAAAAAAAATCACTGAAGTAATATATCTCCATTTACATTCACCAGGTGTGAAGTCAGGTGAAGTCCAGTATTCATGGGACTGATTTTTACTTTAATATCCACATTCTTCAAATACTGACAGCTTTTTGTACAGGTTGCTTCTAGTACTTGAACCTGTAACCTTTATATGCCAACATAGTTCAATATTGAGTGCACTACTTCTCAGCCAAATGAATTTGTGACTAGATCATCTGCTACAGTCTTCATAACTACTTTTTTCTTTATTATCAAATAATGTTTGATGAACTAATTTCTATTTCCCAACTCAAGGTTCACTAGGTAAAGAAACCTAATGACATCATTAGAACAAGGGCTGGAGTTAAACCAGTATTGGACTCCATACAGAAATCTAATGACATCATTAGAACAAGGGCTGGAGTTAAACCAGTATTGAACTACATACAGAAATCTAGTGACATCATTAGAACAAAGGCTGGAGTTAAACCAGTATTGGACTACATACATAAATCTAATGACATCATTAGAACAAGGGTTGGAGTTAAACCAGTATTGGACTACATACATAAATCTAATGACATCATTAGAACAAGGGTTAGAGTTAAACCAGTATTGGACTACATACAGAAACAAGCCAAATAGATTTGGTCATGTTACATGCCTGTTACCAGACAGTATACCACAGAAAACATTCACTCTAAGAATGATGGGAAACGGAAGGAGATGCCATTCACGCAGGAGGTAGATGGCGGAGATTACAGCTAGTATTATTATTATGTGCTGTGTCAGATAGTGTTGATGATCATGCTTGGTGTTACAGAAACCCTGAATATTCCTATACATGAAATAAATCAATAAGCCTTGTAAAGAAGTTTATTTTGCCTCCTCAACACTGAAAGGTACATGAGGAAGAAGACAAAACAAGTATCTCTTGGAAGAATTTATCTCTTATTCTTCAGAAAAATCTAACATCCACATCTTGTGCTATCCATCTTCAATAAATATCTACATATCTTCTTACCTGAAGCAACTGCAACATTGCCATTTATTTCTAGTTTCACTACATGAGGTTTTCCATCACAGATTGAAGGCAGCTGATACAGAACCAGCATTAATGGTTCTGTCACACCATTGTATGACGGGTACAGGTGCAAACGAAGCTAAAACACAAACACAGAATGTTAATAACTGATGTAAGAAGATAAGAAAATATTAGTAAATACTGGAAGTATTTGAACTCTGATCTAGTCCAATAGTTTATGGTAAATAAGTCTTACAGGCTGTGAGCTGCTAAACTACGTAGTATCATATTTTTTTATCACTATTTTTAAGAGATCTGGAAGAAGGCTGAGAGATATAAAAAAAAAACACACACACACACACATATATCAACCTATAAAACAAGGGGTGCAACAAGGATGTGTACTATTTCCAGACTTTTTTTCTATGTATAGTGAGAAGATTCTAAGAATGATCATCACAGAACCAGGTTTACAAATTGGAAGATACAATACTAACAACCTTCGGTATGCTGACGACACAGTACTGATATCTGAAAACCAACAAGATCTGCAAAATCTCTTGGATAAAGTCACCAAAGAAAGTGAACAGAAAGGCCTTACTTTGAACATCAAAATGACAGAGACTATGGTTATATCTAAGAAACAGAATCCACAAAAATGCAGTATAAAATTAAATGGAACTATTCTAAAGCAGGTGCAGAAATTTAAATACCTTGGAGCAGTAATAACTTCAGGTGAGAAATGCAGAACAGAAATTAAGAACAGAATAGGCTAAGCAAAGATTGCATTTCAGAGAATGAGAAACATATTATGCAACACATCCTTATCAATGAATGTTAGAAAATGAGTCCTAAAATACTATACTGAACCTATCTTGTTATATGGAAGTGAATCATGGACAATAGGCAAGTCTGCACAAAAATCATTGGAAGCATTAGAAATGTGGTTTATTAGAAGAATGTTGCAAATTCCCTGGACAGCAAAAATAACTAATGAAGAATGTATGAGAAGAACTGGAGAGACAAAATAAATCTTGTAAAAAAATATAAGAGAGAGACAATGTACTTTCATAGGACATTTCTAAGAGAAAAGGAGACATTGAAAATATTATAACAACAGGAAAAATAAGGAAGAAGAACCAGAGGAAGACCAACAGAAATGATTCTGACGGGATGGTGTGAGAGGAGATCAGCAACTGAGCTGATGGCTGCATGAAGGATCGTGTACTCTGGAGAAGCATAATAGCCAGTGCCAACTGGCACAGTACCTGATGATGATGATGATATATACAGTTGGTGGCCTGGTTAGCTGAATGGTTAGGCACTTGGTTTACTAATCCGGTGGTACCAGCTTCAGTCCCAGCAGTGGGATTTTTTCTGGTACACACCAGAAAGGCCCCAGCGTTCCCCTAGCCTCTAAAAATGGGTACCAAAGAAATCTTGGAGGGTAAAGCGGCCAGGCATGATACTGACCACATCACACTTTCATGTGTTGAAGATCATGGAAAATATAGGCCTAACGCCGTATTCCCCAGTATGTCTTAATGGCATGGAAATGAGAATTTTACCTTGTACCTATATAAATATAGTAGAGATCACAACTAAAGGGGAAATCAGTTCCAAACATCTCTACTCCCTCATACTAAGTTAGTTATGCAGCCTTGATGGTGCTTTCCCTATTATGTAACTGCCTGTTCCACCCATCTGCATCAATATCTGTGTCTTGCTCTATTAACCTGGACCTTTAGAATAGTGCTTTACTGGTGTGTTTTTTAACCAGAATTCTCATCCCTGGCCAGTTATTTTCATTACTTTAAAAAAAATATCATTAGTTCTAATTTTTATTAATTTTCATACATTATTTCTTTATAATTATATTATTTCCTTATAAATTATATAGAGAAGATATTACAAAGAAAGAATACTACGATGCCATAAAAATTAGAGGTTATCTTCTTCTTCTTCTTCGTTCGCATTGTCTCTTGGATAAATTTCACTGTTTTTTGTAATTCATGTATGGAACCATACAGCTTAACTTCTTTAGCGGTTTCACTGGGCCAGTAATTATTTCTCAGTGTCTCATAGTTGGTGCAGTTCTGGGGGATATGTTCCACAGTTTGGGGCACCTGGGCACATGTACATAGATTAGTAGTACCAACCTTAAACTTTGTATATATATGACTTCGAGGTTATGAAATACCAGAGATTAGATATGCTAGTGACACAGTATTACTGTCCACAACACAAAAAGGAATGGAAAAACTAATTATATCAGTCCATAAGAACAGCAAAGAGCACAACCTCTATCTTAATGCGAAGAAAACTAAATTGATGACAACTGACAAAATAAACAAGGCACCTGAAATATGTATCAATGAGGAAAAACTGGAAGAAGTGGAGAGTTTTGAATATCTTGGATCACTATTAACTAATAATGGAGATACAATGAGGGAAATTAAAGGAGGACATCTATCGCTCTTCAGAAAGTAAAACAACTAAAGAAGCTGTGGAGATAATAGACACATCTACAATTATAAGATTTTTAAGGGCATGCATCTTCCCCATCGCAATATGTGCCTGTGGGACCTGGACACTTAAGAAAACAGCTGAGAAACACATAAATGCCTTTGAATGTAAATGCTACAGAAAAGTTCTTCAAATATCATGGACACAGAAAAGAACAAATATATCCATACTACAAGAAGGCTGGCTAGTAAAGAAGATTAAACAGAGAAAACTTAAATATTTTAGACACATTAAACGTCATGATAAGTTAGAGAAGACCATTTTGGAAGGGTATGTAATGGGGAAAAGAAAGAGAAGAAGACCAAGGTGAAGATGGCTGCAAGACATGTTGATAATTTGCAAATGGATGCATCAGTAGCAGGGCATCTTGCTTACAACCAAGAGGCCTACAGGAGTGCTGTTAGGGAGGCAAAGTTCCGCAAGGGACATGCAAATGACTGACTGACTGACTGACACTATTTCTGTGTTTCTGCTCAATATTTTAAATCTGAATTATGAAATTAATGGATATAAAGTATGAACAGTGTCCATGACAAATATAAAATAAAATATTGAGAAAATTAACAGTGATCATGATATTGATCAATATTAATACCAACATACCTGTTGTTTATTAATGTCCATTGCTAGGTATCTTGCAGTAGTTGCTCGGTCCCACAGGAAAAACAGTCCGGATTCTGAGCTTGTGGTAAACTGAATCTCAATTATGAGATTCTGTGTTGTGTTGACTGGACCTGTTGAAAAATCTTGGCATTAGAGTACATACAACAAATTTATATTCTGGATATAAGTGATTAAAATAATGAAAACCAAGAAATTAAGATTACCTGGCAGAAGTGATGCCAGGTTATTTTGTACTTTTGGCAAGGCCTCCTAATCTATTGCCCTGCACCAGTTTGAAGTCTACAAACAGGCAGCTGTCTGGGTAACCTAATGGCCTTACATACAAGAAAAAGACATGATCAATACTGATTGAATGTTTGTGCATCAAATGGAATTGCAAGATGTAGATATACAATGAAGATCAATCAACATTTTACAATTGACAATTCAGCATTCTAAAGCTAAACTTATACAAGTATAACTGCAAAACCTGCACAAAAGGTGCCAAGACTAATCTTTATAATTTGCTACATTTCTGCAATAAAAACACAAACAGTAATATTTACCTAATCCCAGATAGGAATTGTTTCCAGATAGTGAGACTCCATAGTATGCTGTTTTTGGAACTGCAGGATATGCTGTCCTATTCAAGGAACTAAAAGAAGATGTTTTGAAATTTACTATGTAAAAGCAATGTTAAAACAGTTGAGAAAAATAACTGAATTTTAAAAAATAAAATTGATTAATTTAATTTGTGTGTTTCTATGACTTTGAAAATAAAGGCTACAAAATTCTGATTTACTCCTAAGATTTGTTTCAAAACCTTCAAATGCTGAATCATGCACAGTTTTTAAACATTTATTTCAAATTATTTTTCACTCAAGAAAGTACTATGTGGTACTTTGAAAAATTTAAATTGAGAACAAATTAGCAACTAAATCCAAAAATAATGAAATTACTAAATTAAAAAACTGGAGGGAAAAGTTTCAAAGTTATTCTCATAATTACTGAGTTCCCTACATCCCAGTGATAATACAGAAACTATACACCTGACCAATAAACTTAAAATTAGATTAACTGGGTCAACTTTATCAATAGACAAATTTCTGTTCAACAATTTAAATATTTAGAAAGTAAAACGAGCTTTTCAAGAAACAAATTCTTTCACAATGGATACAAAACAAATAGAAAATCAATACTTAAGATACTGAAAAAGTTCACTAACATCCATATATTGTCAGTTTTATAAAAGAAAAATATAAGAGTACAATTATATCCTTGCATACAACAAATTCATACCTAATTGGAAAAGTAAGATTTTGTGGCGAGGAATCCTGGGACTTCAGGCTTATGGAATAGATGCACCTGCAAAATTGACCTTTGGTGGCTGGGGAAAAAGCATACTTTAAAATTATGACATATACTGTTACATAAATTAAGTGCACCTGATGACTGAAGGAGCAGTCATACGAGAAATAAAACTGTATTAGATTAAGTTTGCCAAGGCAAGGAATAAATCTGCTTCATTCTCAGTGTTATAATTTAAAGTTCTTATTTGTGTGACTGTTTGTAGAAACTGTAGAAAGAATTAGTAGGGGAAAAAAGTTCTTTCTCTTTTGGGATCCACATTTAAATTTGTATTCTGAGAGAAAACTTTACTGGCATTAAAATAACTGATTGCAAACTGCACTTTTAAAGACAAAGAAAATAAAAATTATATACCTGAGATTTGATTTGTTGTGGTAGTGCAGATGATGAAAGAGAATTTAGTCCTATTCCACCAAGATAAACAATGGCAGATGCTGGTATAGCCAGTTGAGACATTACACTTGCATCAACCTCAGTATTTACATAATCTTTCTCCGAATTGACAAGCATGCTAGCAAAATCATTTATTTTCATAATCTTCAGCTGAAAAAACATGAACATAAACAAGTTATGAACATAATTTTGTATTTCACATTTATGGCTGAGTGAGAATAAATAGGAAACTTGCTATCTACTCACTCATCAAAACTCCAAATAACCATTTCCTTAACAAAAACAATTTTTACAAATAGGAAACAATGAGACTTTCACATGGTAAAGTGATATAACACAACATTGTATGGTTAGAACTTGAAAAAAATCATGGACAAAGCACTTTTAGATGTGAGAGAAAGAAAGATGACAAGAGAATTACCTGGGACTTGGACCACAGACTTTGGTAAGATGAGCAATCATCTAGCCACAAGAGAACAGTGCATTAATTAACTTACATAAAAGTAGTTCCAAAGGTAGTTGCTTGTTGTTGTTGTTGTCTGGTATGCACTAGACATTTGCAGGAGACCATGTGTGTATGTTTGTGTCTCAAAAAATTGGTACCTGCAGGTGACTGAATCTAAGTGATGAAATTTCTATGTCATAACCTTGTTTCCTTTCCAGGTGTCAAAATTTTTGACCAGACAGGCAATGATTAAACTATCTTCTGGAAATATACCAAGAAACCCAAACAGCAACATGGAAAGTCAGATAGGAAAAAGATCTGGTGGTGAGTCCCCCAGGCCAGATAGATCTAATTTTAACACTGGGGAAGAGTGTGAGGCAGAAGTCAGTACTAGTAATTGTGATAACGGACAAAATCCTGACGGTGGTACCAATGAAAACCCCTGCATCAAACTAAAAAGAAAAATAAGAGTAGGAACATGGAATATAAGAAGTATGTATGAGGGAAAATATCAAATAATAAGTGACGAGATGAAAAGAACAGGGATACACATTTTGGGAATCTGCGAACATCGATGGAAAGGATCAGGACACTTTAAGAGCGAAAATGATAATATCTTTATATACTCTGGTGGAGAAGTAGGAGGAAAGAATGGAGTGGCTTTTTGCTTGGACAAATCAGCATCAAAAGCATTACTAGGCTACAATCCAGTAAGTGATAGAATCCTCACAATCAGACTTAAGGGAATTCCTAGAAATGTAACAATCATCCAGATATATGCACCTACATCAGCAGCAGAAGAAGAGAAAGTAGAAGAATTTTATAACAACCTGCAAATGACAATAGACCAGATACGGAAAATGATATTGTATTAATAGTGGGGGATTTTAATGCAAAAATTGGTACAGAAAGAGCAGAAGTTGAAGGACATGTTGTAGGGAAATTTAGCATCATCATCATCATCATGTGCCGTGCCGACTGGCGTTGGCTATTATGCTTCTCCAGAGTACGCGATCCTTCATGCAGGCCATCTGCTCAGTTGGTGATCTCCTCTCACACCATCCCGTCAGACTGTCCAGTATCATTTCTCTTGGTCTTCCTCTTGATCTTCTTCCTTCTATTTTTCCTGTTGTTATAATATTTTCAATGCCCCCTCTTCTCATTGCATGTCCTATGAAAGTACATTGTCTCTCTCTTATCTTTTTGACAAGGTTTTTTGTCTCTCCAGCTCTTCTCCTACATTCTTCATTAGTTATTTTTGCTGTCCAGGGGATTCGCAACATTCTTCTAATAAACCACATTTCTGCTGCTTCCAATGATTTTTGTGCAGACTTGCCTATGGTCCATGATTCACTTCCATATAACAAGATAGGTTCAATATAGCATTTTAGGACTCGTTTTCTAACATTCATTTATAAGGATGTGTTGGTCAATATGTTTCTCATTCTCTGAAATACAGTCTTTGCTTGGCCTATTCTGTTCCTAATTTCTGTTCTGCATTTCCCATCTGAAGTTATTACTGCTCCAAGGTATTTGAATTTCTGCACCTGCTTTAGAACAGTTCCGTTTAATTTAATACTGCATGCTGGTGGATTCTGTTTCTTAGATATAACCATAGTCTCTGTCTTTTTGATGTTCAAAGTAAGGCCTTTCTGTTCACTTTCTTTGGTGACTTTATCCAAGAGATTTTGCAGGTCTTGTTGGTTCTCAGCTATCAGTACTGTGTCGTCAGCATACCGAAGGTTGTTAATATTGTATCCTCCAATATTTATGCCTGGTTCTGTGATGATTGTTCTTAGAATATTCTCGCTATACAGAGAAAAAAGGTCTGGAGATAGTACACATCCTTGTCGCACCCCTTGTTTTATAGGTTGATATTTTCCAATTCTATTTTCAACTCGAACTGCTGCTTCTTGGTGCCAGTATAGATGTTTTACAATCCTCAGGTCTTTGCCGTCTATATTGATGTCTTCAAGCATTTTAATAATTTCATTATGTTTCACCTTGTCAAATGCCTTGGTGTAATCAATGAAGCATAAGTAGAGATCTTTCTGTACTTCTAAAGCTCTTTCTGTTAGTGTTCGTAAAGCATAAATGGCATTGTGTGTTCCCTTTCCTTCAACAAATCCAAACTGTTCATCTGCTATTTCCATTTTTATCTTTTTCCTTGTTCTTCTCATAATTATTCTCAGAAGTAGCTTCGTTATGTGACATGAGAGGCTGATAGTCCGGTGGTCGTCACATTCCTTTGCACCTGGTTTCTTTGGTAGTGCTATAAACGTGGATTTAATCAGGTCACTGGGAATATGACCACTGTTGTAAATGTCATTCAGTAACTTGGTTATTATTTTCATTCCTGTCTTCTCTAGTGCCTCTATTTCTTCTATTGTTATATTATCAGGCCCAGTCGCTTTTCCTTTCTTCATGTGTTTGATGGCATCTATGATTTCATCTTCAAGTATTGGTGGTCCCTCACAGTTTTCAGTATCTGGTGTTAATTCTGGTCTTTGTCCTCCATATAGCTCACCGATATACTCTGTCCACCTGTCCACAATGTCTTCTTTTCCCATTAACATTTTACCTTCTTTCGATTTCAGGCATCCTGTGGTATATTTTGTTTTCCTGCCTGTGAGTTCATTAATTCGTTTGTGCATGTTTTTGCTGTCTTTAATATGAGAGTCCTCTATCTGTCTGCACTGCTCATTTAACCACACTTCTTTTGCTTCTCTGCATTTGCGTCTTATTTCTTTATTTATCTTGTTATATTTTTTCTCGTTATTTTTACTGCTCCTCCTCTTGTCCATCAGTCCTAAGATGTCGTCTGTCATCCATTTATTTTTAGGGGCTTCTTTTTTTGGTGGTATTATCTCCTTAACAGTTTGGTGGATAGAATCTCTTAACATTTCCCATTGTTTATCTATACTATTTATCTTTGCTACTGCATTGTATCTATTTGTTATAATAACTTTGTATTGTTCTCTCAGTTCTTGGTCATTTTTAAGAAGTTCTGTATTCAGTTTGATGTTTCTCACTTTTCTGCCTGCTTTCTTTAGTTTTATTCTAACTTTTCCACAGAGTGGATCATGGTCACTATTGCAGTCAGCTCCTGGCATGGTTTTTGTTGTCAGTAATGCATTGCGGAATCGTTTGTTGATTAATAAGTAGTCTATCTGGTTAAAAGTCTTTTTGTCTGGACTGCACCACGTTGCCAGTCTTCGAGGACGTTGTTTAAACCAGGTGTTTCCTACAACCATGCTGTGTATTCTTGCCCATTCAATTAATTTATAACCTCTGTCATTCCTCTCCCCCAGTCCATAGTCACCAACGATGTCTGAAGTTCTTCCTTTACCAACTTTGGCATTAAAATCTCCCATGACTATGGTAACCTCATGTGACTTTGTGTGTTTTAGTGCTGTCTCTATGTCATTATAAAATAGCTGTAAATCTTCTTCAGAGCTTTCAGATGTTGGAGCGTACACTTGTATAATATTTATGTTTATTGGTTGTCCTTTCAGTTGGGCTAGCAGGACTCGGTCCGAGATGTTCAAATATCCTACAATTGTCCTTGCTGTTTGTTCATCAAATATAATTCCTACACCTCGTTCATGTCTCTCACTTCCTGAATATATTATTGTATATTTATCTGAGTTTATCTTCCCCGCACCTGTCCATCTAACTTCACTCATTCCTAATATGTTGATCTTCATCCTTTCCATTTCCATCTTTACATTTTCTAATTTTCCAGCCTGGAATAAAGTTCTAACATTCCATGTTGCTATTTTGAACTTGTTAGTTTTGCCACCAGTAGCTTGATGACGATCTGGCCTCACCTGTGGCTCGTGAGCTGCCCTACCGGACGAGGCTGTTCCAGAGGAACATCCATTAACGTCGTTCATGATGAATCGATTATTCTGTTTAAGCATAATTATTCTTGGGAATTACAACAGTGGTTTCCCGTTGCCTTCTGTCGGTTTGTGTACGGACTCTCCGCTAGCCTTTGGACTCCCTGTCCTACCCGCAAGGCAGCGGGAGCGAGAGGTTTTAAGGCGCCTCTGACCCGCCTGGTATTCCCTTCACTGAGCACCTGAGGCACTTTATAGGAGTAGTAGAGCCACCTACTACCCCACCTCGCTCTCTGAGTCTACCGCCAGTTGGTCCGCGCCTGCTTATTTGGATAACTCCTTATTCACAGGGATCCTCCATATCTGGAGGACTTTCACCATCCGCCACCTGTGACGCGCTGGGTTGGGGATGGTCGCCCCAGCTTTATTTAGCATAGGACATAGAAATGAAGCAGGTGACAATCTAATGCAAGGAAAATGAGCTAATAATCACTAACACACTTTTAAAACAACATCCAAGAAAACTTTACACATGGACATCACCTGATGGGAAAACCAGGAATCAAATAGATTACATTTTAGTGCAAAGAAGGTGGGGGTCAGGTATAACATCAGCAAAAACTTTACCAGGCGCTGATTGTGACATGGACCATGAGTTATTAATAGCAGACATGAAGATAATGATAAAAAAGACAGCTACAGGATCAAGACCACTACGCTTTGATCTTACAAAAATACCAGAACAATGCGGTATAGAAGTGAAGAACTGTTTCGAAATCCAGATGGCTATACAGGAGGGATGACACCAAATGAATTGGCTATGCAGGCCAAAGATATCTTAGTAACAACAGCTAAAGACATGGTTCCAGTAAAGAAAACACAAAAGAATGGATGGATTACAGCAGGTACACTAGAACTGATAAAACAATGTAGAGAAATGAAGATGCAATGGAAAGTGACAAACAACAACAAAGAAGAATATAAAACTTTAACAAAAGAAGTACAAAAAAACATAAGAAAAGATAAAAAACAATATATACAAGATTGTTGTGAAAGAACAGAAGGACATCAGAAGTGTGGAAGAGATGACAAAATGTTTAAAGAAATGAAGACATTGATGAGAAATGTCACACCTAAGCTAAATGTAATTTGTGATGAGATGAGGAATACCTTGACAGAGACAGAGGAAATTCTAGAAAGATGGAAGGAATATTGCAAAGGAATGTATGAAACAACCGACTGTGGAAACAGAAATCAACAGTGTGAGTTATTATTGGAGGAGAAAGAACCCGAACCGACAATAGAAGAAGTTTTATGGGCAATAAAGAATCTGAAAAATGGCAAATCACCAGGATGTGATAACAGCTGAATTTATTAAAGCAGGAGGAAAGGAGTGTGCAACAATCTATCATGCATTGTGCAAAAAGATATGACATTCAGGTATTTGGCCAAAAGAATGGAAAATAACTGTATTCATACCACTGCCAAAAAAGGGTAACCTGAAATTATGCACAACTACAGAACTGTTGCCGGATTAGTCATGCCAGTAAAATTCTGTTAAAAATCATAATGGGTAGACTTCATAAGACAATAGAAGAAATCAATATGGTCCAAGCTGTTGTTCAGTCAAGGAAGAGGATCAAGAGATCATATATTCAATATAAGATTAATAATAGAGAAATGCAGAGAGTTTAATGTGAATCTATATTTATCTTTTATAGACTACTCAAAGGCATTTGATTGTGTACAACACAAGAAACTTTGGGAAATAATGGAAAAAAATGGGATTCCCAACACATTTGATACAATTAACATCACTGCTGTGTCTAGACCAACAAGCAGCAGTAAGAATAAATGGTGAAACAACAACTTGGTTTGACATAAAACAAGGGGTCCGTCAGGGGTGCATATTGTCACCTTACTTATTTAACTTGTATACTGAAAATATAATGAGGAATGTTAGAGAAGATGTGGACAAAGAATATTATGATGCCATAACAATTGGAGGTTATGAAATACCGGAGATTAGATATGCTGATGACACAGTATTACTGTCCACAACACAAAAAGAATGGAAAAACTAATTATGTTAGTCCATAAGAACAGCGAAGAGCAAAACTCTATTTTAATGCAATGAAATTAAATTAATGACAACTTGACAAAACAAACAAGGCAGATGAAATATTTATCAATGAGGAAAAACTGGAAGAAGTGGAGAGTTTTGAATATCTTGGATCACTACTAACTAATAATGGAGATACAATGAGGGAAATTAAAAAGAGGACATCTATCGCTCTTCAGAAAGTAAAACAACTAAAGAAGCTGTGGAGAGGAGCAGATAGAATTACAAAAATAAGATTTTTAAAGGCATGCATCTTTCCCATTGCAACATATACCTGTGAGACCTGGACACTTAACAAAACAGCTGAGAAAAACATGCATGCCTTTGAATGTAAATGCTACAGAAAAGTTCTTCAAATATCATAGACACAAAAAAGAACAAATATATCTATACTACAAGAGCTTAATACTGAAGAAGGCTAGCTAGTAAAGAGGATTAAAGAGAGAAAACTTAAATATTTTGGACACATTAAACGTCATGATAATCTAGAGAAGACCGTCTTGGAAAGGTACATAATGGAAAAAGAAAGAGAGAAGACCAAGGTGAAGATGGCTGCATGACATCGTTGAGGATCTGCAAATGGATGCATCAGTGGCAGGCCATCTTGCTCACAACTGAGAGGCCTACGGGAGTGCTGTTTGGGAGGCAAAGTTCCGCAAGGACATGCAAATGAATGAATGACAGGTAATGATGGCTTCACTGTCAAAAACATTAAATTTTTTTTCGGGGGTGCTAGATAGCTAAGATGATCAATGAAATGTAGTTGATTAATGAACTGTTTTCTCACAGTGAGACAGTTGCTCAACCTTAAAGGATGGTTCAAGTCCAAAATTATTCTCTTGTCATTTTTCTTTCTCTCACATCTAAAAGTGCTTTGTCTATGATTTTTTTTAGCTCTAACCATACAATACTGTGTTATATTACTTAACCAAAACAACAACACAGATATGTATTTAGGTAGTATTGTATGATAGAGACAAGGCAGCTTAGATATTTGATATCTTTTACCACTGCCCATCAAACTCCTACACCAAAAACAGACCAATCATATCATTTTATTGTAAAAGAATAAACCATTTAACTCAGCCCATCAATCATCATCACTCACTCCATCTTTTGAACAACTTTATTATACTTCAGTTTATGTAATTTAACTCAGCATGATGGTACGCATAACTTCATGTGATGGATAAATAAATGAAAGAGGAAGGGACATCAGACCAACACCTTGGCAAAGACCTGCTGAAGCTAAGGTGGACTGTACAAAATACAGCTGAGGCATCATAAACTTTTGGCCAGAGACTGTTACAAGTGGGGAGAATTTGTTGTTGCCAGCAAGACACAACAATTCATACTGGACAATAACTACTTTATCAGTCAACTTCTATGGGTCTGGAGAGAGAACAATGGATAATTATGTGATTTGCCTATAAGAAAGATAAGCTGATGTTAACATGTTTAAGATTAGCAGCAAGACACTTCAGACAATTCCATAAGTGCTGTGATCTTCTCCAACTTAAAAGCACATGCTCCATTTTCCTGGGAATATTTAAAATGCTAAAGAAAAATTGTAGCAGTTTTTCAGAATTCACAGTAATCAGTATAATCAAAAGAGAGAACTGCTGAGAGCACTGAGGATGACAAAAATACAGTTTATTTGTTGTTTCATTATTTTCATTACCTTGATAAAGACATATTACCAAAATACTGCTTTCTTACTATATGTTTTACATTTCTACAGGCTCATCTCATTGCCTCTTTTGCCTTTAATTGTCATCTTTAGTTCTTAGTACCTTTCTTGTAAAACTGCACCATACACCTTTGACTACCCCTACCTTAACCAGTTTTACCATATCCTTAACTTATCTGTGAAGTAAAGCAAATGTTACAGCCTATTTTTCATCGCACACTGGGAGTTCTTCACCATGTCATCAGCCACATCTATTTCAAGTTACCAACACAACAACAGTAACATCACTGACAACAAAACTGTTACCTGATTTCGCTGGCCAGTGTTATAACGTTTTGCCATCTGAATATTGTGTTCTTTGTTAAGAGTTGTTCTCATTTGCAGGTGTAGAAATCCATCCAAAATATAAACAGTAAAGTAGTAAATAGGGTTTGCTAGCATATCAGCGGTGTATACTAACACTCCATCAGCCTTGAAGGCAGAAAACTCTATGTCCAGTGTAAAACTACAACATAAATTTAATTTTTAAAACATGCATTTAGAAGCATTAAAATTCAAAACTTTTAATTCTCATCAAGAACTGACAGTCTGTGGTACTTTGAATAATACAACAAGTGTTCTAGAAGTGTTTTCTGATAACAGCTCTTTTGAAAGCACAGATGTACTGAGGTCATGACTCTGTTATACAGGGCTGTGAATCAGAGCTGACAAAGACCCTATCTTCTAGCACTGGGCTGGTTTTAGCTAACAGGCTAGTGCTTGCTGTGGTCTCACTGCTGGAGTGCCGAAAAATATTTCATTTTCTTTTTAACTTGACTCTCTGTCTAGCTGATGCCTTCAAGCACTTTTAATCTTGCTTGAATAAAGTGAAGCTTTAAATATGAAAACTGGTTCTTGACATCCCTGACAACAGTGTAAAGAAGGATCATTTTTATCCAGATAAATCCACATACATATATTTACAGTTCTTGAATGATTTAAACAGTGATATCTTACATCCTTCCCATGCCATTAAACGTCACATAGAGCTCGCAAAGTTGTTTGTCAAGTTTTCCTGTTTTTGGTGAGTTTTTCAACTTTATCAAGGGATGTTATGCTCACTAATCTGCCTTCTCTTAACAATGTCCTCTTTAGAGTTTCATGTGGTCGACCTCTTTTTCTTTAGACTGTTGTGCTCCACTTGATAACTTGTTTTGGGATTCTCTGATTGTTTTTTCTCATCACATGGCCTACACATATCCATCTTCTTTTTCTGATCACCCATGAGACAGGTTGTTATTTGCTCATATGTCTTATCTCTGTGTTCTTAAATTCATTCCACTTTATACCAAGTATTTTCCTCAGGCATTTGTTTTCAAAAGAATCTAATTTCTTATCTATTTCTTTAGCTGATTTCCAGATTTCGTAAGCATAAATGAAGATGGATATCACATTTGAAGTGAATAATCTTAACTTGGTTTTTTGTATTTATAACTTTTGAATTCCATATGTTCTCAAGATTTTTGAAGGACAATACTGCTTTTTTAAACAGTGATACAAGATGTTTCATTCAGGTACAAAAATATACTATATAATCTTTTACTCTAGGTATCATCTATTATCATGCAGAGGTTAAAAAAAAGACATAACAGTCACTGATGTTGTCTCTTGTCATCACCACCTCTCTTGTTCTTGTTCTTCTTCTGTCTCTATGCTAAGGTCTCTAAGTAACTACATCATCATTTCCTTCTTATTATCATCACTGTGCTTTTACTTTATGTTTCTAGGAATTCCATTCTCTAATTATCTAACCAGTGGAATCTGCTAAGAACCTTCTTCTTGGATCAATTCTGGGTTTTCAAGCTACCATAATCACACCTCATCTCATAAGATGTCTGCTTTTTAACAGCTTCATTACACTGATTGCATAGAACAACAGCTCATAGTTTCAGAGAGATATGAATGGGTAGAAGGTAAGGAGGAATAGACACTTTATAATTGAATTTTTCACTTTCACAGAATGTACTTTTAAATGATAAAGAGAATCATTTCAAATTTCTCAGTAGGACAAACAAATCGTATCCCATCAAGTTGTAATTTAACTTCCCCACTATGCTGCTGAGGCAAGGTATTTCACTACAGAGAATGCGTTTACTGTAGTTGGTAGGGCCTGTTAGGAGATAGTTACTTCATTACACTATAGAAAGCTAGATGAGCCACTGTACCTACACCTGCTCAGCATGATGCCCTCATTTAAAGATTAAGCCAAGTTATTTTCACTTATTATTTGCTACCAGACTTTCTAACTTACAGCTAAAGAGAAATCTAGTACAAAATGTAATAACACATTTTGACTTTGTAAATACTATAATATAAAGTTATTACTGAAACAAAAAATAAATCTTTATGATAGAACTCTGTGGACAGAATCAAATGACCACATCAAAGTTCATAAACAAACTGTTGACATATTCTTACATCCATGAGTGACAACAACAAAACACAAGTAACATGCAATAAAATACTGTTGCTAGTACCAATATTCATAATAACTTTGTTAAAAATCTCCACTGTGAATATGATCATTTTGGTTAACATCACATTTCTTATAAAGCAGTATCAATGAAAAACATGAATGTTCTTCATTTCTATATGAAAACTTCAAAAAATTTTTAAGTATTTATAAACTGTTTTTAAAAAATTGTAAAAATTAAACAATAATGACTCTGATTTAATTTTTTCTTTTAAATATTGAAAACAAAGAGAGAAGCATAACTTGTGTATGTAATAAAACTGATAAGACAGTTTGTTTCAGTAGACATTTTGTTTTCAGTGGATGTAATTTGTATTTCCCACCTTCTTTCAAAGTATCCTGGGAGATTTGTGCCTGCAGCAAGCTCACTCCAGCTGACAGCACTTATCCCATTCATAAAAAAGCCCTCATTTAGTCCCAACAGCACTGGCACCGAAGGAATGACACATTCAATAAATGGCGGATCCGTTGGTTTGGGAAAAATTGAGGTGGCATTAGAAGAAGCTGGAATACCAGCAAGAGTGACATCTTTCTTGTCCAAAATATTACTCTGGACAAAGGAAACAGATCTGAAAATAAATTTTTCAGACATTCTTTTAAAGTATATTTATTTCAATTTTTATTATGAACACAACATCAATATCAACATCAGTATGAGTTCTATTTTAAAACTAGAACACAACCACAAAGCAATGTCATAAACACATCTCATGATAGTGTTATCATAAAAAATATGCCCAAAATTCTATGTAATCATTTACTGCTCTGGACATGGCATCCTTTATAGTGGGACTGAACACTGCATAGTATTTCATTTTCACATCATTCATTGATAGTTATGTGTGCGCTGCAATCTGGAGTCCCTCAGCATGCATCTTTTTTCCCAAACTCTAGTGCAGTGATTATCAAATGGTGTTCCATCAGATCTAGTGTGCTATGAAGGGTCCACAGGTGTGTCGCAGAAGTTTGGAGGTGGGTTGAAACAAAGCAGTTTTACTTGGTTTTAAACAATGAAATTTACCTTAAAATGCCGGTATTACATTTTGGCAAATTTCTCACCTTGTATAATATGCAAAGTACTGCTCTAATCTTCTTCTTCTTCTTCGTTCACTTCTACCACCAAGACCGCCCTGTGATCCTACTGAATTTATGCCTGTGGACCTCGTTAAGTCCCGTGGTCCCCCATGTGGTCCCTGAAAGGGCCACACGAGATCCCCGAGAGGACTACAAGAGGTTCAGAGGATCGGCGGGCTTGAGCCTGTATTCTTGGTGGGTCTCAGAAGCGAGAGTGCGTGACACCATGGTTTTCGTTGCACCAGTTTGATCTAGAGTTGGATTTTCTCACTGGAAAACCTCAATGTGTTTTGGATATCAGTATATCCCCACTGGGTGAGAGGTGGTTACCCATCCAGTCCAGTGTTGGACTTTCTCACCGAAAAACCTCAGCGTGATTAGGATACGCATGCATCCCTGCCGGGTGAGAGGTGGTTGCCTATCTAGACTGTCCTGGTCCAGTGTCTCCGACTTCAGTATTTTGTGGTCATGGCTGCTACCCTTCCTAGTTGTGACCAGGATGGAGCTTTTGTCCAGGAGGACGAATCCTCACAACTAGTGACTTCCACCCTGGGTTGAGCTGGTTTAGGCATATTTTCCCAGTATGTGCGTGTTTAGGACGTGACCGACCTCTAGAGCAGAGGTACCGTGACATGTGTAGCCTTCAAGTTTCACACCTAGTGTGAGCCGGTTTAGGCATATTTCACCAGTATGGGTGTATATCGGGCGTGACCGACCTCTAGAGCGGAGGTGGCGTGACATGCTTAGCCATCAAGTTTCACCTCTGATGTATGCCAATTTTACTCATATTTCACCAGTGTAGGTTTGTTTCGGATATGACCGGCCTCTAGAGCAGAGGCGCTGTGGTATGTGTGGCTCTCGCAGCGATACTACTGGGCATACTGATTAAACTTCACTTTATCCTTTCCTTCACCTTTTCACATCGGTGCCGCACAGCAACCCTTATTTCTTTTCCCCAGTTTCTTCCTTGACCAGAGGAGCTTCACTCCATGTGTGGCATCCGAAGAGTCTCACCAGCAGTGTCTTAACCTCTGGGTTAAGCCGGTTCAGGCATTTCACCCAATATGAGTGCACTTAGGACGTGACCAACCTCCAGACCAGAGGTGCCGTGATTTGACTGTTTGTTTCGCTTTATCCTTTCTACCACCTTTTCCGCAGTGGTGCTGCACGGCAACCCCATTTGCACCTTTCTTCACTGGCTGGGAGGAGCACTGCTCCACACACGGCAGCTGAAGAATCTCGCCAGCAGCGGTAGATGAGCTACCAAACGTGCCTCTCATCTACCCTAAGTGTCTGGTTTTCAGGCACCAGATATTTGCATTCGCCCCTTCTCCTGTCAGTTTAAACAGTTCTGCCATGGGAAGGCCGGGAGCTGGACTTGACTGCCAGAGCTATTTAAGACGCACGCTGTTGGAGTAGAGAGTGACTTCTCCACCCCACCTCTGGTAATAACAGTCCTTAGAACCTACTGCTCTAATGTTGTGGTACTCATTTCTACAGCGAAGCTTACATGAGCCCACTGACAAAAAGTCATGAACCCAAAACTTTTTGAGGAAGGAAACAGGTCCCTGTCCTAGTCATGTTAAAAGTATGATACTGCGGTGAAAACTTGCGTGAGTGTTAGGCTGTTACAAAACTATCTTACTCAGAATACAGCAGAAAGAAAAATGATATGGCTAATCTTTCAAATATTTTATATCACATGATTGTTTACAGCTTGTAGCTTTATTTTAGAGCAAGAAAATTTATTGCTAAACTGACCTAGCAAATAATTTATTTCAAAATGTAAGTTTACTTTCATGCTTTGGATGTGTAGGTGTCATTTGTTGGATGAAACACTAAAGATCTCTAAGTGTCTTAATGTAATTCACGGTCTTTTTTTTTGTTCAACAATAGGTTTACCAACACTTAGAGGTCTCATTTAATCTGTACACAAATCAATTTCCATTGAAGTTCCAGTACTGACCTTGAGTTAACTAAAAGTCTAGAGATTCCACCAACAAGAGATCTTCTGACTGGGCACTCTGGCTGAAGCACCTGCCCAGCTGTTACACCACCAAGAAATAACACAGCATTGGTAGAAAATGCCAAATAGTCTACACTTAGAGTCTGAGATGTTTCTTCAAAGATTTCTCCATCTACTGTCAAAGACACTCTGAAAATTGGAATCACATTCCAGAAAAATTAATTCAGTTATATGTAAACTAAAGATTTAAATTATCATATCTTATATCTTATATCCTTCCTGTGCCATTAAACATCATATAGGGCTCGTAAGGTAGTTCGCCAATTTTTCCTGTTTTCGGCAAGCTTTTCAACCTCATCAATGGATTTTATGCCTAATAATTTGGCCTCTCTTAACAATGTCCTCTTTAGAGTTTCCTGTGGTCGGGCCTCTTTTTCTTCGGCCTCTTGTGTTCAACTTGATAGCTTGTTTGGGGATTCTCTGATCATTATTTCTCATGATGTGACCAACATATGTCCTTCTCCTTTTCCTGATCATCCATGAGACTGGTTGTTGTTCAGTCATCTGTCTTATCTCTGCATTGTTCTTGAATTTGTTCCACTTGATGCTGATATTTTCCTTAGGCATTTGTTTTCAAAAGAATCTAATTTCTTGTCTATTTCTTTAGTTGTTTTCCAGCTTTTGCATGTATAAATGAGGGTGGATATTACATTTGAATTGAATAGTCTTAACTTGGTTTTTGTGCTTATAACTTTTGAATGCCGTATGTTCTCAAGATTCTTGAAGACTGATGCTGCTTTTGCATTTCTAATTCTAACTTCCTTTCTGGTATCGCCACACTGGTCTATGTAGCTGACAAGGTATGCAAATTGATTTACTTCTTCAACAGCTGTCCCTTCTAGGTGTATTTTTCCATTTTGATTAATGAGAAGTTTCATTAATTTTGTTTTGTCCTCATTAATCTCAAGTCCTATTTTACTACCTAGTGAAGACAAGATATCTGGTTTTTTTTTCTTGCATGGAATTCACACTGTTACTGATAAGAGTTATGTCATCAGCAAAATCAAGGTCTTCTAGTTGGGTCCCATGTACCCAGTCAATACCTGTGTCACTTGTGCAGCATTTTTTCATTATGAAGTCTATTGTAATCCCAAAAAGTAAAGGAGACAGTATACATCCTTGTTTCACGCCTGTTTCAATCTGGAACCATTCATTCATCCCTTTTCTGTCTTGACTGCACAAATATATCCAATGTATAAGTCCTTAATGATGTTGACAATTTTAGATGGTATTCCATATAGACATAAAATTCTCCATAATGAATCTCTGTGTATGCTATCAAATGCCTTTTTAAAGTCTATGAAGTTCAGTATTAATGGTTTCTGCTTTTCAATATGTTCTTGAAGTATTATTCTTAGAGTAAAGATCTGGCCGAGACAGCTTCTCCCTTTTCAAAATCCTTCTTGTTCTTCTCTCACTGCAGTATCCACTATATCTTTAAGTCTGTTCAAAATGATCCTGCAAAGTACTTTTGACACAACTGATACAAAGGTTAGTCCTCTCCAATTGGTGCAGTTGCTGAGAGTGCCTTTTTTTTTTTCTTTATTTTAACAATGATTTCTTTTTTCCATTTAGAAATCTTATTAAACATTCTCTGTAGCTGTTTCATGTTGTCACTATTGATAGCTTTCAACATTTTGGGTGTTATTTCACCTTCACCTGCAGCTTTGTTGTTAGCCATTAAATTCACTACTGTTTCAATTTCATACAATGTAATTTCATCTAGGTTGACATTTAGTTGTGGGACTGATAAGTTGGTTTCAAGGTTTATATTATTTAACAGGAGCAAAAATCTGAGAAATGAAATGTAACCAAGGGCATTTTGCTATAGAAATGCATTATTATCTCATGACAAATACTTACCTTAATGTAGTGCAGTCCATCTTGATAGTATGCAAAAGTCCATCACTAATGTATCGACCAGAGCTTACTACGGCAGCTGTGCCATTTTGATGATATACCACAATCACATTGCCATCAAACACAGCCAGATACAGGAACCTCAGCTAGAAAAGAAGTAAAGAAGTTCATAAAAGCATACATAAATAAATAAGTACAATATTATGGTACATTAGTGTAATGGACTTAATTGTAAATTGGAAAAAATGACACAGCTCAATGAAAGGGAAAGAACTGATTTTTAAATAGATGACTTACACAATTTTTAATTTTGAAGTGACAAAGTCCTGTTATGCCATGGACACACTTAGGAGTATTGTGTTAGCATCCATATTTTCTTTGACCTGAACATACACTAGAAAGTGATGTGGTCAGCATAACACCTGATTGCCTTTCTTTCCCCAGCTCTAGAAGGGACAAAGTACCCATTTCTGCAAATAGGTGACTAGTGTGCCTGTGGCTGCACTTTGAACCACAGACTTCTCCGTGATAGAAAGTGAAGTTTTAGAATACTTCAGGCCTTTGAGTACAGTTAACAGCATTTGCAAAATATTTTCAGAAGTGCCAAGATCATTCAATTTTTTTTTTTTTCTGGACCGATTCATTTTTTGAAATATAAATGTTTTTCTCAGAAATGAATGAAAAAGATTCTAGAAAATATAATATTTAATTGCTGCAGTTTAAACTTTTTCCTCATTGAAAAATCAAAGACTCAACAAAAGCATGACTTACAGCTCCTGGAGCTTGAATGTAAGCCAGAATACCATAAAGCTCCTTGGTGATAACATCAAACTCCATATTTTTTATTTGTTGCAATTGCTCCAGGGCTGAAATCTGAGCAAAGGCAGTCTCTGATGTAAAGCCTAGTCCACTGTACACCTAGACCAGAACAAGAAGATAGAGGTGATATTTGTCCCCAAAACTGAAATAATAGTAACTGCCTTTTTTCTTTATTCTGTCACAAACTCCTCCTGAGCATTTTTATTTGTATCCATTGCTGGCTGTTTTATCTTTTAAGAATAATAGGCAATTTGAAAGACCATTCACATTCAACTGATTCTTTCATGCATCCTAATTCACATGATGTATAGCATGAAGTATGAAGTATAGCATGAAGTATGAAGTATAGCATTTAACATACACATACACATATGACTGAAAGTATGGAGTAATTTATCATACTACAGATGAATACTATGCTGTATATGATTCATATCAGGTATGGCCAAACTGTTAAGACAAGAAATTCTGTTCTTGAAAGTGAAGTAACAGCATAACTCTTCAGATCATCAAAGAAGTACTACCTCAACTCCCACCCCTTTTTTTAGGCAAGGGTTTTACTTTTGACACTCAAAGGAGGGTGGATTTGTGGGTCATGAGGTCTGTCAGTTGGTTTATCCCAAATGCTAAGACACATCTTGAAGATTTGCATCTCCAACTCATGATTTTTTTTTGTTTTAAAGATCATATCCATGTGTTTTTTTTTTTTTTGGTGAACTTCTTGTGAAAGTAAGAGAAACTTATCTCTCTCTAACGCTTCATCCCCAACGGCACTCGCTATGGGGCTACCTTTACCTTTACCTTTTCTTTTATTACCCAAGTAGAATGTCTTCTTGCAATTTGCTATTCAATGTAATCTCTCTCTCTCTCTCTCTGAACCTTAAGTGCCCAGGGCACATGGGGCTTCCGCAAGGGTTTTCCACAAATGCCTGTCCTTCGCTTTTTTTTCTGCTCTTGCCCAGGTGCGCCCTCTATTGCTCAACATACTTTCTGTTGTTCTTCTCTATGTCTCTTTTGGTCTACCCTTACTTCTGTTCCCCTGTGGTGTCCATCTTAGTGCTATTTTTGGTAGTGAGTTGTCAGTCATTTGGAGCACATGTCCCAACCATCGCCAGCGTCTTTCCTCAATAATTGTTGTCAGTGGTTTCATCTGCATTTCTGCTAATAAGATGTTATTTCTTATGGTGTTTGGCCAAAATATTTGTCTAATTCTTCGTAAACATTTAGTCTGGAAAGAATTCAACTTGTTTTCTATGGTTTTGGTGATTTTCCAGCATTCACTTCCATAGAGTAGTACACTTAGAACATTACTCTTAAATATCCTGATTTTCATATTTATGCTTAGTTTTTTTGATTTCCATATAGTCTGCAGCATTGCAAAAGCCTGGTTTGCTCTAGTAAGTCTGCTGTTGATGTCCTCTGTGCTGTCTCCATTTTCTACTACTCTGCTGCCAAGGTATACAAATTCGTTGACCTCCTCCACTAACTTGTTATCTACTCTGAGTACATTTCTGTTGTTCACATTTTGCTTCATTAACTTTGTCTTTCCTACGTTGATCTTTAGTTCTATGTTGTTTGCATTCTGAGTTAGCTTGTTTATTTTATCTTGCATATCTTTGTGACTGCTTGATAATAGACAAATGTCATCCGCAAAGTCAAGGTCCTCCAGCACTGTGTCAAGGGTCCATTGTAATCCTCTGCATTTGTCTGATGTTGCCTCCTTCATTAACCAGTCTACTGCCAAGATAAATAATGTTGGTGATAGTACACATCCCTGTTTCACTCCTGTTTGTACCCTAAAGCTGCTGGAGGTATGTTCTCCACAGATAACTTTGCACTGAAAACCCTCGTATAGGGCTTTGATTACATTAACTATTTTATGGGGGAGGCCATGCCATCTTAGGATTTTTCACAGTGCATCTCTGTTGACACTGTCAAAGGCTTTCTCAAAATCTATGAATAATGCATATGTTGTGCTATGCCACTCATTTGCCTGTTCTAATATTTGTCTAAGTACAAATATGTGGTCTACGCATGATCTTCCTTTCCTAAATCCTGCCTGCTCTTTCCGAAGTTTTTCCTCAAGTGTTGGTACAATTCTGTTGATGATTATTCTGCAAAATACTTTACTGGTGAGTGGCAGTAGGGTAATGCCTCTCCAGTTCCCGCAATCTCTGAGGTCACCCTTCTTTGGTCATCATCATCAGGTGCCGTGCCGACTGGCGTTGGCTATTATGCTTCTCCAGAGTACCCGATCCTTCATACAGGCCATCAGTTCAGTTGGTGATCTCCTCTCACACCATCCCGTCAGACTGTCCAGTATCATTTCTCTTGGTCTTCCTCTTGATCTTCTTCTTTCTATTTTTCCTGTTGTTATAATATTTTCAATGCCCCCTCTTCTCATTGCATGTCCTATGAAAGTACATTGTCTCTCTCTTATCTTTCTGACAAGGTTTTTTGTCTCTCCAGCTCTTCTCATACATTCTTCATTAGTTATTTTTGCTGTCCAGGGGATTTGCAACATTTTTCTAATAAATCACATTTCTGCTGCTTCCAATGATTTTTGTGCAGACTTGCCTATTGTCCATGATTCACTTCCATATAACAAGACAGGTTCAATATAGCATTTTAGGACTCGTTTTCTAACATTCATTGATAAAGATGTGTTAGCTAATATGTTTCTCATTCTCTGAAATGCAGTCTTTGCTTGGCCTATTCTGTTCCTAATTTCTGTTTTGCATTTCCCATCTTAAGTTATTACTGCTCCAAGGCATTTGAATTTCTGCACCTGCTTTAGAATGGTTCCATTTAATTTAATACTGCATGCTGGTGGATTCTGTTTCTTAGATATAACCATAGTCTCTGTCTTTTTGATGTTCAAAGTAAGGCCTTTCTGTTCACTTTCTTTGGCGACTTTATCTAAGAGATTTTGCAGATCTTGTTGGTTCTCAGCTATCAGTACTGTGTCGTCAGCATACCGAAGGTTGTTAATAATGTATCCTCCAATTTTTATGCCTGGTTCTGTGATGATTGTTCTTAGAATATTCTCGCTGTACAGAGAAAAAAGGTCTGGAGATAGTACACATCCTTGTCGCACCCCTTGTTTTATAGGTTGGTATTTTCCAATTTTATTTTCAACTCGAACTGGTACTTCTTTGGTAGTTTTACTATAAGCCCAGTTTTCCACTCCTCTGGGGCTTTTTCTAGATCCCAAATTTGTTGTAATATCCGGCAAAGTTGTTTATGTGTTTCTGTTTCTTCTGCTTTCAACATCTCAGCAGTCACTTCATCTTCACCTGGTGCCCTGTCTGATTTTAGCTTATTTATCGCCTCCTTTACTTCATTTATTGTTATTGGTCCTGTGCTGATGTTTAGTTCCGTTTTTGCTTCAGGTATGTCTATTGTTTGTGCTGCTTGTGTTCTGTTTAGTAGGGTGTTAAAGTGTTCCCTCCATCTTTCAATTTTTTCTCTTTCTCCACTGACCAGTTGTCCATTTTGTGTTCTTACTGCACTTTCACATCTTGTGTTGAAGTTACCTGTCATCTGCTTTGTGATTTTATATATGGTTTTCATGTCATTTGTATATGCTGCTTTCTCTGCTGTTTCTGCTAAGTTGTCATAATATTGACGTTTATCTTGACGGCATGATTCCTTCAGTTCTTTGTGTGCATAATTACTTAAAACTCATTCTTTAAGCCGTTGTGATTTGGTGTTCAGTAATTTTTTCTTGATTTCTTTTCTTTGCTCTATCTTTTCCCATGTGGTCTCGCTTATCCATTCCTCTTTTCTCCTTTTCCGATATCCCAGTACCTCTTTTGCTGTTTCCTGTAGTGTTTTATTGAACTCTAATATGGACATTTCTGCTTCATCTTGTAGGACACTGAAGCGGTTCTTAAGTACTATTGAGAATTCATTTCTTGTTTGCTGGTCTATCAGTTTTCTTGTATCAAAATGTATCTTTCTGTGTTCTCTGATTTTGGCTTTCCTTAATTTTAGTTTTATTTTTGCTACCAGAAGGTTGTGATCACTTCCTACATCTGCTCCTTTCCTTGCTTGCACATCTTGTAGTGACTGTTTCTACTTGTTGTTTATTAGTATGTGATCGATTTGGTTTTCTGTGGTTTTATCTGGTGACCTCCAAGTCACCTTATGGATGTTTTTGTGTTGGAAAATTGTCCCTCCGATGGTCATCGTGTTTTCTTCACAGAAACTGCAGAGTCTTTCTCCATTTTAATTTATTTCTCCGATTCCTTCTCTTCCCATGATTCTTCTTCTATCTTCATTTCCTTCACCTACTTTTGCATTGAAGTCGCCCAAGATGAGTAGCATATCATGCTTGGTTATTGTTTCTACTGTTGCTTGGAGGCTGTTGTAAAAATCTTCTTTTAATTCCTCTTCAGCTGCTTCTGTTGGTGCACAACAAACTATAATAGACAGCTTCGTGAATCTTGAGTTGAACCGTGCATATAATAATCTATCATTTATTGGGGTCCATTTCAGCAATGCTCTTGATGCATCTTTTGTTATAATCAATGCTACTCCTCCTTCATGAAGATCTTCTTTACCTGACCATATTATTGTATCTTCTGTGTGCTGTGTTGTTAATTTCCTTCTGCCTTGTCCTGTCCATCTTGCTTCTTGTATTCCTAGTATGTCTAGTTTGTATCTGTGCATTTCCTTGATGGTTTGTGCTAGTTTTCCAGTCTGGTTTAGTGTTCTTACATTCCAGCTGCCTATTTGCATCTTGTGTTTAGGTTCCAGGAGGTCTGCAGTCAGGCTGGGGACTTCCAGTGGCTGGCTTTCATCCACAACCTTCATGGGCTCAGTTTCCTGATACGCATTTCTCCTTCCACCTGCATTTGTTTTTTCCCTTGCTTCTGTTTCTGTAGCAATCTGATAGTTTTTTTACCAGATAGGGTTGCTGGCCCTATGCTGAACCCTCCTTAGTCACCTTTTACAATCATGTGTGGTAGGGTACAGTGGTCCTATTCTTTGCAGATCCCGGTTACCACACAGGGGCAATGTAATCTAGATCCTCTTACTTCTCATCCATTCTTTATGTTTATTTTTCTTTTCTTTTACAGCCATCATTCCACCATGTTGTTATTTTCATTTCTCTACTTCTTTTTTCATAGTACCACATGTTTCCTTTTTACCGCTCATAAAAATTGGGATTTGAACAAGGCCCATTCCTCTTCCACTGCTTTTGTTTCTGGTGGTAAGTTTATGAACAATTCTCTGATCTGGTTCTACGTGATTTTTACCTCTTCTAAGCTCTCAAGATTTCACATTTCAGAGTGACGAGGATGTTGAAACAGTGGTGACACAGTGCCTCTATGTCCAGGACACCACATTTTACAAGATTTGCATAAAAAAATTTGTCCTATGCTTAGATAAATGCCTCAGTCATCATGCTGACTATGTGGCAAATTAAGGTTTCTTTAAGTAATAACCCTTTTAAACTTACTTCTGGGTCAATAACACACACCCTCCCACCCACACAATGTACACATGCATGCACACACACATGCACATATACACACACACATATATAAGTCTGTGTACAAAACAGTACAATTAATTTATATCATACTTACATATTCATAACAGCCATCTGAGTTAACACCTAAAGAAGTTACAACATTCTCAGTTAAGTTCAGCTGTACAGTGGCTGATGATGTAATACTGAATTTTCTCAAACAGCCAGCAAAGTTGTGTTGCTCATGGTGTAACTATTTGAAGAAATATCATAAAATGCATCAAAAGCAGCATAATATAAATAGATTTATTCAATGGTTCCATTAACTCAAGTGGTCAGGTGACATTATTCTGGACAAAATAACAGTTTGGTTATTTCATTCCACTTATACCATCATCCTGTGCCCTTTCCCCATGGAAACTGGATGATACCATCATCCTGGGCCATTTCCCCATGGAAGACTGGATGATACCATCATCCTGTGCCCTTTCCCCATGGAAGACTGGATGCACTGGTGCTCAAGCTTACTCTGTCCTTTGTTTTCACAGTGCACCCAGCTAAACTCAGTCCTGTCCATTTATACATTGTCCATCGATCTATATAGTTGTCAAACTCGTGGTCTTTTTTTTTCTTTTACTTTTACCCTAGTACAGTTTTGCATTGTCTATTTAAAGTGTTTCTTTAAATATTTTTCTCAACATTTGGTTTTTATTATCCATTAACATGTGCTCCATTATTTTCTGCTTTTCTCCAACTATTGTGACCAAATTGCACAATTTGTTCAGCCATACAATCTCACAACTAATTTTCATAACTGAAATGGCAAAACAAGGTGAGAAATGAGGATTCCTTTCAAAAGAGATATATATTAAAAAAAACGAAACATCAAAATAATAGTATATTAAAAATTAGCATATTATACATGTTAGCACGTTTTACTGTAGTGGCTTTGTATATTCTTATATATACTTTTATACGAAACCTGTTTGTGTATCAACATTTTAAGGATAGTCTAGATTTATTAATGGACTGAGGAATCCCTAGGATAATTTAAAGGCAGGAAAAAAGAACTAAAAACCATACAAAGATAAAATATGTGAAACAAATATGTTGGTGAAACAGACGGCCAAACAAGCTATAACAGAGCTAACTATGTTCCATAGAAGACTCATATAATTATGATGATAGTCATGCAACAATGACATTAAGTGATACCAATGTCACAGTAACACTGAAACTGTTTTCTGTGCAGTTAATAATAAAATAATTGAATATTATAAAGGGGGTTATCTACATTTAAATAAAACTAACAGTGAACAGTTCTGATAAGACTCTGAATGGAATATCTATAACAACATTAACATATACATATTTAAAAAAGCTAGATGTTGTTGTATTTGGAAAAATTACATAGATATTTTTAAATTATAAGCAATATACAGCATACAATTCACTTTAGAAATTTCAGAAATTTAACAAAGGTTAAAAGGTTCAAAACCAGACTCCAGCATCATTACATTCATGTCAGCCCCATATAAGCTCTGTTACATACCACAGAATCCATCAAGAGTATGTTTGCTAATACTTCCCATCAAGTGCTGGTTGCTTACATTGAATTTTCCACCACACAGTTCAGATTTCCTATTAGTACCCTTAGTTTGTCCTAGCTCCACCAATTGCTTCACAATTACTTTGTTCTTCCATTCCCACTCTTCATTTTCCCACAGTCTTTCCCATACAGCTTTAGCAATGTCACATTTTCCATTCTCAGCATGCCCTATGGCACTACTCTTCCACTGTGGTAGACAACAAAACCACAACCATTCTTGCTTTTCCAAGATAGAGCACAGTTTGATTTCTATATCACTGACCTGGCTTGCAGAGGATTCATGAATGAACCAATGACAATGTTCTGATTGTCAAGGGGTGTTAAATCCAAGAATTCACGGGAGATGTTTGTAACACTTAAGCTGCTGCCATCATCAACATAATTCACTGAGAGTTTGAGGTTTCTTCCACTTGTTTCAGCCAGGATCTGAAGTTAACAATAAAATATTTGCAGTTACATTCATCTGAGCAAGAATTTAATGTTACAGAAATGTTACTATGATCAAATTTCCCTTCTTCATCATCAGCAGTCAAGCACTAGGTCAGAGATCTGTCAGTCAGGATGAAACTATGATTGTTTTCAACACAATATGGTCACAGCCTAGTAGTGTATTAGATTCTCATGGCTTGCTCAAGTGGTGTATTTTTTTCTAGTAGAAAATTCAGTTAATGTTGTTCACAGAGAAATGGTAAAATTTAAATGTGGAAAGCAACTAATCTGAGTAAAAATACTGTTTTACTTCTTCCTCCATTATTTTGAAGAGTTACAATTTGTAGTTTTATAATTATATTTGGGGTCCAGATCTCTCACAAGGATACATGGTTTAAAAGATTAAAGTACTTTTTCATCTTAAGAAATAGTGTTGAAGTAGGCTAGAATGATAATAACAACAAGTGCACAACTAAAATCAAATCATATATAGAAAAGATAAAGGCAGCTTAATGACTTGAAGATAATAAATCAAAAAAAAAAAAAAAAGAAAAGAAAAGGATGTCCCTGAAAGAGATGTAAAGAGAGTGACAGTGCTATATGAAGCCAGTATTGTTGTATGAAAATCCTGACAGTGTTACTAAGGAAAACCCCTGCGTCAAATTAAAAAGAAAAATAAGAGTAGGAACATGGAATGTGAGAAGTATGTACAAGGGAAAGTATCAAATAATAAGTGACGAGATGAAAAGAACAGGGATACACATTTTGGGAATCTGTGAACGTCGATGGAAAGGATCAGGACACTTCAAGAGTGAGAATGATAATATCTTTATATACTCTGGTGGAGAATTAGGAGGAAAGAATGGCGTGGCTTTTTACTTGGATGAATCAAAAGCATTACTAGGTTACAATCCAGTAAATGATAGAATCCTCACAATCAGACTTAAAGGCACTCCTAGAAATGTATCGATCATCCAGATATATGCTCCTACATCAGCAGCAGAAGAAGAGGAAGTAGAAGACTTTTATAACACACTGCAAACGTCGATAGACCAGGTACGGAAAAATGATATTGTATTAATAATGGGGGATTTTAATGCAAAGATTTGTACAGAAAGAGCAGAAGATGAAGGATTTGTTGTGGGGAAATTTTGCATAGGATGTAGAAATGAGGCAGGTGATAATCTAATAGCGTTTTGCATGGAAAATGAGCTAATGATTGCTAACACACTTTTTAAACAACATCCAAGAAGACTTTACACATTGGACATCACCTGATGGGAAAACCAAGAATCAAATAGATGACATTTTAGTGCAAAGAAGGTGGAGATCAAGTATAACATCAGCAAAAACTTCGCCAGGTGCTGATTGTGACACGGACCATGAGTTATTAATAGCAGACATGAAGATAAAGATAAAAAAGACAGTTACGGGATCAAGACCACTACGATCTGATCTTACAAAAATACCAGACAGTACAGAAGTGAAGAACCATTTCGAAATCCTGATGGCTGTACAGGAGGCAATGACACTAGATGAATTAGCTATGCAGCCCAGAGATATCTTAATAACAACAGCTAAAGACGTGGTTCTAGTAAAGAAAATACAAAAGAACTGATAAAACAACGTGGAGAAATGAAGACGCAATGGAAAATGACAAACAACAACAAAGAGGAATATAAATCTTTAACAAAAGAAGTATGAAGAAATATAAGAAAAAACAAAAAGCAATACATACAAGATTGTTGTGAAAGAACAGGACATCAGAAGTGTGGAAGAGATAGTGAAATGTTTAAAGAAATGAAGACATTGACAAGAAATGTCACACCTAAGCTAAATGTAATTTGTGATGAGATGGGGAATACCTTGACAGAGACAGAGGAAATTCTAGAAAGATGGAAGGAATATTGTAGAGGAATGTATGAAATAACTGACTGTGAAAGCAGAAATCAACAGTGTGAATTATTATTGGAGGAGAAAGAACCTGAACCTATAACAGAAGAAATTTTATGGGCAATAATGGCAAATCACCAGGATGTGATGAGATAACAGCTGAACTTATTAAAGCAGGAGGAAAGGAATGTGCGCATGCACTATGTAAAAAGATATGGCATTCTAGTATTTGGCCAAAAGAATGGAAAAGAACTGTATTCATACCACTGCCAAAAAAAAGGGTAACCTGAAATTATGCACAAACTACAGAACTGTTGCTGGATTAGTCATGCCAGTAAAATTCTGTTAAAAATCATAATAGGTAGACTTGTAAGAAAATAGAAGAAGAAGTCAATATGGTCCAAGCTGGTTTCAGGCAAGGAAGAGGATCAAGAGATCATATATTCAATATAAGATTAATAGTAGAAAAATGCAGAGAGTTAGGGTTAGGGTTAGGATATTTGTCCTTTATAGACTACTCAAAGGCATTTGATTGTGTACAACACCAGAAACTTTAGGAAATAATGGAAAAAATGGTATTTCCAATACATTTGATACAATTAACATCACTGCTGTATCTAGACCAACAAGCAGCAGTAAGAATAAACTGTGAAACAACTTGGTTTGACATACAAGGGGTCCGTCAGGGGTGCATATTGTCACCTTACTTATTTAACTTGTATACTGAAAATATAATGAGGAATGTTAAAGAAGATGTAGACAAAGAATATTATGATGCCATAACAATTGGAGGTTATGAAATACCAGAGATTAGATATGCTGATGACACAGTATTACTGTCCACAACACAAGAAGGAATGGAAAAACTAATTATGTCAGTCCATAAGAACAGAGAAGAACAAAACCCTATATTAATGCCAAGAAAACTAAATTGATGACAACTGACAAAACAAACAAGACAGCTGAAATATGTATCAATGAGGAAAAATTGGAAGAGGTGGAGAGTTTTGAATATCTTGGATCACTGTTAACTAATAATGGAGATACAATGAGGGAAATTAAAAAGAGGACATCTATCACTCTTCAGAAAGTAAAACAACTAAAGAAGCTGTGGAGAAGAACAAACAGAACTACAAAAATCAGACTTTAAATGGCATGCATCTTTCCCATCGCAACATATGCCTGTGAGACCTGGACACTTAAGAAAACAGCTGAGAAACACATAAATGCCTTTGAATGTAAATGCTACAGAAGAGTTCTTCAAATATCATGGACACAAAAAAAAACAAATATATCCATACTAAAAGAACTCAATATTGAAGAAGGCTGGATAGTAAAGAGGATTAAAGAGAGAAAACTTAAATATTTTGGACACATTAAACATCATGATAATTTAGAGAAGACTGTCTTGAAAGGGTACATAATGGGAAAAAGAAAGAGAGGAAGACCAAGGCAAAGATGGGTGCAAGACATCGTTGATAATCTGCAAGTGGATGCATCAGCAACAGGCCATCTTGCTCACAACCAAGAGGCCTACAGGAGTGCTGTTAGGGAGGCAAAGTTCCACACGGGACATGCAAATGAATGAATGATTGTTGTATGATTATGAAAGTGGACAATTAACAAACAAATGATAAAGAAACTGGAAGCATTAGAGAAAAAAGATGCAACAAATACCCTGGACAGCCAGAAAACAAGGTGGTTTTCTAAGAAGTTTTAGAACAAAAACTAGTTATAAGAAAAAAAACAGACAAAATTTCTCGAGTATGTTATAAGAAAATAGAAGCTAGAGAACTTAGTAATAACTGGAAAATAATTCAAGGTGAAAAGGAGAGGGAGGCCAGGAGAAAAATATCTCAATGTGCTGACTAAATGGCATGAAAAAGAGCATCTGAACTGGCCAGAAGCATCCGGTACTGCATAAAATGGAGAAGAATGATTGCCAGCACAATCTGGCATGGCGTATAATGTTGAATAATTGAAGTAAGTGAATGTCATCATTAATAAATGTAATGAGCATATATTTGCTGATGTGCTTCCCTCTTAACTAATTCTATTGGACTAGTCAGCCAAAGGAATAATAAGCTATATGATGTATTAGTTTTGTCATGGTTAATATCTTTGAACTTGCAACTTAGGTCATCAAATAGGACTTTTATAGCAAGATTATTTCAGATCTTAGAGTGAAAGTGCATTTAACTGCATCCTTAGCCAGTTGGATACTCGTTCTATGAGCTTAGCTGAATTCACTGAATGACTACATCCTGGTTTTGTGTACTTACCTGAATCCACTGACCAGTCAGATATTGGTTCAGACTCTGCAGTCTAGACATAATCCCACCACTCAAAATCTCCCACACTACATATCCAGAAAACATAGAGAGGGACCAGTATGTCTTGTCATCTACGGAAGTGATTTTGAGCAGTGCTGCATCAGTAAAAGTGGTTCGTAACTCAAATCTTAGTTGTCTAATCTGAGAGAACTGAAGAGATCCCGATGACACTACTAAGTATCCAAACCCAGTGAATGATGTCCCCTGGATGGTAGGTAGTCCCAGCAGTTTGGGCGGTGATTGACAGCATTTAGCTGTCCGAGTAGCTGACATTGCACTTGCCCACAGATTGAGCAGTTGGTCTTGATATTTTACATTAAATAGGCAGCCTTTGAAAGTCCGAGCAGCAACTTTTGTGGTCTGGAAACCAATGAACATACATAATAAGAGAAAGCAAATGCTGTATTTATGTCTACTGATTACTTGAACATGCAGTAAATTACGAAAAAAGCAGAAAAATGATGCTTCATGTGAACTAATTAATATTCTCTATATCTGCTCCAAGATTTTTTTTTAATTCTATGTATTTTGTGCTTAGTAAATGAAATACAGTGCAATGAATCAATTTTTAAAAAAATGATTTAATAATAAAGTCTAATTTATTTTAATGCTTGCATTATGTCACATTTAGTTCTGTAAGGATTTCTAACTTGAGAAAGAGAGCAACTATTTGGATCTTCTTACCTGTTTGGAAGCAGGCAAAGATCCTAGGAACAGGTCTGAACTTAAAGTCATTGTTCTGGCATTGACATCCACTGGACTTCGTTCACTGTTTGACACCACAATCCCTGTAGACATCAGCATCACAGAAAGGTGGCCCACTGTGCCATATCTGATTTGAGATTGAAAAGGTATAGACCTAAACCTCATATATGATTCCTGTTGCTAATACTTGTAGATATTGGATGAAAATGAAGAAAGTTTAAAAGTATTTGTTTGAGATAAAAGAGATGATGACTGCAGTAAAACTGGTTCCAGTAATGAAGGTAGATAGATGTTATGGTTCAGTTGTACCAAACAACAGAAGTGAGGAAAATGAGCAGAAATGCAGATGGCAGAAAGTAAGATGAGAACGTTTCAATGAAGAACAGACAATATCCAATATTTCAGCATACCACAACACTCGCACAAAATGGCATAAATGACATTGTGTCAAGTGCAGGTACAGCCTTCCTGAACTGATAACGTGGATTTGGGGGAAAGAAACCTGCCTAGTCTCAACAACAAATGGACATATATTATATCTATAGCCACTGCAATGTTTCGTATCATAAAAGGTCAGGTCCTCTGTCTTGAGGTGGCTTCTAACTAGTAGGTCCTTGAGGTTCTTGTCTCGAATGTAGGCCACCAATGGTGGGGGGTGGGGGGTGTGTGGGGTATTCCCCAAAGAGTTCACATGTATTAGGCTTGGTCTGGAGGAGATGGAGATGATCTACTCTGTGTTTTATATGTTGTGTTGCTCATGTATGTAAAAGGCTTACGGCAAAATATTGGATGTTGTATGTTTTTCATTTATATGTTTCTCATCTTGCATTTGCCATTTGCATTTCTGCTCACTTTCCTCTGTCATTTTGTAAAAATGAACCATACACTTTTATCTACCTTCAAAGTATTTGTTTGTAGTCTTTTGTACAAAGAGTCATTTGGTTTCAGACTTAAAGTACAAAAAACCGAAAGTGAAAATGTATGACAATATCATTAAATGACGCAAACAGTCAGTATTTAACATATTATTCTATTGAACTTGCAAATCTGAGCAACAAATTTTTTACAGAACACTGGTACATACATACATCATCATCATCATCATCATCACCTCATCACCATCACCATCACGCACCTTCTAAAAAACGAAGATTGCCGGTAATGGATCTCCGGTTCCCTCACTCCTTTGTTTTGATGGTGCACTCAGCCAAGCTGTGTCCTGTCCATTCTCCTATTCTATCTTCCCATCTACATCTCTGTCTTCCTCTTGTATTTTTCCTTCCACCTTTCCTTCTAGTATGGTCTTCATTATATTGTTATGTCTTTTGATATGGCCAAAGTATTTTGTTTTCTTCATTTCTTTGAGAAGTTCATATTACACTTTAAACTGTTCTAAAACTTGTGCATTTGTTCTTTTCATTCTCCATGTTATATGACCCAGTTTTCTGTAGAACCACATTTCTGCTACATTAATCTTTCTCTCCATCTTTTGTGCTTGGAGTCTAAGTTTCTGCTCCGTACAGTAAAACAGAGGTGCATACAATAGAAGGCTTAAGATCATACCTTGCAGCATATAATCTAACCCAACAGCCATCACAAATGTCTGCTTGATTTACAACTCTGACATTGTTGGAGCCAGTATTGAACTCTACGAAGACTTTACCACCGACCAGACCAATTTCTAATTTTTCACCTGTTGTATATTAAAATATTATATTAGACAGCATGTGTTATTGTGTTTCTGTGTAACAAACAAAAATTACATAAATATAGAAATGTTTACTTAACAAATACTATTTAAACAATTCATAGCTGTTTCTCTCTCTCTCTCTCTCTCTCTGTGTCTCTTTCTCTCTCTCTCTCTCTGGCACAATGCTCCACCTTACTTGTGGCCATAATTTAAGTCTAACCTGAAACGTAGCCAACACTTAAACAGTTATCTTCTTCCTAAACCCAGGCTTGATCTGTACAAGAAAAGTTTTGCATACTCTGCAGTGCAAATGTGGAATTCCCTTCTCGACTATTTAAAATCCTTAATAAGCTATATTTCATCCTTTAACTTTTTTAGTATTTACTACCTTTTGACCATATACCACCTTAAAATACCTAATTGCCTCTCATTTACCAGACATCAAATTTTATTCTAAAAGAACATAGTTCAATATGTAATTTATTTAGAAATTATCCTAATGGATGTGAAAGACTGTGATATGAGTTCTCAACTACATTTAAAATGTGTTTGTGTGTGTGTGTGTGTGCACATGCATGTGTGTGTTATCCTGTTAGATTAGTTACCTCTCATGTGTTTATTATTTATTATTATTATTATTAATTTCCTTTTGTTTTCTTCAGTATTTTATTTTAAAATGTAATTTGTATACTTGTATTAATGTGTGATAAAAATGAAAGATTAATGAAGGCAGACTGTCAGACAGGCCTACTTGCCCAATTCTTCACCCTTTAAGTTTAATCTTCATTCATTTTCTCCTCCCCCCTCTCTCTCCCTTCTCCCTCTCCTCCTTTTTTCTCTCTCTCTTGAATGCTTATATGCATGCTTACACATGCATGCATGCAAATATGCACACACACATATGCATACATTTCATTGATGGTATATTATATTATAACATCAGACTATTTAGCATTGATTATATGAATGTAATGGCAACTTTATTATATCATAGATATGGTTTTAGTTTCCATATTTTCCATGATCTATGGACACACTAGAAGCCTAACCATCTGTCTTTCTTCATCTCCAGAATAGAGAAAGAAAATACAGAAATAGACATACAGAAATAAAATACAGAAGTTAGACATACAGAAACAAAATCAGGGTTAAAAATAAAGTACTTGTTGCTGGATTGTCCACAAATAAGACAACACCATCTGTAAAGTTGGCTGGTCTCATCATGTCCAGAATCACATCATTAAACAAAAGCAAAGAACTATTGAGGGAGTTTTTCAGCTCCAATCCCAGGCTTCCATTAAAGTTCACAGGCTGTATAAACTTTTCCAGCAAGCCTTCCGCTGTGGCTAGTTTGCTCTGGAGAAGCTGCATCTTGTCTGAAGCCTCCTTGGCTCTTAGTGATGATGTGTCACTCAGGTTTCTAGCAGAAGTGAGGTTCTTTTGGAAGGCCTCATACTTGGTCACGTGATCATGCACTGATAAGTAGTCAAAAAGGTTATGATCAGTATACGAATAAACAATGTTCTAGAAAAAATAATAAATTTCAGAAACAAAATTAATTACATAAGCTGAAAACAATGTGATTTGTTTAGCTGCTAATGATGTGTTTCATTGCAATTGTTTTTGGAAATTGTTGAGTATTATTTTAGCCTGTTTCTTTTTACATGACTGATTCCAGCAATATTTTTATGGTATGTTTAGCCACAGTAACAGCAAACTAAGTTTTAATTGAAAGATTTGGTATCTCTACAGCTGCATTTTTTGTTTTCAAGTTTGGGCTACTTTCTTTTTCAAAAGATGCAGCACTCCTACACAGCCTGTGTCTTTTGAATGGTTGTGCATCAGTTCTTCTCAGTTCTTTTGGATAACGGGAAAATCTCTAAAACCCTTACAAATATTCTTGCAATACAGTTTGTTCAATTTCAACACTTTCATCCTAGCAGATATCCCCAACACAATATTGGTCTAGAGATCCATTTTTGGAATATAAGATAAAGGTAAGCCTGTTATCCATAGAGACCCATAGGGAATAGGATGTTAATGCATATATATTTTCCTTGACCTGTCAGTATCCCTTCAGGTTATCTCATTTATCAGCTCCAGAAGAAGCCAGGCACCTATTTCTATAGAGGGTTGATTGGAGAGCCTCTGACCAGATTCAAACTACCATTTTTGCCATGAGAGTGAGTGCACTATGCACTTTTCTACTCAGATGCTAATTCTTGCAACATACACCATCTAGTAGTCTTCTGCTGTCGAGTGTTAGCTTGTGTAATTAAAAATGTAAATACATTAAAATGGAATCACTGTATATGATAATATCAACATTCTTTGAAAACTAAATAAAACTGTTATATTAAAAGTATTCATCTGATCATTAAAAATGTCTGAAAACAAAGAGGCACATTAACATCTTCAAGGACATAACTTCACAGGTTCAGATAATTTTGTTTTTCTTCTATAAAATAATTTTCTATAAAAACTATAAAATCCTGTAGTTTAGAATATTGGTACAGAAAACATTCTGTACTTCAGAATATTTTAGTTTTCGAGCTATGATTTTTGAAGCTACCTGTATAAATTTATTAACTTCCAAAACATTACAATAACTTTCACAAACAGAATCTAATAAATTCAGAATTTTGACTTAAATAAACATCATCATCATCATCATCAGGTGCTGTGCCAACTGGTTTTGGCTATTATGCTTCTCCAGAGTACACAATCCTTCATGCAGGCCATCAGCTCAGTTGCTGATCTCCTCTCATACCATCCCGTCGGACTGTCCAGTATCATTTCTCTTGGTCTTCCTCTCGATCTTCTTCCTTCTATTTTTCCTGTTGTTATAATATTTTCAATGCCCTCTCTTCTCATTGCATGTCCTATGAAAGTACACTGTCTCTCTCTTATTTTTTTGACAAGATTTTTTGTCTCTCCAGACTCCCCTGGGAACAACTGTGTTAAGAGCACACTTATCTTAACATAGTGTTTGTGAGACAGGGAACATAGATCTGTTTGCTTAAAAACTCTGATCTACCTCTGTAGCCCAGAAACTTGTAGCAATCAACACTAATTGTAACTGTTATTTTTGTAAAATGTAATGTCAGGTTGGTGGACGGACGGGGACATGGAGATCTCTGGCGGGGATGAGGGAAGTCTGGTGTGAAACCAATGAATCCAGGACGTGACAAGCCTATGGGTCTTTACAACAATGGCTATCAGAATGATGTAAACAAAACAAAGCCAGTAGACTATGGGTGGCGGGGAATGGATATCGTTGAAGCACTCATCAGATTCCGCATCTCAAAGTCAGAGTGTCTTTGTGGAACTGTCTCAAAACCATCTGACATGGAGAAGGGGCTTAAGTACAGCCACCAGAGGCTGGAAAACAAAGTTTTGGCCAGGCCGGCCACACTGTCTTCATGGCAGTCCAAGCAAGACCACAGTCTGCCCTAGCAAGGAAAGGTGCTGAGTCGGAGTTACCCAGCCAAAAGGCGCATCGCAAAAATCAGGGTAACATGCATTATCGCTAATGAAATGTCTCTATCTGCAGTTTTCAAACATGGTGCTCGCCCTGTGAAGACTAACCAGGCAGGTGCAGTGCCGGGCCCTCTGCCTCGAAAGGGTCCACCCAATGCTACTGGAGGTCCTCTCAGTTCGTCTTGTGGAGTCAGGAGACATGAAAGTAGAGCTACTGGCCAAAAGATACAACAGAAGAAAACAGCCAAAAACAAGAACTTAAAATAATGCAGTGGAATGCTGAGGGTGTCAGCAGTGTTAGAGATGGCTATAGCAAAAAGGTTGAACTAGAGAACATACTTTTTGCAGAGCAGGTAAAGATATGCTGCATACAGGAGATACACCTAACCAAAGATGCCGCCTTTAAAATCAGAGGCTACCAGTGTTTTGGATCAGACCGACAGGACAGAAGAAAAGGAGGAGTACTCACACTTGTTAAGAATAACATCAGCGCATATCAGGTGGGAGTGTACATGGAAGGAGCTGAATACCAGATGATCCATCTAAAAAGCAGTAATACAGATTTCCACCTCCTTAACTATTACTGTCCTAATGACCACCCACTTGCTTTAGAAACAATCCCACACAAAGAGAGACTGATGGTCTGTGGTGATTTTAACAGCCATTCCCAGAGCTGGGGCTATGACCACATAGACAAGAGAGGAGAGGAAGTTGAGAGCTGGCAGGATGATAATGGACTTCTCCTGATCAACCAGCCAATGAATCCCCCAACATTTTACTCAAGGGCTTGGCATACAAAATCAACACCAGATCTGGCATTCCACTCTCCAGATCTGAAGTGGAACATTACACGTGAAGTTGGAAAACAACTTGGAGGTAGTGACCATCGACCAGTCTTCCTGACGATAGAAAATGAACTCCTTAACACCAGTAGCCCTCTCCCCAGATGGAACTATAAAAAAGCAAACTTGACAATGTACAGACATCGTACAGGTATCCTGGCGGGACAGTTGTCCATAGAAGGTAAGGATATTAACAGCATAGTGAAGGAATTCAATGCTTGTATCCTTCAGGCCGCTCGTGAAACTATTCCCAGAGGAGCTCGAAGGGACTATAAACCATACTGGTCTAGTGAGCTGGGAAAACTCCATGATGACGTGGAAGCAGCTCGAAAGCAAGCAGAAAATAGACCATGCCAAGAACACCACAATAATTACCAACATTCTAAGGCCAAATTTCAGAGATCAAAGCTGCAAGCCAGACGGGAAAGTTGGAGAGAGAAAACAGAGTCCCTAAACTTTGAAAAGGATGGAAGGAAACTGTGGAAACTAATCAAACAGTTAAATGATGAGAGTATTGGAAGAAGTACAAAGGTTACACTAATAGAGGATGGGAAAACTCTTACAGGTAAGTAGGTAGCAGATCACTTTGCTCGCATGTTTGCACAGGACTGCAACATTGATATCCATCCAGAGAAGGAGCGTACAGTGCGCATCGAGCCACAGAAAGAGGAGGAACAAGTCAGAAAAGTGGAGGTCATGGATGCACCAATCACACGCAGTGAGTTAGACCTAGCAGTTAGTAAACTGAAACCAAGGAAATCACCAGGACCAGATGGAGTGTCCAATGAAATGATCAAGAACCTGGGAATGGCAGCAATGAGAAAGCTGTTGGATATTTTCAATATGTGCTGGAGCACAGGTAAGTTACCTCAAATCTGGAAGGAAGCAAGCATGGTACCACTGCTAAAACCAGAGAAAAACAGTGATACTGCCTCCAGCTATAGGCCAATCAGTCTCACTAGCTGCCTATGCAAAACAATGGAACGCATCATTGACCTGAGGCTAAAATGGTACCTAGAAAGTGAAAACCTTCTCGTTCCACAACAAGCAGGATTTAGGCAGTACTACAGTACGGAAGATCAAGTGACCTATCTCTCTCAAGAGATTGAGGATGCATTCCAAGAGAAAAACCTTGTACTAGCAGCGTGGATAGACCTGAAGAAAGCCTTTGATAAAGTATGGAAAAAAAGTCTGCTGTGGAAACTAAGAAACTGCAATGTGAATGGAAGACTGTACAACTGGATAAAGTCCTATTTACACAATAGAAGAGCTTGAGTAGTAATGGATGGACACAAAAGCCAGAAAGTACTTCTGCGACACGGTGTACCACAAGGAGTCCTTTCGCCTACACTATTCCTTGTATTCATTAATGACCTGGTCAAGGAACTTCCCTATGGAATCAAAGCGGCAATGTATGCAGATGATCTGGTCATGTGGTGTACAGATGAATATGTGACAGTTGCTATACAGAGACTCCAAAGAGCAGCAGACATCTTGACATCATGGACAAACAAATGGTGTGTAAGTATCAACACAGAGAAATCAAGTACCACTCTGTTCACCCTCTCATCTAAACAGAAAGCAGGTAAGATCTTTGTAAATGAAATACCCTTAAGGATGGACAACCAACCCACTTACTTAGGAGTGACTCTTGACTCAAAACTGACCTGGAAGCAACACATCAACAGTGCAGAAGCAAAAGCCAGAAGAAAACTAGCCATATTAAGAAAATTGAGTGGAACCACATGGGGAGCTAGTGAAAGAATCCTCAAGAATGTATATCAGCAAAGTATTCTACCACATTTAGAATATGGCTCAACATCTTGGTGCACAGCATCAAACACTACGCTGCATAATCTAGACAAGGTTCAAAATCAGTCACTACGGATTATCACAGGTGCCATGAGGTCCACACCAGTAGTAGAAATGCAGAAAATAGTTGGTGTTCAACCGCTAAAGGAACGTAGAGACACAAAGGTCATGACCATGGGAAAAAAAATTCCTTAGCTCTGTAAGCCATCCCCTGAAGGAGAGATTCAATAACTTGGCATTAGGACAGCTTAAAAGAAGCAGCTTCATTCATCAGGCCAAGCGTATGCGTAAGCTGATACCTGACCTTCCAACTGTAGTCGCTCCATTATCATCTGTACCAGAGCATACACCATGGAAAGAAGCAGATTATACACAAATAACTATTCAGACTGAAGTGAAAGGTGTGCAGAATGGTGAGATGCAGAGCAGTCTTGTAAGATCAACAGCCACACTTAGTGTTCTAGATGATAAATATCCATGTGACACCTGGATACGTGTGTATACAGATGGATCTGCACATAATGCCATAAAGAATGGAGGGGCAGGAGCATATACTGAATATCCAAACAACACCATTGACAAGATTTCCATACCCACTGGTAAATACTGCAACAACTTTGATGCAGAAGTTAGGGCAATTATTGCTGCAGTTGAAAAACTATCAGACTCCAGAATTGATACATGTCCTGTAGTAATTCTCACAGATGCAAGATCAGTACTGGAAGCTCTTCAGTGCAACAAACTACCAGACTTTAAGGATGCCTTGTCAAAAATTGGCTTACAACATGGAGTCACTTTGCAATGGATTCCCTCCCACTGTGGGATACCAGGCAATGAGAAAGGTGACCATCTGGCCAAAGAGGGCACTGAAATGGAGCAACCAGACATACCAATCACCTATAATCAGAAGAAAAGCATGATAAAAACCTACAGGAAGCCACAAACACCACCACATGATGACTATCACATGCTAAACAGAAAGGAACAAGTCACCATCTTCCGTCTCCGAACAGGACACAGCCGACTCCGAAGTCATATGTATACAAAGTTTAAGGTTGGTACTACTAATTTATGTACATGTGCCCAGGTGCCCCAAACTGTGGAACATATCCTCCAGAACTGCATCAACTACGAGACACTGAGAAATAATTACTGGCCCAGTGAAACCACTAAAGAAGATAAGCTCTATGGTTCCATACATGAGTTACAAAAAACAGTGAAATTTATTCAAGAGACAGGACTGCAGATATAGACAGACAATGCAAAGAAGAAGAAGAAGTCTCTCCAGCTCTTCTCATACATTCTTCATTAGTTATTTTTGCTGTCCAGAGGATTCGCAACATTCTTCTAATAAACCACATTTCTTCTGCTTCCAATTATTTTTGTGCAGACTTGCCTATTGTCCATGATTCACTTCCATGTAACAAGATAGGTTCAATATAGCATTTTAGGACTCATTTTGTAACATTCATTGATAAGGATGTGTTGGATAATGTTTCTCATTCTCTGAAATGCAGTCTTTGCTTGGCCTATTCTGTTCCTAATTTCTGTTCCGTATTTCCCATCTGAAGTTATTACTGCTCCAAGGTAAAAGAAACAACTTACACATATTGCTAACATTCTGCTGCAGCTGTTGTGCCACAGTTACTTGCTCTTGAAAGAGGTTGAGCTCAGCCTGTTTCTGGTTCAAAACATCATCCTGATTAGCAGCACTGTCATTGGCTGCCTGGGAAATGCTTTGAGCTTGCTCTACCAGTCTGAGTGCATTGGCTATTTGATCACCTTGCAAGTTCCCTGAGAAAACAGTTAGGAATCTAAATGTCTAAATGTTAGGTAGCCATGACTTCTGAAAGATTTTAAGATACTCACTCATAATGCTCTTTATGTTCCTGTGTTTTGACAGAATTTCCCTAAGTAATTTTCCATAAAAGGATACAGCAAATAACAAAAATATGCTTGAGTTTTTGTTTCTTTACTTGAGTAAACCTGGCAACAATAGAGACCTTTTTAATTAAACATGTTTCATGACAGTGGACCTATAAAGATTTGAGTGCTAAAACATATTCACATGTTAATTATCTTACAGTAATCTACTTTAAAATCTTCTTATCTTATATCTTATATCCTTCCCATGCCGTTAAACGTCACATAGGGCTCGCAAAGTAGTTCGCCAATTTTTCCTGTCTTCGGCGAGTCTTTCAACCTCATCAAGGGATTTTATGCCTGTTAATTTGGCCTCTCTTAACAATGTCCTCTTTAGAGTTTCACACGGTCTGCCTCTTACTTTAAAACTTATCAATAAATAAATCTTATCAATAAATACATTTTATCAATAAATTCAGCAAAGCTTGAAATAGTATGTCTTGTGCACAGTAAAGTGACAGAGCACAGTGTGTATTTTAAGTCTCAAGAAAAAGTAGACAAACAACTTTAGATGTCACACAACAAAAAATATTTCAAGAGTGATCAAGACTTGAACTGTAAACTCTAATGAGAGAAGCAACTCCAAGCTATGAGAGTTTAACACTATCATCTCAGCTACCTTGCATCCTTATACTCCCCTCCCCACCTCCAATGCTGGGTGGCTGAGTTTATAATGCAACTAGATGAATGCTCGTTCTACTGGAGTTCATGATTTGAGTCACTGTCTTTCTCTTGTTATTTTTCTTTCTTTTCATGTCTAAAATGCTTTGTCTACAGTTTTTCAAGACTAATTATATACACTGGGCCATATCACTTAAATTTTATCTAGCATCAAATATAACAAGTCCAAAAATATTTTAAAAAGCAATCTGGCACCTGTAATTTGTGAATTCAGAGTCTGAGCAGCAACTCTCAGAGCATTCATTTCCAGGTCTACTTGTTGCCATTGTACTGCCTCATTATCCAACCTGGTCATTGAAGCATTAATGGAACTCTCAAGTACTGAAAAATTAGATAAATTTAGGTTAGGTAAAATTTATTGTTCAGATCTATCAGTTACTGTTTATCATTAATTTTATTTTCATGGTAACATATTATGTGACATATGAAGTTTCTGTCCTTCAGTTATATTACTGAGTGAAAAAACTCATCATTATTGTCTTCTTCAGATTGCATTCTGACTATACATTCATTCATTCATTCCTTTGCATGTCCCCTGTGGAACTTTGCCTCCCTAACAGCACTCCTGTAGGCCTCTTGGTTGTAAGCAAGATGCCCTGATGCTGATGCATCCATTTGCAGATTATCAATGATGTCTTGCAGCCATTTTCGCCTTGGTCTTCCTCTCTTTCTTTTTCCCATTAATGTACCCTTCAAAGACAGTCTTCTCTAAATTATCATGACATTTAATATGTCCAAAATATTTACATTTTCTCCTTTTAATCCTCTTTACTAGCCAGCCTTCTACAATATTAAGTTCTTTTAGTATGGATATATTTGGGTTTTTTTTTGTGTCCATGATATTTGAAGAACTCTTCTGTAGAATTTACATTCAAAGGCATTTATGTGTTTATCAGCTGTCCAGGTCTCACAGCCATAGATTGTGATGGGAAAGATGCATGCCCTTAAAAATCTTATTTTTGTAGTTCTGTCTGTTCCTTACCACAGCTTTTTAGTTGTTTTACTTTTTTAAGAGCAATAGATATCCTCCTCTTAATTTCCCTCATTGTATCTCCATTATTAGTAGTGATCCAAGATATTAAAAACCTTCCACCTCTTCCAATTTTTCCTCACTGATACATATTTCAGCTGCCTTGTTTGTTTTGTAAGTTGTCATCAACTTAGTTTTCTTCAACTACTAAGTACCAAAATATGGTATTTACATTTCAGCAAGGAGAAAGAGTTGATCAGTGTGAAATGTCAACATTTTTCTGATTTCACATTGTATGAAAAAGATCTTGAAGATGATGGTAATCAGTCATGCATTCAGTTGTTTATGCCTAAAGCTTAACTCTTTTGGTTTGGAAAAAAAATCCACTGCACTGAGTTCAAGCTTAAGAAACTTACAAAAAAACTTGGACAAATATAGATGTCTCATCACCTTAAAAATATAACATGACACATCTAAAGTTTTATATTAGGCACTAAACCATAGACAAATAACAAAATAAACTGTAACCAAAAAAAAACCAAAACAAACTATATGGGAGACATAAAATCTTAAGAAGATGCTGATATTATTGTAAATGAAGATCAAAAACAGAAGAAAACATTATGTATCCCCAGTAATGCACCCTCTAAGATTTTGATGTTCATGTGGATAATTCTGAACTCATGTGCAAGTATATCTAAAAAAAAAAATTGTATTCACAGAAGTGAGTCATAATGTCAAATTAAAAAGCAATAAGTTAAATTTCTCATACAAAAAACTACTAAAGTCAAAAGAAATCAGGAAAACAAACTCATGGAAAGCTGGTATATTTTTCTCCAATGCTGAAAAAAGCACAGAATGACATTGAAAAATAAAAATAGTATTTATTTTTTTGCACAGCATATAAAATTTCATGCATGGCATGATTTTTGTGTGTGCATGCAATGCTGTACAGTGAAGAGGTAACATTGATGTCCTCTGACTTTCGCTATCAAGATAGGATTGACTAAAATCCTAGAGAAGTGAAGATGAGACTGTCATAAGACAGATTTATAAGAAAATGAACTGCAAGTAATATTAGTAGAGATTTATATCACTAATAACCTTGTGGTCTGTAATCAAGTTCCATCATTTGTTGTCGCAAGGCATTAGAACTGGCTACTGCTGCAGCACATGCCTCCTCTAGTCTGCTTAAACCATCGCCAGAGATATTTTCTCGAACTTCAGCAATCAGCTGTTTTGCTAATGATATGGTGGAGACTGCAGTGTCAAGGTCATCTACAACTTTTTTATAATTGTCTATAACTTCAACTGCATCTTTGGCCACAGATGATATATTCTGGTACGCACTGTTACAAGTGAATAAATCAGAAAAAAGACAATTTATTGTAAATACAAGCAGAGATGAATTGTGTTGAGATAGTGTAAAATGACAAGCATGCCTGAATCATTTTATGCAAATTTAGCAGCCCTTTGTTTAAATGAGAGTGAAAATAATCCCTAACAAACACAGAAAAACAAACAGTACCTCAGCTTTCATTACAGAGTGTCAAAAGTTCCCATACATAGGGATTAATATTCTTTTTTTCCACAGTTACCCTTTCATAATATCCTTGTAAAAAGAGGGCAACACAGGTGTTTTCACTGTAATGGCAATCATGCAGAACATTTTCTGTCAGCAAAGTACAATTTCTTCTGATTCCAAAAAAGTGATCAAGTGTTCAGAGTATGGACAGTTTTTAACCACTCAGTATTTTCTTCCGCTGACATATTCTTATACACCCTGTGATTCTGTAGATCTGATGTTTAGTATATGTGAATGGAAAAAGAAACTGAAATGCAACAATGAGCCAGATCCAATACACCAACTACAAAGCCATCAGCAAACCATCCTCTTTCACCTAAGGACAGGCCACTGCAGCTACTGAGCCACCTGCATCGACTCAAAATGTCTCACTCAGACGAGTATCCATGCGGCAGTGGAGTCCAGACTCTAGAACATATCCTACAAGAGTGCCCAAACCATGCAGACCTGAGGCTGAGACATGGCCCTAGGTCATAAGCTTGGGGCAAAAGCTTTGGGGCTCCTATCAGGATCTGGAGAGGACTGTGGGCTTTGCCATGTCAACAAGGATCAGGATCTGAAGTGACCAACAACCTTGTACACAGAAGAAGAAGAAGTATATGTATACAAAGAAACAGCATATATGTTTAAGTGCATTGACCAATCATTAAACAGAAAAATCATGAAGTCAGTTAAAAGAGGAAAACTGTTCAACGAGTGATGCAAAACTTTATAAAATGGATACTGAAACACTTGAATGACACAGGCAAGAAAATTGTATAGAATTTTTTCTTTTTATAATTTTCAAACTTCCTAGAAAATAAAGTGCCCTCTTTCAGTTTTATTGTGTTTCTTCCTTGCTAAACGTGCCAAGCCTAAATGCTTGATTAGGGTGACTCTAGTATGTCTGGAGACATGATTAGAATCCATTTCTCTAACTGTTATTACAAAAATGACTCAATAATGAAGAAAGGTAGAAAGTTATGAACATTAGAAGATGACAGAAAAATTATTCAATAATGAAGATAAGGCAGAAAGTTATGAACATTAGAAGATGATAGAAAAAGAATATCATGTGGGAAAATCACAGTGCAGAAAATCACTGACACAGGAAAAGAAACTGAAATCCTGAGATTACTTGAATCAGTAATCATGCATTACATGAAAGCAATTTACAGACAATTATGCACTGTCATGAAGCAAAAACAAATCACAAAACATTTCACTGTAAGAAACTGCACCTTCATATTTGAAGATGTACCATTTGATGTAACAACTGATCTGGTAGCAATAAAAATGAAAATCTCGAAATCTAGTATAAATTAATTACATTTTTCTTCTCAACTTTTATGAAGAAATGCCTTTTGACAGGTCAAATGTATACATATATATAATGGCAGCCATGTTAAAATATATAATGTTTTCGACTCTTTGATGAAAATGACACTAATCAGATAATACATTTGATATATGATACCATTTTGTCAGAATATCTCAGTCTTCATCATCTTTACTTTGAGATTTCAATGATTAAAAAGTTTGTTAACATTATCCTCTCAGGATATTCCCTAAGAATATTCTTTTTCTTCTGTAAAGTTAACAAGAATATGTTTATGTGTGCATATGTTCTAACATGCACAAACATGTGCATGTATGCATATCTGTCTGGATGAAAAACATGAGAGAGTAAGATAGAGAAAGAGAGTAACTGAGAGTCTGATAATGTCCCATAATGACAAACCTGCTAAGATTTGCAAATGCTTCCTCCAAAACATTCACATGTGATTCTGATTCGTTGACTATTGTCTGAACTCGGTCAATCAACAAGGGGACCAGTGTGTGCAGCTTATTCAGCTCTGAGATGCCAGTTTCAAAGTTTGACACACCTGTGACAAAACTTACATCTTAAAACAAAGACAACACCAAACCCCACACTGTATCCAAAAATGTATAACTGAGAATGATTTTTACTGAAATGAAAGAGAGTGAATTAAACTGTGATTGATTTACAGGACTCCTCAGTTTTATTTATGCACTGATGTTTTCCTAACTTCATCAATGTATTTCTATTCAGTATTCAAAAGCTAAAAGAAGCTAAACCTGGAGTTGTGTTGCCAGGCTGGAGTTCATTATTTTATCAAGTTTCTGTAGCTGTCCCACAGCTTCTACCTCACATCTAGATCATACAAACTGGTCTGGCTGCGGAGGTCTACGCCTATTAGATATATACTCCAAGAACAAAAGCAAACTGACATAAACTCCCCATGTCTACCTCACAAGAATTTTGTTATGAATCTTGATAAAGTGTTAAAAAATGCTGACCATTTTGTTTTTGAATAAATTCATGAGTATGTTCAGGCACACATAAAATACCACTCCCACAGCTTAAAGTTTCCATCTGGAGAAAGAAGAAAGCCCTGAAGAAATGATAATACACTGAACAACAGTAAGAATAAAAGAGAATTATAAGACAGCTGTGGAGGACTACAATATGGTATTCACTTATGCACATCAGAGAGTCCTAAGCATATTTAACTTAAAAACCATTAGCCACATTGATATACCATGAACCAATAGCATTCACTCTGCAATACTAACCACTAGGGAAAGACTGTTTTGCCCATGTCATTACAGATGCAGCATCACCGCTATAAACAGAATTTGTATTTCTCACAGCTGCACGGGCAGCAGAAAGGGCAGACTGAGACTCTATGTTCCTGTTCTCTGTTCTGTTGAGAGTGCTTAAAGCAGCATTTCTGAGATCTTCTACTTGAGATTTATATGTCTGAAAATGAACCAGTTTCAATTTTAAGCAACAAAGTATCATAAAATATTTGTTAAAAAAGATAAAATTCCCATTTCCATGACATTAAGGCACACTGGGGATATGGTGTTAGCCCCGTATTTCCACAACCTTTGGCATATGAAAGTGTGACATCAGTATTATGCCCAGCTGCATTTACCTTCCCAGATTTCTCTGGTTCCCATTTTTAGATACTGGGTGAACTCCGGGGCTTTTTTGGTGTGAAAAAATCCCACTGCTGGGACTTGAACCTGATACCATCGGATTAGTAAATAAAGCACCTAACCACTGAGCTAACCAGGCCACCATCACAAATTATGATATACCTAAAATTGAAAAAAAAAATGTATAATTATTCCACAATCCAGCTTTAGACTTCTAAACATGAAGACCTCTCTGATACAGTTATCAAAGCTACAAACACCATAAAAGATGGTTTTATATAAAAGTCTTCTGTGATAAGTGTGACTGTTAAAACATTTTTATTAACAAAATACATATGACAGAGATGTAATAAAACCTGATAATAAGAACACTGTTATTATATAATGTAAATGAGAGCTACTACTTCTCAAAATGCAGTTTAACTCTTCTAATTAAAAAAAAATACTGGCAGTTAACAAAGTTGTCTACACAGTTTCTCACAAATTTAACTAGGATAAAACATGTTAAAAAACTATCCTGATATGGTATGGAAGGCTGAATTTAGTTAATTTTTTTAATGTGTGGATAACAGGTTGAATGTAAATGTTTTGCCATGTTAAATGTTACATGAGCTTGTTATATATGTGGTTTTTTTGTACTAATCTGAATGTCTGGGATGAATGAAAGTTGAGTGATGAATGACAAAATATTAGAAAGGCCGTTGTGCTCAATTCTTCACCACTTAAAGTTTTTTAATTCTTTCATTCATTCTTTCCCATTGTAAAACTGCATCTTGGGAACAAAAGATTGCTGTTATGACCAGGGAAGCATAGCTAGTCAAAACACTAATCTACGTCCTTGTAGTGCTTCTGGGAAAAAAAAATTCTGATGTTAATTATACTAGGACACTGAAGAAGGGTTCAAAGTCTTCCATATGATAACAGAGCATGCTGGGAAGCTTCTTAAGTCTAATCTCAGTGTTAGAGAAATGCATCTCGGCTCTCCCCCTTTCTTCCAGAATTAACACATTAATACTTTTCATTTATGATATTTGCCACAAGTATCAACTTTCAACAAGTGAAATCTGCTATCAACAAACCAGCCAACCAAAACTACTTTCATCCATCTCTACTAAAATATATTCGGAAAATGCAGCTTACATTTGCCTGGGACAAGATACTGTCCACTGCAGCAGTTGAGAATGACAGGTTTCTGAGAATTGATGTTAAGTTTGCTACAGAAATAGTTACGACACCAATGTCTGAGTATAGTGAAGAGATGGTACTGTTCAGTGAAGCTATCTCTGATGCCTACAGTAGAAAAGAAATAATCAAATTATTTTACATATGTTCTCAGAACGGAGCAAAAATGTCCTAAAAACCTCTCCATTATTGATTTATACAGGCTTTTTTCTTCTTAGAGAAAACTTACATGTTACAGATAGTAAATATTTGTGGAAATCACCGGACATCAGATTGATGAGAAGTTTCTCCCATCTTCAGATTATAATTGAGATTATCTTCTAAAGCATTTCAAGATGGGGTAAAATAATTGTGATATTGAACATATTCATCTTGTGTCACATATACACAAAGCTTCATTCTACTCTGTCTCTTATCTTACTGTTCTTCTAAACAATCTCCCTTCATTATATATTCTAGCAATGCTTATTACCTATATCACTGTGCTATTTTTCCATGTTTATGATATTAAACAGAACTGCTGATAGTGGAGATCCTTGTGGAAGACCTGGTGCTAGCAGTGGTTGATTGCAGGCTCAGACTACTGACCTTATCCAAAACCCAAATTGATAGGTTGGACAGAATTGAAAATGAAACTATGTGCACAGTCCTGGGTTGCACAAAGGATACTCTGATTGTGATCATGTGTTATCTGTTGGGCCTATCTGGCACGGGGATCAAAGACAAAGTTGCAAAGGTCAAGGTTTATCTCACTGTGGCCGGCAACATTACTGATCCCCTGTATAAATCACTGGTGATAATGAAAGGTTGTCATAGTAAACGTGGTACTTCATGGATGCTGAGGCTGAAGCATCCGTCAGTGCTGTGTGTGCTGTGGAGGTTATTGCAAAAGGAGTGGCGTGGACAGAAGTGAGAGATGATATCAACAGCCTCACCAGAGTGGTCATTTCCATGCTTGTCAGTGAATGTAGAGAACGGACGGGAGGCAGGACTGAGTTTGCAATTCAGGCGCTCATTTATGCTCATGTTCAGCCATGTGACCCAGTTATCTTCACGGATGTCTCAGTGCTGTGAGGCAAAAAAAAATGGGTGGGGCTTTGTTATCTACAGGCAGGGCAGACTGGTGGCACAGAATGCAGGCATCTCCTTTATGACAGCACTGAGCATATGGATGAAAACTGAGGCAGTGACCAAGGGTCTTTCCTGGCTAGTTTGGCAGGATGATACACACGGTGGTGACTGACTCTCAATGCATGCTTCCCTTCCCTAGGCAGAGAGGGATTTGCCATGTTATGAGTGGGTTCAGCTCTTGTGACAATCCAGCACCACAGGGCTAATGTGGATCTATTGCCCAGTGCATGCAGGAGTGAGAGGTAATGAGGTAGCCAATCGGGCTGCCCATAATGCTATAGCAACAGATATGATTGTTATGGATAAGACAGACATACTGAAGTTGGTGGTGCAGGAGGAGGTAAGGGCATGTGTTGATAATATATATCCACAGAGGATGCAAGACAGAGGTGTAAGGAGGGGGGAAGGAAGAGCCAGGTGACTGGCTGGTAGAATTGAAAGTTGCCAAAACCAACAACTGACTGGCATATTTAATGTTCATACTCTTCAGTGGTTACTAAAACAGAGAGAACAGCATGTATGGGTGTGCCCTGAGTGCAACGATACTAATTCCTAGATTCAAGATATGTTTAAGATCTTACCATGGGTATTCAAGAGGAATTTTGGAAGCCGATTTAAAACTATTTCTTCTCACACTTACCATACTGATGAACCATTTTGTGTTCATCTATTAAAGACCCATAGGAAGCCTCCCTGGTCTTCATTTAAAGCAAGGGAAGCCCTCTGGGCCTTGTAGCAGTGCACCAGCTGTATCCCCCCCCCCCCTCAAACCATGATTTTACACTTCCAAGATGACTTTCATGTCATTATGCCAGTTAGTTTATCTTTAAGAGAACAAAGATGATGTTGGCTGTGCTAAAGTGAGCTGGTCAATAACCTGTCCCTCCTCACATGGTGTTCCCAGTAACAAACTGATGTACTCTTTCAATCTGGTAAACAGGAAAGGACTCATCATAGCAGCTATTTTGGCACAAAGTCCACTGAGAAACTCATTTTTTGGATCCATTGTAAGTCTTCCCATAATCCATTTTATCAACTCCCATCAAACATGGATCCACTGTAAGTCTTCCCATAATCCATTTTATCAACTCCAATCAAACGTGGATCCATTGTAAGTCTTCACATAATCCATTTTATCCACTCCAATCAAACATGGATCCATTGTAAGTCTTCACATAATCCATTTTATCCACTCCAATCAAACATGGATCCATTGTAAGTCTTCATATAGTCCATTTTATTCACTCCCATCAAACATTATACTTGTGCTTCAGCTTTATCATAACAGATGTGGAGAACAAATGTTCAAGGGAAATTAGGTCAACAACAAGTCAAGAAATATAAAGTTGGTCTATACTTTGTTTTTCTCTGTTTCAGAGAAGTATTTTACATTTCAGCTGTTTCATATTTCAAGAATCTTAATTTTGTTATGTGTTACAGAGGTAAAAATAAGACAGGCATAAAAAAAAACCATACCTGCTGATAAATAGCTGAATTAACAGCTTCCATGTCTGAAGTATTTTGAACCAATGCTAGCAAGAGTGCAGCTGAATTACGGGAAGCTTCAAAAGTTATATTAATACCAGCATCTCCAACAGTATGGTTCAAATACTGCAGATAAAAAATTGTTAGTAGTTTAAATGTCATATCATAATGCAGACACAGTCCATCACCACCTTCTCCTTTCAGCCACTACCAACAATGGTGTCAGGTCTGTCTCTCATAACAAGATGTCATTTCTTATGGTATTTGGCCAGAACACTCCTGTGATCTTATATAGATATTTAGTTGTGAGCATCAATGTGGATTCGCCATATTGTGGGAATGACAAATAAATCATTACCAATGAACAGCTCTGAAGTGGGGTGACCCAAAGAGACACAGAAATGTACAGCAGAGAAAATGTTGGCAAAGGACTGACGTAGGATATAGTCAAGAAGATAGCAAAGAACCAACAAAAGTGGAAATCTCTTGGTACAAACAACCCCTTGTGTCTTGGGCACTGAAAGGACATGAAATAGTGAGGGAGAGGGAGAGAGAGAAAGAAAGAGAGAGAGAGAGAGAGAGAGAGAGAGAGAGAGAGAGATGTTAAAAAAAACCATGTCCATGTACAAAACTTGTCATGTTAAATATTTCACAAGAAATCTAGAGTTCCATGTCAAACAAATCCTCATTTCAAATTTATAAATGGAAAATGACGTGAGGATGAATACCTGCGAGGCTGTCTTGTTGTACTCTGTCATGCGCATTATATTATAATTGATAGATGCTTTGAATTCATTAATTTCTCTGCTCAGGTTTGCTGCAGCTTGTGCCATCTCCAGCTGTCTGGTAACTTCTGAGCTGCTGTTGGCAACAACGTACTGTGTAGCAGAGGATAAGGAGGAAACCTGAAGAATTAAACAGTTTGAATGTGCATTAATTTTTTCCAATATGCTTTTAATTAGTTCTCAGTGTTTTCCAAAATCTTTGTAAAAGTCACCACTTTGCTTCTCTTACTATCCAAGACATATGTTTCATCTTTCTCCAAAAACACATTTCTGTTACTTCAAATTTCTGTTTTTTGTCCAAATATTGTGAACATACAATGAGCTTTCAAGTGCACTGAGAACAATAACATAACATTTCTGCTACACATAAAAAGTATTTTTAAAAATATTATATGTGTAAAACATAAGAAAAGTAACTGAAAGTCAACAGGAGAAAAGTGCGTGCTACAACCAAAGAAACTGGAAGAAATAGACCCAACATTTTTTTTAACACACTGAAAATTGTAAATATAAAAGATTAATTTTTAGTGCCTAGAATACAAAATTTGAAAACAGACATCTGGCGAGAATGAAGACACACTGTGGATAAAGTAAAACATCTTAAGGCAAAATAACATTTTAAAAAATCAGAATGAAATAAAAGACAGTAGTAGCACCTGTACTTGATGATGAAAATAGCATATTATACAGACTACAGTATTACTCAGCAGTTAGGGAGGCAAAGTTCTGCAAGGGACATGCAAATGACTGACTGACTGACTGACTGACTTACTGACTGACTGACAATATTACTAATGATCTCATAAATATCTTGTTACAATTATATGAAAACCATTTCAGACACAAATGGCCAGAGGATATGACTGGCACAGAGAGGCAGGTTGATAGTTATCAGGAAACAAACAGGAGCTTGTCCATATACACCAATGTATCAAATGGAGAGAAAGAGGAAGATTCATCACAGTCAAAATTTGCTTTCATGAAGTGCAAGATGATGATGAAGGAGTGTTTTAAAAATTTTTTCTTACTTTAGCTTCTATTCTCTGAAAGTCAGACACAAGGGTTGTCTGAAACCTGGTAAGATCATTTACAATATCTCCCACAGATGTGACATTACTTCCAGCCAAGCCAAGACTGTCCAGGGTCTGGTTAAGTATAGATGACAGGTTCTGTAGTCTAGTATTTTCCAGCTGGACATGAAAAACTTCTACGGTCCTTTCCCAAAGATCTGTTGCAATCTTGTATTGATCATTAACACTGTCACCAAGAGACTTCTGACACTTGCCACATTCTACAACAATAAAAGTGGGGTTTTTTTTTCAACATATAAATCTGTTTATCATAAAAGAGAATAATGAAAACTATACTGCTCATATAATCTGTTAAATGGGCTGACTTCTGGCCAATTGAGTTACAGCCATTTGTACTTACAGCTGAGGTTGCATATGGCTGTTTAATGCTGTGATCCATTTTATGATTAATTTACAAACATTTGCTGTTCTACACATATTGTAAGTTTACCACATGACAAGAGGAGGAGATAAATTAACACACTGCATCATCATTTAGTGAGTACAAATGTATGCATGTGGATGTATGTGCAAGCACAGTAACAGGCTATTACTGGGTCTATTACTGGGAGTATCAACAGAAAGTGAGACAAGGTCTTGGGCAGCTATGGTTAAACAGTCATGACACTAGCATGTCAGCTATGGTTAAACAGTCATGACACTAGCATGTCAGCTATGGTTAAACAGTCATGACACTAGCATGTCAGCTATGGTTAAACAGTCATGACACTAGCATGTCAGCTATGGTTAAACAGTCATGACACTAGCATGTCAGCTATGGTTAAACAGTCATGACACTAGCATGTCAGCTATGGTTAAACAGTCATGACACTAGCATGTCAGCTATGGTTTGATGACTGCCAAATTGGACAGCATCTTTGTGGCCCCCATCCACACCCCACATATTTTTCAATGGTTGCTTATGAATACTTTATGTTGAGCCCTCACATATGTACTTTCACACAAAAGTTTCTTAGAATATGTGATGACAGCATAAAGCTTCATTTTATGTATAATAAATGGAAGCAAATACAGCATAACCACAGGCAATCTTTTAACTCTTTTGCTTGCACAAATATGGCATAAAATAATTATATATTTTTTAATAATTAATTTTGTGAACTCTCTACTCATGTAAGTACTGTCTGGACTCCATCATGATTATTATTATTATCATCATCATCAACATTATCTTTCTTTTCCATTGCATTATTTTGTTGACAACATCTTGGTCTTCCCCTTTCAGTTTTTTTTCCTCTGTGTGTGTGTGTGTGTGTGTGTGTGTGTGTATTTCTCTGCTTTGTGTGTGGGGGAAAAAGAGAGAAAGCAAGAGCAGGAAAAGCTGAGTACCTTTTATAATCTGTACTTTGTGCCAAACATTTTAATCTCTTTGCTCTCATGAACATATCAACAGCTTCTCTAATTTTCAAAAACAGGTAGAGTTCTACTTCAAGCATGTAAGCTTTCCACATCACAGTAAGGAATACCTACTTTTCACACTGTTGCAGTAAACATATTCTCTTTACCTCTTTCCTACCATCTACCATATACAAGGTCATGTGGAAAAAAATATCTGCATATTCATGGTTTTTGTTTCAACTGCGGAGACTAAACTTTTAAGGTACGAAATACACGAAATGTAGGCATTACATCTTTTCCTAGTAAGAACATAGCAGGAGTAATTATTATAAAATTTTTTGTGTAGTTTTGGTTTTATTTTTGTAAGAATTATAATTTAACACAACAAGATTTTTTTTTTTTAACTAAATGAATTGAAGCATAAAATGTTCCCTTTAATCACACAATTGTTAACATAAAAATAATACTCTTAACATTAGAACACCACACCTACCTTGACAGCCTGTACTGCTAAAGTTAACAAAAAAAGGCAGACATTGGTTACACTGCCTGCCACCAATCCCAGGTTTACATTCACACTGACCACTGGTCATATTGCATGAGGATGTATTTACAGAACCAACTGGGTCACACAGACATGCTGAAAAAATAAAATGTAATCACTCAAGTTTACGCTAAATAACTCTACTGAAGCTCATAAAGCAGGACAAATCATGAGTGACACACAAGCTGTGTCAAAATGCCAATAAATATGAATAACTTTTGGATCTGTCAATATTCTGATGAGTCCAATTCAAATCATACAGATTCATATTAATCTAGATCTTACAACTGAGAATATTTTTTTTAAAATTGTATTAATGTTTATATGTGAAGAGGCACAAAACCTGACAAACAAAACTGGCTGAGATACTGCCTCTCCTCCTAGATGTGCTCTGTTAAAATGCCTGTATCACAATCATAAGGACTGACATGATCCCCATTATAGTGGAAAATGGTGCTGTAATGAGGAAAGGCATGAAAGTTTGCCATCACCATCACCATCATCATCATCATCCAAGCACTCAGTTCCACAGCATTTAATGAAGAAAAAAGATAGGATCATTACTTTTGTTCGCTCTCCCTTGGGTCTGTTTCAGCAAAGGCACTGCGCACCTTAAGCACATATAACCACTTTATTCTCAAAGTTTTTGACTATCACCATGCACATTTTACTGTCTGCTTTGAGTAATCTAGTTTTTATTATTTATGATCAATGGTCACCAAAGTCAAATCTTGGGGAGACTGCACAGAATGATGATAATTTGACTGTTCATTGGCCTATCCTCCCACCCCCTCCCCCTCAAAAAAAAGTCCTGATCCATGAAGGAAGCTTGGCCTGGTTGCAAACATCATGAAGCTACAATCAATACATTGCATTTTTTTTTTTTGGCCTGCTATGTTTTTGTTTTGTTTTTTGTAGGTTACAGAATTCATGAACTGTATTCATGAAGTCATTTAATGCCTATCTCAGCTCTTCATTAGAATGAGGAAAGAGAATTTATTTAATCTGTTCACATTTATTGATCAGACCAAGAATGAATGAATGAATGAATGAATGAATGCAATCACATTTATGCTAATTAATACCTAACCTTGACAGGGTGAAGTTGGAAGGCCAAAATATCCATTTACACAGGTATCACATAAAGTGCCTGTTGTATTAGCTTTACAAGAGCACTGTCCTGTACTATTGTGGCACTGTACACTTAAACTTCCTGCCTCCACACAATTACAAGGCTTACAACCTGTAAATGAATAACCATCATTTCAAATTCCTGATGCATCTAACAAAAGAAAAGTTATTTCTCTTAAAATACTATTTTTTTTCACTTTCACTTTCATTCTCCTTTTTGTGCATGAGTTTTACACAAGTGCTAGGAATGTAGACAATAAAAAATAACAATAATTCACATTATTTTAGTTTGTAAAATTAAAAACAAATGCAAATAAAAGTTTCTATTTCCAATTTTGTATGTTCTCAGAGCAGGAATGATATCAAACTGCAATCAAGTCAGTTTCTCTGACAGAAGGCTGCTATTTTGTTCCCAGCCATTTCTTCCAGTCACCGTAGTTGTTTCTGGTTCCATACAGTTAATGCACAATACTGATGCACTTATGGGCTCATCATGAGGCTAGTGATGTTAACTTGTGTTTCCATAGTGACAGTTTCTCCGGTCATTACAATAGTAGTTAACTCAGTGTAGGTAACACTTCTGGCAAACCTATTATCATTATTCAATGTTAAAATCAATTCACTTTAAAATAAAAGAGAAGAGACAAGATTCTCTTTTGTTTGAAGTTAGCCATACTAAAATAATATAGAATTTATTTTTATTGTCACTGATGTAGCTGTCTGCTTGCACTTTGATCTCATTTCTACATGTTATTATCAGGTAGTATTTTTCAGTCACACTGTTAAACTATACATTGTGTAGCATTTCTTTGGTCATGATGAAGATGAGTTATTCTAATGTGTTCAAGCATTGGACAGTCAAACAGGTTTGAAGCTTGCATTGTCTTAGGGGTTGTGCTGAAGGCATAATGGAGTGCAATGTGACCATTTCCTAATTATGTCATTGCTGCATAATACAATACCTAGAAAATCTGCCACGTCATAACCCCAGAATCCCATCAAGCACTGGTCACATGATCTTCCTCCAACACCATACACACAAGAACACTGGCCAGTTATGTCATCACACAATGTGCTATTTGATGTTGTTGGAACACACCGACATTCTGGAATTTTGAATAGTCTACTCAGTTTTAAATCCAAGAGTATTCATACCAAAAAAAAAATTAATAAAATTAAACCATCCCACAGTTCTTGTGCACATGCTTTACTACAAAACTTGTCTTAAATTTACTAAAATGTCATCAAGCAATGGTTTTTATGCAGTTTTCTTCTAAAATTGTTAAGATTTATATATGAAAGTTATCTTACATCTCAAATCCTTCCCATGCCACTAAACATCACACAGGGCTTGTAGTATGCTTGCCAAGACTTCCTGCTTTTGGCGAGCTTCTCATTATCATCAAGGGATGTTATTCATTCTAAACCAGCCTCTCTTAACAATGTCCTCTTCAGAGTTTCTTCAAACTTTTGTGTTCCACTTGATAGCTTGTTTGGGGATTCTCTGGTTGTTTCTTCTCATCACATGACTGACCTATGTCCATCTTCTTTTTCTGATCAACCATGAGACAGGTTGTTGTTTGCTCATCTGTTTTATCTCTGCATTGTTCTTGAATTTGTTCCACTTTATACTGAGTACTTTCCTTAGACATTTGTTTTCAAAAGAGTCTAATCTCATGTTTATTTCTTTAGCTGTTTTCCAGCTTTCACATGCATAAATAAGGGTGGATATTACATTTGAATTGAATTGGTTTTTGTTTTTAAAAACTTTTGAATGCCATATGTTCTCAAGATTCTTGAAGGTCAATGCTGCTTTTGCAATTTGAATTCTAATTTCCTTTTTGGTGTCACCATCCTAGTCTATGTAGCTGCCAAGATATGCAAATTGGTTTACTTCTTCAACAGCTGTTCCTTCTATGTATGTTTTTCTTCATGGTTAATGAGAAGTTTCATTATTTTTGTTTTGTCCTTGTTAATTTCAAGTCCTATTTTACTAGCCAGTGGAGACAGGGTATCTTTCTTGCATTGATTTCACACTGTCACTAATAAGAGTTATGTCATCTGCAAAATCAAAATCTTCTAGTTGGGTCTCATGTACTCAATCAGTGCCCGTTTTACTTATGCAGCATTTTTTTATTATGAAGTCTATGTTAATTCCAAGAAGCAAGGGAGATAATATACATCCTTGTTTCCTGCCTGTTTCAATCTGGAACCATTTGGTCAATCCTTCTTCTGTGTTGACTGCACAAACATATCCATTGTAGAGGTCCCTGATGATGCTGATAATCTTAGATGGTATTCCACATATTCTTAAAATTCTCCACAATGAATCTATATGAAACCTATAGAATATAGAAAACCAAGATAAAAGGGGTGTTCTGGCCAAATACCATTGTAGTGACCTCCAAATAATAGAGAGACAGACAATGCACCACTGGTCGAAAATGACTGAAAGAAGAAGGTGGCACTGCACTGGCCGCATTATGAGAATGACAGATGAATCCTTACCATGAACAGCTTTGATGTGGAATCTACAGGGATGATCGAAAAAGTCAAGGAGACATACAGCACAGAGAATGCTGGTAAACAAGGGACTGATATAGGAGACTGCCAAGAATATACTGAAGTATAAGAATATATTGAAGTATAAGAATATACTGAAGTATAAGAATATATTGAAGTACAAGAATATACTGAAGTATAAGAATATACTGAAGTACAAGAATATACTGAAGTATAAGAATATACTGAAGTACAAGAATATACTGAAGTATAAGAATATATTGAAGTACAAGAATATACTGAAGTATAAGAATATACTGAAGTACAAGAATATACTGAAGTATAAGAATATATTGAAGTACAAGAATATACTGAAGTATAAGAATATACTGAAGTACAAGAATATACTGAAGTATAAGAATATATTGAAGTACAAGAATATACTGAAGTATAAGAATATATTGAAGTACAAGAATATACTGAAGTATAAGAATATACTGAAGTACAAGAATATACTGAAGTATAAGAATATACTGAAGTATAGAATATACTGAAGTATAAGAATATACTGAAGTACAAGAATATACTGAAGTATAAGAATATACTGAAGTATAAGAATATACTGAAGTATAAGAATATACTGAAGTATAAGAATATACTGAAGTATAAGAATGTACTGAAGTATTGACAGTAAAGGAAATCTCTTGCTACCAGCAGTTCCATGTGTCTTGGACACTGAATGGACAAGAGAGAGAAAGAGAGAAAGAGAGAGAGATAAAATACATAGAAATATTTCATTGGCAGGTATTGATAGCAAACCTAATTTTAGCTGGAGACAATCATCCTCCAGTCAACCCAAAAAAAAAAAAAAATTAGTACCATACACAGTATTATCTGGAAATGGAGAATTTCAATTTGCAGTCAAGGCACACTGTATCATACTGCATAAATAGAAGTCAGTAGATGAAGAGAAAAAGATGAATGGATATGGGACTTCAATAAAGCTGACAACCAGTTAACAAAACAAACAAAAAAAGAGAAAATATACTTTTGTGAATACAAAATTGACTACAGGTTTATGCGATTGACAACATTAAAAATTTGTTTCTTTCTTAACATAGCTGGAAAAGAGGCCTGTGGACAGCAAAATATTATAATGAAATAGGCATAGTCTTGAAAAATTACAGAAAAAGCAATTTAGACAAGGGAGAAAGAAAAACAGTAGAACTCTCTGTGAATAAAATCCCATTTATGAGTAGGACAAGAAACTGCCTAGCCATGAGAAGACAACACATCAACCACTTGAGGCTAAACGTCCTTTTTTTTTGCTTGAAAATAAACAAAAATGCAGAAAATAGCATTTACATCAAAGTAGTGAGGCAATTATATACTACACATAAATGAATATGTCACAACTGGCACTGGATGATGATGATTTAATGGCCACCAAAATACCTTGACAATTCTGCAAGGAGGCATTGCCATAAAAGCCTGCTACACATCTTTGGCAATTATTGCCTGTTGTATTGAATGTGCAGGAGTTACAGACACCAGTCACATTGTCACACGAATCTGAGTTGCCGTTACATTCACAGGGCAAGCATGTTCCATTTGTTGACTTGGGTCCTCCGAAGTACAGGAGGTCACACCTGCAAAGAAAATAGAATTTAAATATCATGGTGACATTTTTTACAGTAAATAATCCTTTTTTCTTTCTTTTTTTTAAAAAACTCTTTTCTTTTCTTTTTATGTTAATATCTGCTGTTTTTATGGCAAATGATTAATTTCTTATAAATATCTACCATTTTTAGTTTCAAATTATCAATTTTTAAATATGTACTGATTTTAAATGATTCATTTTTTAAAATATCTATGTTTTTTTTTATGGCAGATAATCTTTTTTTTTATCAGCAAAACAAAAACATGACTTTATAAAACTGATTAATCTTATGAGCAAAAGGAATGTATCTCAACCAAGCTGTAACCCTGTGAGTTTCAGGAGACTGTTGAAGGAAGGTCAAGCAAACGCTTGATATCAGATAATAACCCTTTGAATTTTTAATAAAAGGTTACATTATTTTAAACCCATATGCAGGAAACTCTCTACTGTAGAGAGCAGAACAACAACACAACTCCTTCAGATCATCAGAGGAAGTACCCTTTCCCCCTTCCCCCCCTCAGACAAGTGTTTTGGCCCTACTAAACTCCTGACACTCTAAGGGGGTGGGCCCCTCTGGGTCAAGACTCCCAGAGGTCTTGTGAGTTGTTGCTTTTTTTGTCCTGGGATTGAGTTGGCACTGCACTTTCGAAGTGCAAATTGGTATTGGCTGCGACAAATGAAATTATAAATATAATATATATTTTATTCACAGAATCAGAGAAGATGTTTCATTTACTCATAAAGAGACCTTAGTAGGTTAACTGGATATGGAAATATGGATAAGACATCTGCATGATGATGATGATTTGAAACTGAAATAGATGTTAAAAAAAACATTGTGAAATGATGAGAATGAATATGTATTCACTATTTACATAACTGCACATATTAGATATTCATTATTTTTCACTTCTCTTAGATTAAGAGAGATATCTGTGGTGTATTACCATTGCATACAGTAAAATATAATTGTATACAAGTTCAGCCTTCAATGTACAGGTTCTGCTAAATGCTCAAAGGCAAATATTCATTTATTTATCAGGTGCCATGCCAACAGACATTAGCAATCTTTCTTCTACACTGTTTCTACACTTTTCATATTTCTATTTAAATCTGTTGTCTTTCTTTTCCCAAACCACTTAGTTCAGATTTTTTTTTCCAGTCTCCCTCTTCTTTTTTCCCCTTATGTTTTTCCACTGATTATCAATTTTCTAACTTCTGTCTCATTGTCACAAGTCTTTATTTATAGTTCTAATCAGTTTTAATTAGGCAAGGAAAAGAAAAGTAGTGTTTGGAACTGCATATGTGAAAACTACTGTATTTTCATGTATATCATGTGCATACACATATAACACATAGATGCAGAAAATCAACTTTCCTGTTATGAAACAACTATCACACACAAATATGCCAGTGTGTTTGTACGAGGATCAAATCGAAAGTTGTGAGCAAAATTTTTTTTTAAATCAGCATTTATAGATAGAGAAAATATAAATGTTTTGCCTTAATCTGCATCCTTTGCACTTCATGTAGAGGTGACATGACAGCACCATCATGTGTCACATGACCACGCAGAGCAGAAACAAAATGGTGGGTGCTGAAGTTTCGTTTTATCAACGTGCTGTTACTGAGTTCCTCGTTAAAGAGGAAATCCCCACTGCTGAAATTCACCAAAAACTTCAGCTTGCTTATGGAGATGTTTGTATGGGTGCTAGCAGTGTTAGGAGGTGGGTGAAGCATTTCAAAGATGGAATCATGAGTATCAAAGATATGCCTCGCAGCGGTCACCTTTGAACTGCCTAAACTGAACACAATGTGGAAAGGGTTGACGACATCATTAAACAAGACAGACATGTCACAGTATCTGAAATTGCTGTAAATCTTGAAATAGGACACAATATAGTACAAGAAATGATTGAAAACCTAGGCTATAGATTAGTTTGTGCCTGCTGGGTCCCACGTTTGTTGACTGAAGATCACAAAGCTGTGAGAAAAACCATCACTCAACTGAGGAAATTCAGAAAATAGGTTGGAAAATTCTTCCACACCCTGCCTATAGCCTGACCTGGCACCCAGGGATTACCATCTTTTCATTTTTGCGAAAGAACAAATGTGAGGCCATCACTATGACACATGAGAGAACGTCCAGAAAGAAGTGCATCTGTGTCTTCGGTCAGCTGGAACAGAATTCTACGGGGAGGGTATTTTCAAACTTGCAGAGCGATGGGAAAAATGTGTGCAGAGATATGGAGATTATGTTGAAAAGTGAAGAAAAGGATGCAGATTAAGGTGATACATTTATATTTTCTCTATCTATAAATTCTGATTTAAAAACAACTTTTGCTCACTACTTTCGGTATGACACTCGTATGCATGTATCTGTTTGTGTGACAGCAAGAGAATAGAATCATGGTTAATGGGAGGTTTGACATATAGTTTTAAAATACACTCACAAACTGAACAAAATTAATTTTAAAAAAAAAAATCAAAGAACTGACAGAAACTTTCAAATGAACTATCCAAAAACAGGTTTTTGCACGAAGCATCTATGGGACACGACTACAGTTATTCTTATTGATGAAAATTTGGTGAACAAATCAATGACTCCAGCTGAAATACCAGGTCCTGTAGCTTTTGTCATCCATCCACAGGCTGATCATCATTCATTTGGACAAAAAAAGGAGTTAATCTGGATTTACTCAGTACTCCAATTTTTGTTCTTCATTAATCTGTGATTATTATGTTTTCTATATTTAATGCTTCTTTCCCTAGTTTAGTTTCTTCTTCTGTGTAAATTATTTTCTCTGTTGTTCACTGGAAGACCAAGAGAAATGATACTAGACAGTCTGATGGGATGGTATGAGAGGAGATCACCAACTGAACTGATGGTCTGCACGAAGGATCGGGTACTCTGGAGAAGCATAATAGCCAATGCCAGTCTGCACGGCACATGATGATGATGATGATGATGTTGTTCACTGAAAGACTATGTGCCAAACTACTGTTTATATTTTACTGATTAATCTCTGTCATCTGTTAAAAATAGAAGTTTTCTGTACATCGCCCATACTGGTGTAATGTGCAGGAGGTCAGTGGCTTCCAAAAACTTTTTTTAGACATTTAAAACACTTACTCAGAGCAATGAATCCCAATATACCCAATCTGGCAATGGGGACATACAATGTCTGTTGAGTTGTCACTCTGTTCACATGTAGTATTGACTACTCCATGGATGGAACATGGACACTTTTGACAGTCAGACTCTGTACCCATGGTTGCATTTCCATAGTAACCCAGTGCACACTTTTCACAAAATTCACCTATTAAATAAAATGTTAAGTAATAATTCACTATCAGTCTTTTATTAGCTCTTTTATTTAAAAAATTGATAAAATGTGATAAATTCCTTAGGTCACAACATATCTATGTCAGTTAAGAATATAATCATATCTGTCTGTTCTCTAATGCTGCTCTAATGCTCTAATACCAGGGCTGGTGAGTCCATCATGACCTTACTTGTGGGTGCTCTAAAAATAGGCTGTAGCTTAACTGCCTGACAAATGAGATAGGGGTCAGTATGGTCTCTGTAACAGTGAGGTTTAGTTGAATAACTTTGCAACACTGTTCACTGAGGAGGCATCATCTGGTAAGTGTAAATCATCATCCCAAGTCTTGGAAATTTATCTTTACCTTTGGGCACATAAACAAAATGTTCAGTTCTATAGCATTCTTCTGAACAAAAATTCATCAACAACTGTGTTTGCAGATGTAAAAATTTTAAAAACAGATTGCATATTTTTTGTGTGATCTACACTGTTATAATGATCTTGTGCCATCTTCACAAGAAAGGTTAGCTGCAATAATCTCCATTGTTTAGTTTTTTAATTGGCTCCAATTAATGAGTTATTTCCTCATGATTATAGCACTACTGACTAAGAAATTATTATAAGTTCAGAAAAAAGTGGTAAAAAGTAGATGACAACTTTTATTTATTATCTCTTTTAGTCCATAAAGAAAAACATTTTTGAAACCACTAATGCACATTAGCAGTATTTTCTGAAGTTAAAATATATTTGCATCTCAGTTTTAATGAATTAACAAGTGTCACATTTAAATCACGCAGGCTTTTCAAAATTATCAATATGCTTTTCATAAAAATGTCATTTTCATGGAACAAAATATCACTGACTGGTCATGGAGTTCTCATTAGTTCTTTTCTTTTGGATTTAGATTTCCAACCTCTTTGCCCTGGGCCACAGTGCAGGAAGTTGCACAGAATGTTATGACGTTATAATCTGCTCCATGTGAAAGGTAAAGTTAGCACTGTAATTCTATAGATGTGCCTATGAGATATAGCAATGTTGCAAAAATTTTCCTTGCCAGTCAGTGTGCTAGATGGTGATGTGGTTAGCATTACACCAAACCACCTTTACATTCTCAGCTCCAAGAATAGATAGGTCATCATCATCATCATCAGGTGCCGTGCCGACTGGCGTTGGCTATTATGCTTCTCCAGAGTACCCGATCCTTCATGCAGGCCATCAGTTCAGTTGGTGATCTCCTCTCACACCATCCTGTCAGACTGTCCAGTATCATTTCTCTTGGTCTTCCTCTTGATCTTCTTCCTTCTATTTTTCCTGTTGTTATAATATTTTCAATGCCCCCTCTTCTCATTGCATGTCCTATGAAAGTACATTGTCTCTCTCTTATCTTTTTGACAAGGTTTTTTTGTCTCTCCAGCTCTTCTCATACATTCTTCATTAGTTATTTTTGCTGTCCAGGGTATTCGCAACATTCTTCTAATAAACCACATTTCTGCTGCTTCCAATTATTTTTGTGCAGACTTGCCTATTGTCCATGATTCACTTCCATATAACAAGATAGGTTCAATATAGCATTTTAGGACTCGTTTTCTAACATTCATTGATAAGGATGTGTTGGATAATATGTTTCTCATTCTCTGAAATGCAGTCTTTGCTTGGCCTATTCTGTTCCTAATTTCTGTTCTGCATTTCCCATCTGAAGTTATTACTGCCCCAAGGTATTTGAATTTATTAGATAGGTATATATACTAAAAAGTAAGTATGCAATGCTTTAAAAAGCACCATGAACGTGCTCAAGTGATCACTGAAATAAAATTTTATGCACATTATGTTTGATTATCCAATAACTGATAAAATGATAACTTTCAACTCAGTCACATGTCACAAAAAAGTGACAAAAATTCACCTAATGTGGCTCACCACTGCAAGAAAAGAAAATCATTCATTCCTTTGCTTGTCCCTTGCGGAACTTTGCCTCCCAAACAGCACTCCTGTAGGCCTCTCGGTTGTGAGCAAGATGGCCTGCTGCCGCTGCATCCATTTCCAGATCATCAACGATGTCTTGCAGCCATCTTCGTTTCGGTCTTCCTCTTTTTCTTTTTCCCATTATGTATCCTTCCAATACGGTCTTCTCTAAAGTATCATGACGTTTAATGTGGCCAAAATATTTAAGTTTTCTCTCTTTAATCCTCTTTACTAGCCAGCCTTCTTCAATATTAAGCTCTTGTAGTATAGAAAATCAGGGTTTCAATATCGTGTGTGTCCTCCTCAGGCAGTTATCACTGCTTGATACCACCTTCATATCGAACAAATGACATGTATCAATTGTTGAGGCATGTTATTCCGTTCTTCTTGCAACGCTGGGTTAATTCTTGGCAGTTTTCAGGATGATTGTGTCATCTTGGCAACCTGCGGTTCAGTTCACCCTAAATGTACCCACTAGGTGACAGGTCCGGTGAAACTGCTGGCCATGGCAATACAGTAATCTGATGCTGTTGAAAGTGGTCCCTGACACACGTGCGACATACGGACGAGTGTTATCCTGCTGCAGTATCACGCCTTGTCCATTAGCATCCAGAAAAGGGATTACATGGTGTGTAATGATTTCGTCCCTATATCGTAACCTGTAAGGTTGCCACTGATGAAGACTAGGTTTGTTTGGCCAGCTTACGAAATTCCTCCCCAAACCATTACACTGCCTCCTCTCCTCCTATCCACCTCTAGCACACAGTTATTCACAAAACATTCTCCTCTTCGGCTGTACACTAAAGCATGCCCATCATGGCCTTGCAGACAGAATCTGGACTCATCAGTGAATAGGATCTGTCTCCATTGATGATAGGGCCATGCCACATGGTGCCTGGCCCAGGTCAAGCAGGTTTGTCTGTGATGAATTGTCAGTACTGGTCTAACTGCAGACCTATGAGGTAAGAGATTTACCTCTCTGAGTCTGTTCCACACTGTCCTGCCCGACACACATATTAAACCTGGAATGTTGCTGGCAGTCCATGTTGCCTGGAGAAATCTGTTACGAAGGTGCATGAGGTGTATGTAGCGGTCTTGTGCAAGGGTGGTAACTTGTGGTTTACGCTTCCATGGTGGTCAGCAATGGAACCATTTTGGTTAAAATGATTTTGAAGGCGTGATATTGTGTTTCTGTGAGCATTAAAATGTTGAGATACTGCTGCTATTGTTGATCCAGCAATTAAGATCCCACCAGCTATTTCTCTTTGATGTTCATTCAATCTTGGAATGATGAAAAAAGATGTTTATGTTGGAATTCCACTACTCCTTTCTTCAATGATTACGTGAAGAGATCTCTGAGAACAGAATTACACACTTACCCTCATTTTATCCATGGTTATTAACCAATCATGGATCACTGCATGTGATCTCCCCATGAATAGTGCGATCAACTTCGTGCAGCACGGGGAAGTGGACAACAGTCAGACAAAACTTTGTGCCAAATTTGATTTCTTTTCACTCATGGCAACGTGATTGGTGTGCTTGACACCACTGCACACTTACTTTTTTCCGTGAGTATATATTTCTACAGTTAGATGACTGGAGCATCTTCAGCAAGGCTCAAAAGACTAGTGCTAACATCTGGCTACTATTATGGCACCACTGTTTTATTTAATTAATAAGATTTACAGCTCAGCACTTCTCATCAAGAAAATTTGTAAATTGGTCAATATTATTGACAGCTATAGCCAAACAATTTGCATTTAAAAGATGCTTTGACATCCAGAATATAACTGCCATGAAAACATAAAACACGAAAGTACAATCTGACCTGTTGTATTGTTCAGGCAGTTCTGGCAAAAGCCAGTATCAGCATCACAGGAGGCTGCATGTCCATGGCACTCACAGGGCCCGCAGTCCCCAAGGAAATCTGAATTACTTACATTATCCCTTCTATAACCAGGAGCACACATCTGTCATTGTAAATCATAGATTTATATGAATATTTGCTGCATACTGCAGAGAATTTAAACTAGCATTAACACTGAATGTCAGTGTGGTAAGAGAAACTGTGAACTATTGAGACTTGATGTAGCTTTGCAAGTCTGGACACACATCATCTCATCATAATCTTATGTCATGTCCACATGAAATGAAACTTGCTCTGTGCCTTGCAATGTTAGGTCAAATCTAGTCATGTGGAATCTAGATTACAATGTATCTTGTCAAACTTGATTTATTGTCTTATGCAGTTTTATGCCAAGTTCTCTAAAACAAGCTCTGACAGAAAAAGTTTATACACATTCATTAAAATGAGTACATTATGTGCATATGTGTAATACATGATGAAATCTAATCATGTGTCAAGCTTATTTGTATACATTCTCTCATAAATGTGTTTACAAAGCTTTTCAAGATATGAGGAAACATACTGCTCCTTTGCTACACCACTTTATAGACTTTTTAATAACTAGATAACCTAGTTTACCTCACAAGACAATCCCTTGTATTTGTTTCCACAGACACACTTCTCTACTGCAGGATTGTCTGGGCCAACATCACTAACATAACTGAACTGCAGTCTGCTCAGTCTGTTTTATGAAAAGTTTATAATACATTTTTGGAGATCTTACCCAATAACTAATCTTAAAGTATAAATATCTGTAATAACTATATCTTTTATTATAAAAAACCTATATTGAAATCAATATTGTCTTTACAAATGAATTTGAATCTCAAATCCATATTAATGTTAATCAGTTTTATCTCACTAATGCTTGGATATTTATATATTCTTGAATTATTACACTTCATGATTTTCAGTGTTAAAAATAAATTAAATTACCACAGATATTTGAAGAACTCACAAATTATGATCATTAATTTGATTAAAGTTACACTGTACAACTAACAAATAAAATAATTAACAAATAAATGTTAACTCTAGAAACATCATAATTAACATGTTTTGTTGGAAATTAACAGTTTTATTTGCACTCTGACTGAATGGAGCAAAACATGCACAAAAGATTTCATTTACAATAGCTGCAGGCCAAAGTGGTAGATTTTATGAGTTTTCTATACATAAATACTTCATTTACAACTTGGTGGTTCATTTTTAGTACACCTCATGTGTCATGTCTCTATACTTCCTTTGATAAGTTATTTGTCAATCCAGTTGCCATGGTACACAAAACTTCATAACATCTGAATAAGAAAAACACACAAAAATTTTTAAATGTTGCTTACCGAGCAGTGTGATTTCCTTTGGCAAATGATGCAGGCAAAAGCAAAAATGAGGTTGTCGATAACACCTTTAGAAACTCTCCACGTGTTAGGAATGTGCTTGTTCCATTCTTCTGCCAACTACTTTCTCTCAAAGTGACAAGCAGAGATGAATCATAACCTTGTGTCACATTAAACAAAGGACAGACTATTACATTTCCAGCCTTATCAATGATCAAAGCCTTGTGATCAGTCAATGGTTCACCACTAACAATAACATAGTTAATGGTAAATGAAATATCTGTTCCATACAGGGACAACAGAGATGAGATCAGCACATCTGGCATTTTCCAAAAGAGTCTCGGATCTTTGTCAGTGATATCAATGTCCACAGCTGTAGTTAGATCAGGATTTACTTCAAAGCTAACAGTAACATTAACAATGCCGCCTTTTTCATTAACAGTCATCAGACTTGTCTCAATACCAGTATTACTTTTTACTGATAAACGAAACAATTCCTGTGAAGACATGGGAAAAAAAAACAGACACAATAAATATGCATTCTCTTTCACAAACCAACAAATTTTAAATTCAATAAATTTTTCATTTTGAAAGGGTAAAACAAATTTTTCATAAAACTAAAATGGAAATTTTATTTTCTGTAAAGAAACACATGTGACTTGTATTCTGTCTGTTAAAATATTAGGTATTTAAATATAAACTCTTAAAAAACAAAACAAAGTGTAGAGGTCTGATAATTTACTGTGCTGAATGATTTCTTCAGAAATAGCAAAAATATTAAGCACAAATATATTGTCAAGGCTTCTACAAATTTGAGCAACCTTAAAAGGAAGATCTGAGACATAATAAATTTATGAAAAACCAAAGACTTATATAACTGAATATAACTGTACTAAACTTATTAAATATAAAGCACAGAATTGTAAATATAAATATATATATATATATACATCTTTCCTGTTCCATTAAACATCACATAAGGCTCACATGGTAGTTTGCTAAGTTTTTATGTTTCTGGCGAGCTTTTCAATCTCATCAAGGGATGTTATGCCCACTAAACTGGCCTCTCTTAACAATGTCCTCTTTAGAGTTTAACATTGATGACCTCTTTTTCTTCAAACTTTTGTGTTCCACTTGTTAGCTTGTTGTGGGATTCTCTGACTGTTTCTTCTCTTCACGTGATCGAGATATGTCCATCTCCTTTTTCTGATCACCCATGAGACAGATTGTTGTTTGCTCATCTGTCTTATCTCTGCATTGTTCTTGAATTCGTTCCACTTTATACCGAGTATTTTTCTTAGGCATTTGTTTTCAAAAGAATCTAATTTCTTGTCTCTTTCTTTAGTTGTTTTGCAGCTTTCGCATGTATAAATGAGGGTAGATATTACATTTGAATTGAATAATTTTATCTTGGTTTTGTGCTTATAAGTTTTAAATGCCATATGTTCTCAAGATTCTTGAAGGTCAATGTTGCTTTTGCAATTCTAACTTCCTTTCTGGTGTCACCATCCTGGACTATGTAGCTGCAGATGTGTACAAAATATATATAGTAAATGGAACAAATATGGATGAAAACTTACAGAACTAAGCTTAATGTCAGCAGAGACACATTCTTTAGTAATGCCCATACAAACACAGTCTAGGCATCCCTTGGGATTCCTCACGTCAAGATTAAAAGTTCCTGTCAAACATGTGTCACACTGACGACCACCTGTATTCTCCTGTAACAGTTTAGAAGACTAAAACTTATCAGCATCTAATTTTTCTGTAACCAAGTTGAAGGTCATGCTAAATCTAGAAATATGCTTTCAGGATAAAGTTCTAATTTTTTCTCCTCTATATTTTAGGAGCAGTCCTGTCCACTTCATAATAAATCCCTGTGACAAATCAAACACATTAAACATCAGTTAGTCTCCTCTACTGCTAACACCAGGTAAAGTGGAGTCAGCCAATTTCTTATTACAGGATTGTCATCACAGAGGACAAGCCAGTTCAAATTTGTGTACATTTCTTAGGACTGCCACCTCAGTGGACAATTCAGTTAACACTTTGTAAGTGGTTTCTTAGAAGAATGTTAAGAGCTCAATGGACAGCTATGATGACAAACAGAAAATGTCTGTCACAAGCTAATGCAGGAAAAAGCCTAATTAAAATCTCTAAGAAAACAGCCATCATTCACTAGATATATAATGAGAATAGGAAAGAATAATAACAGGAAAGATAAATAAGAAGAAAGGCAGGGGAAGACATGGACAATCTAACATGATACCACCATTAAGAAGTCAACAAGCGAGTTGATGGAAAATATCAAGGACTGAGATCTATGAAAAAGCATGACCATGGCACATGATGATGATGATGTGCTACTAGTTCTACAAATATGCATTACCTGTTGATTCCTATGAGTCCAAGTAATGTATTAAGCTGTTAAAAACAAAAAGATCTCAGAAATCAAAGGGAACTGTGATCCAAGAAGCCCTGTCCCTTTTAGTATCAGAAGTTTAAAGGACCAAGAAATTTGTCAGAGTATTTCTCTGATGATCTTATCAGTGTATACGGCCAATGATTTGAGAAGTCATGCACATTTCACTCTCTAAGAAAGACTGTTCCATCTCTCTTTCATTTTATTCTATTATCACATTTAAGTGGATGCAAAGAGCTACATTTCTTTCATATGAAAAGTTCATTCATTCATTCATTTGCATGTCCCTTGCGGAACTTTGCCTCCCAAACAGCACTCCTCTCATTTGTGAGCAAGATGCCCTGCTGCTGATGCATCCATTTGCAGATCATCAACGTCTTGGTCTTCCTCTCTTTCTTTTCCCATTATGTACCCTTCTAAGACGGTCTTCTCTAGATTATTATGACATTTAATGTGTAAAAAATATTTAAGTTTTCTCTCTTTAATCCTCTTTACTAGCCAGCCTTTTTCAATATTAAGTTCTTGTAGTAGATATATATATATATTTGTTCTTTTTTGTGTCCATAATATTTGAAGAAATCTTCTGTAGCATTTACATTCAAAGGTATTTATGTGTTTCTCAGCTGTTTTGTTAAATGTCCAGGTCTCACAGGCATATGTTGCAGTGGTAAAGATGCATGCCCTTAAAAATCTTATTTTTGTAGTTCTCTCTATAGATGCTTTAGTTGTTTTACCTTCTGAAGAGAGATAAATGTCCTCCTTTTAATTTCCCTCATTGTATCTCCATTATTAATTAGTAGTGATTCTAGATATTCAAAACTCTCCACTTCTTCCAATTTTTCCTCATTGATACATATTTCAGCTGTCTTGTTTATTTTGTTAGTTGTCATCAATTTAGTTTTCTTCACATTAAGACAGAGATATGAAAAGTACTTCATGAAAATTTGAAGGTAGATAGAAGTGTATGGTTCAGTTTTACAAAAATATGGAGAGAGTGAGGAAAATGGGCATAAACAAGAATGACAGAAAGTAAGATGAACACATAAAAATGAAAAACATACAACAATTCAATATTTCAGCAAAAGACTTTTTCAAGGATCACATAAAAAAAAACACAACAGATAAAGACATGAAACTATTTGAAAAATTAAAAATTTAGCTTTTTGGTATCCTTATGAGAGAGACAAATACAAAATTTTGCATTAGCTTGAGAAATGAGCTTATAACTTCTTCCCTGAAGGTCAAGTTGAGCATAATCTCGGGTGCAGTAACAGGACTGGCCAGTGTGAAAGATTGTAGAGTGTAGCTGAGATTGGTCAGTGTCATTTTCATTCAAGGCTATGGCTGGAAGCATGTTGTTTGGGGGAGCCATTATGGAAAAATTGGGCTTTTAGCTGTTGAAGTGTTCTGACATTCTGATGAGGGAAAATGATTGTTCTTTACAATGCTTCAAAATACCCGAGCTGACCTCACATAGTGTAAATCTTTTCTTTGTAAGTATATATAGTGTGTGAGTTAGTGTAAGTTTTTTTTTAAGTTTTGTTGTGTAGTCACTAGAACTGTTTCAAACTTTTGTTACACAGTAAATGTTCATAGTTAAGAAAGTGTTAATGAGAAGTGAGGGTGGATATATAATTAATAAGACACTGCACATTTTGTGTGTGTCATTTTTATGCAGTGAAATGCCCAGTTTTTTTTTTCTTTGATGTATTTCATGAAAATTAAAATGAAGTAATGTTTCTTTTTGCTTTGTGTTGAACTTGCAGGAAATGAGCTCATAAAATTGTTATGTGTCATTTGCATTTTTGTTGCTTTAATTGTCATATGATGGCACATTGAGTATGGGTGATTAAGTTTTATATCTAATTATTGTGTGACATGCATTAATGAAGTTATCTGAGTGTTCCAGCAGAAAATTAGATGTTTTCTTCTGTTGTAGAGCAGTTTGTCATGTAAGAGAGTGTTTTAACAACTTGCAGGAGATATTTTGCCCTTGAGCTGCTTTGAGATGGTTATTAGGAAAGGTTCATATGTATGTTTCATGATGTACTGTTTGTAAAATATGAATGTTTCATGATGTATTGTTTGTAAAATGTGAATGTTTCATGATGTATTGTTTGTAAAATATGAATGTTTCATGATGTATTGTTTGTAAAATATGAATGTTTCATGATGTATTGTTTGTAAAATATGAATGTTTCATGATGTATTGTTTGTAAAACATGAATGTTTCATGACATATTGTTTGTAAAATATGAATGTTTCATGATGTATTGTTTATAAAATGGGACACAAAAAAATTATGACTTTAATCCCATGGTTTTGTTCTTGAATTCTGAGTATCTATTTCTTCTGTGTGTTTTATATGTTGTGTATTGTTCATACACTGGTTTTGGTTATCACCCAGTCAAGGTCGTGTCGTGTGACTGGTTTTCATTAATAAAAACAATCATATGTTTTTCCTGGATCAAATATTATAGTCTTGGTTTGTTTTTTCTTATGTAAATGTTAGTGATGTCCAGTGTTATATAATCCAGGCAGTTTGCTGCAACATAAAACATTAAATGAAAAGTTGGACCTGGGGAAAAGATTTGTGGGTGCTGTTTTAGTTTCCATTTGGTACAGTTTGTACACAAGTGTGGAGCAGTTGAAAGTCAAGCAAGTACCTTTAGAAGCATAAAAATAAACAGTCATAAGATTCATATATAAATATTTTACAATACAATTAAACAGAATTTTACTTATAAATCTTTGAAAATACAAGAACTTTAAATATGTATTTTCTCACCTTACATATGCACTGTCCTGTGGTTTTGTTACAAACAGTCCCCACAGATCCTGCCTCACTACACAAGCAAGGGGAGCAACCTTGACTACTCAGGTTAAAGAACCCATCTGCACACTGTGCACATTTGACCCCTTCCACCCCTGTTTTGCATGTGCAAATCCCAGTTGTACCATTACACTGCTGACTAGCTGACCCAGCTTGATTACACTCACACGACTGGCAAAAAACATAAAAAAAAACTCTCTGTAATTATTCATGGTGTTAACTGACAGCAGGTGTATCAGAGCAATCAAGACTGAAAAATGATTTTTGTCAAAATTTAGAATGTAGAAAAAGTGAAGAGAAAAGAGGAACTTTAACATGACAAAAGCTGGATGTGACACAGCCTTCAGATTAACAAGGTTACATAGATGCAACTTGAAAGTGTAAAGATCTTTAATAGTTAATTCTCAAAAACTGTATATAAGCTACCATTAATTAACATTTACAAACAAAATGAAAGCATTTGTCTACTACATTAAGTTGATCTTCTCCCTTTCTATACCTCTGTGTTAAATTTTATTCATCATTATTAAGTGCCATGCTAAGAGCAGAAGTATTTATTCTTATTTAAACTTCTTCATTTTGTAAAGGGCTGAGGTTATTTGCACAAGATTTTAGTGTACAATAGCCTCAGCCCAGGGTTTAGGCTATTTGCCCATTGACCTGCACTGCAACTGTGCCTTTAACCCACATATACACTATTAGGTTATCTTAACAGTGGAAAAAAAAGCATTCACATACTTTCTAACCTAAAGTTCTAAGTGAACAAGTTACAAGTGAAGTGGTTGTGTCCACAAAAATGACAGCAGTGAGCACAAAAATGACAGCAGTGAGCACAAAAATGACAGCAGTGAGCACAAAAATGACAGCAGTGAGCACAAAAATGACAGCAGTGAGCACAAAAATGTTTATGTACAAATAAGGTCAAGCATGGCGGACAGCATGTGAATAGCCTAAACCTTTGGTTGAACTATCAGCACGCTAAAATCTTGTGCAAACAGATATTCCCTTTATGAAGTCTTTGGTTTTCCTAGTCAGACTGATTGCCTTTGTTTTTCTGTTATCATTTCACCAGCCAATTTAGATGTTTTACTCTATATCACCTTTGTTTCCCTTCCTCTTTTTTTTTGCTTTGAAATTCCCTATCTCAGTTGTCTTGTCTTGTCTTGTCTTGTCTTGTCTCCTTCCTCATCTACCTTTTGATGTTGAGAGGACAAACAGAAGTCTTAATAGTGCCTGGCGATTTGTGAACCAAAGCTAGTCATTACTTATCCCAGTTATGTGCTTTAATTACTGTAAACTGATTTTCATTGAGAATTAAAGGCATCAGTGTCCTTTAGATTATTAAAGAAAAAACATTATATTTATGTACATAATGAATCAAAATGAATCAATTGGTCTTTTGGTATACTTATTACTGCATGCTTTTTTATTGGGCATGGGTAGCAGTTAAACTTTGGGTTCAAGATCTCATCCAGCATCACTGTGAGTTTTCCGACATGGTAATATATACAGACGCCTCAGTGACTCAGAACAGCAGAAGTGGTTGGGGTTTTGCTGTCTATCGAAATGGAAGAGTATTGGCACAGAATTCGGGAACCTTTGAAGTCACCATATTAAGTATGCGAATGGAAACTGAGGCTGGGTCAGGGGCAATGGATTGGCTGGTTGGTCATGATGTGGTTAATGGTGTCATTGTGACAGGTTCACAAAGTATGCTTTGTAACACTGAGAAGAAATTAGTTTGAAAATAATGGGTTCATCTGTTAAGCCAGTTAGCTGTGACAAGCCTAATGTGGCTTTATAGTCCAAGGCATGTGGGAGTACATGGCATTGATGTGATACACAGACTGGCTGGACAGGCTAAAATAAATGGCAAACTGACAATGGACAATGGTGACAATGCTAAAGTATTGGACAGACTACAGGAAAATGAAGAATGAGAATGGAAGAACAATGTAGATCTGAAGAGATTGCTGGAACTAGGACAAATTAAAGGTGCTGGTAGTAAATCCAAACTAACAGAAAACACATTGTAAACAACCAACATTTGACAGGAATTATTAGCAAACATACTCTTGGATGGATGCTTTGGCATGCGGTGGAGCATATATGGGGTTGTCCTGAATGCAGTGAAGCCAGAGTCTGAATTTTGAACTTTGCTTTTTGTTTGATATTGGTTATTTACTAGTCTCCTTGTAATTACGACCTTTTTTTTTTCTTTTTTGGCTGTTGATTCTTGGCATACATGCTGAAACACACACTTGGAGGTATGGGAAATCTACCACAGTGATTTTCTTCAAATTCTAGAATGAATGAAAGAAGTAGGATTCTTTATTGGCCCCACCATCATTAGGAGCACACAAATTATGAGACTGATGTTTTGGTGAAGTAAACTATAGAATTTCTTGAAGTACAATTGGGATTTTTGGTTGGATTGCAGGTTAACTCTGGTTTGCTGGCTCTGTTAACAATACTGCTCCTTTAGTAAAGTCACTCTATTTACTGGTGATGTATTGTTAAAAATGCTCACTGATGCCCTACCTTACAGCCTTGAGTCTTATTCCATCCCCAGGTATTAGGCACACACAGGTCACACTGCCTTCCCATTGTGTTATCTGGACACTGACACTGACCTGTCACACTGTCACAAATTCCCCCATATTCTTCACAATGGCACACTGGGAAACAATCAAAAGTTCAAAAGTAAGAAACTGAACAAAGTTAAATAAATTTATTAATCTATTAATTAATAATCACCTGATTATTTTTTATTATTTTTATAATTTTTTGGAAGAGAGAATAAAAGTAACCTTCTTCTTCTTTTGCTTCTACCACCAAGATAGCCCCGTGATCCTACTGAATTTACTCCTGTGGTTCTCGCGATAGTCTCATTTAGGAGATCGTGGGGCTTGGGCCTTTATTCTCGGTGGGTCACAGAAGCGGCATTGCGTGACACTGTGGTTTTCATTGCACCAGTTTAGTCTAGAGTTGGTCTTTCTCACCAGAAAACCTCGACGTGGTTTAGATATGAATATATCCTCGCTGGGTGAGAGGTGGTTGCCCATCCAGCCTAGAGTTGGACTTTCTCATCGGAAAACCTCAACGTGATTTAGATATAATATATCCCCGTCGGGTGAGAGGTGGTTGCCTATCTAGACTGCACTGGTCCAGTGTCTCCGACTTCAGCATTCTGTGGTAATGGCCGCTATCCTTCCTGGTGGTGACCAGGACAGAGCTTTTGTCAAGGAGGACGAATTCTCGCCACTAGGGAGTTTCACCCCTGGGTTAAGCCGGTTTCAGCGTATTATCACAGTATGGGTGTATATAGGACGTGATTGGCCTCTAGAGCGGAGGCACCGTGATATGTGTAGCCATCAAGTTTCACCTCTGGATTAAGCCAGTTTAGGCATATTGCCCCAGTATGGGTGTATATCGGATGTGGCTGGCCTCTAGTGCAGAGGTGCTGTGATATGAATAGCCCTGACCACGAGACTACTGGCTACTTCACTTAATCCTTTCCATCACCTTTTCCATGACAGCGCTGCATGGCAACCCTAACTGCATTTTCTTCATTGGCCAGGAGGAGTTTCACCCCATGCATGGCAGCTGAAGAATCTTGCCAGCAGGAGGTTAAAGGGTTTAAAGTATACTCAGTCCATGTATGTACGTCCACACGCCAGAGTTAAGCAAGAAATACTTTTTCCAAAGCAGTCTACTTTCAACAGCATTTGAGAAAAATTAAGAAAGCTCAATATTTCTGCTAACAGGATCTGGCCATCAGGTGATTACATAATCACATAATCAATATGGAATCAAAATAATAGAATCTGTCACATATACAGATCCTACAGCTGACCATGTTTTATTTCAAGTCATTTTTTTTTGTTTGCAGAAAAAAAATGCTTATAGTGAAGTCAGTGGGGTTTTTTTGTTTGTTTTAAAATCATTGAGAAAGGCAAATAATGTTTTGAATTTAGATATTATTTCTTTTAATTCTTTACCATTAACTTTCTCCCAATATCTGCAGCGGAGGGACGGAATGCCATCATCAAAACCATGTGACTGTACTCAGAAACCTACCTATACATCCAGTGGAGGTGAAGTTGAAGTGATCAGGTGAGCATTTATCACATGTCCTATCAATCACACCTGGCTGACAGCCACACTGACCACCACTGACATTACATGTTGCACTGATGCTGCCCTTGATGTCACAGTTACAGGGCAGAGGTGCCCCTAAGTAAAACACTGTGAGGGAGAGGATTGCCTTCTGACAGGCTGCTGCATCAGATGAGTTACTAGGTCTGAAAGTTTGAACAAAAATCACTGCTGCAGGATAAGACAGTTTCACATCATATCTTTAGAAGACTGCACATTTATGAAATGCTTCATTAATATTATCATTTACCATACATTCATTAATTCATTCATTTGCATGTCCCTTGTGGAACTTTGCATCCCAAACAGCACTCCTGTAGGCCTCTCGGTTGTGAGCAAGATGGCCTGCTGCTGATGCATCCATTTGCAGATCATCAAATGATGTCTTGCAGCCATCTTCGCCTTGGTCTTCCTCTCTTTCTTTTTCCCATTATGTACCCTTCCATAGAGTTTTCTATTATTACAATAATGATAGTGAAATAGGGTATATGCATTCATAATAAACACATTAAAACACATACGAGACAACTACTTTATAATAATACAAGATTTTTCATCATGCTTTACCTACTTAAATTATAAACAGCTGCTGCAAACATTAGCAGCAAAGAAAACATTCTTTTCTCTGTTATAAATTGCCTCTGCTAATGCATCTGTTGACTAATATTGGAAAAAAAAATCAACTATTGGTACCTGACAGGTGAGAGAGAATTGGAAAACAACAAACCATGAGGAAAATGTACTTACTTCAAGGACACAATACATAAATCACTGGAAGAGGCTACTAGAATAATTTCCAGAAAATAAACAGGTTTATAATGCAAAATATTTTTTTCTTGCACAAACATAAATTACGAAATTACAAACATTAAAATCTATGGGTACTCACACTGTATTCTTCATTATGTCACATCCCACAGGTAAACTTATTTGTAACACGGAGGCTGGCTGCAGGAAATCAGTAGGAACAGCCACCAATTTGTCCTACATAGAACAAAGAGATGATTTCAGCACTGATCACATCACTAATATAAGTGAAATATATATGTTTCCCTGCCTGTCTTATTGTATCTGAATATAAATATGCTTATACACCTTGAAAAAAGTATACAAGAGTTTTAATTAAAATGAAATTATAGTGCCTCTTTTAAAAACAGAACTGGGGAAATGTTAATATTCCCAGAGCAGTCAGGGGAATTCTCCCTAATTTTACACTGTAGTGCAAAAACATAACATCCAGTCACTACAGACTCTATGAGGTGATTGAAGGTTAAAATATGAAATAATCTTGATAAACCTCAACAGGACAAGCCTTAGATAATAAAATACAGAAACAAAAGACATATGTTAACAAAATTATGGAATACTTGAGAAAAATGTGTCTGTTTTGACATGGTATCTGCCTTTGATAAAGTATGGAAAAAAGGTCTGCTGTGGAAACTAAGAAACTGCAATGTGAATGGAAGACTGTACAACTGAATAAAGTCCTATTTACACAACAGAAGAGCTAGAGTAGTAATGGATGGACACAACAGCCAGAAAGTACTTCTGCGACACGGTGTACCACAAGGAGGAGTCCTTTCGCCTACACTATTCCTTGTATTCATTAATGACCTGGTCAAGGAACTTCCCTATGGAATCAAAGCGGCACTGTATGCAGATGATCTGGTCATGTGGTGTACAGATGAATATGCGACAGTTGCTACACAGAGACTCCAAAGAGCAGCAGACATCTTGACATCATGGACAAACAAATGGTGTGTAAGTATCAACACAGAGAAATCAAGTACCACTCTGTTCACCCTCTCATCTAAACAGAAAGCAGGTAAGATCTTTGTAAATGAATACCCTTAAGGATGGACAACCAACCCACTTACTTAGGAGTGACTCTTGACTCAAAACTGACGTGGAAGCAACACATCAACAGTGCAGAAGCAAAAGCCAGAAGAAAACTAGCCATATTAAGAAAATTGAGTGGAACCACATGGGGAGCTAGTGAAAGAATCCTCAAGAATGTATATCAGCAAAGTATTCTACCACATTTAGAATATGGCTCAACATCTTGGTGCACAGCATCAAACACTACGCTGCATAATCTAGACAAGGTTCAAAATCAGTCACTACGGATTATCACAGGTGCCATGAGGTCCACACCAATAGTAGAAATGCAGAAAATAGTTGGTGTTCAAGCGCTAAAGGAACGTAGAGACACAAAGGTCATGACCATGGGAGAAAAATTCCTTAGCTCTGTAAGCCATCCCCTGAAGGAGAGATTCAATAACTTGGCATTAGGACGGCTTAAAAGAAGCAGCTTCATTCATCAGGCCAAGCGTATGCGTAAGCTGATACCTGACCTTCCAACTGTAGTCGCTCCATTATCATCTGTACCAGAGCATGCACCATGGAAAGAAGCAGATTATACACAAATAACTATTCAGACTGAAGTGAAAGGTGTGCAGAATGGTGAGATGCAGAGTAGTCTTGTAAGATCAACAGCCACACTTAGTGTTCTAGATAATAAATATCCATGTGACACCTGGATATGTGTGTATACAGACAGATCTGCACATAATGCCATAAAGAATGGAGGGGCAGGAGCACATATTGAATATCCAAACAACACCATTGACAAGATTTCCATACCCACTGGAAAATACTGCAACAACTATGATGCAGAAGTTAGGGCAATCATTTCTGCAGTTGAAAAACTATCAGACTCCAGAATTGATACATGTCCTGTAGTAATTCTCACAGATGCAAGATCAGTACTGGAAGCTCTTCAGTGCAACAAACTACCAGACCTTAAGGATGCCTTGTCAAAAATTGGCTTACAACATGGAGTCACTTTTCAATGGATTCCCTCCCACTGTGGGATACCAGGCAATGAGAAAGCTGACCATCTGGCCAAAGAGGGCACTGAAATGGAGCAACCAGACATACCAATCACCTATAATCAGAAGAAAAGCATGATAAAAACCTACATGAAGCCACAAACACCACCACATGATGACTATCACATGCTAAACAGAAAGGAACAAGTCACCATCTTCTGTCTCCGAACAGGACACAGCCGACTCCGAAGTCATATGTATACAAAGTTTAAGGTTGGTACTACTAATCATTGCACATGTGCCCAGGTGCCCCAAACTGTGGAGCATATCCTCCAGAACTGCACCAACTATGAGACACTGAGAAATAATTACTGGCCCAGTGAAACCACTAAAGAAGATAAGTTCTACGGTTCCATACCTGAATTACAAAAAACAGTGAAATTTATCCAAGAGACAGGACTGCAGATATAGACAGACAATGCGAACGAAGAAGAAGAAGAAGACATGGTATCTGTAATCTCATAAAAATGCACTGATACAAGAAATAAACAACATACCGACTCACCAAAAGTGCTTGTCCAGTGTTGACTGTCACATTTATGATATTAGGCCCTGAGTAAATTGTCACAGAATCTGATGTATTCATTTCACACCAGGTGTCAGGGCATGCAGGTAGAAGCATTGTTACTGGTGGAAGTTCTTGTACAAAAGATGTCAAGAAAAAATTATTCTACCAATCATTTTTCATTTAGATTTAACACTCACTAATTTAACATGATTTTACTTTCATCAATCAAAGAAATATTTAAAAACCCCAAAAGTTTAAGCTCGTATTTAAGAAATATTTGTTAAAAAAACGAAAAATTTAAGCACATATTTAATAACACGTAATAAATTCTTCTATACCTTCTTCACAGATTTTGGCATGTCTAAAAGATTAGTATATGTTTACAAATTGGCTTCAGTGGTTCTTTTAATTTTTATTAATTTAAATGGAAATCTAGCTATAATGAATGTGTTAGAGTGTAAAAATAATTACAGTTGATTATTCAATTTCCTTATATAGCTTATCTGAGAAACACATAAATGCCTTTGAATGCAAATGCTACAGAAGAGTTCTTCAAATATCATGGACACAAAAAAACAAAAAAGAACAAATATATCCATACTACAAGAACTTAATACTGAAGAAGGCTGGCTAGTAAAGAGGATTAAAGAGAGAAAACGTAAATATTTTGGACACATTAAACATCATGATAATCTAGAGAAGACCATCTTAGAACGGTAAAAAAGTAAAGATAGTCCCATAGCATTTCAAATGCCGTAGGGGATGAAGCGTTAGAGACCTCATTATGCTGGGTCATCAGCGTGTGAGGTAGGGTGACCAGTTCCTTTCCTCGCTGCCTTTACTTCCCAGATTTTCTCTGGTACCCATTTTACGAGGCTGGGTCGACCTCAGGGCTGTATTGGTCGGAAAAAAAATCCCGCTCAGCTGGGGATTCGAACCCTCGACCATTTGGTTGCTAGACGAGTGCTCTAACCACTACGCTAGCCGGCCCTCTTAGAAGGGTACATAATGGGAAAAAGAAAGAGAGGAAGACCAAGGCGATGATGGCTGCAAGACATCGTTGATGATCTGCAAATGGATGCATCAGCAGCAGGCCATCTTGCTCACAACCGAGAGGCCTACAGGAGTGCTGTTAGGGAGGCAAAGTTCTGCAAGGTACATGCAAATGAATGAATATATAGCTTATGGAAAATTATGAAAGAATTTGAGATACCTAATAAATAAATCAGTCTGACCAGATTATGTATATATATAGTAATATATAAAGGAAAAAAAGTCAAAACCCTTCCCTATAAGAATTTGTTTAAAACAAGGTGAAACATTATCTCCATTACTATTCAACCTAGTACCAGAAAAGGTAATCAGAAAAGTGAAAGAAGAAAACAGTACAGAAGGACAAGCTAAAATACTGGGATGCGCTGATGACATCGACCTGGTGGGGGAAACTATGCAAGAAGCCATCAATACCTGCATACATCTGAGAGATGTGGCACTAAAAGTGGGTTTGACCATTAACCAAGATAAGATAGATTATATGAAGATATCAAGCAACCAGAGGCAGAATGATCCAGATTATATAAATGTTGGAGAGATGATTATTAGGAAAGCAGAAACATACAAATATCTAGGCACAACTTTCAGCAGAAGCAACACAGTAAGTGAGGAAATTAAAATCAGAGTGCAGATAGGGAATAAAATATACTTTGCCTTGCAACACCTGTTAAAATAAAAAATCCTGTCCTAAAACCCAAAATAACAATCTACAAAACTATAATATGACCAGCCATCATGTATGGATCAGAAACATGGAGTACAACAAAGGAAGATGAACAACAGTTGCAGATCTTTGAGAACAGGATCCTAAGAAGAATCTTTGGGCCAATAAAAGATACCAACAGTGGAGAATGGAGAGCTAGAAAGAACACTGAACAAAACAGCTTATTTAAATCCCAACGAGTTATAAATGTCTTGAAACTGAGCAGACTATGCTGGCTGGGGCATGTAGAACGAATGGAAGAGAACAGACAAATGAAAATGATGTATGCACGAGAGATGAGGGAAACAAGACCAAGGGGTAGACCAAGACTGGATAGAAAGACAACATAGAAGAGGATATGAAAGAAATTGGTGTTACCAACTGGAGAGAGATGATTAGGAATAGAGAGGAATAGAGGTGAACTTTATCTGCAGCAATGAGCCTTAGTGGCTCAGAAAGCTAAAGAAGAAGATTATAGCTATGTGTCTGCAGAAGAGGTTGAACATAAATGTTTTGTCATTTTAAATTTTACTGAAAATTTTTATGTATTTAGTATATTTGTTCTGAATTAGACATCTGTGACTGGGTGAAAACTGAGAGATGAGGAGCATAATGTAAAATGGGTCTGTTCTTTACCCTTTGAAAGTTCACTTATTCGTTCTTTCTTAGATTTTTACCAAAGTTTAGACATAGTTTTGTGCTAGCCTGCTGTGACTACTCTCTTATTCATGATTTTTGTGCATTTCCCACTTAATCTACTTAACACACTGATACTGTGTATGCTCTAGTGTGCCCATCCTTGTACCTATTCTCTGATTTTAAAAGCAATTTTCTAACACAACTGTGAGCATGATTAGACTCAGTCTATAACCTTTTGCCATTATATATGAAGCCTGTTCATTATGACTTTTCTACTTTTCTTGATGCACTAAAAACCTATTTTATTTCTATGATATTTCATACAATATTTATCATACACAGAGACATAATGTCAGAACCAAGAGGGAAGGAGAGAATACCTGCTGAAAGAAGCTGAAATGTAACATTTGACCTCTCACTACTGCGGTACCTGAGGATCAAGCTATAGTTGTTGCTCATGGCTGTGCTGAATGGGATAGTCAGCATTGCCACAATTGAGGACTGGATAGACAGAAATAGATATAATGACATTTATCAGTGCCTAGGTTTTAACTCAGTTGTTTGGTCTTTCTAATCTTTCTTCAGTTTTCATCAACACTTCTTCATCTTCAAATCTGGAGCCTGAATTTCAGGAATGAATCAGCAATTTTCTCCTGGTTTCCACAGAAACATGACAGTTTTTGTTTCATATCCACAATTTCTTATCTACAACTTCTTCAGCAACTTCTTTAATCTTTAATGTTTATTTCACGGTAATTATGGTTTAAACTACACTTCCCTTTTCTCAGCCTATTCTGACTTTGATTAAATATTTATTTTTGAAAGTGAGATAGTATTTCATTTTCATTTTTTGTGAAATTGCTGTTTCTGAAATAGGTCTTGAATTCTCAGCTGACCACGCCTGTTGCTTTTTCTTATCAAAATATAAGTGATGTTTTTTTTCTGTTTTTCTTTGCAACAGACTGGCAATTTTAAAAAAAAATGGTACTAAACAGTTATTACTTTCAAATAAAGTAAACAATTTTTTGATTGATCAACAACTTGCTCAGCCAAAACATGGTCAATAGGTGAAAAAAAAAGAAAGACATATACTTTATATATGAACAGCCTAGTGAGTTATCTGAAGATATATGTAGTCAAAAGACAGGTAAGCCTGTCAAGTAAGGTGACAAGTCAGTTATATTAAGGGACTGAGAGTGCAAATAACTGTGTTAGAGTTAGGGCACATTTATCAGGACCAGCGAACCATGGTTGACCTGTATCCTGTCATATCTCTCCATTGGTGGTCCCAGTAACAAGCTCAGCCTAGCTAAATGCATAGGGCTAGCTAAAAGCACAGGGATCTCTATAGTTCCCTTAGTGGTGCATTTTTTTTTCTGCTTTTTAGCTTGCCTCTGGGTCTGAAATCTAACTGCCATAATCTGCTCTTCATTTGAAATGATGCTCATGGTTTTACACATTTATCACAGTGGCTGCAAAGAACATTTGGCTCACAGGTCCATGGAGACAGAACAGGAAATATGAGGGAATTAATAACAAAAATAATATTTTAAAACTAAAGCACACAGAACATTGCATCAAATGAAATAACAGACTCTTATTTTCTTATTACTGTGAAAAAATATAATAAAGGCCAGAGTGAGAACCAGCTGCTGTAACATTTTTTAAAAAGCCCACAAAACCAAACAGATAGAATAGATAGGTGTCAAGTGTTGTAGGTGAGGAAGTAATAAAGAAATAAAAGATGACTTCAAAGGCTGGTGAATATCTAAGACAACAGCACAAAAGAAAGCCAATAATGGTCTATGAGTGAAAATGTATAAATAACAGGTTGTAACATTAATGATAGAAAATGCATCATCTTGTAAATATAAATATTGGTGAAGATGCTACTTGAGCACACATAAAAATCAATGCTAGAGTCACAGTAGATGCACTGGAATTTTGAATGTCACTGATAATGTAAAATCAGTTTACATGTAAATAAAAATGATTAATAAAGACACAAGGAATCCTAACTGTAATGTGTTCAAGAAAAGCAGAGAAAACATTTTAGATATGACAGAAAGAACAGCAGTAAGAGAATGACCATGGCTCACCACAGACTCTAGCAGGACAACTTACTGTAAGAGAACAATGCAAGGTAGCCAAGTTGATAGCATGCTGTCTTCTCCCAGCTACATGACTGTTTGTCCTACCAAAGTCTGTGGTTATAGTCACAGTTATTATTTTATAGTTTTTCTTCTCTGATACCTAAAGTGATTTGCCTGTTTTTCTAGGCCAATCCCATATATTTTTAAAAACATCTTACTGTGTACAAGCCTCACTGTTTCAACCTTGCTAAAATTTATACCTAACCCTAACTGTAATGAACAAGGTAACATTTTTTTCTGCTTTATTCCAAATTTGCTTGCCTAATTTCCATAAATGGGAAATGAGAAGTGAATTTAAGAAATAACTCCCATTGCTCTTATAAGAAAGTATACTAACTACTGCTTTGACAACAGCATATCCTCCACCAGAGAAACCAGGAAACTGTGGGTCTCTCTTCCATACAACTTGACCAAGACTGTCCTCTAGTTCAACATAAATCCCATGAGGGCTCAAATAGTAGAAATTTTGACGTATCCTGAAGGTAAATAATTTTTTTGTAAACAAGAAATTTCATAGAAATGATTCTTAAAAAGCTTACCTTTAATCTGATATTCAAATGCTAACACAATATGCTGAAAACTCAGCTGTATTAAGGGTATTCCTGAAAATAGCTTTGCTTTAAAGATATAATTTTTCAGCTTCTGACTAAACTAAGTTAGTTTGGTCTATTCTTTTTTATTCAGTGCTTATCCAACATTTTCCTTCAAAATTTATGAACACTTATGCAAGATGTTACTTTAACTTGCCTCATTATTTTTCCTGGCTTACTGTGCTTATTCAGCACTCTTAGAGATTTATGATCACAAAGTCTCATTTTGGTTGCCTTATTACTTTTTCCAGTTTTGGTCCTTGACATTGTATCTTAAACTGGATTCTTGTTTTCATTTTGTTGTAGTGTATAGAAATAATTAAAGTTTTAAGGAATAAACAAATTTTTGGTTTTGGTTTAACAATTTACTACAGTTTGACTGTATTCAACACACAGATAGAAACTATGTTAATTATAAACACAATTTTGTCTTTCAACAAAATATAATGAAATGTTGCAGAAAATATCATGTGTCCAAGAAAAAGAGACACAGACAGTACAACATATCCTCCACACGAAATCATCTACATAACCTACTCAGGCAAAGGACCCTGTCAGACTTCAGTCCATTACAAAATAAGCTATATGATAATGTGGAAAAGCAGAAACAAACTGCTACATCTGTAAGAGATCAGTGTTGATGTCTGAGCAAATAAGAAATGATGTCTGAGAAAAAAGAAGCAGAATATATATATATACTTCTCATTTGTGTCATCTGAATGCTGTGTTGCAATGGTGAACTTACGAGTCACAGCGTCTTCCTATAATGTTCTCACTCCGACAAACACACTGCCCAGTATCCTTGTCACAGATCTGGTGCAGGCTGCCCCCAATATCACAGTTACACACGGAACACCCTGTATATATGAAATACTACAAATACAGTTAATGTGCTGAAGTATAAACCTTTCTGTTTTCAGTTTGTGTTCTTTATGTTCCTTACAAAGTGGTCTCTTCAATTTTATGTTCAAAGATGAGGGTTTACAGAGCTATGTACATTATTTTAATGTAAGAAAAGGTTTGAAAGTGGTCAAGATAAAATACATCTAAATTTTGCCAGTTTATATTTTATGCACATATTTGACACTTTCATGTTAAAAAAATATAAAAGGATATGTGATCATAAAGGCATGGCATTTTAATAAGTAATTTTAAGTGCAAGGATCAGAGATGTTTTTCAAATACTTCAGATGACTATTCCAAATATAAGTAATATCAGGAAAAGATCTTTCATATAAGTTAAACTGTTATAGAATTTGTTCAAATGATTTGATATAGTTGGAGATTTCCCTGAAAAATAATTAGGATTTTCTTGGCTTTATAGATATTAGGTTACTATAGAATTTGTTCTAATGATTTCAGCAGATATTTCCATGAGAATTGCTTTTCTGGTTTTGAGGATTTGTTCTAATAATTTGATTAAGACAGGGATTTCCTGAGAAAACTCTGTGTTTTGATTTTGCCATGCTGAGAGTTTATTTTCTGAGAACAATTAATCTTACATGTCCTTGAAAGCAGACAATAGTAGTTTTGAAAACAAGGGATCTTTCTTCAATCAGGTTAACTTGAAATCTTGTAATAAAAAATGTGGCATTCAGAAATACATGATAATTTAAATCAGAATTGTAATAGATGTGACATATAATGCACTTTTTTGAAGCTAAAATTTTTACCCAGGATATGGAGTTAACATCACAACACTCAGCTTACCTCCAGCCCCAGTCTGTTATACTGGTCTCTATTTGGACTATTCTCCACCTCCCTCTCTTCCCATCTATTTTCATAAAACAGCTTTTTTTGTGATTAAATATGGCTGTTGTAATGAGGTATTTCTTATGTAACTCTGTTACATTTTATAATATCTGCCTCCATAGCAAACTGAAGTTTGTTATTGTTTTACTAGATAATCTTCATAACTAAAATTTGTTACTGGTTTATTAGATAATCTTCATAATTAAAATTTGTTACTGCTTTACCAGATACACCTCACAATTAAGGTCCTTCACAGCCCACTGTAAATCACTTTCATAGACATATATATCTTACATCCTTCCCTTGCCGCTAAACGTCACATAGGGCCTGATGGTAGTTCACCAAGATTTCCCATTCTCAGCAAATTTTTCAATCTCATCAAGGGATGTTTTTCCCACTGAAATGGCTTATCTTAACAATGTCCTCTGTAGAGTTTCACATGGTCGACCTCTTTTTCTTCGGCCTGTTGTGTTCCATTTGATAGCTTGTTTGAGGAACCTCTGATTGTTTCTTATCATCACATGACCTACATGTGTCCATCTTATTTTCCTGATCACCCATGAGACAGGTTGTTGTTTGCTAATCTGTCTTATCTCTCTGTTGTTCTTGAATTCATTCCACTTTATATCAAGTATTTTCCTTAGGCATTTGTTTTCAAAAGAGTCTAATTCCTTGTTTATTTCTTTAGCTGTTTTCCAGCTTTCACATGCATAAATAAATGAGGGTGGATATTACATTTAAATTGAATAATCTTAACTTGGCTTTTGTGCTTAGAACTTTTGAATGCCATATTTTCTCATGATTTTTGAAAGTCAATGCTGCTTTTGCAGTTTGAATCCTAACTTCTTTTCTGGTGTCCCCATCCTGGTCTATGTAGCTGCCAAGATATGCAAAATGGTTTACTACTTCAATAGCTGTTTCTTCTATGTATATTTGTCCTTTGTGGTGTATGAGAAGTTTCATTATTTTTGTTTTATCCTTGTTAATTTCAAGTCCTATACTACTAGCCACTGAAGACAGGGCATCTGTTTTTATTTGCATTGATTTCACATTGTCACTGATAAGAGTTATGTCATCTGCAAAATCAAGATCTTCCAATTGGGTCCCATGTACCCAATCAATGCCAGTTTTACCTGTGCAGCATTTCTTCATTATGAAGTCTATCGCAATTCCAAAAAGCAAGGGAGATAATATACATCCTTGTTTTACACCTGTTTCAATCTGGAACCATTCGCTCAATCCTTCTTCTGTGTTGACTGCACAAACATATCCATTGTAGAGGTCTCTAATGATGTTGACAATCTTTACATGGCATTCCATATATTCTTAAAATTCTCCACAATGAATCTCTGTGTATGCTATCAAATGCCTTTTTAAAGTCTATGAAGTTCAGGATTAATGGTCTTTGGTTTTCAATATGTTCTTCAAGTATTATTCTTAGAGTAAAGATCTGATCGAGACAGCTTCTCCCTTTTTGAAATCCTGCTTGTTCTTCTCTCATTGCAGCATTCACTATATCTTGAATTCTATTTTGAATAACTTTGCAAAATACTTTCGATACAACTGATAGTGAGGTTACTCCTCTCCAGTTATTGCAATCGCTAAGATTGCCTTTTTTCACTACTTTAACAATGATTCCTTTTTTCCATTTAGAAGGGACCTTTTCTTCTTTCCAAACTTTATTAAACATTCTCTGTAGTTGGTTCATGTTGTCAGTGTTAATAGCTTTTAACATTTCGGCTGTTATTTCATCTTCACCTGCAGCTTTGTTGTTAGTCATTAGATTCACTGCTGTTTCAATTTCAAGCAATGTAATTTCATCTAGGTTGACATTTAGTTGTGGGAATGGTAAGTCAGTTTCAAGGTCTATCAATTCTTTTATTGATTTCTTGGAAATGTTCGGCCCATCTTTGCTTTTGGTCTTTACTTGATGTTAATACTGTGTTAGTTTTGCTAAGGACTGGTCTTTCTTTTGATGCAATAGTACCTGTTAGCCTCTTTTGTATATTATATGGAGTTTTGCTGTCTCTGGTTCTTTCACCATATTGTCCATATATTCTCTTTTATCCCTTCTAGCTGAACTTTTTATTTTATTGTCTAGTTTTTTGTATGTTGCTTTTGACAAATCTCTTCCAAGATCTGTTTTTACATTCAACATGTCTAATTTGGCTGCTTATCTTTCATGTATGGATTTCCATGTTTTATCTGATGTCCATGCTTTTCTACTTGTTTGTTTGCAGTCCAGCAATTGTTTTAGCTGCTGTAATTATGGAAAAGGAGATGGACGTATGTTGGCCACTTGATGAGAAGAAATGAGCAGAGAATCCCAAAACAAGCTATCAAGTGGAACACAACAGGCCGAAGAAAAAGGGGCAGACCACGTGAAACTCTGAAGAGAACATTATTAAGAGAGGCCAAGTTAACAGGCATAAAATCCTTTGTTGAGGTTGAAAGACTCGCCGAAGACAGGAAAAATTGGCGAACTACTTTGCGAGCCCTATGTGACGTCTAACGGCACGGGAAGGATATAAGATATATAAGATATAAGATAAGAATTATGGCTGTGCTGTAAGAATGCCATAATTTATCTATAGCCGTCTCCTTTACCTCACTGAATGCATCGAACTGTTTGATAAGTTCCAGATTAAAATTACTCTTGATATTTTCATCCTGTAGACTATTACTGTTTATCTTTCTGAGTATTGTTTTCTAGTGTTGGTTTTCAGTTTTAGCCTTATTTTCCCTATGCATAGATTGTGATCACTATTGACATCTGCACCTCTGTATGCTCTTACATCTATCAGAGATGTTCTGAATTGCTTTCTATTACAAAAATGATCTATCTGATTTCTGGTTCTATCATGTGGAGATATCCATGTTATTTTATATATCTCTTTGTGTGGAAATATTGTTCCTCCAATGACCATGCCCTCTGTTAGATATAGTAAAAGTAACCCTGTCATGCCTACAGGCACATAGGGATATGGTGTTAATGCCCATATTTTCCTTGACCTGTCAGCACACTAGAGGGTGATATGGTCAGTATCACGCCTGGCTGCCTTTTCCTTCCCCAACTCCAGAAGAAGTCAGGTACCCATTTCTACAGCTAGGTGACTGGGGTGCCGCCGGCCAGATTCAAACCCCCGACCTTCGCCATGAGAGACCAGTGCACTAACCACTTCGCCACTCAGACACCCCTCTGTTAGATATAATTCAATTAATCTTTCTCTATTCTGATTTACCGCATCAGTCCTTTCTTTCCCCATTACTTTTTCGACGTTAGTGTTATCTTTTCCTACCTTGGCACTGAAGTCTCCCATGACAACTAAGATATCATGTTTAGGGACTTTGTGAGTTGTTGTAGTTGGTGACAGAAATTGTCTTTTATTTTGTCATCTGCTTCGTTCATGGGTGCATAGCACTGTATGATTGTCATTCTTCTATGTCTTATTTAGAATCATGCTCTTAATATATAACTGTTCAATGGTTCCCATTCTGTAAGACTCTTTGCTGCTGCAGATGACATAATTATACCTACTCCTTCTTGATATTTCCCATCGTCTCTGCCTGAATGTATAATTAACTCATGATTTTCTGCCAATCTTTTCCCTGCTTCTGGCCATCGCATTTCATTGATGCCCACGGCATCTAAGTGATATCCATCCATTCTTGGATTATCTGAGCAGTTTTTGATGATGCAACCATTGTTCTTACGTTCCAGAATCCGATCTTTGTCACATACTTGGGGCAAATGAATGTGTTATTTTGGCTTCTCTGAGTTGGTATCCCTGAGGCTCAATTGAATTTGTTGTGAGTTTCCATAACAGTTGGGTTTTTTTTTCCCCATCTAGAGTTGATGGGTCTCAAGATAAGATCTTACGCCCAACTCCCATTTTACGGTATGTGTCGACGTAAAAGATTCATACGAAAGTATGCTGGCAAAACCGTTAAAAAGCTCCCGCCGTCTTTTACATCACCCAATATATATATGCATAGTAAAAATACCAAGTTATTCTGTTTCTTATCAGAATAGTATTTATACCATTGACATTTTCATTAGTCAAGCCATAGTAGCCATCCTTGCACAGGTCACAAGCCCTTGACTGGACATAAAGTTTGCACCTGCACTGCCCAATAGCATTTTGTGTGCACAGGTCACTGCTACCTACTGTTCCAGGTAAATGACAGGCGCATGCTAAAACAAAAACAAAAGAATAATGTTTTGTAGTCCACAACAAAAACAAAACTTAAAATGTTATTTTTATGGACACACAATTACAAAACAAAGCCATCAAAAGCTAATGCATACACTTTCTATTGATTTTTTTTTTTCCATTTGTCCTGCATTTTAGACAAAATATAGAATCAGTTACTCCTGTCAGCTTCATTATGTTGACTGGTTTCACAGATGTGACACATTTTGTTCACTGCATTTTCAGTACCACTTAATGGCTAGCTTCAAATGTATGTTTTATATTACATATTGTTTTATACCATATATCTAAATATGATTTCTAAAATTCACTTGAAATTTATTTTAAAAAATTGGTTGTTCATTATAAGAAAATTTTATTAATATGCCACAGTTAGGCAGAATACCTCAGTGTATAGCAGCTGATGGCATCAGTTTTATTTTATCATTCTTTTTGTGCCTTTGAACTTGGCATCACCACATAGTGGTATAGTGGTACGCCTATCAGAAGGTCCCTGGTTTCTTCTTCTTCTTCGTTCGCATTGTCTGTCTATACCTGCAGTCCTGTCTCTTGGATAAATTTCACTGTTTTTTGTAATTCATGTATGGAACCGTAGAGCTTATCTTCTTTAGTGGTTTCACTGGGCCAGTAATTATTTCTCAGTGTTTCATAGTTGGTGCAGTTCTGGAGGATATGTTCCACAGTTTGGGTCACCTGGGCACATGTACATAGATTAGTAGTACCAACCTTAAACTTTGTATACATATAACTATGGTTTAATTTCACACTTGAGTGGAATTTTTTGAGACCATCCATCACCAAGTTCAACCCAGCCACAAAAATGGGCACTTAGTGTACTGCCTCAAATGCTGTAGTGGCCTAGAAATCTGAATGTACTATCATTACATGCCAGAAGGGCATGAAAATTCCAAGGGACACAGATTTTTTTTTTTCATCACATTCTATTCCCAGCTTTTTCATCCTAAGCAGAAAATTTGTGTCATAGCAAGTGCTGAAACTGTCAGTTCTGGCCTCTAACAGAATGTTAATGATATCTGCCTAATCTAGTATCTATGCAAGTGGTAATGTGGCTAAACCTAATCTACTTTTGTGTATTTTTTACACATTACATCCTTTCCATGCTGTTAAATGTCCCACAGGGCTCGCTTGGCAGTTTGCCAAGTTCTCCTGTTTTCCGCGAGCTTTTCAACCTCATCAAGGGATTTTATGCCACTAATTTGGCCTCTCTTAACAAAATCCCCTTTAGAGTTTCACATGATTGACCTGTTTTTCTTCAGCCTGTTGTGTTCCACCTGATAGCTTGTTTTGGGATTCTCTGACTGTTTCTTCTCATCATATGACCGACAAATGTCCATCTCCTTTTTCTGATCACCCATGAGACAGGTTGTTGTTCACTCATCTGCCTTATCTCTGCATTGTTTCTTGAATGTGTTCCACTTTATGCCAAGTATTTTCTTTAGGCATTTGTTTTCAGAAGAGTCTAACTTCTTGTCTATTTCTTTAGTTGTTTTCCAGCTTTCGCATGCATAAATGAGGGCAAATATTACATTTAAACGGAATAATATTAATTTATTTATGTAACTGATACTATATGACTCTTGTGGATAAATGTGTCATGCAATGTTAAAATACTTGGTAAGCCAGGAAACCCTTCTGTAGTGTGTGTAACAAAACAATTCATCGGATTAATAGAGAGGTACTGTCCCTTTTAAATTACAGATGCACATTGTAGCGGTAGGCCTCTCCGAGTCATGACTCACAGAGGTCTGTGAGTTCATTTACAACCACTTCATGAGGATAAAGATAACACTCAAACATTCACATGCCAGCTTACAAACATTCTTTGTTTCTTCAGTGGATCTGATATCCCTCTCTTATATTCTAAAACATGCTATAACCATGCCTTATATTGTCCTTGCTATTGCCAGAATGGGATGTGACTTCCCTCTCCTATCTTACAGGCCTTGTCATAATAAATTTTTAATATAAACAAAATTTTTGTTGACTGTTAAAAAATGCTGACCCTGTGATATATGAAGCAGAAAACATTATGGTGCACGTCAATGAAAGAAAACTTCTTGTATGGTCTCAATGGATAGCAAGAATGGACCACATTTCTGCTTCTCTCAGGGTGTGTCAAGCGTGACACATTTGACAAGCAAGGGTGACAAATGTGAAACGCAGTCAAGGATTTAGTCACATTAATATAAGAAAGCTTATAGAAATCCACCAAACAGATAGTTAGGAACTTTGCTTAAGTTGCAGATGTGAACATCCAAGCAGTACCTTCAGCCTCATCAAGTGATTATAAACCAACAATTCACAGACCCCTGGAAGTAGTAACCCAGAGGGGCCCACCCCCCTTAGAGCATCAAAAGTTTAAAGGGCTGAAACACTTGACTGAAAAGATGGAGGGAGGGGTACTTCTATAAAGAATTGAGTTCTTGTTTTGCTCTCTACAACAGAGAGTTTCCTGCCAATAAAGTGAACACTTATCTAAACTTTGAATGTATAAACTGAGCAACAAAAATAAATCATGCCAAAAAAAAAAAATATATATATATAAATAAAAATACTAACATGTGCATCCATCAGGGTTTGTCTGTTGTAGGTTGTAGAATCCTGTCTTGCACTGTGTGCATTTGGATCCCATGACATTTCTTTTGCAGTAACAGTCACCTGGAATCTGAGAAATGAGAAAATTTCCAGAATATAAAAACTATTTAAAGTAATTATACTAGCTCTGTTCTTTCATTGATAAATACTTTTGTGAATAACAGACATGAATTTGTATAGCATTTGTTTGTTTTCACCTGTTTGTGAATAAATGTGCATTATCACCCCATACTGTCAAGGACGATCCAACTTACATATATGAAGAAATAAGAAAGCTATTTAAAAAAGCCCCACATATTAATAACAATACACACAGCATTACACGTAAATCAAGAATAACATTGACAAGTACTAAAATACAAGGAATTTTCATACACTGAAAACATTGCAAATGTTGCTTTAATGATCCAGTTCTCAGAATGATACAGCTATTTAAAATATCGAAGTGCTGTACCAGCTGTTGTGCTGGATTTATTACCTTGCCATCAGTTGTGGGTGTGTCATTATTCATGACACAGTCCACCAGACCAGTGGTGGGATTAACTGTGCTTCCTGCGTCATTGCACTGGCAAGGTACACAAGCACTTACAGATGTCTGAGGTTGATCAACAGGACGATAATGTAAGCTGGCACATTTTTCACAGTTAATTCCTGAAAAATTAAGGCATAAATTTTAAAATTTATTAATTTTGTTTTTATTGAAATCAGTACATGAATTAAGAGGGTTATCCCAGAATTAAGTTTACAAGGATTATTACTTCAACAGCAAAATTTATTTGGACATTAAACGATTTATTTTTCCATGTAGTTGATTGAGGCATTTGTCTAAGTGTTGAACAAGTTTTTCAATTCCCATTTCATAAAATATGGTGTCATGGACATGGAACCACCATGTCACCACTTTTCGACATCCTCATCACTCCGGAGTATGTGAATGACAATGTTTGATGGCAACTCATAAACATTCCAGTATTGCACTGTACACAACTGCATTAATTGTTGCACCCTTTTTCATGAAATTAACCAAAAACATGCCTTTTTAATCCCAAAACACCATAGCCATTACTTTGCAAACATATGGTATGACAATGAAGTTCTTGGTTCAGTGGGAGCTTTACATCTTACATCCTACCTGTGCTCTTAAACGTCACATGGGGCTTGCATGGTGGTTCACCAGGTTTTCCTGTTTTTGGCGAGCTTTTCAACCTCATCAAGGGTATTTTATGCCTACTAATTTGGTCTCTCTTACCAATGTCCTCTTAAGAGTTTCATGTGGTTGACCTCTTTTTCTTCTGCCTGTTGTGTTCCGCTTGATAGCTTGTTTTGGGATTCAATTATATATATATATATACACACACACACACACATAAACACACATATATATATATTAAAGGTACACCACTGTTTTGTTTCTTCATATACTCCCCTCACAATATTTTTTATGTTAAAAAGAGATCATATATCTTTAAAAGTGAGATTAAGCTTTTTTTTTTAAAATAATCTTATATATTCGTGTTCAAATTATAATCTTAAAAGATGAGCACCAAATGATATGAATTTGTCAAATGTTGTTCAGTTAGAAACAGCTGCTACCTACCATAATTAATTTAATGACAGTAATAAATGAATATATTTAAGTATATTTTTCTCTGTATAGCGAGAATATTCTAAGAACAATCATCACAGAACCAGGCATAAAAATTGGAGGATACAATATTAACAACCTTCGGTATGCTGACGACACAGTACTGATAGCTGAGAACCAACAAAACCTGCAAAATGTCTTGGATAAAGTCGCCAAAGAAAGTGAACAGAAAGGCCTTACTTTGAACATCAAAAAGGCACAGACTATGGTTATATCTAAGAAACAGAATCCACCAGCATGCAGTATAAAATTAAACGGAACTATTCTAAAGCAGGTGCAGAAATTCAAATACCTTGGAGCAGTAATAACTTCAGATGGGAAATGCAGAACAGAAATTAGGAACAGAATAGGTCAAGCAAAGACTGCATTTCAGAGAATGAGAAACATATTATGCAACACATCCTTATCAATGAATGTTAGAAAACGAGTCCTAAAATGCTATATTGCGCCTATCTTATTATATGGAAGTGAATCATGGACAATAGGCAAGTCTGCACAAAAATCATTGGAAGCAGCAGAAATGTGGTTTATTAAAAGAATGTTGCGAATCCCCTGGACAGCAAAAATAACTAATGAAGAATGTATGAGAAGAGCTGGAGAGATAAAAAACCTTGTCAAAAAGATAAGAGAGAGACAATGTACAATCATAGGACATGCAATGAGAAGAGGGGGCATTGAAAATATTATAACAACAGGAAAAATAGAAGGAAGAAGGTCAAGAGGAAGACCAAGAGAAATGATACTGGACAGTCTGACGGGATGGTGTAAGAGGAGATCACCAACTGAACTGATGGCCTGCATGAAGGATCGTGTACTCTGAAGAAGCATAATAGCCAACGCCAGTCAGCATGGCACCTGATGATGATGATGATATTTAAGTATGGATTCTTGTCATTTAAATTTTACTTATTCCCTCCATTTCAAGTTGGAGCTAGGTTTATACACTCTGCTATATTCTCTTTTTACCAAATATTTCAGACTGATATCTCCTTTTCTGTTGACTGTCTCTATGTTTTCTTTGGCCACCTCATTTCTTCCTTTCTTTCTTTAAGCAATTCATGCCAAAGTGTGTCTTATTACATTTCTACATATGAAATACGAAGCCAGTCAATTTGTTATGGTAAATGCTGGTCCAAAGGTCAATTCTGGGTATGAGTAATATTCTTCATGACAAGAAAACAAATGGTTCAGATTAACAATAAGACATTGTTTTAACCTGCTGTGTTGTTCTGACAGTCAAGGCAGACACCTCCTCCTGATCTGGTTCCATTGCCATTTAAAGACAAACCTTCATCTTCAACTGATTTCTGATAGAAACAGTCTGTGGCATGTTGAAAACAGTTGCAAGCTACAAACAGAAGACAAGGGGTTTCCTGGATGTAGTCAAACATTACAAATGCTCCCTTGCAAGTTTGTATAGATAGTAAATATTAAAAATGCTTCTATGATATGTGTCTTAAAAAATTTACTGTCTTGTATTTTAGATGTAAATATGGCTTTTTTGTCTTATGATAAGAGTATCAATTTGAAACCAATATTTGCAGGCAGTAATACACAAACTTCCCTTCCAGCAGAGTGTTTGAAAGTAGAAGAATATATTGTTCATACACATCTACACATTTGTATTCCTGAACTATAAACCAGCTCTATGTCATCAACACTGTTTCAGGAAGGTACTGGTATATTGTCATCTTATATTAGTTATGAGTCAGTTTTTATTATTTAATATAAAAAAACATACATGTGCCTTTATCAAGTAAATTTAATTAACTGTAGTAAAACATGGCTTCAAACTGTCATATGTGACAATGCCATTTTCAAATGTGAGTGAAAAGAAGGATAAAAGTAAATAAGAATGACATGATGAACTTCTGTAAAAAATAAATAAACAAATAAATAAATAAAACTGAAAAAAAACCTGATATCCACAAGAGTTAGGAAGATGCTGGGGCTAAAGAATAAGAAAAACAGAATATTATGGGTCTAATATGACATATTTATTTAGCTTAAAGCCCCATACCATCTTCTCTGTCTCTTCCTTTTAGGCAAAAAAAATATTCATATTTGAAATATTTTTTGTCAGATTTTGATGCTTGCAGTCACCAAAAATGATGTTCTGGAATTATTATACTTTGATACATGTGTAAATATTTATATGGTCACTGACAGTTACTTTATACATATATGAGAACTAAGTTATGATGAAGTTATGATGAAGTGATATGGATTCTACATGACCAGAAGTTGAATTTTGAAAATGACTTACTGACCTGTACATGGTTTCCCAAACTCAAAGGGGAACTGGTTATACAGGGGCAGGCAAGATTCACAGAATCGTCCAATAGTGTTGCCTCCACAGATACACTCATACATGCCTGATGTAGGATTTATTTCACATCCAACTTGGAGACCATTGCAAGGGCACTCAGCCATGACGGTGATTTCTGACACAGAGTAGTGGTTCTTGCAGGGGAAAATCATAAACAAAGTAATCTCATGAATTAAATCAATATCAGATTATTGCTTTGAAAAGTTATGGAAAAAAAAGAGAGAAATTTGGAGGAAAGGAAAATTAATATATTCCTTTATTCTTCTGTTGCACTTTGTTTCTGTTTCTTTTAACTCATTTTCATATAAATTAGGTTTGACCTTAATGTAATTTCCATATCTTGTGTTTCTACACAGATCTTTTATTCTGTCAGTTTAATCTTTCAGAATGTTATTTGTTTAATGCATATAAGTCAACAACTTTGCTGAATGGTGAAGCTGTTGACAGCAAACTTATCGCTTTCATTTTTTAATCTCTTTCAGTGTCTAAAATATTTCTTTCCTTCTTGTCAGTTGTTGCAAATTTTCCAAATATTCTCCAACATTCTTCTCTTTTTCTTCTGTATTCTGTGTCAGTTTCAAATTATCCACACTACTGATTTATCTCCTTTGAGTGTGACTAATGTTTTCATATCTTCGTTATCTGACATTTGCACATTTCTGTTTGGTTCTTCAAAACTATTCCTTGTCTTTTCATCTCTTCTGCCACCAGATTTTTAAAATACTTTTTGCTCTCAAGAATGTTTACTTCCCACCAAAGCAAAATGTGCACTAAGTTATAGTAATTTCTGAGTAAAATTTCATCATCATTGACTTGTGCCATCTACACAAGGAAAGTTGACTATAATGGATCTCTAATTTGCTTTAACTTGTGCATTTACCCAAACTGATTCCTGTTATCTATTAATGCTAATTTCTCACCTACACAAAAAATATTATATCTAATACTTAAAATAAATTCTACTCTATTTCCATTCTGAGCAGCAGTAATGCACTTTGTGAAAAGGAGGATAACTACTCTACAATAATGTGCTTTGCCAACCATAGCTAAACTGAATTTAACATTTCAAATCTCAAAAATTATATACCAGAAAAGCTGCCCTGATAGATTAGTAGTCCACATGTGTAACTCACATTAAAATGGCAGCTTTGCTCTAGGGTTGGTCACTGACAAATAAGAGTACCATTGATTACATAATATATTATATACATGAGATTAGCATGCTTTCTGTAACAGATGTTTCATTACTGAGCACTGTACCTCTTCTGAGAACTTGAAAATGCACATGTGCCAAGTTAAAACAACATAATGGATACTGAAACAGCATGGCATTCTGATAAAAATGCATATGAAAAAATGTTCACAATACCACTAATGCTACTTTTTGTACTACTGTATATGTTTCTCATATTTAACAACTGAAAACATAACTTAAAATTCATTGATGAAATCAATACAGCACAATTTTTGTTCTTTTGATGCACAGAAAGTTAATCTCAGTTTATTAAGTGTTCTCCAGGCTTGAAATAAATTTTGTTTTAATGACATATGGTGATACCTGGTAAGTCTGTTACTCAAGTTTATTCGGTCACATTTCACAAAAAATGAAATTCTGAATACTTGATTGAGAGCAACTGCATCTCCTCTGCTTTCTGGACTGGTAGACTTAATGGACCAATATCTTATATTTTCTTTCAGAACTTTCTAGTAAAAGCTTTGTAAAAGGGATGGGGGTCAACTTGCTGCCATCACAGCTCCCAAGAAGAAGCATGGTTCTGCCTTCTTATGTATGCCCTGGCTAAATGATGGAAGCCATGATAGTTTATTATTATTGCATCTGAGTGGAAGACACAAACCTATCACTGCCACATTAATTTGGAAGAACATTAACAGCCTAAATAACGATGAAACACCACTGGTCGAAAGTAAAGTTATAAACATCCAATAATAAGCAATCTGAAAAAAATGCAATGACAAAAGCCAGTATAGAAAAATGAATTTTATCATGACAGCACACCAGACCTTAACTGTGATCATTTGTATTGCACTAAATCACTCTAGAGATGTATCACAACACAAATGACACAGGTAAGAATTACAAATGTACTTACAAAATTATTTGCCAGCGCATTAAAGGGATAAATGAAGAGCATATCAAAAAAGTTGATTTTTATGTATTGACCATGCTGCCATTCCTGTTTATAGAGGAAATATAAACATCTCTTATATCTGTATGGCATAATCAGTTTATAATGTAAGTTATAAGAAAAACTATTACAAAATGTAGAATTTTAGGTGAAACTGGAAAGGCATTTTTCACTAAGGAAAATATAGCTGTGCTATAAAGACTAGCATATGTTTATATAAAGAGTTGAGGTCCCATCTAAATACTTCATAGGTGCTGGTACGACATCAATATTGAAATCAGGGACATCACTTTACCATCACTGCTAGATAGTGGAAATGACTGAGATGTGATAGCAGACCTACCAGTAAGAAGAGAATACCTGACTGCCATCAAGAACACAGGAATGCGTCCAGACATTGTAGTGTACTCCATAGAAAAACAGGAACTAATAATGACTGAGCTTACGGTTCCATACGAAACAAGAATAGAAGAGCAACATCTATTCAAATGTGAGAAGTACAATGACCTGGTCAAGCAACTGAGGCAGAGGGCAGGAGTCAGGACAAAAGTGATAACTGTAGAAATGGGAGCGAGAGGATTTGTAGCAACATCAGCATACGACCTATGTAAGCAACTGGGCATAAATGGACAAGCAAGAGCAAAGGCATTGAAAAGCCTTTCAGAAACAGCAGGAAAGGCTTCATGCTGGCTGTGGAGTATGCGAAACAAGCATTGGGAACATAAATGTCGTTTGCCACAACCAGTACCAGTCCTCCGTAGCTAAATCGCTAAAGACGCACTTCAAAGTGCAGTGCCAATTCAATCCCGGGACGAAAAAATCAACAATTCTGGGAGTCATGACCCAGAGGGGCCCACCCCCCTTAGAGTGTCAGGAGTTTAATAGGGCTGAAACACTTGTCTGGGGGGGGGGTACTTCCTCTGATGATCTGAAGGAGTTATGTTGTTATTCCACTCTACAGTAGAGATGACTAAGATACAAACTGAGCTGAAGATGAAGACTTACTATAATTAACACTACTCAGCTTTAGAAGGAGACAGAATGTAATAAAAATGACTGAGTTAAAGATAGAGAATGGAGATAATGAACACAGATGAACTCTGATTGAAGATGTTGACATGACTTTAAGAACAATGAATGAAAATGTTTGACAGAAGAAAGAAGATAAAGTTACAGAAAAAGCATGGCTTAAAAACACACTATAAATAAAAATGTAAAGGCACTGTTTGACAACACAAAATAAAACATTCAATTTTAGGAAATAATTTTATTCCACAGTTTAACATGATAAACATTAACAATTGTGAAACATTTGATTGACATTTAAATTCAAAATTTAAAATACATAAAAATTAAGACTTTTTAGACAATAAAGGAGAAAAAAAAACAATAATTGAATAAAACAAGTATGATATATTTGCACCAATGAAGAAATACTACTAAACTTTGATAGCATAATATGACAGTAAAAGATCAAACACACAGCATTAATCAAAACCTTGGTTTAAGTAATATCACATCACTAAACATTCATGAAAGCTTTTCAATGCAGAGAAAGGACTGCCATTCTTGTCAATTTATTTGTCAGAAAAATTCAACAACAATGATTAGTTAATGAAACAGAAGTGAAATGGATAACTGTATCTAATGGTCTATGTAAGTTACCTTCAGCTTCACAGGAACTTGACTCAGGTTGACAGAAATCTGTGAAATTATTGTCAAAACTAAAGCCACTCATATCAGAACAAAAAAGGCCTTAAATCTAAGATAAGGTTGAACAATTTGCTTTTAAATAAATAAACTCTTTAGAAAAGTAAAAGGTAAAGGTAAAATCCCTATTTCTGTGCCATTAAGGCATATTGGGGACATGGAGTTAGGCCCTTATTTCCAAGATCGCTGGCACATGAAAATGTGATGAGGTCAGTATCATACCTGGCCACATTTACCTTCTCAAATTTCTCTGGTACCCATTTTTAGAAGCTGGGTAGGCCCTTGGGCCTTTTTGGTGGGTACCAGAAAACAATTCCTCACTGCTGGAACCTAACCCTGGTACCATAGGATCAGTAGGCAGAACAGGCTGAACATCTAACCACTCATAGGATCAGTAGGCTGAAGATCTAATCACTCATAGGATCAGTAGTCTGAAGATCTAATCACTCATAGGATCAGTAAGCTGAACATCTAATCACTCATAGGATCAGCAGTCTGAACATCTAACCACTCATAGGATCAGTAGACTGAACATCTAATCACTCATAGGATCAGTAGGCTGAACATCTAATCACTCATAGGATCAGTAGACTGAACATCTAATCACTCATAGGATCAGTAGGCTGAACATCTAACCACTCATAGGATCAGTAGACTGAACATCTAACCACTCATAGGATCAGTAGACTGAACATCTAACCACTCATAGGATCAGTAGGCTGAACATCTAACCACTCATAGGATCAGTAGACTGAAGATCTAACCATGTTTTTTTTAAGTAAATTTTACATGTTACAATATATTTTACTCTCATTTATTCAGGAATTATTAACTACAACATTTTGTACTCTCAGTATTCATGACTTATTAACCCTGTATTATCCTTCTTTCAACCAACAAAAAAATGAAGACCTACTGCAGAATCTGATTTTTCATCTGTAGAAAACAATTCATCTGCTGTATAATTCTATTCTTCTACTCATTCATTCATTCATTCATTTGCATGTCCCTTGCAGAACTTTGCCTCCCTAACAGCACTCCTGTAGGCCTCTCGGTTGTGAGCAAGATGGCCTGCTGCTGATGCATCAATTTCCAGATCATCAATGATGTCTTGCTGCCATCTTCACCTTGGTCTTCCTCTCTTTCTTTTTCCCAATATGTACCCTTCCAAGACAATCTTCTCTAGATTATCATGACGTTTAATGTGTCCAAAATATTTAAGTTTTCTCTCTTTAATCCTCTTTACTAGCCAGTCTTCTTCAATATTAAGTTCTTGTAGTATAGATATATTTGTTCTTTTTTGTTTTTTTGTGTCCATGATATTTGAAGAACTCTTCTGTAGCATTTACATTCAAAGGCATTTATGCGTTTCTCAGCTGTTTTGTTAAGTGTCCAGGTCTCACAGGCATATGTTACAATGGGAAAGATGCATGCCCTTAAAAATCTTATTTTTGTGGTTCTGTCTGTTCCCTCCACAGATTCTTTAGTTGTTTTACTTTGTGAAGAGCGATAGATGTCCTCCTTTTAATTTTCCTCATTGTATCCCATTACTAGTTAGTAGTGATCCAAGATATTCAAAACTCTCCACTTCTTCCAGTTTTTCCTCATTGATACATATTTCAGCTTCCTTGTTTGTTTTGTCAGTTCTTCTACTGTAGAATCCAATTCTTCTGTTGTACAATTCAGTTCTACTACAACTTTATTTCATTGTTTATTCTTTTTTTTTTACCTAGTCATAGTAGCTTTCCTTGATGAGAAGAAACAGTCAGAGAATCCCAAAACAAGCTATCAAGTAGAACATAGTAGTCAGAAGAAGTAGAGGTCTGTCACGTGAAACTCTAAAGAGGACATTGTTAAGAGAAGCCAGTTTAGTGGACATAACATCCCTTGATGAGATTGAAAAGGTCACTGAAAACAGGAAAACTTGGCAAACTACAATGCGAGCCTATGTGACATTTATCGGCATGGGAAAGATGTAAGATGTAAGAACAGCTTTCCTTGTACCCTGATTGATGTGAAATGTTAGTGAAGGAATACATTTTTCAATTTACAAATATTTAGCCTGAATCAGTTGTCTTCAGCTGGTTTGAATAACTTGTTTGTTGTCTGATATGATTATTTAAGTTTCAACACAAATGAATTAACTTGACTACGAAACTTGAGCACAGGTGAATTATTTGATAATAAAATGTATACACAGGTGAACTGATTGACTATCAAATGTCTACACAGTTGAATTACTTGACTATCAAATGTCTACACCGGTGAATTACGTGACTATCAAATGTCTACACAGGTGAATTACTTGACTATCAAATGTCTACACAGGTGAATTAATTGACTATCAAATGTCTACACAGGTGAATTAATTTATATAAAACTTTAACAAAGGACTGCTACACTAGACTATTTTGCCTACAAAATTTTTGACAAAGGATTGAAAAGAGTGAAAAAACAAAACAGGAATACAGACACTGAATTGCAATCTTCTTCTCAGGATAAAAAAAAAGCTGAAATATTTTTCCAGGGAGGGAATATCTTGATTAGCGGAGGACTTGTATAGTTATTTCCCCTTTCAAATGTACTTACCACGTCACCAGGTGGTTTGTCATTTGCTGTATAGACAATACAGATGGTGTCAACAACTGAGGCTGGTATAGATTTGACTGTGACATTGAAAAACTGGGAACACATATCCGGATTTGAAACAGCATAAATCCAGGGTGTGAAGATGAGACCATCCATCGACTTCAGAATGCTAACTTTCTGTGGCGTAAGAGCATCTCCAAGCACAATAGTAATTATCTCTACTAGAAACTCCTGTTGAAAGTAAATCAAGCTTACTTGTTACACTGAAAGTAATATAAAAGATGAAGTTCAACAATTTACATCCGGGTCTGAGTTACAAATATGAAATCTGTCAGCGCTACGCTCAAAATTGTATGTTAAAGTTTTGATCAAGTCACTAAATCATAACACAACTTTCTTTTTGTATATAGAAGTTCCGTCAGTAGCCATTGACAAATATTCATCATCATCATCATCAGGTGCCGTGCCGACTGACGTTGGCTATTATGCTTCTCCAGAGTACATGATCCTTCATGCAGGCCATCAGCTCATTTGGTGATCTCCTCTCACACCATCCCGTCAGACTGTCCAGTATCATTTCTCTTGGTCTTCCTCTTGGTCTTCTTCCTTCTATTTTAACAAATACAGAAGATAATGTATCTGAGCTCATATTTTAGGGAAGAACAATGGAACAGTTATCCGTGAACAATTGTTATAAATTCGTAATGACCCTGCCTTTATATTATACGGAAACGTATTAGAGATGAACTTGACCAAAAACTTGGCCAACTACCACGCGACCCCTATGTGACGTTTAACGGCGCGGGAAGGATGTAAGATATAAGACTGTCTCGACGGACGCAGGAGTTGTTCCCATGTCTGCTTCCCTCAGAGTGTGCCATACAAAACCGTTCAGAGTGACGGAATGGATAGAGCAGGGGCGACAAAACGTGAAGCACGTACAGGCAGAACTTGGTTGCATCGATATATAAAGGAAGGGGGTGAAGACGCTTGTCCAATGAGGCAATCAGCGACCCATACCTGATATACCAGCGTCAGGGTTAGCGAACCATAGCTGACCAAGACCCTGTCCCACCTTTCCGTGGTACCCCCAGTAACAAGCCTAGCCTGGCTAATGAGGTAGGGATCGCCATAGTCCCATTGTGGTGGAGTCGGCTAAAGAAGCATTGAACACCCCCTGGTTTTTAGCTGTACTCCGAGACTGAAAAAGTAGCTGCCATAATCCGCTCCCAAGCCGATACGATGCTGTGCCTCAACACCTCTACAGCATCGGCTGCAAAGAACAACAGCTCACAGTTACAAGAAGTTCGTAAAAGTACAAGATATAAGAGTGAATATTTTTTTTTAAAAAAAAAACCAACCGAACACACAGCAATTAAATTGTTTGTTAGTTACAGACGTGAACGTCCTATTGTATCTTCAGTCTCTTGATACGGTTGTAAACCAACAACTCACAGACCTCTGGGAGTCATGAGTCAAGGAGGTCACCTCACTTAGAGCATCTTAAGTATAAAAGGCTGGAACGCTTGCTTGAGGAAAGGAAGTGATAACTTAATTTTGTCCTAAAGGATCTAAACTGAGTAGAAAACGTAGTGTGAGGATGTATAAACTAGGAAAAATATAGGAGCAGCTTTATTACTTAACAACTACAAAGCTGTGGCGTTTCGGCGTGAGCCTTAATCATACAAAAACATACATGACGAAGAAACAGAGAGAGGAGATAAAAGCATAGATTCACGTGAATACTACTAAAAATAAATGAAACAGAATACTTAGCTGTAAATTGTAAGATGTGGCTTGTTAGTAGTGTGAAGATGTATGCCATCTCTCTCTGGATGTATATCATCCCTCTCTAAATATATGTCATCCCTCTGTAGAGATATGTCATCCCTCTCTAGATGCAAGTCATCCCTCTCTAGATGTTTGTCATCCCTCTCTAGATGTATGTCATCCCTCTCTAGATGTATGTGTGCGGAGGTCTGTTGACCATTTTAGAACTATGGTGTCAGTATACTAGATGAAAGATCTTGTGGAAGCATGCACGAGAGAAGAGCAGCGGCGGTTACTCGTGTCTTGTGCGTGACGTTCTGAAGCTGAAGATGCGATCCCAACCATGGGACAAATATCTCCACGATGGGTGATTATAAATGATAGACAAACAGACAGACAGAGACAGCCAGACAGACAGAGACAGACAGAGACAGTCAGACAGACAGACAGAGACAGACAGACAGAGACAGACAGAAAGACAGACAGACAGAAACAGACAGACAGAGACAGACAGACAGACCAATTTTATATTCCCGAGACCTTGAATTTCCTGGACGACAGCGTGACACTGGTCTAACTGCAAGCGTGATGTCAACTTAACAGTGCATCAGTTTCGCCTTTTTCTTCTGTTCTATGATGCACGCCCATTTCCCTCCATTTAAAAAAAAAATTATTGTTTAAACTCAAGTCATTATTGTGGGAACAGCGCCTGAGATTTGTATGACTGACTTTCTCACAGCTTGGACTTTTTGGTTGAATTGTTAGCAGCTTGCTTCACTGTTTGAGATCGGATCACCATCTGCGGTCTAACCCAGGGCTATATATTAAATACATCTAATCTCCTTCGTGTCGCCCTGTTCTCCCTACCAGTAAAAAACGCATACTTCGTAATTATCGAATCCACTGACTTCTTGTTTATTTATGAGTAATTTAATAGGGGCATGATACAGCAATGAAAACCATACTGGAGGGAACGGTAGAAAGAAAAACAATAATAGGTCGATAATGATATAGACTGGTTAACCAAAAAAAAAAAAAAAGCACCGAGCGCACTATGGAAACTTAACCACAGAACAAACTAAAGGGCCGTTACACCCATCCACCCCCGGGGAGAGAGTACAGGATGGTGATAATGATGAATCTAATAGAGCGGCATCATTTGCTAAAGATGAGATCCCAACCATCCAAATCTTTCTCTCTCTCTCTCTCTCTCTCTCTCTCGTGATTATTATGCTCATTAACAAATGCTGAATGACTGTGACTGAGTAAAACCTGTATGATAAAGGGCAGAATGTTAGACGGGCCTGCGTGCCCAATCCTTAACCCTCATTCATTCATTTGCATGTCCCTTGCGGAACTTTGCCTCCCAAACAGCACTCCTGTAGGCCTCTCGGTTGTGAGCAAGATGGGCTGCTGCTGTTGCATCCATTTCCAGATCGTCAACGATTTCTTGCAGCCATCTTCGTCTTGGTCTTCCTCTTTTTCTTTTTCCCATTATGTATCCTTCCAATACGGTCTTCTCTAAATTATCATGACGTTTAATGTGTCCAAATTATTTAAGTTTTCTCTCTTTAATCCTCTTCACTAGCCAGCCTTCTTCAATATTAAGCTCTTGTAGTATAGATATATTTGTTCTTTTTTGTGTCCACGATATTTGGAGAACTCTTCTGTAGCATTTACATTCAAAGGCATTTATGTGTTTCTCAGCTGTTTTGTTAAGTGTCCAGGTCTCACAGGCATATGTTGCGATGGGAAATATGCATGCCCTTAAAAAATCTTATTTTTGTGGTTCTGTCTGCTCCTCTCCACAGATTCTTTATTTGTTTTACTTTCTGAAGAGCGATAGATGTCCTCCTTTTAATTTCCCTCATTGCGTCTCCACTACTAGTTAGTAGTGATCCAAGATATTCAAAACTCTCCACTTCTTCCAGTTTTTCCTCATTGATACATATTTCAGTTGCCTTGTTTGTTAACCCTATGAAAATAAAATATGTTCCTTAGTTCGTTCTCTCTCTCTCTCTCTCTCTCTCATAGACGCATAAATATACCTTTTTATAGCCTCTCAGTTACGAGTGGAAGGAAAGATCTTGCCAAGAGGAACAAAAGACCCACAAAGTACGCGCCTGAACCCGTAAAAGCTAAAACATACTAATCACAACAGCAATATAAGCAATATAAGAACTCTTAAGTTTATGTTAACATAATGACGATATATACATGTTTTTTCCTCAGATTCTCCCCTCCTTTTTTAAAAAAAAAACCTTGGGATACATAACTGGAAACTGGATCCTCCATTAGGTCATAGTATTTTGCCACCGATTTACTGGCACTGATTAGTAGCGATGGTTTATTACAAACACATTTAAATCGAGCTCCACGTTACCTTTTTTCACTCTTTGACATCTAAAGATGATCAGTATCACTTGAATGAGCAAGAAGTTTCCTATGTCTCATATAAATGCTGCGGGAACTTCGCAGAATGACGTTGCTGGAGACTTTGACGAGTCACCCACAGTGCCTTCCGATGACTCCAGGAACACAGTGCACTGTTTTACCTATGAGTTGTCGACAACATTCATAATCCATAGGAGAGAGTATTTCCATATCCTTCAGGCAAGAATGCAACGATTTGTTAACTTCACGATCTTGCAGAACACCCCCCCCCCCCAAAACACTACTCATCACCAGTGAGATATGAGTGTCCACTCAAACATCTTGGAAGTGTCATCATCAGGTCGGCTTTTTGTGAAAGAGAACAGCACATTAATCAACCTAGCCATCGCTCTCTCTCTCTCTCTCTCTCTCTCTCTCTCTCTCTCTCTCTCTCTCTCTCTCTCTCTGAGAGGGTTTCTCACAAATGCCTGTCCTTTACCTTTTTTCCCGCTCTTGCCCAAGTGAGCCCTCTATTGCTCAACATCCTCTCTGTTATTCTTCTCCATGTCTTCTTTGGTCTACTCTTACTTCTCTTCCCATGTGTGTCCATCTTAGTGCTATTTTTGGAGTGAGTGAGTCGTCAGTCTTCCGTAGCACATGTACTAACCATCGCCAACGTCTTTTTCTCAATAATTGTTGTCAGCGACTTCATCTGCATTTATGCCAAGAAGATGTTATTTCTTATAATGTTTGGCCAAAACATTCTTCTAATTCTTCGTAAACATTTAGTCTAGAAATAATTCCGTTTGTTTTCTGTACTTATGATGATTTTCAAGGATTCATTTCCATAGAGTAGTACACTTAGAACATTATTCTTAAATATCTGATTTTCATTTTCGTGCTGTTTTTTTTAGATTTCCATATAGTCTGCAGCACTACAAAAGCCTGGTTTGCTCTAGTAAGTCTCCTGTTGATGTCCTCTGTGCTGTCTCCATTTTCTACTACTCTACTGCCAAGATATACAAATTCGTTGACCTCCTCCACTAACTTGTTATCTACGCTCAGTACATTTCTGTTGTTCACATTTTGCTTCATTAGGTTTGTCTTTTCTAAATTGATTTTTAAACCTAATTTGCTGACATTTTGGGTTACCTTTTTTTTAAATTTTATCTTGCACATCTTTGTCCCTGCTTGATAGTAGAGAAATGTCATCGGCAAAGTCAAGGTCCTCCAGCAGAGTGTTGAGGATCCATTGTAATCCTACTTAGCCATCTAGCAACACCCCCCCTCCACCTAAAAAAAAAGATGTTTGAAAGTTAAGTCATCAATGCGTGTCTGAACGAAACGAAAATCGTGGCCAGGCGGTTGCTAGTCTCATCGGAGTACGGGACTCAAGCCCCAGGAATTATCTTGTCATTTTTCTTTCTTTCATATATAAAAGTGTTTTGTTTACGAATTTCTCAAGGTCTAACTATACAATACTAAATGTATAAACTAGGAAAAAAAGAAGGAACGGCTGTATTAATTAACGAGCACACACAGTTGTGACGTTTCAGTTTGAACTTTAGTAATACAAAAACACACAGGACGAATACACAGAGAGAAGACAAAATATACATAAATTCACATGAATGCTATGTAAAAAAAATTGGAATGAAAAAAAAATAGAGTAAAATAAAATAAATGGAGCACTTAGCGGTGACCTGTAAGAAGCTGTGACTTGTAAAAGACTGTTCAGAAGTGCGCATGGTGGAGTGTCTTACATCTTATATCTTACATTCTTCCCGTGCCGTTAAACGTCACATAGGGCCCGCATGGTAGTTCGCCAAGATGTCCTGTCTACGGCGAGTTTTTCAATTTCATCAAGGGATGTTATGCCCACCGAATTGGCGTCTCTTAACAATGTCTTCTTTAGAGTTTCACGTGGTTGACCTCTTTTTCTTCGGCCTGTTGTGTTCCATTTGATAGCTTGTTTGGGGATTCTCTGATTGTTTCTTCTCATCACATGACCGACATATGTCCACCTTCTTTTCCTGATCAGCCATTAGACAGGTTGTTGTTTGCTCATCTGTCTGATCTCTGCGTTGTTCTTGATTCATTCCACTTTATACCGAGTATTTTCCTTAGGCATTTGTTTTCGAAAGGATCTAATTTCTTGTCTATTTCTTTAGTTGTTTTTCCAGCATTCACATGCATAAATGAGGGTGGATATTACATTTGAATTAAATAATCTTAAATTTGTTTTTGTGCTTATAAGTTTTGAATGCCATATGTTCTCAAGATTCTTGAAGGTCAATGCTGCTTTTGCAATTCGAATTCTAACTTCTTTTCCGGTATCACCATTGTGGTCTATATAGCTGGCGAGATATGCAAAATGGTTAACTTCTTCAACAGCTGTTCCTTCTACGTATATTTATCCTTCGTCGTTAATGAAAACCTTCATTATTTTTGTTTTATCCTTGTTAATTTCAAGTCCTATTTTACTAGCCATTGAAAACAATGTATCTGTTTTTACTTGCATTGATTTCATATTGTCGCAGATAAGAGTTATGTCATCTGCAAAATCAAGATCTTCCAGTTGGGTCTCACGTACCCAATCAATGCCCGTTTTACCTTTGCAACATTTTTTTTTCATTATGAAGTCTATGGCAATTTAAAAAAAAAACAAGGGAGATAATATACATCCTTGTTTCACGCCTGTTTCAACCTGGAACCATTCATTCATTCCTTCGTCTTTGACTAGTCAAAGAGACTTGTAATGTGTGATAGGTGTGTCATAGAGGGGGTGAGGGGAGGAGGGACTGCGGAAAGGGGAGAGAGTGATACAATGGTAATGTAGCCTGGAGAAGGTGGAATAGGTGATTGTAAATGGGGTAGAGGGGTTGTAATCAGAAGTTGTGAGGTTTTGAAATATGTGTTACAGGTGAGAAAGGAGTGGAACTTATCATTGTGGAAGAGGAGAGTGTTAGGTGTAGCTGAATTACGAGTTCAAACCATGTGGTTCTTGTATCCCATATTCCTGAATGTTGCGGTTCTCAAGCGCTAGGCGGCTTCTGTCATCAGCGTGACATTGTTTGATGGTTGTTACTGGAAAATCAGATTTGCCTCTACGGTTGGGGGCCATTGGAATGATTATGGACTGGTTTCCAAGCATGCTGGGTGATATCATACTTACACCTATTGGCATACAAACGGGAGCCATATCTTAAGGACATCCTTATCCATAACCACCTGAAGCGGAACCTTGCATATGTTGGTACCAGAAAATGTAATCCCCCTCGTTGTGTTACCTACCCTGTCCCCCTGGGAACAACTGTGTTAAGAGCACACTTATCTTAACATAGTGTTTGTGAGACAGGGAACATAGATCTGTTTGCTTAAAAACTCTGACCTACTTCTGTAGCCCAGAAACGTGTAGCAGTCAACACTAATTGTAATTGTTATTTTTGTAAAATGTAATGTCAGGTTGGTGGATGGATGGGGACATGGAGATCTCTGGCGGGGATGAGGGAAGTCTGGTGTGAAACCAATGAATCCAGGACGTGACAAGCCTATAGGTCTTTACAACAATGGCTATCAGAATGGTGTAAACAAAACAGCCAGCAGACTATAGGTGGCGGGGAATGGATATCGTTGAAGCACTCATCAGATTCCTCATCTCAAAGTCAGAGTGTCTTTGTGGAACTGTCTCCAAACCATCTGACATGGTGAAGGGACTTACACACAGCCACCAGAGGCTGGAAAACAAAGTTTTAGCCAGGCCAGCCACACTGTCTTCATGGCAGTCCGAGCAAGACCACAGTCTGCCCTAGCAAGGAAAGGTGCTGAAGTCGGAGTTACCCAGCCAAAAGGCGCATCGCAAAAATCAGGGTAACACGCATTATCGCTAAATTATGCGAACGAAGAAGAAGAAGAAGAAGACCTACCCTGTATTGTGGGAAACGAAAACGATCATCTTTTCCAAAACTATCCTCACTCTCCATGAGGGATTCGCATACAAGTCCCGTCATGTGATATATGCCATTGTATACAAAAGATGCAGGATAGCTTATACTGGTGAAACTGGTCTCAGATTAAGTGACCGCATGCAGAGATAATGTCGCGAGTGTAGGAGTTGAGTTTTATTAGTGGCAGATGGTGATAAAGAATTTTCTTAACTATCTGACCACGTGGGTGAAAATGAAGTAATAATTTAACTCTGTCGGATGAGGTTACAGGTTTTTTTTTCTGAATGTTTCTTGGCGGCTCACTTTATATATGCAATTAAATGCTTTCCAGAGGACATTTTCTGGATAGCGGCGATGAAGAAAAAATATCCTAATAATGTGTTGGAATGATCCATAAAGTCTGAATTATCCTGACATAGGTGGCGAAGTCTGATGAGTTGGGAGTATGGGATTGAGTTTTTACAAGCTTCAGGATGAGAGGAGGTCCAAAGTAAATATGGGTGGCTGTCGGTGGGCGTGTAAAATACAGAGGTGACAAGACTGTCTGTGTCAAAAGATCTTTTGATGCCAGAAAATTTGACAGACTTACATTTGATGCTCTCGTTTATAGATCTGGCGAATTCAATAAAAACTTTTATCTTGTCCTTCGACTTACTGATGGCTCCAAAGCCAGCATCGATTCATAGAATTCTTGTGTAAACCATACATTGCTGTGCTCTCTTACTTTACATTACGTATTAATGACGATTAGTCATTTGAGAACCCATTAATTTTGAAATTAGAATTATGATATTTCATTAAGCTGGTTTTTTAAAATCACTTCCACTTTTAAAAATAATTAATTTTTTTCCCCACAAAAGCATATTTTGGCCATAAGTTTCATTTTTGTTTAAATTATAAATTTAATGTTGAATAATTATGTATTTTCTTTTCGGAATCTCACTTTTCATGATTTAAAAATAACATGTTAAAAAAAGCATGGAATATTTGATGCTGTTTTTTTTTCTTTTGAGAGAGGTGTACATGTACATTTCCAATTTTGCCTGAGGTATAACCTGAACTTATCTCATTTGACTTACATTGAAGCACCGCTTCAGAGAGTGGTGTCACCAGTAGGCCGCCAGATAATCGTAGTCTTTCCTCTCCTGCAACTTTGCGGTTGCCTCAGGAAAAAGGGAACATGAGAAGATACGTAGTTGTTTCGCTCTTTACAACGAGAGCTTCCTGCCTACAGATCTGCCATTTGCACATTACGACGAACTGTTTTCCCAGATGCATTTTTTTCGTACTTTAGCACAAGTCTCCTGTGTAAACTTCTATCTAATGGCCTCGTGGAAGTGCTTTTTTTATCTAAATGTTAAGGTCCTTGCAGATAACTATTAGGAAGCAGTTCAGCTGATCCAAGAAACAGTTCTGGATCTGGAAATTGTCTTGTCTTGTCTTCTATCTCCCTAGAACTGCGAACTTCTGTTCTTTGTAGTCAGTGCTGTGAAGCTGTTGAGACACGACATCCTGTTGGCTTGGGAGAGGGCTATGGCAACTATTTTTTTTCCAGTCCCTGAGTACAGCTAAATGCCGGGGTATGCAATGTTTCTTTCGCAGACTCAAGGGCAGGGAATTTGGAAGTAAAGAAGTGAACATAATTAATGCATCAACATCATCAAGTGTATAATCTGAAGTGTCAAACATGCGTTTCCCAAAATTCAGATACGTAGTTTAGAATATTTTCAAATCGCTGCCTGAACTAACTATAACCAGTTGAAAGCGCAAATGTTAACACTCACACCAACGATACATACAGTTTTTTTTTTTTAATTTTCGCTTACCAAATATTAATCTATTCCATTTAGGTTGCCTGTAATCACTTTTCTTTCATTTTGTTCCCATGTCGGATGTCACTATAGTGCGACTTTCGGTGTCTGAGTTCCCTGCCGAATCTCACTATAGTGATACATGCTTCGTTTCATTTAAAAAAAAACGGTGTAACTTTTGATTTTAAATATTTAGTGCGCATGGTCAGTGACACTTCGTCGTCATTTTGAAGCGTTATTAGCAACAAGTGTGAAATTCGAAGTTTCGATCGAGAATTGTCAACTTTTTTGTGACTTCGGAGGCACACGGATATGCACTATGACCAGACCACTGTTATTGAATGTACCCCAAGTAGATCTAAACTAATAGACTGACTGGAGAAGTAGTAAGAAGGTTATTTCAGACATTATTTTAGTGAGAATCTCACATATCACCACAAGACGAGATCATACAGATCTACAAGTAGATCTAGTCATCGCCGATAGTAAGCAGTGTGGATCTTGACTTAATTGATGGTAAGTATGACACAATAATTAGTTTAAAATGTTCTCCCATTTCAATTTTCATTAAAAACCCCTGCATTTATGAAATCTTCATACATTTACAGTTATTTTGATGCACAGTACGTATACTTTTAACTTGGAAATACTTTGTTACACTCACTTTTTCAACTATACCCACTATACATATCAAGACCCGCACTTTTAATCTGACAAAAGTGGAACGTCCACGTTTTTGCCTGTGGCATGGAAAGAAATTTAACTTACCTGCAGTAGATTTATACTAATAATGGCATCCAGCTTTTTTGACACCTCAAGTATGATCTCTTGACCATAAGTGTAGGAGCGTGATCGCGAGGCACTTTGCCAGCTTGTGCTTGTGTTGCCATCCACCATGGCTTCAGGCGGGAAAGAAGGTTTAGTTACTGGTGACTGACTAGTGGAGACGTTATACGGACGTAGGTCAGCACATGTCCGCCTAGGCATTTCTGAGGTGGAACCGTGAGCGTCACTATTTGTGTTGAACGTCTCCATTCCGAAGGAACCACACGTGTACAAAGCTGTTACCGGCTTGTTCAAAGCTACATTGACCGGCTCAGAAGCAACAATCGCAGATGTTATTAACGAGGATACTAGTATGACTTTCGCTAACATTTTCTGTGGTGATATCACTAAACTATGACAAATGGTGACAGCAGTCAGCAAATTTACACATTCATTTTGACTGATGCCGATTACAACATCGGTTTTTTAGAATTTACGGCTCTGAACTAGTTTGTTTCAAATTACAGAAATTCCAGTGGAATCGTGTAGCATTATGAAGCATCAACAGACTACAGAACCATCAGCGAAAAATAGTATATATTTTTCAAAACTTTCAACGTCAAACTTATAATTTCACTGATATTTCCTAAATCACATGGCATACCCATTTTTTTGAAAGCCCGTCTCGACTAATGCACACCCAACTGTAGTCACATTAGTTCACATACGCGGTTGTGCAGCGACACTTATTGAATATTCGACAACTGCTGCAGCTGAAGTGAATATGGGGGTTAAAATGTTTACTGTTTGAATATTTCCTCTCGCCCTCCTCATAGTGTGTCAGCTGTACCAGTTCAATATCAAGGCAACTTTATATTTGTCCATGACTCACTGAAATTTATAATCAGTGACGCATGTGTGAGTGTGTAGGCCTAGGTTTTTGCGTTACATCTGCTCAGAGCGACAGATGACATTTTATTGGTCTCACGTCAGGTATTTCATAAATGAGAACGAAAATGACTGTGCTGAAGAGACGACTCTATCATTAGGACAATTGCCAGTTGTAACGTTATTCTGCCTCCAAGCAGTCCTCGCGGTAACAAAAAAATTCTGCAAAGATAGTGCGGTTTCGCAGTTTGTTTATGACATGTGGTCCACGGTAGTACAGTCAATTGTGAGGTGATCTGTTTCAGAGTCACTGCAGCCTGCTCTCCATCTGATATGATGTATCAGGGTAATAACGTCGAGTTTGTTGGTACGGAGAGATAACTCAACAGCAGCATCTCATCAAAATGGCGTAATATAAAAGTATTTGATACTGTATTGAGTATCATTTAGAAAATAGACGAAAACTGGACTCTCGTTCACCAACAGAAGAAAATTATCCGTCTTTGGTTATATGAAGTTTGTTCATTCATTCATTAACATATCCCTCTGAGGAACTTTGCCTCCCTAACAGCTCCCTTGAAGGCCTCTTGGTTGTAAGCAAGATGCCCTGCTGCTGATGCATCTATTCACAAATCATCAACAATGTCTTGTTGCCATCTTCGCCTTGGTCTTCCTCTCTTTCTTTGCCCCATTATATTGCCTTGGAAGACTTTTTCCCCAGACACTCGTGACATTTAATATGCTCGAGACACGTTTTCTCTGTTTATTCTTCTTCCAATTAGTCTCCAATAATGGAGTGTACGTTTCCTGAGAAACTCGGAAAGGGTGCAGCCGAAGAGACAATAAACCAGAAATATCGGTGATTTTTTTATAGATAATCTCTCTCTCTTTCTGAACCTTAAGTGCCCAGGGCACATGGGGCTTCCGCAAGGGTTTTCCACAAATGCCTGTCCTTCGCCTTTTTTTCAGCTCTTACCCAGGTGAACCCTCTATTGCTCAACATCCTTTCTGTTGTTCTTCTCCATGTCTCTTTTGGTCTACCCTTACTTCTGTTCCCCTGTGGTGTCCATCTTAGTGCTATTTTTGGTAGTGAGTTATCAGTCATTCGGAACACATGTCCCAACCATCGCCAGCGTCTTTCCTCAATAATTGTTGTCAATGGCTTCATCTGCATTTCTGCCAATAAGATGTTATTTCTTATGGTGTTTAGTCAAAATATCTTTCTAATGTTTCATAAACATTTAGTCTGGAAAGAATTCAACTTGTTTTCTATGGTTTTGGTGATTTTCCAGCATTCACTTCCATAGAGTAGTACACTTAGAACATTACTCTTAAATATCCTGATTTTCATACTTATGCTTATTATTATTTTTTTTTATTTCCATATATTCTGCAGCATTGCAAAAGCTTGGTTTGCTCTAGTAAGTCTGCTGTTGATGTCCTCTGTGCTGTCTCCATTTTCTACTACTCTGCAGCCAAGGTATACAAATTCGTTGACCTCCTCCACTAACTTGCTATCTACTCTGAGTACATTTCTGTTGTTCACATTTTGCTTCATTAACTTTGTCTTTCCTACGTTGATCTTTAGTCCTATGTTGTTTGCATTCTGAATTTTTTATAGATAATACTCACTATTAAATCAGGTATCCTGGCTAGACAAAGAGATATTTTCAGATTGTCTATCAATACGGGAACGTTAAGCAAAACACAGGCCGCACGTGAACATCATTTAGAATTCTGCATTCTGTTGTAATAAAACACAGTTATTATTATCATTATTATTAAGTAATTCGCTTAACATACTCAGATATGATACACCTTCAAATTTATTATTTGTCGGAACTATGAAATTATCAGTATGAAGAACAACAGCAAATCTCCCTAGAAGTGACGAAGTTCGAAATTATTAAGAGGGGGGAAATGTAATGAATTAAATTGAAAACATAACTCAGATATTGCCACCGTAAATGTCTTCAGTGAAACATAAGTGTACAAGAAACAGACATGAAAATATAGTTTTTCTCTGATAAAAAAATTTACATTTTTAAGCTGTGAATTGTTTAACAGCAACAAAAATCTAAGTGTTTCTCATTTCTGTCCCATCAGAATATTCGCAGGTGTTCTTCAAGAAAGCAGGTACTATTCATATGGGAAATGAAAAGGTGAATCCACAACAGTTCTTTGAATAGAACTCGGCTAGAATAAGCAATTTCTTGAATTTACAATGCACTTTGCTCGGCATTGATTGAACCCAACTCTATCCGCTTTTTAAATCTGTAAATATATTCACATGAACTGATTCTACATGGTGCAGTGAATATTGTAATTTTCCGTTCAGTAGTAATGTAGAAGTCGCAGTGAATAAATGATTTTGAACCATTGAATTACGACAATCGCATCGCTACACCTATTTCATAAATACTAACAAAGGTTACACTAATGTGAACATTTCATCTTTTATCGATCGCAATGTTCTGGTAACTCTAATGTCACTATGTATGAGAACTAAAAAGTCTGGTGACAGAATGTTACATGTTGTACTGCGAGTCAGTTTCGTTGTCGATGTTTACTTGCCTCATGCTGGCAAATAATTTTATCTAACGTAGTGCAAGTTAACAGATGTGCCCGCACGTGAGAGTGGATTGTGGGATATATACTTTATCTTCTTAATTCATCTTTTGTTACTCTTTGTATACCTTGAACGCCGCGCCCCACTTTAACATTTGTTGCTCCGCTTTAACAGAATAGGAGGTTTTAAATTTTCCATTGTTTTCTCTTTGCTGCTTGACGAAGACTTGAGATGAAATATTGCCTGCAATATTAACCAGTGTTACTACTGTGAGCGGATGTGTAATATTAATTACCCGCATGCTCCTCTCACTACCTGTAGGAAAGTCAGATGTACGGCAGGTTTCTGTGCATATGATGCGGTGTGTAGAAACTTGCTGCTGAATGATGCATTTCTACGGCTTTGCTTACAAATTTTTCATATTTGGCGACAAAAAAAAATTCGTTGTCTAGGACTCCTACATAATCTGGTTATTTTAGAACCTGTTGCAGAAGAAACATATGTAGTATTTAAAAAAACATAAAGTACAGACAACCAAATAATGCCATAAATAATAAAAACAAACCATACTGCCACCAACAGACAACCAAATAACAGACAAAAGAACAGACAAGGGAAATAATAATACAAAGTGTAGACAAGGTAAATAATTCTGAAAAGTTTTAAAAAAACAAACAATATTACAAATAGCATACAGACAACCAAGTAACATCACAAAGTAAACACAACAATGCTGCCAAATATAGCAACTAAACATCTCAGATGATTCAACAGCACTATAAAGAAAGGCAACCAAACAATACCAGAGATAACAATCACAAAACAAAACAGACAATACTGATCAAAACCAACTAGTCAGTCATTTGCATGACCCTTGCAGAACTTTGCCTCCCTGACAGCTCTCTTGTAGGCCTCTCGGTTGTAAGCTACTCGGCCCTTTGGCTAAGATCAAAGTGTCCTCTTAGCAGGTACCCTGATCAACATGCCCTTTGGTTAACAAAAGCGTCGTTATTTTTTAACTAAACGAGATGCCCGAGGCCCGCCCTGCACATTGAATGCCGGGGGCATGGTCCACATCTCGTTACGGGTGGACCCGGTCTGCAGTACCACCGGGTCACGGCCTGTTGTTTTCGTTGTCTAAAAAAAAAAAAAAAAGTCTCGGTTGTAAGCAAGCCTTTTAGCTAAGATCAAAGTAGTTCTACGCTCTGTAGAATGTACACTTTGTTATTTTGGAACCAACGAGGTGTTTGAGGCCGCCCTGCACATTGACTGCCGGGGGCAAGGTCCGCATCTCGTTACGGGTGGGCCCGGTTTGCAGTACCACCGGGTACGGCCTGTTGTTTTCGTTGTCTCAAAAAAAAAAAAAAAAGCAAGATACTTATCTGGCACGGAAGGTACCATGATCAACAAGTGGTCCTTCCACCCAGGCTAAGTAGATTTAATCTACAAACCCTCACCACAGCTGGGTGGTAAACTTATCTAGTGAGCCCCTGTGGGTTTAAAAAAAAAAGTAAACAAGATGCCCTGTTGCTGATGCGTCAATTCGCAAATCATCAACGATGCAGCCATCTTTGCCTTGATCTTCCTCTCTTATGGAGACAACAAAATACCACACTACAGACAATGACAAGTCAACCAAACAACAGACAATACTACCAATATGTATTGGTAACAGCAAACAATACAACCGGTAAGAAACAGACAACAGCAGTATCGAAAGATTGAAGGGATGCTTGTGTCAAGTAACAAAAACAAAACACTACACCACAAGAAAAAAAAAAAATTCATGGAAAAATTTTTGATTTTATTTATAGCTTGTTGCAGTTTCACAACAGATAAACCAACAATTATTCTGTAAAAAAATACCACAATATAGAGTGAATGCTTTGCAGAATATGGCAAGATTAAGATTTTGTAACTATCCTCTGCTACTCTTGACAGTGATTATACAATATCAAAGCAGATATAACGTGAATACATATAATGGCAAGTTAGCTATTAATTACGGTGTTATACACAATATATAAAATATGCTTATTGCAATGGTAATATAAATTTGTGTTATTTTGTAAACATCTTTCAGTATGCTTCTTTAAACTTTTTCCAAGGTGTAAGGGGAGAGGAACGCAGCAAGAAAACTAATGTGGATAATGATTAATGAATAACCATTAATCTAACGTGGGTAATGATCAGATTCTTGTCTCATCTCTACAGCAGCCAGTCTTCCTTTGTTCCCTCATCTTGTCTCACTTCATCCATCTCACTGTGATACATTTTTGATAAGCTGTAGATGCTTGTCTCATCTCTACAGCAGCTAGTCTTCCTTTATTCCTTCATCTCATCTCACTTCAGCCATCTCACTGTGATACATTTTTGATAAGCTGTAAATGCTTGTCTCATCTCTACAGCAGCCAGTCTTCCTTTGTTCCCTCATCTCGTCTCACTTCATCCATCTCACTGTGATATATTTTTGATAAGCTGTAAATGCTTGTCTCATCTCTACAGCAGCCAGTCTTCCTTTGTTGCCTCATCTCGTCTCACTTCATCCATCTCGCTGTGATACATTTTTGATAAGCTGTAAATGCTTGTCTCATCTCTACAGCAGCCAGTCTTCCTTTGTTCCCTCATCTCGTCTCACTTCATCCATCTCACTGTGATATATTTTTGATAAGCTGTAAATGCTTGTCTCATCTCTACAGCAGCCAGTCTTCCTTTGTTCCCTCATCTCGTCTCACTTCATCCATCTCGCTGTGATACATTTTTGATAGATCTGTTTAATGAGCAAAAACTGGGGGGAGGGGGGGTGTGTGTGTGTGTGTGTAGATGAATTAGTAAGTGAGGAAATTAAAAGCAGAGTACGGATAGGGAATAAAATATACTTTGCCACATATGTGGAGGCAAGGCACTAAACTGGTGACCTTGACAAAACAATATTCTCATGTTGCTTCACTGTATGAGCAACAAATAATGGACATTATCAACAAAAGACAATTTTTTTTCCCTTCCTCTTTTGAATCATCTAATTTTTTTCCTATGAAAAACAGCAAAGGAACAGGCAATGTATAATGATGCCAGGTAATTGTAGTATGATAATTAAAGACTTACAAAATCCATACATCTAATAGAACTGCGTTCTGTTATCTGATAAATAAAACAACATTTAATATATATGTATATGTGTGTGTGTGTATATATATATATATAACAGGAAGGAAGAAGAGAAGATATTCTCTGTATAAATGTATATTACCTGATATTCAAGACAGTCTCACAGTTCAGTATCACTGCTGCAAGATATTCCTGTTTAATAACACGCACCTTTTACCAATTATATAAGGAACAACTGTTACCACCTGCAAGTTACGTTGGTTTATGATTTTTAGAAAAGAATGGCGCAAGACAGGAAAAAGTGCAATTATACAATAACAGTAATGTAAAAATGTTACCATAAACTGAGGAAAAACATTAACTTTAAGTACTGTTTTGTTATGAAAGATTATACTACTTATGATTATCTTTTGACAAAAACAGAATATCCAACAAGTACAAATTGTAAATGGACATGAACAAGTGACAAACAAATCATGTTTTCTGTGTATCCGACTGTGGCACCCTCTCACGAATTCTTCTGTGGGATTGATATGATGACCTGAGAAAAATAAGAACTGATTAATATAACAATCATGAACTGAAACCCTGTCTGATCTTAATACGAGACACAGGTAGAGAAAATGTGAGAGAGAAATGAATTAGGAGGTAGATGAGAGAGCAACACATAACCTGACAGGATCTTGAGATGAGGTGAGAGGTGTCTTTCTCATGTTCTCAATGCTACTGGGTGAAACGCTTAGTTTTTATTCTTCTGGTTAATAATGCTTATAGCTGTTTTTTCATTTCTAAGGGCTTGCATATGATGATGGATCAATATCCCTCCCATAAGCTGCAGTGCATGGCTCCTTAGAAAGGTCATATTAAATCCTTTTCACCAGACTGTTATGCCACAACCTCCTCCTCACAGACTCACCCAGGAACTGAGAATCATATCCCTGGCTGACTATAACTCATCAGTCCTGGCTTCAGTATGGATACATTAGATGCCGAATGAAAAAAAATGTTAGACTCCAGAATGTTAGAGGATTACCAGTGTGGCATAGGACAAGAATATGGGAGAAATTATCTTCTGCTCACTTGATCTAATCTGATGCTGAAAGTCAGAAATTACTCCAACAAAGCACAGTGTTATTTTTATTAGTTTACAGACTTACGAAATGTGAAAATGTTCACAAGCTCATGAAGCACACTTGTACCCATGTTACTTACTGATTTGACTTCAGTGTAAGCATCAATGCCATACTCCCCAAGCTCTCTCCCATGACCAGACATCTTGTAGCCTCCAAATGGTGTGGCAGTGTCAAAGACATTGTGACAGTTCACCCTATGTGAAACATGGCAAAAATTGCTTCATTCATTCATGTTCTTTCACCATTATATTACATAAGGTATGTATCTATCACACAATGTTATGGTATGAAGCTCTTACAGTCTCCATGTATGAGCACATAAAAAGATAATTTGTATGAATTGTGACAAGTGCTAAGAAATGTGCTTGAATTGGCTAATCTCTGTACTTACATCTGAACAATGCAATTATGTGATACACAGATTCAACTATGCTCCAGAAACAGCTAGCAAGACTTACTTAGAGAAGAGAAATTATGACAGTGCTCAGGGACAAGGGATGCACATGGAAAGAAGCAGAGAATAATTCCAAGAACAGGGATGACGGGAGAGCCTTTATCCGTGGCCTGTGCTCTCAAGGGAGTGAAAGACATGGGTAAAAAAAGCAAGAGTATAGGTCATGTCATAAATGTCAGCTAAAGACATATTTCATCCCACAGTAGAATATACTGAAATTCCCCTATGATACCCTTGACTGGGAAGAACTGTTCAATTTCTGGATTTGTATACAAGTTTTCTGAATATGCCTCTGAAACCCATGACCTTAGCCAAACAGATTTCACAGCTATAATTTCATGTTATAATTTGGCATTAGTCTCAAAAAAAGCTACTGATTAATCAGTCATTTTTCAACAATTTGAACAAAATACTATACAGCACAATGTATAAACATCAAGAATCAACAGCTTTGCATTGTTATAAGTAATTAGTTTTTGCTGAAAGTTCTGTTTTTTTCATAAGACTATTGTGACTGACTCCAGCTGGTCAGTACTAATAAAGCATGTTTGGTCAGTTTGAGTAGTATGGGTGAGTGCACAAATCACTGTGTTCATGAAGTTATAAACAAAGATATATAGCTGTGGCTCTATTGGACCATAAGTGGAAGGTCTGAGATCTCAAGAGTTATCAAACATAATGCCAGAACACTGTCCCACAAAAAGTCAAAGGTATAGTTTTATTTTTGAACAATTCTTTTAAAAACTGTACTGACAATCTTTACACAAAACAGCTTTGCTTGCTGCTACAGCTAGCCCATCCTTTAAAAAAAAATCATTTCAATGTAAATAGCAAAATAACCACATAAATCTCTATATTGTAAGAGAAGACAATCCTTATTTTCTAGTGATTCTTTCCAGCAATTTAACTTCATGTCCATGACAAAGAAGCCATGCTTTATGTTAAAATTTAACTTATCCCATGTCACAGGAAGAAAAAGCGGATGTTCCATTTTTGCCAGAGTAAAAGCAACGGGTCTTGATATGTATAGGGGTATATTAGTAAAAGTAAATGAAATACAGTATTTCCATGTTAAAATGTACTTATTATGTTTCATAACAACTAAAAATGTATGAAGATTTCATAAATGCAGATCAGCTAGTTCTAGATGTACAGTACTTACCATATGAGAAGTCTAGATCTACCTGTCAATCTCATCTTGTCATGATATGTGCCATTCTCACTAAAATAATGTCTGAAATAACCTTCTAACTACTTCTCCAGTCGTCTAATATGTCTAGATCTACTTGGGATACATTCAAGAACAGTGGTCTGGTCACAGGGCATGTCCACATACGTCACCAAAAATAGAGAATTATTGATCAAAAACTTTGATTTTCACGCTCGACACTAACCACGCTTCGGCCACAATGAAAAATAAATGATGCGCAAATAAAACATGTACAATTAAAAAGTTACATTGTTTTTGTACAAACAAAACATGTAGCATTATAGTAACAGAAGGCACTCGACTCAGAAACCAGAAGTGTTACTGTGACAACATGAGGCACGGTATGAGATATTAGAGGGGCGGTGGGAGGAACTGACCAAACTGTTCCTGCCCTCAGGCTGTTGGCTAAGAACAGAACTCTGTTGACATCCTTGGTGTACACAGAAGCTGCCAGGCCATAGATGGTGTTGTGTGCTCTATCCAGCAGATCCTTGTCAGATTTGAATTTCAAGATCTGCATCACTGGGCCAAAAATCTGAAACAGAATGTGACAGGCTACCAGGAAGAATGATAACTTAACAATTACAAACAATTAAAAACATAATTCTGCCACTGAATATTACAAAAATTAAATGCACAACTGCTACTCAATAATCTATTTCCTCTGAGCCTCTGATGGTAGAAAGTTATTACTAATCCAAACTTATTCTAAATTATACATCATATTCTCATTTTCAAGTTTTTTTTTAAATCCTATTTTGGAACAGTCCTAGCTGACCAAGATGATCAACAGATAATGAGTTATCAAGCCTTCTCTACAGAATGTCATTCAGTGCTCTCAAGAACTCATTCCTTGTTTAAGTCTCAAAGACTCCAAGCCTCATTCAGCTACCACAGATTCATCACGAGCTGTGACTCTATTTATAAATATGGCTCAGAGCTAATGAAAAGCTGCTGGCAATGTTCTCAGGCATGTGTAGATCACACATCCCCTGCATCTCTAATAACAAAATCTGTTACTGTTATTTTCCAGTGACTCCTGGGAGGTCTGTCTGCTGTCTTCTGACACACTGAAAGAATTCTGTCTGTGCCTTATGGTTCTGACTAGATTGTGAGATGTTCTATGACCTGCCTAAATACTTCTCTTTCTGACTGCTAGAGTCTTTCTAAGATGCACTGAGCCATTATGGATAATATCTTATCTTATCTTCCTGATTCCAATAAAAACTACTTTCAACTTTCTCATTTTTTTCCTGTATTTGTCATTTCTATAAACAGCCATCAATTATCCACACAAAAAAAAAAAATGGCACTCCTTGTTTGTTTTACTTATATTTTTAAACAAATGAAAATACATTTTTCTTTATGGTGCAATAAATACTGATGAAAATAAAATGTCAGCAGCAGTCACCTGAAACAGATATAAAATTGTATGATAGAGAGCAGAATGTCTGCATGCCCAAATCTTTACTCTTTGCAAATAAAGTTCAACCTATCAATCAATCAATCACCTCCTCTCTAGCAATCCTCATGTTATCCTGAACATCAGCAAAGACAGTAGGAGCCACAAAGTACCCTTTGTCTCCAACACGGTCACCACCGACAGTCAGTTTGGCACCTTCCTTCTTTCCACTATTGATAAGCTCCAAGATTTTGGACAACTGGTCACTGTCCACCTACAATGTATGAACTCTAGTTAGAAAATCTGCAAGAAATGATGTGAAGGAGTATGTAATAAAATGGGATATACTGTACTATATGACAGAGTCATGTGTTGAGGATCTCTGGTAAAGGATCTAGTGTCAGAAGGAGGAAACAAGACCCAAACTTGAAGACAGAAGATGCAAGTGCAAGGAAGCTGGACCTTGCAACATAAACATTTTGCTTGCTGCAGCCATGACTGATTATGCATGTTTATATCAGCTAAAGCTTCATCAAGAAGTGACTACACAACTAGTAGAAATCTGTAGGATGACAAGTCTCAGAAAGTACTTCTGATCAGTGTTTAATTTTTCTATTTTATTAGACCTAAAAAAAAATAAAATAAAATACTTCAAATATAAGTTTATTTAGAACATCTCTCTCTCTCTCTGAACCTTAAGTGCCCAGGGCACATGGGGATTCTGGAAGGGTTTTCCACAAATGCCTGTCCTTCGCCTTTTTTTCTGCTCTTGCCCAGGTGAGCCCTCTATTGCTCAACATCCTTTCTGTTGTTCTTCTCCATGTCTCTTTTGGTCTACCCTTACTTCTGCTCCCCTGTGGTGTCCATCTTAGTGCTATTTTTGGTAGTGAGTTATCAGTCATTCGGAGCACATGTCCCAACCATCGCCAGCGTCTTTTATTTAGAACATACTAGACAAATAAAAAACAATCTATGACCAATGTGGTCGTCACATTCATTCATTATCTGCTGTGCTGTGCTGGATAGCACTGCTGATCACACATTTCCATCTTCTTGTGATCCTGGGTGTTTCTAATCAAATGATTTACTTTTTCCAAGCCATTTTTTCTTTCTTTTTCCTCTTGAATCTTTCATTCATTCAACAGTTAAGTCCTCTAACTTCTGTCTTTTCATGTGTAGTCCTCTAATTTCTGTCTCTTCAGTGTAGATAAAAGAGATAATGACTGCAGTAAAACTGGTTCTAGTAATACAGGTAGAAGAAGTGTATGGTACAGTTTTACAAAGCGATAGAGGGAGTGAGAAAAGTGAGAAAAAACATAAATAATGAAAAACATACAACATCCAATATTTTGGCATGAGCCTTTTTCAAGGATTATAAACAAAAACAAACATAACATAAAAGAAGAAAAATGGTTCTAAGGACTGCAAACGCGCCACAAACAGCCTCTGGCAGTCAAGTCCAGCTCCTGGCCTTCCCGTGGCAGAACTGTTTAAACTGACAGGAGAAGGGGCGAGGGCGAATATCTGGCGCCTGAAAACCAGTTACTTAGGGTAGATGAGTGTCACGTTTGGTAGCTCATCTGCCGCTGTTGGCGAGATTTTCAGCTGCCGTGCGTGGAGCGGTGCTCTTCCCGGCCAATGAAGAAATTTGCAAATGAGGTTGCCGCGCAGCATCACTGTGGAAAAGGTGGTTGAAAGGATAAAGCGAAGCAAACAGTCAAATCACGGCACCTCTGGTTTGGAGGTCGGCCACGTCTTGAGTGCAGTCATATCGGGTGAAATGCATGAACCGGCTTGTCCCAGAGGTTAAGACACTGCTGGCGAGACTCCTCAAATGCCGCGCGTGGAGTGAAGCTCCTCCCGGTTAAGGAAGTAAATGCGGAAAAGAAATAAAGGTTGCTGTGCGGAGCCGATGGGAAAAGGTGGTGGAAAGTGAAGTTTAACCTGGTATGTCCAGTAGTATCGCTACGAGAGCTATACCACGGCACCTCTGCTCTAGAGGCCGGCCATGTCCGAAATACACCTACACTGGTGAAATATGCCTAAACCGGCACACACCAGGGGTGGAACTCGATGGCTAGACATGTCATGCCACCTCCGCTCTAGAGGTCGGTAACGCCTGATAAACACCCATACTGGTGAATTTTGCCTAAACCGGCTCATACCAGGGGTGAATCTTGAAGGCTATGCATGTCACAGTACCTCTGCCCTAGAGGTCGGTCCTGTCCCAAACACACCCATACTGGGAAATGCCTAAACTGGCTCAACCCAGGGGTAGAAGTCACTAGTGGCGAGGATTCGTCCTCCTGGACAAAAGCTCCATCCTGGTCACAACTAGGAAAGGTAGCGGCCACGACTGCAAAATGCTGAAGTCGGAGACACTGGACCAGGGAAGTCTAGATAGGCAACCACCTCTCACCCGGCGGGTATGTCTGCGTATCCTAATCATGCTGAGGTTTTCCGGTGAGAAAGTCCAACCCTGGACTGGATGGGCAACCACCTCTCACCCGGCGGTGATACACGGGTATCTCAAAACACGTCGAGGTCTTCCGGTGAGAAAGTCCAACCCTAGACTAAACTGGTGCAATGAAAACCACGGTGTCACGCAATCCCGCTTCCGAGACCCACCAAGAATACAGGCTAAAGCACTGTGACACTCTGAATCTCTTGTGGTCCTTTCGTGGATCTCGTGTGGTCTAACGAGGACCACAGGCATGAATTCAGTAGGTTCACAGTGCGGTTTTTGGTGGTAGAAGTGAACGAAGAAGAAGAAGAAGAAGAAGAAGAAAAATAAAAATGAAAAATGTATAGATTTGTGGCATCTCTCCTTGTACACAATACAACAGAATGTGCCCTAAAGACAAGGCTGGGAGACCATGAAGGAAAACGAACTGAACCAATCGACCAACTGGATGTTAGTGGTGGTGAAAGGGAGAGAACAATGTGGGTTTTGGGGGGGGGGGGGGGTGCGGGGCACAGGAGAGAGAACAGGAGGCAATAAATACTTCTAGGCCGCTAGAGAAGGTGAGGGGAAGATGATGAATGCCAAACTGCAGCAAAACACACGGGGGCTAAGACAAGAAAGTAGAGTATAAGTAGCAGAAAATAGGTGGAAATCTAAAGGAAGATAAATATATTAATTCCATCTAGGTGGAGACAGCCAGTCTAGAAAATGAGGCACTGTTCTAGAGCCTTCCAAGATCATACATCAAAAGAACAGGAGCAGATTGCAATAACAGAGATGTCAAGTTTTCCCCTGCGGTTTCTTTTGGCAAAAGCGTTTTGCCACAGGAGTCCATGCCCTCCTGGAAATATCATTAAGATGTTGACTAAAACAGTCTCCTAAACATAAACCAGTCTCCCCTATATACTTCATATCACAACATTTGCAAATAATGGCATAAATGACATTGTGTGAAGTGCACGTGGACTTAGGGAAGGAAATCTGGCTAACCTCAATAACAAGTGGGCAAGTGTTGCATCTACGACGTCTTCAACATCTGGTACCATAAAAAGAGTCCTCCATCTTAAGGCTACTTCTAACTAAAAGGTCCCTGAGGTTTTTGTCTCATCTTTTCAGTGTAGTCCTCTAATTTTTGTCTTTTCAGTGTAGTCCTCTAATTTCTGTCTTTTCAGTGTATCTCCTAGAAATTTTGACTGTCTTTTTCTTATCTTTTAATTAGTTTCTTATCAACTAGGACATCACAACAAACAAACAACAAAAAAGCAATGAGAAAAAGCTGAGACTGAAAGAGATAGGTAACAATAAATATATGTGATTCAACACTTTAAATAAGCTGAAACTGAGACACACCCATCTTCCTGAGATTCTGACACTAAGATAGAGAAGTATTGCAAAACAAATTTTCTGACAGTTCTGCAACTAACCAGCAGTCAGTGGGCCTGTCTGAACATCTGCTTGTTGAGCTATTTTAGAAGCAGCCATGATGATATATACTGATTACATCAAATTCATATGCATTTAAACTATTTTTTTTTTCACAGTGCTATTATTATTTCATAGCTGAGATGACAAGAAAAAAATCTGAAAGCTCTTTTTAAAAAAAACCCCAAGAAACCTCCAAATTAGAAATGCTGACATACAAATAAGACAGTATGTAAAAGTCATTTCACATATACAGTAAACTATAGGGAAAATATGTATGGGCAGCTCAGTAACATAATTTTCTAACCATAACATATATTTAATAAAAGAGAAAACTTATATATTTGGCTACAACCCCCTCTACCTAGTGACTCTACACATTCCAAAAGTTGGAAATTTTAAACAATCTTTATAAAGTCAAAAGTATTTTAAAAAAAACAAAACAAAAAAAAAACAAACAATGATAACAGTATTTTAAAAACTATATAAACACCTGAGGTCCTTGGTCAACATCTGAGAAAGGGTTGCCAACAGTTCTCTTTCTGGCCTTTTCTGTAGCAAGTTCTACGAAGTCATTGTACACTTTGTCTTCAACAAAGATCCTAGAACCTGCTGTACAGCACTGGCCCTGGTTGAAGAAGAGTCCTAGATGGGTGTTGTTGATGGCATTTTCCACTGATGAAAAAAGAAAAGAAACTGAGCCAGGACTTGTATCAACAGTGAGAAGAAATAAAACCAAAAACTGTATTAACAGAGAAAAGAAATTAAACCAACACCTGTATTAATAGTGAAAAAAAAAATGAAACTAACATTTGTATTAACAAACAAAAACTCACACAACGACTTGTATTAACAGAGAAAAGAAATTTAATACTTGTATTAACAGAGAAAAGAGTTGAAACCAATACTTTGCATTAAGAATTTTTAAAATAATATTTCTTGTCAGAAAAAAAATCGCTCAGGGAAAGGAATTTTGATTTCTTTCATTGTATCTTAACCAGTTTTTGAAAAAATTGAATTCTATACTGAAGGCAAAAGTTCTGAATTATCAGCACTCTTTTATATGAATCTGAAATATGAACAACAATGTTCAAGGCATGAGAAAAAAAAACCCATAAGTTTTCATTTTTGTTGCCTTTGCAGAATAATACACATTAAGTCACAAGATAAAGTAATACACATTAAGTAGCAAGATAAAGTAATACACATTAAATGGCAAGATAAAGTAATCACTGCTGAGGTTTTGCTACATGCTAAGCTGCTGTCCACGATGACAGGAGATACAATTCTTAACCCTTAAAAAACACAAACACCGAATTTCAGACACTGGTGTCCGATGGCTTTGCTGATATAAAATTAGTATTTTTTAACAATTTTGTAATACTCTAAACACTTTCATTTATCTAAGTCTCAATATAACTTTGCATGCAGAAAAAAAAAAGATGTTTTATATGATTTTGCAATTAAAATTACACATGGAAAATGTAAACAAAAGAAGCCACAGCTGCTATCTTGGATTGCTTACAGTCAGTTCAAAGTATGAGTGTCTACTTTATATCTCACTGATATGAAATCAAATTCACATTAAGAGCCTGAAACTGATCTGAATTCAAGTGATGAAGAGGAGTGGAAACATGAGAAGTCATCAGATGACAGCCACTGCTTTGATGAAGAAAATGTTAGACCAACAAATACGACATGTGCCAAAGGAAGTTTACTTCCAAACCAGTGAGAATAAATGGAACTGGGACTTTTTAAAATAATAACTAATAACTGTAGGCTCTTAACAATAAACTAAGGTGTTATTTACAATCAATTAAGCTAGTTTAGTAACTGTGAGCAGTCTGTATTGATAGTGAATGTAAAGGTAAAGGTAATCCTGTAATGCCTTAGAAGCACATAGGGATATGGTGTTAGTCCCCATATTTTCTTTGACCTGTCAGCACACTAGAGGGTGATATGGTCAGTATCACACCTGGCTGCCTTTCCTTCCCCAACTCTAGAAGAAGTCGGGTACCCATTTCTACAGCTGGGTGACTGGGGTGCCTCTGGCCAGATTCGAACCCCTGACCTTCACCATGAGAGACAAGTGCACTAACTACTTTGCCACTCAGACACCCATTTAGGATCCTAGTATAAGTCAAGAAAGTTGAATGATCTTCTGCAATGTCTTTCAGCAGTATCAAGCTGTTGCTAACTTGTACCTGTATTTCTGGCAGTATTTATATGCTCTTTACTCTGAAATAGCTATGTGTTACTTATTCTCTAAGTAATCTCTACATAAAGATTTACTCTTTAACTTAAACTTATCATTTAAAAATAAGATAATTTATTTCATTCTGTTCTTGATCTAGTACTGAGGAAAGTCGGCAAATTAAAAAGAAATATGAAAAAAATAATGAACAGAGATAAAAGAACTAGTTTCAATCTAGAACTCAGCACATATATGATTTGTTTTGTTTCATTCATTTTATACTGTCATTTGTGTCAAACTGTAATGTTTTTAATGTCTTGAAGTCAAGTTTCAGAACTGGAGTTTTTTTTTTATCCTGACGATAATTTTTTCATCATAAAACAATCAGTTTGTTCTCCAATATTCCATAATTTTTCTCCCCTTCTATATGAAAGTGTACTGTCAATATTTTTGTTACAATTTTATTCTGTACTTTATTCACATTTTGTGAGCCTACAGTCACACAGATTAAAAAATGACATTTTAAGCTTTAGAATATCAAGCTACATTCAATTTCAAACAAAATGATATATAATAAAGATGCAGCAGCACTTTGTATAAGGAGTTCAAAACCTGTAACAAAGCTCATGTCCATTATGGTAAAAAAAATGCTGAAAACCCTGTTTTCTAAGGGTTGAGTCATCAATATGAGATTTTTCTATCAGTCATGAGGTCTGAGAAGAACAAAGAGTCAGGTAGCAAGCATCTCTGCCTACGGATCTGGTGTCAACTAGGAAATGAGGCCTAAACCTGTGGACAGAAGATGCAAGCGCAAGGAAGCTGGACCTTTTCTACATCAAAACTGATTGGTGGAACCATGACCATTCAACAATGGTAGAGTCAACAATGAAAAGGGTTGTTCAACATGATTATGCTAGGCAAAAAAACAGCTAAAATCTGCTTCAAAACTGTCTCCTTCGATGTGAAATGCCACTTAACATCACTCTTTTCCCTGGTTACTTACAATCACTGTCTGCGAAGACAATTTGGGGGCTTTTCCCTCCAAGCTCTAGTGTAACCCTCTTCAAGTTAGTCTTTGCTGCCATCTGTGGGATCAGCTGTCCAATCTAAGGGGCGGAAAAAAATAACCATATTCTTTCAAACTGCTAAGCTGGACTAGAGGACTCATCATTCAATGTAACAATGATAAATCTTGCAAAATATCTTGATCAATCAAATTATCCATATCTAATACAGTCATTAAACTCTACTTGACCACATTTAAGACAAGAAAGGTCACCATCTTACCTCTGTTGATCCTGTGAAGGCAACTTTGTCTACCTCCATGTGCTCTGCAATAGCTGCACCAGCTGTTGGTCCAAATCCAGGAACTATATTTAGAACACCTGGAGGGTATCCAGCCTGCATGATCACGTTTCAGTGAAAATTATATGAGAACATACTGTATAAAAATCATGTATTCATCAACATCATCACCTTTGTGGCATCAACTAAGGGAAGTCTGGATGTGTATATATTATGTAGATTTCATACAATGAAAATACTAATTGTCAGAATTTTAAAAAATCTTCTTGGTTCATGCTAAGAGACTGATCACTTTGCTATGATATCTGACTTATGGTTGGCTTCCATCATCTTTTTGGAGCACACATGAGAGTCAATGCCTTCCAAGTGACCTGCAGTGTGAAGCTCCAACATAAAATGAACCACATACATTCCCACTTTGTTTGACACTATTATAACACTGCCAGTTTCTATGGACATACATCCCCACTTTGTCTGACACTATTATAACACTGCCAGTTTCTATGGGCATACAACCCCACTTTGTCTGACACTATTATAACACTGCCAGTTTCTATGGACATACATCCCCACTTTGTTTGACACTATTATAACACTGCCAGTTTCTATGGACATACATCCCCACTTTGTTTGACACTATTATAACACTGCCAGTTTCTATGGACATACAACCCCACTGTGTTTGTCACTATTATAACACTGCCAGTTTCTATGGGCATACAACCCCACTTTGTCTGACACTATTATAACACTGCCAGTTTCTATGGACATACAACCCCACTGTGTTTGTCACTATTATAACACTGCCAGTTTCTATGGACATACAACCCCACTGTGTTTGTCACTATTATAACACTGCCAGTTTCTATGGAACAAATAAAAAAAAAAAAGAAGCAGTTATCTTGTTTTGCTTTAGTTCACAAGCCCTAGTGGGACAGTAGTTACTTATGTTTCTCACATTTAAAGCATTTCACAAATGATACCAGATTCATTTCTTCTTACCTGTATGGTGCCTTTGGCAGTTTTCTGTCTCAAAAGAACTACATAAAGATTTACTCTTTAGCTTAAACTTATCATTTAAAAACACTAACAATTTATCTCATTCTGTTCTTGATCTAGTACTGAGGAAACTCAGCAAAATTAAACAGAAATATGAAAAAAAAATGAACAGAGATAAAAGAAATAATAAAAAACATGGCGATATTTAGAAAACTGACTGCCAAATTATGAGAGCATTATGATCCACTGTGAGAATGAGAAATTGACAAAATAACGAAACATACCTCTGCTGCCAACTGAGCAATATAGAGGGCAGTAAGAGGAGTCTGCTCCGCTGGCTTCATCACAACTGTGTTGCCCATGGCCAAGGCCGGGCCAAGCTTCCAGGCTTGCATCAGAAGTGGAAAATTCCACTGCAGCAAATAAAGATACATGGCACTGCATAAGTATTTCTTTGTCACAGAAACTGAAAGGAATCCACTGTAATAATTTTCTAGTCTCTCTACTAGTCAGCAAGACATCATGTGTCTATGAGCTGAACATCACACTGAGAGTAGGACAGACACTATGAGCTGAACATCATACTGTGAGTAGGGGAGACACTATGAGCTGAACATCATACTGTGAGTAGGGGAGACACTATGAGCTGAACATCATACTGAGAGTAGGGGAGACACTATGAGCTGAACATCATACTGAGAGTAGGGGAGACACTATGAGCTGAACATCATACTGTGAGTAGGGGAGACACTATGAGCTGAACATCATACTGAGAGTAGGGGAGACACTATGAGCTGAACATCATACTGTGAGTAGGGGAGACACTATGAGCTGAACATCATACTGTGAGTAGGGGAGACACTATGAGCTGAACATCATACTGAGAGTAGGGGAGACACTATGAGCTGAACATCATACTGTGAGTAGGGGAGACACTATGAGCTGAACATCATACTGTGAGTAGGGGAGACACTATGAGCTGAACATCATACTGAGAGTAGGGGAGACACTATGAGCTGAACATCACACTGAGAGTAGGGGAGACACTATGAGCTGAACATCACACTGAGAGTAGGGGAGACACTATGAGCTGAACATCATACTGTGAGTAGGGGAAACACTATGAGCTGAACATCATACTGTGAGTAGGGGAGACACTATGAGCTGAACATCACACTGAGAGTAGGGCAGACACTATGAGCTGAACATCACACTGAGAGTTGGGGAGACACTGTTTGGCTAATGTGCCTGATGAAGCACATGTGCATATAAAACAAGAAAATTTTCATTACACTCCATCAGCTTTGTTAGAGCAACTTTGGAAGGAAATTTATTTTGGTGGAAGTTTTAAATAAGAAAAAGTATTTTTTTAAAATATAAAGTTGATTAATAAAAAGATAAATTATGTGGTAATATGAGGAAAAGCAAAATAGCACTAAGATGGATACCACAGGGGAGCAGAAGTAAGGGTAGACCAAAAGAGACATGGAGAAGAACAACGGAAAGGATGTTGAGCAACAGAGGGCTCACCTGGGCAAGAGCAGAAAAAAAGGTGAAGGACAGGCATTTGTGGAAAACCCTTGCGGAAGCCCCATGTGCCCTGGGCACTTAAGGTTCAGAGAGAGAGAGAGAGATGAGGAAAAGCATTGAGGAACCACTATTCTTGAATAATTATAAAACATGAAGAAACTAGAGAATTAGCTATTTTCTTGAGTCTGAAAGGTGTTGAAGTTGGTAGCATGCTCTGGATGTTTTAAAATGTGGATATAAGTTTGTCATGCTCTTGTTCAGTTTTTGCTGCCATGATAAAGTTCAGCACAGAATGGAAACGAAGGGATGAGTAAGTCTTTACAAAATACTGACATAAGAGAAATTTCTTTTCCCATCATTTTTTGATGGGTTATAGTTAGTAATATAATAATATGTATTGCTATATGTATCAGACTTGACCTTCATTGCTAAGGACTTGTGTACTGCTTATAACAAAAGTTTTTTTTTAAACTATGGAATGTGAAAGTCACAGCAGAAGCAGTATCATCAAATGCATTCATTCATTTGCATGTCCCTTGCGGAACTTTGCCTCCCTAACAGCACTCCTGTAGGCCTCTCGGTTGTGGGCAAGATGGCCTGCTGCTGAGGCATCCATTTCCAGATCATTAACGATGTCTTGCAGCCATCTTCGCCTTGGTCTTCCTCTCTTTCTTTTTCCCATTATGTACCCTTCCACGACGGTTTTCTCTAGATTATCATGACATATCATCAAAAGCAAAGCAAAATAAGCCTAACTTGCATCTTTTAGTTGCCAATGTCATATGATGGCCTTGGAATACAAAGTCTGATGTGAAGTGTGGTGGAGTGTGATGGAGTGGTTTTTCCCTTATTCTTTGTGTAGCCTAAGAAAGCATCTATGCAGCCATAAAGAAGACTCAGTTCTTTATCCTGCTGCTAAAGTGTCACATCAGGCTATTACCAGGGAATCTGTGTGAGGGTACAGCAGGTTCTTGATCAGCTGTGGTGTACAGGTCCTAATGGTAATCCAGTTTCTGACATGGCCATCTCAGCACAAAATAAACATCAAGTGCTTACAGGAATAGTTCAGAATTAAACATAAATACTTACTAGAATAGTTCCAAGTAAACAGGAAATATTAGGACATCTCAAAGTAAACTTGAATACTTTCAGGGACAGCTCAAAGTAAACATGAACATTTTCATAGACAGCTCAGGTATTTTCAGGGATGAATACTTGTAAGGACAGCACAAAGTAAACATGAAAACTTTTAGGAACACCACAAAGTAAACATGATAACTCACAGGGATGATTTGTCCACACACACCAATAGGCTCATGGCGAACGTAAGTGAAGTAGTTTCCATCTGTTGAAGAATGCAAACAGTTTTTTTTTTTTTCTGGTCAAGTTTATCTCTTTATTTACACACTTCCACACTCTGCTACTGATGATGTACTACTCCATTACAACAGTATAATGATAGCTTTCAAACTTGACATATTACAATATAGATAAAGACTAGCACAACATCCTTAGATATAAAGTGATATAAAATTGAAACAAAAACAAGGAACTTTCCAAAAATAAAAAAAAAAAAAACATTACATTTTCATATGCTGATTTTTTATGCTTGGGGAAAGAAAACTGGGAAAAAAAATCCAATCCCACTGAAACTAGTATGAAAGCAAAGATGAAAAAACAATTTTTTTCAAAAAAAAAAAAAAAAGAACCATGTTCTAAGGACATTCTTGTTCATCCCTGTAAAATAACAGTCAATATTATTTCAGAGAATGGGATGAAACTAGCAGGATGTGGTGTTTGTTAATGCTGTCAGCACAGTTTTAATGATCAGTTTCTCCTATTGTTGTCCTTCAGGTAGTCTATGACTAAGTATACATGGGGGAATAATATTTTAACTTTGATATTAATCGTGGTCTGTGACTGGCTTTAGAGAAAAGGAGAACATTTCATCTTGTTGCATCTTTCCTGTGGTGTAGTGTCTTTAGAGAGGGCTAGTGTTAGGAAAGCTGCACTTGTCACTTACTAGAAAACTCTTGGGAAAAGACTCACAGAAAAATATATAACCAGGCTGATTAAATGGAACTTAAATGGAACAGGAACTTAAAAAGAAATGCAAATGTATCTGATTAGGAATACCAAGGACTGCACAAAATTGGTGCTGATGCCTACCATCTTGGTAATTAACTTATAAGTAAAATATGAACTCACCTATTGGAACCACTTTTCCACCCTTCTTGTTTGCCCATCCAGCATGGTATCTATAAAACACAAGTAAAATATCTGTATGGATATGAACTTTCTCATTATATATACAGATATGAATTTTCCTGACATATACATGGGAGACATGCTTTTTTTTTTTCCACACATGGGTTTAGTTTTCTTGTAAAAAAGAACTATTTAGAAAAAGTAATTTGCTACTTGATATAGGTCCTGTTATGATCACCCAATTTTTGTGTTCAAATAATCATAGTCAGTATATCACAGATCATTATGAACAGAAAAAAGCATGCATACAGCTTTCTTACGCTGAGTAAAAAACATATGGGCAATTCCAAAATCAACCTTCTTCTATCCAGTATAAATAAACTGGCTGCCATGGTTACACAGTCTATTTCTTATAGCAACCAGAAAATGCCAACTTGCAGTCCATTTTTTTAAAGATGTACATGAGCAGCAATCTTTTATGAAACCCATAATGACCACTGCTGCCAGATGTGAGGGCTATGGCGTGGTTCATTTTCTGCAAGTGGAACACACTGTCAAGTCACTGTCAATTCTCTTGTGTGTACGGTGGATATTACAAAGCACACACTTCTGTGAGAGATCAGATCAGGTAACTCATGACTGGGAGCACAGGTGTGCATGATGAGGGAAAACAAGGATGACACTCAAATGTGACTGATGAACTCATTCAAGAAGTCAACCAAGTCGTGCATGAAAAACATCATTTCATGACTTCAGATCTTTCTGACGAATTTCCCCAACTTCTGAAAACTAGTTTCTTTCAAACTGTCACAAAGAGATTGAGTTACCAACCAGAAGCTCAAGGTCGGAGTAAACCTGGTGCCACCACTCTCTGACAAGTGATGGCAAAACCTGGTACCACGGTATGACAAGTGCCTGAATTTTAGTGGTTTATAAGAAAAAGTAATAGTGTTATGTATGCATAATTTGTATGTAATAAAATCTGGATGCATCAGCAGCAGGCCATCTTGCTCACAACCGAGAGGCCTATAGGAGTGCTGTTATGGAGGCAAAGTTCCGCAAGGGACATGAAAATGAATAAATTTGTTCCTCTATTTTTGACTTTTTCACCAGCCAACTGAAGGTTGCTTTTGGAACAGCCCTTGTACATATAAACTATAGTTACTGTGTTAGTCTAGTCACATGATTCACACATGACGGTGACGACATGTGTTGTCTGACCTGGTTTCACATCAGTACAGGTGTTGCAGCTTTAAAAAGAACAGAACAGGTCATAAAATATTTGCAGCGGAAAATAAAATATATAGTAAAACACATAAACTAGGAAAAAATAATTCTACAGCATTCATTATATACAAAAATATAAGAAACATTTGAATTTGTGAAATAGGATAGAAGAACAGAAGTTATGGCCACTGGAAAAACATACAAAGTATTTGAAAATATGCTATGTGTCATTTAGAAATTTTTTTTTTTTTAAAATGAGGTAAAAATAGAAGAATGGGCCATGACTAAGTATGCTGTTGTTCGTCCATTGTCTTCGATGATGACCACAGATTCATCTTAGTTAAAGAAAGGAGAGGTGTGTCCGTGCGTGACCAACTAGCCCTGTACGAGCTCTAAAAGTTTTGCCACACACGGAACATATATGTCCAGATTCAGTTGTGGGTGCTTGTGCTGCCTTGGCTTTTCTCATTGCGTGTTTGTGCTGGGCACTTTCAATTCTCTGAGCACCCAGGGTGGTTAAAGCCCTCCATGATGGGCAGACTTGTGCTGTGGCCTCCCAAGAGTTTAAGTGAGGTTTTGAGTGTATCCATGTCATACTTTTTTTTTGCCCTCTAGCTTTCCATTTTCAGTTGGTAGTTCCCCTACTAGGTGTGCACAGAGCTACCAAGTAGCAAATTATCTACACTCGTCTTAAAATCTAAACTAAAAAAATCACCTGTAGCATTTTATTGTTAGATCCAGATCTACCGCAAATGAAGCACTGTATGGCTTTCCATTGTCCAAAGTCTCCAGAGACTGAAACCACATAATATATACTATACCACTGATATGACAAAACAAGAGCAACAACAAGTCTATGGCCACAAGTTATTCGCTGTATTTATTTGAAAGTGGCACTAAGAAAAGGAGTATAGATACTAACACCATAAAGTATTTATCTGGATGATGAATGACACAAATTTAAAAAATGATATTAACAAAATCCAACCCCCCCCCCCCCCCGAGAAAACACACCTACAGTCATCCTCAGCAGATAAAAGTAATGATTTAACAAAAGCAAACCATTATTCCGCTCACCCTTTGTTCATTAAACATTTCACTGATTTTTAAGTTGATCATTTCATTTTAATGTATTAATGCACTGAAAAAATTCCTTGCATAACCTACTCTGGTGTGCTCTGCCCTCCAAGCAAATATTCTCTCATTTGTTAGGTTTTAATTTTTATAGCTGGCTTGACAGAAGCACAGCCAAGTAATGTCACCTTGACAGAAGCACAGCCAAGTCCTGTCATCTTGACAAGTCAGCTTGCTATTAGCTGTGCTCCTCCCACACTCCATGAACTTACTATGCAACTATAAGCAATTGCAACAAAGTACACAACCAATTTTTTAAAAATGTTAAGCTACCTGAACAGAATAAGCATAGTTAAAATATGAAGTAGTTAGTCCAAAGATTGCTGGTCTGATCCCAGCCAGAGGTGTTCTAGTTAACATTCACGCAGACATGAGGTCGTGGCTCATCCTAAAGCTGAAGAAGGCATCGACTGTGATACTGACCCCTACTATAATATGCCTATAGTTCAATGAAAATACATCGGCACTAACACCACATTTCCTGCATGCCTCAGTGACATAAAACAGGACTAAATTTACTTTTTATTTAAAAAAAAAAAAAACAGCATTAAGCACAGTGGTTTGGGGTGAAAGAAAGGCAATAAAAGGATTAAGTCAAGAAATTGTATGGGTGTTGGCAGAGGAACTGACCAATCTGTTTAGCAGATGAAAATAACACTTTTTTAAAAAGTTCAGCAATAGGGGACTACTAAAACTTGCATCAGCTGGAGAAGAAGTATGGTGTCATGAAACCAAAGCTTATGAAATATCAAAGCTCTCTAAACATGCAACAATTTATGTAGTATATATTTCTGTTGAGTAATGCTTTCTCGTCTCAAATAATCTTCATACCGCTAGGTAATTTCTGTCACGCTCAATGAGGTCAGCCAATCTAAGCATTAGATTCTGTCTCTCACTGGCATCCATTCTACGCCATGGTGAGCCCAGCTTAAAGGCCTCCTTTGCAGCTTTTACTGCTCTGTCAACATCAGCCTATTATACAAAAGGAGAGAATTTAACACACCGTCTTATTATAATATTCATGAACATTTTCCATGGCTCAGTAAAAGTGCAACAGACCATGAGAGTGAGAATATAACAACATTACCATATACATAATGAAAACTGCTTGTCATTGCCCTGTTGAAATGATGTATTCCTTAATATTAAATCTGCTTAAAAGTGATAAAAACAAAATTCACAATATAAAAATGATCAGCGGAAACAGTAAATCTCTCCTCTCAGTAAGTTCAAATAAAACTGTCTTTGTAAACAGCTTTCAGTTTAATTTTTTTTTTTTAACTGTTACAAAATCTCTCAGATATTTCTCATTATTCACAAGGTTATGTACCACAAAAGTTCAGTCACTCCCTGATACCTTGTCTCCTTCAGCCACTTCACAAATGACTTCTTCAGTTGTTGGGTTGATGGTCTTGAAAGTCTTCCCGCTAACAGCATCAACAAACTGGTTATTGATGAAAATCTGGGAAAGAAAATAACAGAAGTATAAAAATGATCAATGAAAATATTGAGTTTTTTTTTTTTCCAAGACCCATCTAATATTTACCAGTCAGAAGCTTCAGCCTTGCAGAGTTGTTGACTTGATCAAGTAAGGATGAATGTATCCAGCCTACTGTTAACTTGTGAGTGGTCCCATATATGTAGCACAGCCTTGCAGAGCTGCTGACCTGATCAGGTAAGGATGAATGTATCCAGCCTACTGTTAACTTGTGAGTGGTCCCATATATGTAGCACAGCCTTGCAGAGCTGCTGACCTGATCAAGTAAGGATGAATGTATCCAGTCTACTGTTAACTTGTGAGTGGTCCCATATATGTAGCACAGCCTTGCAGAGCTGTTGACTTGATCAAGTAAGGATGAATGTATCCAGTCTACTGTTAACTTGTGAGTGGTCCCATATATGTAGCACAGCCTTGCAGAGCTGTTGACTTGATCAGGTAAGGATGAATGTATCCAGTCTACTGTTAACTTGTGAGTGGTCCCATATATGTACAACTAATTTTTACGTGAAAATCATTTTCTCCTTCAAAACACTTACATCTATTGTGTTGTGAACTTTGGTATCTCTTGCCTGCAGGTAGATATTTTATCATTATCTGAGGCTTTTTTTCCCCTCTAACATAAGTGTCAGGTGCTTATTTTGATATCTGGATTTAGTGCAGTGCAGAATGTCCACTCTACAACCAACTGTCCCAAGCTAAGATGTCACTGATTAAATTACAGTCACACTCTAAGCTCTTTTAGCTACAATGAATCAGATTATTTGTTTCCTAGTTACTGAGTCATAACAGAGGCAATACATACATATTTTCCCATAAATAAAAATATAATTATCTTCAAAATTTTGTAGAGAGTAGCATGGAACCAGAAGATCCCTTGAAACTGTATGCTAGACAACCAAGTAAAAGAATTCATCCAACCATAGCTGAACAACCAAGTAAAAGAATTCATCCAACCATAGCTAAACAACCAAGTAAAGGAATTCATCCAACCATAGCTAGACAACCAAGTAAAAGAATTCATCCAACAACAGCTAGGTGACATAGTTACTGAAGCATAATACATTGTAACAGCTGTCACATAACACTTGTTTCTACTGCAAACCAGTGGTTCCAAACTTTTTTACATCCAAGGATCACTATTCCAACTACATGCTGACCACCAGCTTAAATGCATTTATCACAACTGCATAAACCCTTGTCTTTATTCAAACGATAGCACTTTATATACCAAAATTGATAACACAGCTCCAGATCACCTGATGATGCACCATGGACCACAGGTTGAGAACACTCTCTAAACTACGCTTGGCTGATTTACCTGAATACATCCTTGTGCATATTCTAGAGGAAAACTCCACAAAATACAGTTCTCTCAAGTCTTTAGTCACGCTCTGATTGGCTCAGCTGAGCTCTGTGTGCTCTAATTATCAAACACAGAAGAGGGCCATCTAGCCAGTCTCCATAAATACAGTCTAATATGTTTAAACTGAAGAGTACATTTATATCATGGACAAAATCCTGAAATGTCTAAAACTATCAATAAGCAGTATGATACATCATTTTTCAATGAGATAAAATTCTGAAACCAAAAACTGTAAAATACTCTGGTCTTTTGTCTTCTGCAGACTTGTAGATTTCAAATGAGCTATGAGTAGCAGAATATCTAATCTTCGAGTGCCTGCTGGTAAAGATCCCTTCCTTCATGTTTTAATTCAGTCCACTTAGTTATGGCTGTAAAGATAAGTTCACATCAAAGTATCTACACTGACTAAATCTCTGACGTGAGATGATTTTATTTCACTCTCTGGTGCAGAGGATTTCCTGCCTACAGCTACATATTTCAAATTACCTGTCTGTTCATAAGCTATCTCTGAATCAATTACAAGTTTTAATGAGTCAAACTTCTATTTTTTTTTCCTTTCAAATTTTTAAATGTAACATTCAATGTTCAATGATGAATACAGCCAACACTAGGTTCATTTTCAATACATGTCATATGACAGCTGCAGTTTACATAACCTCGGGGCCGTATTGGTTGGAAAAAAATCCCGCTCAACTGGGGATTCAAACCCTCAACCGTCCGGTTGATAGATGAGTGCAAACATTGAGAACATAATTAATTTCGTTTGTCAGAACCAGTACCACTCCTCCATAGCTAAATCGCTAAAGACGCACTTCAAAGTGCAGTGCTAACTGGAAGATCACGGGTTCAATCACAGGATGGGGAAAAAAAAAGAGCAAGACCTCTTGAAGTCTGGGGGGGAGGGGGGTAGTTTCCTGATGATCTGAAGGAGCTGTGTTGTTGTTCTGCTCTCTACAGTAGAGAGTTTCCTGCATAAGATGAAATGTAACTGGGCTAAGCTTGATGTAACCTGATGACTGCTTATTAATGTGTACAAATAAAGATATTTGTTTTTATGCCATCTGAGCATGAAGAAGAATAAACGAGAACAGCAATGAGATAAGAAAAGCCGGTGTGAATAAAACGCAAGTTTAAACGCAGTATGTTAAATAAGAAGCTGCAGTCACACCATGTCCTGAATTTAATTCAACCACCTGTCTCTAACACTGATACAACACTCCTGCACAGACAAATCCATTTTTTTTTAAATTTCAAATGTGTAACGCTTTATTGGTTAAGATAACCTAGCATGTAGGCATGCCATATTTCAGGACAAAGAACTCCAGGCCTACAAATCTGGTAACCCAGAAAAAAATATCCCAGGCCTACAGATGCTAGTGACCAAGGACAAAGATGATGCCTGTTTCTAAGGCCTGATAACTTCATACTCTAGGGCATATTTTACAGCTGACATACGTATTAATCATGAAAAACGACATGAAGATTGAAAATACCGCTGTTTCCACTATCTGTCATAGTGCAACAGGAAAACCAGCACTGAACTGTTACATACAGAATAAAAAATCGGAGAAAATCTAAGAAACCACATTATATAGCCTTAATGGTATTTTCTAGATAGTAAGCCATGCAAGAGAGCCTTATGATATTTTCAATATATCTCAAATTTCTAGAGCAATGACCTAAAGTCAATAGAAAGGCACTTAGGAAGCAAAATGTCATTTCACTGAAACTCCAGCTTCAAAGCTCTTTGCTAGATCTAGTACTATGACCAACATTACAAAGAACAAAAAAAAAATGAAAAAATATCCCACAGTCATTTCTTGCCAGGAACCCTTTCCAAACTTGCAGGGATGTGTCAGCAGGTTGGAGAATATTTCTCAGTATTCATTTATATTGTGCCCTGTGTTTGTACAAAGTATTTGCCAGAATTATAATATCTACATCCTGTTTCGATATGTCAGAACTGTAACGTCTGTTATCTATTTCAAAATTACAAAAAAAAATTTGATATTTGTTTTCTGTTTGCCAAAACTGTAATATCTGTTTATGTTTTATACAGAAAAAACAGTAATGTTTGTTTTCTATTCTCATATGACAAAACTGTAACATCTCTATTTTTTTCTGAATGCTAAAACCATAATAATTTTTAAAATCTTACTCTGCATGGACAGCAACACTGACTGTCTTGTAAGCATTTATATATTTTTAGATGAACAGTGACAAGCAGATATGACAGACAGCTACCAGCATAAAAATAGCACGATTACATGCTATTTTTTTTTCAATCACTGCAAACAGGAAGTTAAATGGGATTAAAATCACACCAGACAAGAATAGCGTAAAATCTGATTTTTATTGAAACAGGATTCAAGAAAAGAAAAGTAGGACAGCAGGATCGCATTTAACCACATTTTAGAAATGTTCTATTTTTCATCTATAGTAACTGGTTATCATACTCAAACTCTATCACAGTCAAATTTTGCAAAACAATCATCACTACTTTAAGATAAGAGCTATAAACCTATTATCATCAATTTATGATGAGAGCTACAAAACTATTATCATCAGTTTATGATGAGAGCTACAAAACTATTATCAGTTTATGATAACACACAATAATCAGTGTATAAGTATACAACTATACACGAAGCACTGCAGTAAAGCTGTGATACCAAAATTTCTGACAAACAGCGTCAAACAAGCCACATCTTAGAGTTACAGCTAAGTGCTCTATTCATTATTAATTTTTTTTAAATAGCATTCATGTGAATCTATACTTTATCTCATCTCTCTATTTCTTCATCTTGTATGTTTTTATATGATTAAGGCTCATGCCAAAACGTCACAACTTTGTAATCGTTAAGTAATAAAGCTGCTCCTACTTTTTTCATAGATTATACATTTCAGTTTATGATAAGAGATATAAAACAAGTATCATTTTATGATAAGAGCTACATAACAATTATCATCAGTTTATGATGACAGCTACAAAACTATTACCATCAGTTTATGAGGACAGTAAGAAAACAGTTGATTATCGTGTTTCAACAACTTTATTAAAAGCTCATACATCACCACACATCACTGGTCAAAGGATCAACACATTTGTAGATTGTAGATTGTTCTACAGTTAGTTAACAACTATATTTTATGCAAGGAAAGTTAAAAATGTTACACTTTATGGAAGGGAATGCAGAACAATTACTGTCAGCTTATGAAGTAACAAACAAACAATTATATTTTTTGAAACTGTAAATTTTTAAAAAGTTCATCAACTTTCTACTTTACATACTACATACATGAATACCAGACAATATAATCCTGACATAAGTAAAATTACATGCTTTCTTACCCCAAATAATACAAGAAACTTACCTTCGCATATTTTATGTCAGGCTTTGTAATTGGCTGTGGGACCGACGACATACATCGTATTTGCTTTGAGCTGGTAACAGCAAGAGCTGAACTAACAGCCTTACTCCTCAACAAATGTGTGATCATCGACATGGTGGCTTTCAAAGTTTGTAGCTGAAAACCGGAGGAAAATGTGTAACTTACACCATACTACACACACAAAAAATTGATAAGAGAAATGAAGACCGCGGTAAAACTGGTTCTAGTAATGAACGTAGATTGGGGTGTTTCTGTCCACTTTCCGCACTCTTGTCTCTTTGTAAAACTGAACCGTATACCTCCATCTACTTTCATAACTCCCCCAAAAAATACACAGATAAATAAATACATAGTTTGATACAACAGAAAGAGTTCTACTAAGTAAGCATGTTTTAAAAGTATCTCTGCTTTACACGCTCCACTTTTATTCTAAAACTCTTTCATTCACAGCTTCAAACCTCCAACTTTTCACAAACCTGCTTCTACCTCTGTGTCATCCAAACATGAAGAAATGCATCTATAAAAGAACAGGCAAGATGGTGAGACGAATGTATGATCACGTACCTGCGAACGCCGTCCTCAATATCCGCGTTCCGAGCGACTGCAGAAATCAGCGACTTCCAACCGTCACAGGCAGCCTTGACCTCCTTAACTTCCCTTCAGATAAAAAGAAGCGGCTCGAGCTATTGGAAGAAATTGAAGAAAAAAATGTTGGATAAGACTATATAGAATTTTCGAACCGAATTTAAGACTGCACTAACAAGTGGTAGACGATGCGGATATAAAGTTACGGTAAACTTCATGAAGACAAACTTGTCAGGGCCAGAGAACCAAAACCACAGCCTGCGACAGAATTTTGTAAGATGGGCCCAAAACTATTCTTCCCCTCCCCAGCTTATCATGATCAGCCATGTACAGTAGTATGCGACATCCCCTACTCACCCCTCCTCAAAACAAAAAAGTGGGGGGGGGAATGAAATGAAAACAGCACCAATAAAAGAACTGGAGAGCATAACACAAAATACAACATCTAGAAGACATGAGGAAAGAAAAACACTACTACAAGCGGAGAAATTCAATAAGAGTAATTAAAAGAACACTGACTGGATGATCGTATGCACAACCAAGGCAAAGGTAGACTAAAGATGATAAACTTCATCCAAAGAGCAAAGAAACTCCTGCAAGATGGCCAAAGACCCCACATACACAAAGCTTCTACAGTCACGTTGCAAATTCTCACCAAAAAATTTCCAGAGCTGTGAGATCAGCTCCCAGACACTACAGGAACTCAGATATTGAAAAAGAAACAGGTGATAGCAATTGATTACACGACCCCCCCCCCTCCCCAAACACGGCTGAAAACGGAGGTGGAGCTTGCTGATAGAACAAACAGAACCAATATGTACTTGGAGCTTGGTGATAGTGTAACAGAATAGCACTTCTGTACAGAGACTATTTGTGTATTGCTAATAGTTGTGTTCGCGTAGACCACAACTCATGTCCGCGTGCAAAGCACGTCGTTAGGAAAGTACGTGTGCAAAGCACGTCGTTAGGAAAGTCCGTGTGCAAAGCACGTCGTTAAGGAGAGTCTTGGTTTGAACGTGGAACTGTGTGGACGTGTTTTTGTTGAGCTGTGTGATTGTCTCTAGAAATGTGGTAGAGAGAGCCTTGTCGTTAGAGTTAGTTTCTTTTTTTATTTTCCCTGTGTGAGTTGAGGTTTTTAGAAAGATTGTAAGTATGATTCTTTGTGTATAGATCATTGTAATGTTTTTTCTTGCCCATATGACGTAGAGTCCCCTCTCGCCGGGCACTGCTAAATGTAATTCTTGTTTAGCCTGATGGCTACGTATACATCTTCACGATTGTCACCCTCATTTCTTGTCCATTAATAAATGTGTGTAGTCTGATGATGGGTTTTGTTGGAGTCCTTATTGCTGACCGGTTTGTTGGTTGAAAGACGGTCAAGTTACGTTGAGTTGTTGTATTTGTATTATTCTGTGGAGTTGGAAACCTGGGTGTCTTGTTGTGTTTTCTTGATGTATAATACAGAAAACTAGGTGATTGTTAACACCAGCAACAAGAAGAAGAGATTTCTAAGATAAACTGTACTCCACCTGTAATCAGTTAATCCAGTAGGAACCCATTTTTGTAAGGAGAAATCCTACTTAAGTGGTGCCGTATCAGGCCACTCGTCAAGTCCAGTGTGTTTGTTTACACGTTGAACAGTTCCTGCACGTTTTTTCTAGTCCACAGTTGTGTGTTGATAGTATGTTTCGTCAGTGGTTTTCAGATTTTGGTTAGGGAATTGTATTTTTGTTAGTGTCAGAGACAGTTATCGTAGAAGTTATTCAAAGCGGCGATGATGTCCAGCCTACCCGAAAGTTTGTGTCACATCTAGTCCTGGGTCCTAGGCGGTGCAGCTACTGACGTTTTCCTGTGCCTGCAAGCAAGCCCAGTGAGCCTGAACCTGAACTACAATCCGGTGAGGAACTAGAGCGGTTTGTTCCAAGCGACATTTACTTCTCAACCAGCTCCACCCGGACAGGGGAGGTAACATGTTGTCAAAATTACCTGTTTTCCACAATTTCGGCAGATAGACAGGAGTGGACATTGATACATGGACAGTTTGGATTTTGCTCTTTATGTGTGGTGTAGGATTTAAGACATTGTAGATTCACTTATATTTGGAATAGACATTGTAGGACATTCTTCTCCAGTGTTATTAGCGGGACTTTCTTGAACACTTAATTAGTGGTGATATTTGGAACTGTGCATAGACCTCTTGTTGCTTTTCATTTAACTTAGGACTTCATTGTAGTTAGTTAGTTAGTGCGTGGTATGGTATTTAATGGAATTTCTTTTCTATGTTTATTAGTTGGATGGCATTCGTACATGACATGAATAATTGATATGCCATTGTTTTGAAACTTGTTGACATTGCTGTATATGGTGGCATTGTACGGATTCCAGTGGTATATTCTAACAATCAGTGGGGTGCACTACGGATAGACGCACGATGGCCTCAGCTCCATCCACGCCCAATTTGCTGGGTTTATTGCAAGATACCTTGTCCCAAGTCAGCAATGACTTGAGGTTTTCCCACGTCATGTCCGCTGTCTCAAAGTTCGACGGGGATCCAGCCAAATTGAAACCATGGCTGGATGAGATTAATAAGATTATGGACATGCGGAATGCTGATGTGCCCAATAAGAAGAACTTGGTGTATTTACGCACCACAGGTTCCCTGGCAGAGTTCGTTAAACAGCGTCTCCAGTTTCAAGAGACATGGGAGGAGCTCGTATCTGTTTTATTAGCACGATATGGGGTGCTGCAGACTCCTCAGGAGGCCTGGCATACGCTAGCCTCTACTCGACAGTCTCCTGGAGAGCCCATTCAAGCGCTGGCTGATCGCATCAGTGAGGCAGCTAGAGTTGCTTACTCTGAGGCGGAATGGGTAACTCCGCTGGCGCAGAGGCAAATGGTGAAGTCGTTTGTGGATTCCCTACTTTCTAGAGCATTGAAATCAAAATTATTAAGAGATAAACCTGTTCTATTTTCACAGGCGGTGGACTTGGCCTTACACGAAAATGACCTCATGAAGTCGGTGAACCTTAGTTGTAGTTCCCGACAAGCTTTTATTGCAGGTTCTCGACCGTCCGGTGAGGTGACGACACGCAGAGAGTCTCCTTGTGTGGATTCGCAGAGAGTACAGTTAGTCTCTCATCAGGAGAACTCTCGTCGGACGTCTTCACACTTCGAAGCGGGTAGGACAGACCACCAGAGGTCGAATACCAGGAAGGCTAAACCTGCGAATACACTACCACAAGAAACTAGGTCTTGTTATAACTGTGGAAGGAGAGGTCACATAGCCCGATTTTGTAGGCAGGGTGTAAGAAAGGATCGTGTACATTTAAACTGACAAGTCGGCGCATGAATAGCTCCCATGTGTCCGACCGTATCTTTACACCATCTAGATCTGCCCAACACTCTGTCTCATTTTCGCATGCGACACCACTACTCTCGGTGGCTGCGAATCCCCCGACTCCTACTTCTGTCTTTGTTTCTATTGATACTTTTAGAATTAGAGCATTGTTAGACACAGGAGCTAGTGTCTGTCTTATCAAGGATTCTGTATACAGATCCTTACGTTCTGCTCCTAAGCTCTTGCCCGCTACAATTACTCTGCAGACTGTTACTGCAGCTTCCATGAGAGTAATTGGCAGAGTTTACCTACCTATCTCTATTGCTGGTGTCACTGTTTCTCATTGCTTTTATGTGGTTCGCAACATGAACCGTTCCGCCATTCTGGGGCGTGATTTTTTGTCTCGTTCTGGTGCTGTCATCGATTACAATTCTAATACACTTAACATACATAACAAGAAGATTCCTTTAGAGTTAGATGCACACATTGCTTCTATTCTTCGTGTCCAGCGTTCTTCTCTTCTTTCTCCACGTTCCGTCAATCTTATTCCTCTTAAACTGAAAGCCCAACCATATTTTCCATCTGGCAATTCTTATATGGTTCAGGGTATTGAGACACCATTCTTACTGTCCCAACCGGAGATAGAGTTGGTAGACTCAGTATGTGAGCTCCACACTAATCGCTATCCCGTGTTGACAGTAATTAATCATTCTAGTAAACACATCGAGCTCAGACGTGGATGTGTTTTAGGAAAATTGACACCATTCACGGAGTCAGTTGACTCTATCCAGCAAGCTTCTGGTACTGAGGAGACAACACCTGACAGTCGTTCTGAGACTATCGTTCGACAGGTTCAGTGCCCTGATGTGCACAAGGACATAATATCCAGGTTGTTGACACAGAACAAGGATGTCTTTGCCTTGACTGATTCCGAGATTTCGCATACCTCGACAGTGCAGATGGAGACTGATACAGGCGATCATCCGCCAATCTCCAGGAAACCCTACCGCACTCCGTTGGCGAGTAGAGAGGTGATAGAGAAGGCCGTCGAGAATATGTTGCGTGACGGAATAATTTCTCGCGCGATCTCAGGGTGGTCGTCGCCGGTTGTCTTGGTGACTAAGAAAGATGGTACCCATCGTTTCTGCTGCGACTACCGTGCACTCAATGCGGTGACCCGTTCATTGTCATATCCATTGCCACGCATTGAGGACATCCTGAGCACGATCGGAAAGGCCAAAATTTTCAGCACTTTGGATGCTCGTTGTGGCTTTTGGTGTATTCCCTTGTCCAGGGACGCTCAGCGGAAGTCAGCATTTAGCTGTCATCTGGGTTCTTTCTGTTTTAATTACATGAGCTTTGGTTTAGAGGGGGCACCATCTACCTCTGTCGCACTCATGGGCACAGTATTACAGGGCTTGGGCAAGTTTGCACAGGCCTATATTGACGATGTGCTGGTGTTCGCTGATGGAGCGATCGAGGACCATGTTCGTGATCTTCAGGCGGTATTCGACCGATTGCGCGAGCACCAAGGCAAGCTCAAACCATCCAAATGTCACTTTGCGGCCTCTGAGACAAAGTATCTCGGGTATGTCATCAGCCGGTCAGGCATATCTCCTGATCCTGAGAAGATCAGAGCCATTGCCGACATGCCGTCTCCTTTGGATGTGAAGGAGGTGCGCTCTTTTTTGGGGACGTGCAGTTGCTGTCGACGTTTCATTCCCCACTTTTCGGAGATAGTGGCTCCCATAGTAGACCTCACCAAAAAGGATCATAGGTTCAAGTGGTCTCCAGTCTGTCAAATGGCGTTCGAGTCTTTGAAGGATCGCCTTGCGAAGGTACCGCTTCTCTCGCATCCTGACTTGCATAAGCCACTTACATTGTATACAGATGCTTCCAATGTTGCGGTTGGGGCCTGTTTGGTGCAGACAGCCTCCTCTTCTGATGGACTCTCAGTTGAAGAGCCCTTATATTTTCTTTCGCAGAAGCTGTCGCGCTCGCAGACTAAGTGGTCTACTTTCGAGAGAGAAGCGTATGCTGTCCATTACGCCACGCAGAAGTTGAGATATTTTCTGGCGAATAGACACTTCGCTGTGAAGACTGACCATAGACCCTTGGTGGACGCATTTATAAGCAAACAGGAGATTCAGAATGCCAGGGTGCAGCGATGGATGTTGAATCTCTGCGGCTTGGATATGGAGTTCCAATACATCAAAGGTTGTCGAAATTTTTCGGCTGACCTACTTTCCCGGATAAATAATCCAGAACCTCTGGTCGTTACGGAAGATGAGGAGCTCTGTGAAAATGCCAAAGAGATCGCGGTGATAAATGCAAATCGCTATCCGTTGGATTACTACAGAGGGTTTATTCCCTCCGATACGGAATCTGAGGAACCCCTCCTTGACATAGATCGCTTTGATCTGGTGACTGAGCAGGGACGAGATCCTGAAATCGCCAAAATCAAAGCGTCTCTTGAAGCAGCGGGACCTAGCGCCCCGAAGTCTAAGCACTTCATGTTACATCAGGACAGAGTGTTTTTTCTTTCTAAGCCTGATGAACCGGAGGCACGATTGAGATTGTACGTTCCTAGCCATCTCCGATCTGATATGTTGTTACAATTCCATGAAGAAAATGGACATATGGGTAGAGACAAGGTGTATTCTGCCTTGGCTTCTCGTTATTATTGGCCCAACATGTTTCAGGACTGCTACCAACATGTAGAGTCTTGTGGCCGTTGTTTCAGGATTGCTACCAACATGTAGAGTCTTGTGGCCGTTGTCGAGAACGCAATATTCTGCACAAGAATGCACCGCTGCAAGAGACAGACATTCCGTGCTTTCCGTTTCAGAAGATCTCGCTGGATTTCTCAGGTCCGTATCCGCTGACCTTGGCTGGAAATAAATACATCCTTCATGTCGTTGATTGGCTAACCCTATGGCCCGAATGTTTCCCAGTACCAGACAGGACAGCCCACACGGTGGCTGAGGTATTGTTGCAGCGGATAATCCCGCGTCACTCCACGCCATCTGTAGTGGTAACGGACAATGGGGCTGAGTTTGTGAATCATTCTTTGAGCCAACTGTTCAAACAGCTCCATGTTCAACACGTTACTACGGCGTTGTATCACCCACAGAGCAACGCCAGGAATGAAAGGATGCATCGCACCCTCCTTGACATTTTGTCAAAGCATGTGCACGAGATTCCACAGATGTGGGATGTGTTCTTACCAATGGCAGTGGGGGCCATTCGTATGAACGTCAATGAAAGTACTGGGGTGTCTCCCTTCTTCTTTTTATACGGCCGGCACCCTTGGTTACCCCTGGATAATTTGTTGTGCCCCCATGTTAAGTACTATGGGGAGGACCCTACAGAGATCAGGTTGATGCAACAGCACCGTACGTTCCTTCAAGTATTTCGCCAGTTAAATAAGTCTCGCTCCAGACAGAAAGCGAGCTATAATGAATGTGCGGAGATGCCAAACATTTCAGTGGGAGACAGTGTAGCGTATAGAATCCATGCACGCCATTCTAAGTTAGATGCGCGGTGGGCCCCGTTTTATACGGTGGTGAAGCGTTTGTCTCCGGTTACCTTCCTGATCAAGAACCAGGCTGACGGGAGAACCCACTCGGTTCATGCAAATGACATACACAAAGTGGAGGTTCAGTGGAGGGAGCCTCCTTCGAATAAATTGTATAGTTTGCGTTCGGCGCGATTCGTTCTTCCACCTTTGGAGAAAGGAACAGATTCCAGCGGTAGCGATGCCGACAACGTTGAATCTGATGTCGGTCATGGTGAAACACACACAGGAGGGATTGGCGATCCCCTCTCACACCTTTTGAGGGATGTTCGAAATGAACGGGATGGATCCTCTTCAGAGGCCCCTGTTCCCCTTCAGGAGCTCTATAAAAGGGCGACGGCTCGATTGGGGGCGCAGAGTACTCCCCTTTCGGGTATGGATGGGCCCACATCCATGGTGGCCCCTTCAGGAATTAACTCTTCTTCGAGTTCGGAAAGTGTTCCGTTGGCTAGGTATAAAGAAAAGCACAATAGACACTAGTTGGGTGGTGTTCTTCAAACAGGAGTTCCTCCTTTGCTTCTATCCTATTTCTATGGCAGTAGGAATAGATGGTGTCGTTCATAGCACTCATTATTTGCAATGTTGTAAATATGTATATTCTGTTTGCACCACAAAGGTTTAACGTACTTATTTTGTACAAATTGTGCGTGCATGAAGTTTTTTTTTGTAGCTGAATATTCAGCTTTAAATTCATTGTTATCGCTCACAGTTCGTGAGAGTTTTCTGTGCAAGTTCGCAATTTTTTTTGTTTGAAGATATTTGGTGGCCAAATATCTACCTTTAGGGGGTGGGGAGATATTCTGTAACAGAATAGCACTTCTGTACAGAGACTATTTGTGTATTGCTAATAGTTGTGTTCGCGTAGACCACAACTCATGTCCGCGTGCAAAGCACGTCGTTAGGAAAGTACGTGTGCAAAGCACGTCGTTAGGAAAGTCCGTGTGCAAAGCACGTCGTTAAGGAGAGTCTTGGTTTGAACGTGGAACTGTGTGGACGTGTTTTTGTTGAGCTGTGTGATTGTCTCTAGAAATGTGGTAGAGAGAGCCTTGTCGTTAGAGTTAGTTTCTTTTTTTATTTTCCCTGTGTGAGTTGAGGTTTTTAGAAAGATTGTAAGTATGATTCTTTGTGTATAGATCATTGTAATGTTTTTTCTTGCCCATATGACGTAGAGTCCCCTCTCGCCGGGCACTGCTAAATGTAATTCTTGTTTAGCCTGATGGCTACGTATACATCTTCACGATTGTCACCCTCATTTCTTGTCCATTAATAAATGTGTGTAGTCTGATGATGGGTTTTGTTGGAGTCCTTATTGCTGACCGGTTTGTTGGTTGAAAGACGGTCAAGTTACGTTGAGTTGTTGTATTTGTATTATTCTGTGGAGTTGGAAACCTGGGTGTCTTGTTGTGTTTTCTTGATGTATAATACAGAAAACTAGGTGATTGTTAACACCAGCAACAAGAAGAAGAGATTTCTAAGATAAACTGTACTCCACCTGTAATCAGTTAATCCAGTAGGAACCCATTTTTGTAAGGAGAAATCCTGCTTAAATAGAACAAACAGTACCAACATGTACTTACTCCAGTAACTGTACAGCAGAGGCAGAAACAATAAAAACTGTGCCCAAGAAAATACTAGAACACAAAAAACCCGCCGAGATCCAAATAGTCTCTTTTCACAGTCTGTGATGCAAGCACTGAAGCACCAAAGGATTAAGACCTGAACATCATGACATAAGCCTTGTCACTAGCAAGCACAATATTCAATAAAGCAGTCATACAATGGATACTGCCCATGTTAACATCAAAGGATATGAAGAGGCAAGCAGACTTGCAAAATAGGGAGAAAGAATGCGATAGAAAGATAGGGAGAAATTTAATACTTTCGTGTTCTTTTTATTGAAGTTGATGTTGATGTACTGTTTACACAGAATGTCTTCACATCGAAAACGTCTTACACAAGTTCAAATACTCTGAAATCCATTTGGCCGGAACGATAAATACAAGTTTTATTTAAACATTTGTCTCTGTTAACATGTATGTTGAATTTCCATCAGTTCGTATGAAAATCATAAACAACAAGAACTTCGAATCTTAATATGCATATAAATCTGGATCACACGAGCATTTACGAATAGTTTATCTCTCATGAGCCATCAACGAATTCAATCTTAATATGCAGATTAGTCTAGTCTACCTGGACCTCTTTAGATGAACTGCCAACGAAACATAACTCCTGATCTTTCAGTTCCCTACTCACTGTATCGACACCTATTCGCTAGCTCTCCTAAGAGTCTGTATTGAACTAGCTCGTAGATTCATCACATCAGTATGACTATCTGCTTCTATATCTCTCTGTCTATTTCGCAAGGTGCACTTCTGTCTGTTTCTGTCTGCGCAGTTCTTTTGGTTTCGATTTACTTATCCGAGTCTCTGCCTGAGTGTCCGAGTATCGTAGTGTCGGAGTATCTTCGTCGTCGAATCTCTGAGTACTCAGGTGTCGGAGGATCTTCGTCGTCGAGTCTTTGGTTATCTTCGTCTCTGAGTACTCAGGTGTCGGAGGATCTTCGTCGTCGAGTCTTTGGTTATCTTCGTCTCTGAGTACTCTGGTGTCGGAGTTCTGCGCCCGAGTCGTGCGTACCTCTCGTGCACTTCCTCTGTTGTTGTTGTTTGTGTTTTTTTTTAAAAGTGTCTCAGACTCAGTGAGTGATGTGTCAAGACATTGCACTTTGCGACATTTGAACAACTCATAAGAGTGATTTTGTCTCTGTCATCATGTGGCACTTTTGTGTATGTATATGTATATGTGTGTGACTGTGTGTGTTTTTATTTTAAGTTCTTTATTTGTTTTCCAAAAAGAGGATTTATGTAATACAAGTTAGGTATTTTTTACATGTTGTATCTCTCTAGTGGAGACTCTTGCAACTCTAAACAATCTAATTAGATGGAGCAACAACAATGGCATGTTTATAAATACTGATGAAACAAAATCAATGCTCATAACAAGAAGACGGAACTACAAAACGCGACAACAACAACACTTCGACTCTGTACAGAAACATCACAGATAGAAAACGTTACCGAGCACAAAACACTAGGTCTTACCAACATCTGACCTGGAACTCTCATGTGCAAAGTCTAACAAAGCTCATCGCGCAAAAAAGTATAGCAGTTAGCCAAAATCAAGCACTTAATCTATCAAGACACAAGGAAGATATACTACATATCACATATACTAACACATTTAGACTATTGCTCAACAATCTGGGATGGTTGCTCAGTGTCAAATACAAAGAGACTACATCATCATCATCATCATAAGGTGCCGTGCCGACTGGCGTTGGCTATTATGCTTCTCCAGAGTACCCGATCCTTCATGCAGGCCATCAGCTCAGTTGGTGATCTCCTCTCACACCATCCCGTCAGAATGTCCAGTATCATTTCTCTTGGTCTTCCTCTTGATCTTCTTCCTTCTGTTTTTTCTGTTGTTATAATATTTTCAATGCCACCTCTTCTCATTGCATGTCTTATAAAAATACATTGTCTCTCACTTATTTTTATTTATTTATTTATTTACACGATTTTTTGTCTCTCCAGCTCTTCTCATACATTCCTCATTAGTTGTTTTTGCTGTCCATGGAATTCGCAACATTCTTTTAATCAACTACTTTTCTGCTGCTTCCAATGATTTTTGTGCAGACCTGCCTATTGTCCATGATTCACTTCCATATAACAAGATAGGTTCAATATAGCATTTTAGGACTCGTTTTCTAACATTCAGTGATAAGGATGTGTTGCATAATATTTATTTCTCATTGGTTGGCCTATTCTGTTCGCAATTTCTGTTGTGCATTTCCCATCTGAAGTTATTACTGCTCCAAGGTATTTGAATTTCTGCACCTGCTTTAGAATCTCTCTCTCTCTCTCTCTCTCTCTCTCTCTGAACCTTAAGTGCCCAGGGCACATGGGGCTTCCGCAAGGGTTTTCCACAAATGCCTGTCTTTCGCCTTTTTTTCTGCTCTTGCCCAGGTGAGCCCTCTATTACTCAACATCCTTTCTGTTGTTCTTCTCCATGTCTCTTTTGGTCTACCCTTACGTCTTTTCACCTGTGGTGTCCATCTTAGTGTTATTTTTGGTAGTGAGTTGTCAGTCATTCGGAGCACATGTCCCAACCATCGCCAGCGTCTTTCCTCAGTAATTGTTGTCAGTGGCTTCATCTGCATTTCTGCCAGTAAGATGTTATTTCATATGGTGTTTGGCCAAAATATTTTTCTAATTCTTCGTAAACATTTAGTCTGGAAAGAATTCAACTTGTTTTCTATGATTTTGGTGATTTTCCAGCATTAACTTCCATAGAGTAGTACACTTAGAACATTACTCTTAAATATCATGATTTTCATATTTATGCTTAGGTTTTTTTGATTTCCATATAGTCTGCAGCACTGCAAAAGCCTGGTTTGCTCTAGTAAGTCTGCTGTTGATGTCCTCTGTGCTATCTCCATTTTCTACTACTCTGCTGCCAAGGTTTACAAATTCGTTGACCTCCTCCACTAACTTGCTATCTACTTTGAGTACATTTCTGTTGTTCACATTTTCCTTCATTAACTTTGTCTTTCCTACGTTGATCTTTAGTCTTATGTTGTTTGCATTCTGAGTTAGCTTGTTTATTTTATCTTGCATATCTTTGTGACTGCTTGATAATAGACAAATGTCGTCCGCAAAGTCAAGGTCTTCCAGCACTGCTTTAGAATAGTTCAATTTAATTTTATACTGCATGTTGGTGGATTCTGCTTCTTAGATATAACCATAGTCTCTGTCTTTTTAATGTTCAAAGTAAGGCATTTCTGTTCACTTTCTGTGGCGACTTTATCCAAGAGATTTTGCAGGTCTTGTTGGTTCTTAGCTATCAGTACTGTGTCGTCAGCATACCAAAGGTCTGGAGATAGTACACATCCTTGTCGCACCCCTTGTTTTATAGGTTGATATTTTCCAATTCTATTTTCAACTCGAATTACTGCTTCTTGATGACAGTATAGATGTTTTACAATCCTCGGGTCTTTGTCGTCTATATTGATGTCTTTAAGCATTTTAATAATTTCATTATGTTTCGTCTTGTCGAATGCCTTGGTGTAGTCAATGAAGCATAAGTAGAGATCTTTCTGTACTTCTAAATCTCTTTCTGTTAGTGTTCGTAAAGCATAAAAGGTATTGTGTGTTCCTTTCCTTCAACAAATTCAAACTGTTCATCTGCTATTTCCATTTTTATCTTTTTCCTTGTTCTTCTCATAATGATTCTCAGAAATAGCTTCGTTATGTGACATGAGAGGCTGATAGTCCGGTGGTCATCACATTCCTTTGCACCTGGTTTCTTTGGTAGTGCTATAAACGTGGATTTAAGCAACTCACTGGGCATATAATCACTGTTTTAAATGTCATTCAGTAACTTGGTTATTATTTTTATTCCTATCTAATCTAGCTCCTCTATTTCTTCTATTGTTATATTATCAGGGCCAGTCGCTTTTCCTTTCTTCATGTGTTTGATGGCATATATGATTTCATCTTCAAGTATTGGCGATCCATCACAGTTTTCAGTATCTGGTGTTAATTCTGGTCTTTCTCCTCCATATAGCTCACCGATATACTCTGTCCACCTGTCCACAATGTCTTCTTTTGCCATTAACATTTTACCTTCTTTTGATTTCAAGCATCCTGTGGTATATTTTGTTTTCTTGCCTGTGAGTTCACTAATTCGATTGTGCATGTTTTTGCTGTCTTTATTATGAGAGTCCTCTATATGTCTGCACTGTTCATTTAACCACACTTCCTTTGATTCTCTGCATTTGCGTCTTATTTATTTATTTATCTTGTTATATTTTTCTTGGTTATTTTTACTCCTCCTCCTCTTGTCCATCAGTCCTAATATGTTGTTTGTCATCCATTTATTTTTAGGGGCTTCTTTTTTCGGTGGTATTATCTCCTTAACAGTTAATGTGGATAGAATCTTTTAACATTGCCCATTGTTCATCTATACAATTTATCTTTGCTATTGCATTTTATCTATTTGTTATAATAACTTTGTATTGTTCTCGCAGTTCTTGGTCATTTTAAGGAGTTCTGTATTCAGTTTGATGTTTCTCACTTTTCTGCATGCTTTCTTTAGCTTTATTCTATTTTTTTCCACAGAGTGGGTCATGGTCACTATTGCAGTCGGCTCCTGGCATGGTTTCTGTTGTCAGTAATGCATTCCGGAATCGATTGTTGATTAATACGTAGTCTATTTGGTTAAAAGTATTTTTGTCTGGGCTGCACCACGTTGCCAGTCTCTAGGGATGTTGTTTAAACCAAGTGTTTCCTACAACCATGCTGTGTATTCGTGCCTATTCAATTAATTTACTACCTCTGTCACTCCTCTCCCCCAGTCCATAGTCACCAACGATGTCTGAAGTTCTTCCTTTACCAACTTTGGCATTAAAATCTCCCATGACTATGGTAACTTCATGTGACTTTGTGTGTTTTAGGGCAGTCTCTATATCATTATAAAATAGCTGTACATCTTCTTCAGAACTTTCAAATGCTGGAGCGCACCCTTGTATAATATTTATATTTATTGGTCGTCCTTTCAGTTGTGCTAGCAGGACTCGGTCCGAGATGTTAAAATATCCTACAAATGTCCTTGCTGTTTGTTCGTCAAATATTATTCCTACTTCTCCTTCATGTTTCTCACGTCCTGAATATATTATTGTATATTTATCAGAGTTTATCTTCCCTGCACTTGTCCATCTAACTTCACTCATTCCTAATATGTTGATCTTCATCCTTTCTATTTCCCTCTTTATATTTTCTAATTCTCCAGCCTGGAATAAAGTTCTAACATTCCATGTTGCTATTTTGAACTTGTTAGTTTTTCCACCAGTAGCTTGATGACGATCTGGTCTCACCTGTGGCTCGTGAGCTGCCCTACCGGATGAGGCTGTCGTTCATGACAAATCTATTACTCTGAATAAGCATAATTGTTCTTGGGAGATACAACAGTGGTTTCCCGTTGTCTTCTGCCGGTTTGTGTACGGACTCTCCGCTAGCCTTTGGACTTCCTTTCCTACCTGCAAGGCAGCGGGAGCGAGAGGTTTTAAGGCGGCTCTTACTCATCTGGTATTCCCTTAACTGAGCACATGAGGCACTTTATAGGAGTAGTAGAGCCACCTGATTCTACCGCCAGTTGGTCCGCGCCTGCTTATATGGGTACATCCTTACTCACAGGGATCCTCTACATCTGGAGGACTTTCACCATCTGCCACCTGTGATGCGCTGGGTTGGGGATGGTCGCCCCAGTGAGGCTATACTCACTTCAAAAGCGATCAGTAAAGCTTATTAGTGACAAAGATCAAGCACAAACAACTAACCAGCACAAAGGTATCAAAATACTGCCTCTTAAGAACAGGTTCCTCTTCAACAAAGCCAAGGTGGTACATCAAATTCTTTCACGGCATGCCCCGCCTTATCTATGGAACCTGTTTAAATTTAGCCCAAAGTGCAGCCAACGCTTGAACAACATATGTCTTCCAAAACCTAGACTTGACCTTTACAAGAAAAGCTTTACTTATTCTTCTGCTCATCTTTGGAGTACCCCCATGAATCGTAAAACTTGAAAAGTTATTTTAGACTGCTCTTACAGACACCTAACTCATTGTTCTGAATAGTAATGAAATTTTTGTTTGGTAGTTAGACATTTAAGGAATGGAAAAACTAATTATGTCAGTCCGCAAGAACAGCGAAGAGCAGAACCTCTATCTTAATGCAAAGAAAACTAAATTGATGACAACTGACAAAACAAACAAGGCAACTGAAATATGTATCAATGAGGAAAAACTGGAAGAAGTGGAGAGTTTTTAATATCTTGGATCGCTACTAACTAATAATGGAGATACAATGAGGGAAATTAAAAGGAGGACATCTATCGCTCTTCAGAAAGTAAAACAAATAAAGAATCTGTGGAGAGGAGCAGACAGAACCACAAAAATAAGATTTTTAAGGGCATGCATCTTTCCCATAGCAACATATGCCTGTGAGACCTGGACACTTAACAAAACAGCTGAGAAACACATAAATGCCTTGGAATGTAAGTGCTACAGAAGAGTTCTTCAAATATCGTGGACACAAAAAAGAACAAATATATCTATACTACAAGAGCTTAATATTGAAGAAGGCTGGCTAGTGAAGAGGATTAAAGAGAGAAAACTGAAATATTTTGGACACATTAAACGTCATGATAATTTAGAGAAGACCGTATTGGAAGGATACATAATGGGAAAAAGAAAAAGAGGAAGACCAAGACGAAGATGGCTGCAAGACATCGTTGACGATCTGGAAATGGATGCAACAGCAGCAGGCCAGCTTGCTCACAACCGAGAGGACTACAGGAGTGCTGTTAGGGAGGCAAAGTTCCGCAAAGGACATGCAAATGAATGAATGAGTTAGACATTTATATGTGTATGTAGTTAGCAATTTATATGTGCATGTAGTTAGTCATTTTTATGTATATGTAGTTACTTTATTGTTAATTATATTTGTTATATGAGCAGCATATTTGTAGAATGTCTGGAACAGAGTGAAAGTTATATGATAAAGGCCAGAATGCCAGACGGGCCTGCGTGCCTAATTCTTAACCCTTTTGAAATAAAGATCAATAAATCAATCAATCAATCAATCAATCAATCTTGCAGCACTCTCTCTCTCTCTCTCTCTCTCTCTCTCTCCCGCACATCCTTTCACTCTCTCTGGAGATGTACATGAACTAATTTTGGCACTGCCTTCTCGTTCTCTCCTGGGATGTACATGAAGTCTTGCCATTTTCTTGTAACCCTCTCTTCCTTCTCCCTCTCCCTTTCCCTCTCTCAGCCCATGGTATTACTTGTTCTCTGCTGAAACAGATCTAAGAAGGTGGCAGGATTAAACATATAGAAATAAAAACGAGCTCTGTTTCTGCACGTCCACACCAGGAACCTGAACTCTGCGAGCAGGGGCAGTAACTTGGTGTGTGTGTCCGGCTGAGTTATAGGAATTGTACTCAACATTATGGCTTTGTAGCTGTCTGCTTGTTGTGCTGTGTGTGTTTCTATGGTGTTCTGTATTTTTCAGTGGTTGCCACTGTTTTGCATTCATAGAAAATGTGTTCTTCTGTTTCTAGTGTGTTTCTCCTGCATAGGTAACATCGTCCCATGTTTCTGTGTGTTTCTGGTGTGTGTCATATTGTATATGAGTCTGAATGTGATTTCTCTGGCTTTGGGTGTGATGTTTCTGAGCTGGATATTCTTGAACGTGTCGGTGTGGTCTAGTATGGGGTGTCTGCGTCCTCTTTTAATCCTAAGGTGTAATGGCGGTGCTTGGTTTCTGACCAAATGTTTGTATATATGACTTATTTTGCATTGAATGAGTGTTTTGTGTCCTTGTAGTGCTTGTACGCACTTTTTATAGAAGGGTGATAGTGTGCCGAAGTTATGTGCCTGTGAGTTGTTTGGTAGGACTAAATTGGATAGTCTAAGTCCCATGTAGCAGTGAGCTAGTTGGAGCTGATTTGGTGGGACTAAGTTTGATAGCCTAAGTCCCATGTAGTAGTGAGCTATGGGTGCTGGTTTGGTAGGACTAAATTGGATAGCCTAAGTCCCATGTAGTAGTGAGATAGTGGGTGCTGGTTTGGTGGGACTAAGTTTGATAGCCTAAGTCCCATGTAGTAGTGAGCTAGCGGGTGCTGGTTTGGGTGTTTGATGATGCGACCTACGTGGTTGATTCCGAGTGCTTGTATTTTTGTCTGTATGTCTTGTAAGGCAATCCCTCTGTGTAGTTTGTCCTGTATGAGAGTTTTATGTCGTATGCTGTGTACGGTGTTTGTGAAGATAAAGTGTCTGATTTGTTTGTTGATTTCCCGGATTGTCTGTTGTGGAGGGTCTAGTACCGTAGTGGTGTATACTATTTTTGGAATGATGTATGTGTTTACTATGGTGCTTCTACCAAATATTGTCGCTGTTTTGTATCTGTATCGTTATAACATGTCTGTTGTTTTTGTTACGAGGTTGTCCCATGTGGGTTTGTGTATTTTGTTTGGGTGTGATGGGAATGTGATGCCGTACAGTTTGATGTTGTCTGTGTGCGGGAGGCGACGGGGGGAAATCCCTTTTGCCTCGCCATTTGCCTAAGCCCATGACAATTGATTTCTGTATATTGAGTTTGGCTCCGCTACTTTTACCAAACTCTGTGAACGAGTCTAAAATGTGGGTTATTGATCTGTCTGTTGGTGGGAAGAAGATTATGTCGTCCGCGTACGCGAGAAACTTTCTCTCCTACCAGGTACGAAAGTTCCCTGAATTGTTCTGTCTTGCCTGATCTTCTCTAGAAGTGGTTCTAGAGTGAGTATGTACAGTAAAGGAGAGAGGGGACAGCGCTGTGTGGACGAGCCGCGTGCTCAGAAATAGAGCAAGTCTGTCTGCACGCGTGTCGCCACGTGACGAATGTGAAGTCCTGGTATATAGGGACGTTTTTTTACACAAGGAGAGAGAAGAAAACTAGAGGACATGGCGGGAGCTGAGTTCGTCTCGTTTGTGTTGTGATTATCTCAGTCTTAGCACCCAGCCGATCCTCATACTATGAAATAAATGTTTTGTGAAATCAATGTGCTGCAGATTGTTTGTCCTTCTCGTAACATGAGGAGATTCTATCAGATTCATGGATTATCTTCATATCTGGTTGGGCCCACCAAGGCCCATCAGTACCTTCATTTGCATGGATACTTTATGTGTCGCAATGGTATCGGGAGATACATGGCCAGGCTGCAGAGATGAGATGTATGTAAGCATCGAATCTGGGGGAGGGGGGAGAGAACTCGATAGCAGATTGTCGTGAGTTTTGTAGTGCGCTGGCACATCTGTATTTCATGCATTGAGGAAGTGAGATTTAATAGTGTGTTAGCACATCTGGATTTCATGGACTGAGGGAGTGAGATAATAGTGCGCTGGCATATCTGCACTTCATGGACTGAGGGAGTGAGATAACAGTGCGCTGGCACATCTGTATTTCATGGACTGAGGGAGTGAGATAATAGTGCGTTTAGCACACGGGAACTTCATAATGTAGGAGGAGAGTTACAGGCAGGCTAGCCGGGAGTTGGAATAGTGTGCACTGGCACATAGATTAATTTTAGGAAGAGAATGTGGTGTAATTTCGCAGAAGGCTGCAGATTCATAAGTGCATTGGCACGCCTCGGAGATGTATAACGTGCATTGTGATTGGGGGGGGGGGGGTTTAGCCACGGTCGTTTTAGTTTAGTAATTAGTTACATTAGCTATGAGTAATTGCGTTATTGATATATGTGTTTCATGTTCTCTATAAGTAATGCATTTGTGTAATATAATGTACCTGTGTCTAACCATGTTCCATGTAATGGATAATAAAACGTTCATGTATTATAATTGATGACTTGGTAAATATGTATTCCTGTTTTCTTTGATGTGTGGCTGTATATGATTTGCTTCATAACTGGCATACAGTATCCTTGGAGGGGAGATCTTGGGTTGTAGGTTAGATATGGGTTTGAGCCTGGCCACCCAGTACGGCAGTACATAGGTCATGGATTTTGGGTTTCAGATGGGTTTTGGTCCTGTCCCTCCCCTTATTGTCCCCAATTGTGGACTCAGCAGCCCGCTGAGTTTACAGCTGTCTCACAGATCTAGTTAGCCTAAAAGCTTCTTGTAAGCGTGTGGTTTACTAAGACTTTGCTCTAGGTTTGGAGCAGAGAAAATGAATCCATTCTCTAAAGTAGTTCCCTATGTTGCAGTGGAGTAATGTCTTGTGCAGGTATTGGTGTGACACTCTATCAAAGGCTTTTTCCTGATCTAAAGAAAGAACTGACGACTGGTAGTCTTTCTGGTGTGTGTAGTGTATGATGTTTCGCATGAAGAGTGTGTGTTGATGTTTGTTTATGTTTTCTACATTACATTGTTGGTCTTCGTGTATGAGTCTGTGCATGAAGGGGTTGAGCTTGTTGGTAAGCGCTTGTGTAAATATTATGTAGTCTACGTTTAGCAGAGATATGGGTCTGTAGTTTTTGGGTTGTGTCTTGTCTGCGCTGTCTTTGGGCATGAGTGTGGTATATAACAGGTTAAAGCTGGGTGAAAGTTCTTTGTGTTGAAAAGTCTCAGTGAAGACTTGTAAGAGAAGAGAATCTCGGGATTACAATTTTTTTTTTTTAGTTTCGGTAAGAAATTATTATTTAATACCCTACTGAATTCTACATTTCTCTTCATATACATCTCCTAAAGTATTATTGTGATTTAATGTTGTGGACTATAACATTAATTTGACTGTTGTAAATATGAATTACATACAATAGTTGTCAATAAACATTAAGTGATATGATCTTACAGCATTCAGTGGTATACCATATAAACCTTAATGCACATTATGACATTCATTCAAAGAAAAAAAAACAATTACGTTATTACACAAGCAATATTCGTTTAAAAAAACTGTACTTAATTTGATACCATTACTGTTGTTTTTCATTTTAAAATGTGCATAATTTAAATTATTTTGTAACTGATTCATGCTTTCATGTTGTACATTAATGACTGAGTGAGATTTCTTCTATTTGGGTGCTTTTATTATCACTTTCAAAACACTGCCGTGTTTACAAACGTCTACCACGGCGACCTCCCTCCCTTCGTGTGCTGTCTGATGGGATAGGGGTCACCTCCTCAATACGCCCAATCTTCATCCCAGAGCGAGCCAAGGCCATCGAAGCTGGCTGAGTACCAGGTCCATGAGTCTGGGTCCTGTTTCCTCCGGTTGACCTCAGTTTGATGTGCCGTGCTGTGATTCACAAATTCTTGCAACGCTCTGCCACATTTTGGACAGCTAACATGGTAACTAACATGGCAGCTAACATGGCAGCTAACATGGTAACTAACATGGCAACTAACATGGCAGCTAACATGGCAACTAACATGGCAGCTAACATGGCAACTAACATGGCAACTAACATGGCAGCTAACATGGCAACTAACGTGGCAGCATATGGGGAAGCTTCATCATGATCGGCTTTCACCTTCACCTGTGACTCGGGCAGTTTTTTTCTTTTCCTGATAAATCTGTCATATGAACAAAAGTATCATTGAAGCTAGCAAAGACATTTTCTTCCTCCTTGGCTTGTAGTTTCAATACCACCTGTTCTTGCTGTTGAGGTTTTCCTCTCCGAGGAGCCATTCTTCTATGTTCGTCAGCGTACGTTAATTCGAACATCACAAATATGCGTCAGTTTTGAACTTACAGCTCTGGATCTTTGCATTCTCTGCTTTCCCATCTTCCTATCTTCCTATCCTCCGCTGTCTCTCTTTTTATCTTGAAGTCCAGCTTGATGGACTGACTAAGAGGTATTTTTGCTCCGCCCGTCTGTAGAAATTGGTACCTGACTTCTTCTGGAGTTGGGGAAGGAAGGGTAGCCAGACGTGATACTGACCATATCACCCTCTAGTGTACTGACAGGTCAAGGAAAATATGGGCACTAACACCATATCCCTATGTGCCTCTAAGGCATGATAGGATTACATTTACCCTTTTACTTTACCTTACCTAGATCTCCACTGGTTTCTATATGTCCCGATTGGTTCTTGAGTCATAACCTGTCAGGTTAGTGTTGTTAAATGCCCAGCCCTTTGCCTGTGGCACTTGTTTACTGATCACTAGTCCATCTCTCATTCCGCTGTGTCAAGTTCGCAGATAATCTGCGACAGATGACTTTTCTTAAATCCATCTAGTGCCACTGTCCAGTTTTTTTTTCGCCTTTGACATGTTGTTCTCAGCATTGTGTGTCTGTCGGCCATTAACTGTCTGTCCACATATTCTATGATTTCGTGCGCATTTCCCTTATCTCGGCGTCATTGTGTCTGCCTTTTTTTTATTTGTCTGTTTTTTTTTCTGTTTACCTTTGTCAGCGTCCAGTCGTAACTGTCTATTACTAGTGTCGTGGGAATTGGTTTTCTACCTTTCTCTCAAGTTTCCTACCTAACTTTTCTGCTCTCATTTGATGTTAACTATTATAATTAAAATATATTAATAATTATATTCATAATTCTACTTACAAGGTACTATGCTATAGAAACACAAAACAGAAGAAGCAAAAAAAAAAAAAGCAGACTAAAAGCCACATATAAAAAAAAAGGAGAAAACAACGTCTTAAAAGCAAAACCAAATGACCAATACTACAAACTCAGGGAATGACCAAGTGGTAATCGTCCGACGGAGAACAGGACACTGTCGGCTGAGACACCATCTATACCAGAAGCTGAAAACTGGCGCAACAGATCCGTGTGCCTGCATCGAAGAGAAACAGACATCACATCACATCCTTCAGAGTTGCCAGCTACACGACCCACTCAGGTAAAGGAAGGACCTAGCCAAACCCCAGTCCCCTTCAGGAGAAGCTGTACGGTGATGCTAAAAACCTGAGACGAACTGGCGCATTTGTGACAGAGATTGGCGTCGATGTGGGAGCGAACGGCAAAAATTGAGAAGAAAACAGGGAAGCTGTCCAGACCGTGACGCATTGCACGGGCTGATACCCGACCCAACGTCTCTCCACCCCCACCCCCCAACCCCCAACAGAGTGCGTCAGCCACTGCCTAAAAACAAGCTGCGTTAGGCCATCCAGGCTAACCGCGGTAGGGGTCTTTGTGTTCCCCGAGTAGTTAGAGTCGTCTTCTGAATTCACTATGGCAGTTCAAGCTTCATAAGCTTTCATGTTCTTAGGCAGTCTCTCTCTTTCTCAACTGCGGCAGTTCGCTTTTGGTTTTCCTCATTGCCGCAAAGTTTTTCTTTTGTGTATGTACTTATGTGAGGAGGGGGAGAAAGGGAGGGGTCTGGCCTTTGCCTGAGAGGGCTATGTAACCAACAACAATCATTACGTTTGAGTTACAAAAGAATGACTCTGTCTGCCCCCGTGCTTGAGTAGGACAAGCAAGGAAGCAACAAATGCGAGGTAACAACTAAAGAAAACCTATTTCAGTCAGAAATAAGATGAACCTTTCTTAATTATACGGAAGTGAATCATGGGCAATAGGCATGTCTGCACAAAAATCATTGGAAGCAGCAGAAACGTGGTTTATTTGAAGAATGTTGCGAATCCCATGGACAGCAAAAATAACTAATGAAGAATGTATGAGAAGAGCTGGAGAGACAAAAACATCTTGTAAAAAAAACAAGAGAGAGACAATATACTTTCATAGGACATGCAATGAGAAGAGGGGGCATTGAAAATATTATAACAACAGAAAAAATAGAAGGAAAAAGATCAAGAGGAAGACCAAGAGAAATGATACTGGACAGTCTGACGGGGATGGTGTAAGAGGAGATCACCAACTGAACTGATGGCCTGCATGAAGGATCGTGTACTCTGGAGAAGCATAATAGCCAACGCCGTCGACACGGCATCTGATGATGATGATAATATTTCAGCTAGATACCTACCGTAACGTTATGTTTTTTGTGCAGTTCTTTTTATTTGGATCCGAAATTAGTCATTTGAAAGCAATGAATAATTCATCTAATTGATATGTTGATTAGCCGCCTCGGGCTTCTGTTAAAAAGAGCATAAATAAATAAACGTCAATATAAGATTAATAATAGAGAAATGCAGAGAGTTTAATGTTAATCTATATTTATCTTTTCAGAAAGGCATTTGATTGTGTACAACACCAGAACCTTTGGGAAATAATGGAAAAAACTGGGATTTCCAACACATGTGATACAAATAATATCACTGCTGTATCTAGACCAACAGGCAGCAGTGAGAATAAATGGTGAAACAACAACTTGGTTTGACATAAAACAAGGGGTCCGTCAAGGGTGCACACTGTCGCCTTACTTATTTAACTTGTATACTGAAAATATAATGAGGAATGTTAGAGATGATGTAGACAAAGAATATTACGATACCATAAAAATTGGAGGTTTCGAAACACCAGAGGTTAGATATGCTGATGACACAGTATTACTGTCCACAACACAAACAGGAATGGAAAAACTATGTCAGTCCGTAAGAACAGTGAAGAGCAAAACCTTTATCTTAATGGGAAGAAAACTAAATTGATGACAACTGACAAAACAAGAAAATTTCCTCAAGGAAATAGAAAACGAGGAAGACCTAGACTTACTTGGAGAAGAGAAACTATGACAGTGCTCAGAGACAAGGGATACACATGGCAGAAAGCAGAGAATAATTACAAGAACAAGGATGAATGGAGAGCCTTTATCCGTGGCCTATGCTCTCAAGGGAGAGTAAGGCGATGATGATGATGATGATGATGATGATGATGATGATGATGACAGAACAAATAAGGCAGCTGAAATATATATATCAATGTGAAAAAATTGGAAAAGGTGGAGAGTTTTTAATATCGTAGATCACTACTAACTAATAATGGAGATGCAGTGATGGAAAGTAAAAGGAGAACGTCTATCGCTCTTCAAAAAGTAAAATAACTAAAGAAGCTGTGGAGAGGAACAGACAGAAGTATAAAAATTAGATTTTTAAGGGCATGCATCTTTCCCATCGCAACATATGCCTGTAAGACCTGGACATTTCACAAAACAGATGAGAAGCACACAAATGCCTTTGAATGTAAATGCTACAGAAGAGTCCTTCAAATACCATGGACACACACACACACACACAAAACAAATATATCCATACTATAAGAACTTAACGCTGAAGAAGGCTGGCTAGTAAAGAGGATTAAACAGAGAAAACTTAAATATTTTGGACACATTAAACGTCTTGACAATTTAGAGAAGACAATCTTGAAAGGAAACATAATGGGAAAAAGAAAGAGAGGAAGACCATGACAAAAATGGCTGCAAGATATCGTTGATAATGTGCAAATTGATGCATCAGCAGCAGGACATCTTGCTTACAACCAAGAGCCTTACAAGAGAGCTGTTAGGGAGGCAACAGTTCGCAAGGGACATGCACATGACTGTTATACTCAAGCTGATCAATAAATGCCCTACAGTCGTTATTTGCAGCCACCTGCTGTCTGACAAGTAAAGGAGGTGGTCAATGGATATGTACTGAACAAGAACGAACAGCAAATTAAATTATAAATAATATAAGCAAAAATTCCGCTATGTAATAATTTATAAATTAAATGGATATATAAGGGAGAATACAAAAAGTAAAGACAGAAAATCCTTTAATATAAGTAACTATGAACAAAAAATGAACATAATGGTTACATCATTTCATGTATGCCACATCATGACTGTAGTAAAGAATGAGGAAAACGCGCAAACCGCAGCTTTTGTATTTCCTCGATCGTGCCGGCCCTTGCAAGGCGACATTCATTGTTATGGTAAGACTGTTTTTGACAGCATTCATCTACTTATGCTGCGAAATGCAGGTTTCAGTTACTATCTAGATATAGCAAAGTACGTTGCACTGGTCACTGTTTGTTTCTGAACACGGACCAGAATTTTTTGTCCAAAAATAAGGTCAGTATAATTTTCTTGGCAGAGAGCTGTGTGAATTTCTTCTTCACCAGAGGAGTGTTTCCACTGCATACTTTGTCTCTTGCTTTCCAGTTCACAATGATGGACCCATGTCTCGTCGTCGCTAACAGCCTGCTCCAAAACACTCGGGCCTTCTTCAGAACTTTACAGGAATTAGACCCTAACCTCCACGCACAGATCAGTAAGTTGTTTTGGCAACCATCTGGAGCAAATTTTACTGAGCCCCAAGTCATCCTGCATTATGATATGTGCGAATCTATAGCTGATGTCGAAATGTGCAGCGACAGTGGACGACGTAGCTCATCGGTCTTCTCTGATAGCACCCTGTCGACGTGACTTGTGTACGCGATGTTGATGGTCGACCAGATCGAGCTTCATCGGTTGCAGGTCTCTTCCTGCGTTGAATCTTTCTACCCAATCATAAAGTTTTCGTTGAGTCAGGCTGTTGTCACTCCCTTACTGAGGCAACATCCTACAGTGAATTTCAGCAGGTTACAATCTATCGTCTCCCCTCCCCCACCCTCCACCCCCCCAAAAAAAAAAAACTTACTATAACACTGTGTTCAGCAATGGTGCAATTTCGCAACGGAGCGTCCATATTTATTTTACCTTGGTTTCAATTAGATTTAAGGTAGAGAACCACACTGTGCGTGTTCGAACTACCTATCAGCCATTGCGAAAGTGTTGCGTTGTGTCAGTTTCTATGGGGGTGAAGATGCTGATCGATGAGGCAATCAGCGACCCATGGCTGATATGCTAGCATCAGGGTTAGTGACCCATAGCTGACCAAGACCCTGTCCCATCTCTCCGTTGGTACCCCCAGTAATAAGCATATCATGGGTAACGGGGCAGGGATCACCATAGTCCCTATGGTGGTGGAGTCTGCTAAAGAAGCATTGCACACCCCATGCATTTTAGCTGTACTCCGGGACTGAAAAAATAACTCCCATAACCCGCTCTCAAGCCTATAGGATGCTGTTGTTTTTAAAGAGAAGACCAGATATTTGTAAGTGGCAGCCTTTGCTTGTTTCATACTGATTTCGTGGCATGCTAATGTTTTATGTGCGTGACGTTAATTGCTGTGGAAAGACATGTGTGTGTGTGGGTGTTTATATGCTATCTGGTGTGAACGTATGTGGCGTCTGGTGTTGTCAATAAACCAACCCTTTATTTTTCTTTAATCAATTTATGCCTTTTGAGTTATTATTTATTATTAGAGGAGCTAGAGAATGAATGAGTTGATAATTTATTTTCCAGCCAACAAAGATTATTTAGGGAGCTTATATAGACAACAGCTGAGAGGGAAAAGGCCCTGGTAGTGGATCGTATGGAGAGGGCCAGTAATTGAGAGTGATCCAGGCACAGCTGTACTTCACTGGGCCATAATTCATTACATTAGACTAGCGATTTAAGCCATGACAAATCTCCATGATGATGATAAAGACATGAGATAAGATGGAGAGAAGAGTTCAAAATTTAAAAGATAAAAATAGCACCAAGTAATGAGTAACAATCTTTTAATATTTTACACTGTGCCTCAACATCTCCACAGCATCGGCTTCCGCAAGGGTTTTCCACAAATGCCTGTCCTTCGCCTTTTTTTCTGCTCTTGCCCAGGTGAGCCCTCTATTGCTCAACATCCTTTCTATTGTTCTTCTCCATGTCTCTTTTGGTCTACCCTTACTTCTGCTCCCCTGTGGTGTCCATCTTAGTGCTATTTTTGGTAGTGAGTTGTCAGTCATTCGGAGCACATGTACCAACCATCGCCAGCGTCTTTCCTCAATAATTGTTGTCAGTGGTTTCATCTGCATTTCTGCTAATAAGATGTTATTTCTTATGGTGTTTGGCCAAAATATTTTTCTAATTCTTCGTAAACATTTAGTCTGGAAAGAATTCAACTTGTTTTCTATGGTTTTGGTGATTTTCCAGCATTCACTTCCATAGAGTAGTACACTTAGAACATTACTCTTAAATATCCTGATTTTCATATTTATGCTTAGTTTTTTTGATTTCCATATATTCTGCAGCATTGCAAAAGCCTGGTTTGCTCTAGTAAGTCTGCTGTTGATGTCCTCTGTGCTGTCTCCATTTTGTACTACTCTGCTGCCAAGGTATACAAATTCGTTGACCTCCTCCACTAACTTGTTATCTACTCTGAGTACATTTCTGTTGTTCACATTTTGCTTCATTAACTTTGTCTTTCCTACGTTGATCTTTAGTCCTATGTTGTTTGCATTCTGAGTTAGCTTGTTTATTTTATCTTGCATATCTTTGTGACTGCTTGATAATAGACAAATGTCGTCCGCAAAGTCAAGGTCCTCCAGCACTGTGTCAAGGGTCCATTGTAATCCTCTGCGTTTGTCTGATGTTGCCTCCTTCATTAACCATCTACTGCCAAGATAAATAATGTTGGTGATAGTATACATCCCTGTTTCACTCCTGTTTGTACCCTAAAGCTGCTGGAGGTATGTTCTCCACAGATAACTTTGCACTGAAAACCCTCGTATAGGGCTTTGATTACATTAACTATTTTATGGGGGAGGCCATGCCATCTTAGGATTTTCCACAGTGCATCTCTGTTGACACTGTCAAAGGCTTTCTCAAAATCTATGAATAATGCATATGTTGTACTATGCCACTCATTTGCCTGTTCTAATATTTGTCTAAGTACAAATATGTGGTCTATGCATGATCTTCCTTTCCTAAATCCTGCCTGCTCTTTCCGAAGTTTTTCCTCAAGTGTTGGTACAATTCTGTTGATGATTATTCTGCAAAATACTTTACTGGTGAGTGGCAGCAGGGTAATGCCTCTCCAGTTCCCGCAATCTCTGAGGTCACCCTTCTTTGGTAGTTTTACTATAAGACCAGTTTTCCACTCCTCTGGGGCTTTTTCTAAATCCCATATTTGTTGTAATATCCGGCAAAGTTGTTTTGGTGTTTCTGTTTCTTCTGCTTTCAACATCTCAGCAGTCACTTCATCTTCACCTGGTGCCCTGTCTGATTTTAGCTTCTTTATCGCCTCCTTTACTTCATTTATTGTTATTGGTCCTGTATTGATGTTTAGTTCCGTTTTTGCTTCAGGTATGTCTATTGTTTGTGCTCCTTGTGTTCTGTTTAGTAGGGTATTAAAGTGTTCCCTCCATCTTTCAATTTTTTCTCTTTCTCCACTGACCAGTTGTCCATTTTATTATCATACATAGCAGTAGTTTTTCCAGATTGACGTTCTCTTCTTTTGCCAATTTTCTTATCCCGTATATTTTTATATGATTCAGGAGAAAACCGAAGTATTACAAATGTGTGTGTATATTAATGATTAAAGGTGTCGTTGTTAAAAAAAAGTTTTATATTTGTTATCATAACTTTACTGCAACAGCTGGTTTTTGTGTATTTTTATATATGTAGTTCTATATGGAAGTACATACATGAAAGACGAGCAGCCAAAATAGACATGTTGAATGTAAAGACAGATCTTGGAAAAGATCTGGCGAAAGCAACATACAAAGAAATAGACAAGAAAGTAAAAAAAAAGTTCAGCTAGAAGGGATAAAATAAAATACATAAACAATATTGCGAAAGAGCCAGAGAAAGCAGCAAAAACAGGAGACAGCAAAACTTTATATAACATACAAAAGAGGCTGACAGGTACTATTACATTTAAAGAAAGACCAATCCTTAGCAAAACTGGAGCCCTATTAACATCAAGTAAAGACCAAAAGCAAAGATAGGCTGAGCACTTTCAAGAAATACTTAATCGACCAAACCCAAAAGAATTGATAAACCTTGAAACTGACTTACCAACCTCACAACTAAATGTCAACCTAGATGAAATTACATTGCATGAAATTGAAGCAGCAGTGAATTTAATGGCTAAAAACAAAGCTGCAGGTGAAGATGAAATAATACCCGAAAAGCTATCAATAGTAACAACATGAGACAATTACAGAGAATGTTTAATATGATTTGGAAACAAGAAAACGCCACTTCTAAATGGAAAAAGGGAATCATTGTTAAAATACCAAAAAAAAAAAAAAAAAGGAAGCCTTAGCGACTGTAACAATTGGAGAGGTACTTTAGTACCAGTTGTGTCAAAAGTATTTTGCAAAGTCATTTTGAATAGACTTAAAGATATAGTGAATACCGCAATGAGAGAAGAACAAGCAGGATTTGGAAAAGGGAGAAGCTGTCTCGACCAGATCTTTACTCTAAGAATAATACTTGAAGAATATATTGAAAAGCAGAAACCATTAATAGTGAGCTTCATATACTTTTAAAAAGGCATTTGATAGCACACACAGAGATTCATTGTGGAGAATTTTAAGTCTATATGGAATACTATTTAAATTGTCAACATCATTAAGGACCTCTACAATGGATATGTTTGTGCAGTCAAAAAAGAAGAAGGGATGAGCGAATGGTTCCAGATTGAAACAGGTGTGAAACAAGGATGTATACGGTCTCCTTTACTTTTTGGGATTACAATAGACTTCATAATGAAAAAATGCTGCACAGGTAACACAGGTACTGACTGGTTACATAGGACCCAACTAGAAGATCTTAATTTTGCTGATGGCATAACTCTATCAGTAACACTGTGAATTCCATGCTAGAAAAAACAAACAGATATCCTGCCTTCACTGGCTATCAAATGGGACTTGAAATTAACAAGGACAAAACAAAAATAATGAAACTTCCCATTGATCAAAATGGAAAAATACATGTAGAAGGGACAGATGTTGAAGAAGTCAATCAATTTGCATACCTTGGCAGCTACATGGACCAGGACGGTGATACCAGAAAGGAAGTTAGAATTAGAATTGCAAAAGCAGCATCGATCTTCAAGAATCTTGAGAACATATGGCATTCAAAAACCAAATTAAGACTTCAAATGTAATATCCACCCTCATTTATGCATGCGAAAGCTGGAAAGCAGCTAAAGAAATAAACAATAAATTAGACTCTTTTGAAAACAAATGCCTAAGGAAAATACTCGGCATCAAGTGGAACGAATTCAAGAACAATGCAGAGATAAGACAGATGACTGAACAACAACCAGTCTCATGGGTGATCAGGAAAAGGAGATGGACATATATTGGTCACGTGATGAGAAGAAACGATCAGAGAATCCCAAAACAAGCTACGAAGTGGAACACAACAGGCCGAAGAAAAAGAAGTCAACCATGTGAAACTCTGAAGAGGACATTGTGAGTGTCAGAATTAATAGGCATAAAATCCCTTGATGAGGTTGAAAGGCTCACCGAAAACAGGAAAAATTGGCGAACTACCTTGTGAGCCATATGTGACGTTTAACAGCACGGGAAGGATATAAGATGTAAGATAAGTTCTATATACCTCCCCCCAAAACTGTTTGTGTTCTTCATAATTAATTTTTGTTAATAATTTATATGTTAAAAACTGATTTGTTTTTGTTCAACGGTAAAAATGTGACTGCAGCACAGCAAACAAAAGAGTGTAGGCAGTATAGTGTGAAATATCTGTAATATAGAAGTACAGCATCACCAAACAACCAACAGCAACCTGTGAGCTTGTTGTGTGACAGTCTTTTCAGCTAAAGCCATGAAATCTTACAGGCTCTTTACAACAGAGTAGTGCGTAAGCATTAACCAGTGGTTTCAGTAGCTAGTAAGAGTAGACTTCAGTAGCTATTCAGAGTAGACTGTAGTAGCTAGTCAGTGTAGACTTCAGTAGCCAGTCAGAGCAGTCTTCAGCAGCGGTAGGCTTATTTTTTATGTAAATGATAAAACAGTTTTATTATTGTTGTAATAACGGCTTTGATAATATACTTTATAACAAATATTATTCCTTCATTCATTTACATATCCCTTGCGTAACTTTGCCTCCCTAACAGCACTCCTGTAGGCCTCCAGGTTGTGAGCAAGATTTAAGTTTTTAAGTAAGAAATAAGAAATATTTAAGTTTTCACTCTTTAATCCTCTTTACTAGCCAGCCTTCTTCAATATTAAGTTCTTGTAGTATGGATATATTTGTTATTTATTGTGTTCATGATACTTGAAATACGTTTCTGTAGCATTTACATTCAAAGGCATTTATATGTTTCTCAGCTGTTTTGTTAAGTGTCCAGGTCTCACGGGCATATGTTGCGATGGGAAAGATGCATGCCCTTAAAAATCTTATTTTTGTAGTTCTACAAATATTATAGAAAGAGCAAAATACCCTGCATGCATTGGATATATTCGTTGTGGTATGTGAGATGCATACATTTCTTGTTTGTATTTAATGTAGTAAAGTAGTTAGAAAAGCACAGAATTTTATAATGATTTTATAATTCTTAAAATATTCATACGGTATTTTATTTTTAGGCTAATAGCAAAGAGGAAAGCTCCACGCTTCTATTTAACTTCTCACGAGTAGTATTATCATACCGCGCTACATACACCTACACTTGTGAAATCCTCACACTTTTCTCCAAAAACCGATGACCAGAACTCGACACGGTTAGTAGCGATTGTAGAGGCTGAGAATATTATTATATAGAACGAATGCCGGTCAGTTACTGGGGACATTCCAGCGGAACCGAGACAGAGTGGCAGTCCAGTTGGACCAGCAGCACCTATTATCAAGAGACTGAGCCGGCCATTGTTGCCTGTCGCCACGTGCACCTCGTCCCGCTGATGTTCTGTTACATAGTTTTTTAAAATATGCCAGAGCGCATTGGTGTGCCGCGAGTGAGCTAGAAGCATGCCGCCAAATTTTTAGAGTAAACATATAATACAGGACAAAAGTTAAGGGCTGGTTTTTTCAATTCTTACAAAAACAAAATCAACTGACTAACAAACAAGCCATTAGTACCAAAGAAAACAGCATTTAAAACTGAACAAATTCAGTCATTTCATTGGCAAATCGGAATAGGATACACATACAGCAAGCTGGCGAAATCACTCATCTCTCATCCAAAAATTCACAATAGTGGTCTTCAAAAAACAAACATGTCAGTATCGCGTGTGGCCACCGTTCGCTGCCAGACATTCGATGCACCGTTGCCTCATCGAGTTAACCAGGGTTGTTAGGACATTCTGTGGAATGGCCTGCCACTCTTGTTGAAGGAAAAGGGTCAGCTGGGTGACATCAACAGGTGGAGGATGATTTGTCAAAACCCGTCTGCCTAGGGCATCCTAAATGTGCTCAATGGGCGACAGATCGGGGTACCAAGCTGGCCAATCGATTCTAATTATCCTTTGCTGTTGAAGAAAATTTTCTACTACACGACCTTGACGTGGTCTGTAGGATTGCCCCTGCACACATGGCTTGTAAGGTAGGCTGGACAATGGTTTGCAGAATTTCATTCAGGTATCGCTGGGCGGTTAGGGTGCCATGAATGACATGGAGGGGAGTCCTGCCGTGCCTGCTGATGCCACCCCAGACCATGATTGATCTCCCTCCGTAACGATCCATCTCTTGGATAGTGCCGTCATGGAACCGATACCCTGGCCTTCCCAAACACGGATTCTGCCATCATTGAAGGACATACTGAAGTGGGATTCGTCCGTGAAAAGAATTTCACTCCACTAGCATCTCGTCCAACGGATGTGCTGTCGGCACAGGCAACTCTATCTCTGCGGTGAGCTGGAGTAAGAGGTATTCTTATTGTTGGTCGTCGTGAAGCCAGCCGATTCTCTTAAACACCTGCGAATTGTTCTGCCGCTAACATTGACGTTTGCCATATTCATTAGCTGGTTTCTGAGAGTGGAAGACATTACTGTCCGGTTGCGAAGTGTTGACAGTTGCAGGTATCTGCCTGAAGAACGCGTCTTCTACTCTTCTGTTTGCACTAAATCGCTCCAAACGCCTTTGGATGATAGAATGGGACATCCCCGAACGCCGTGCAACGTCACGGCCAGATAAACCGCTTTCAACCAAGGCTATGACCCGATAACGCTCAAAGGTGCTAAAACGCCTTCGCGGTGGCTGGTGTTTTTCAAATGACAAAAATACCCCTAAACCGCTTTAATAAAAATGATTGGAAGGTGAAACGTTTTCACTAAGGATGCCTCTTGCACGTGCAGCACAAATCAGCACGATTAAGTTACCTGCTGGGTCATACCGACACTTTTAAAAATGCCATGACATTTTGTCTAGGACCATGCTATTGCACGTGATTTTTACACTTGTTGTGATGAACAGCTGGTGTTTATGCGCCGGCAGCATAGAGGACTGCCTGAGAAATTTAATCAAGATTCTACAATAGATTTATTTACAGTTTTATTACGGCAATCAAAATAAACAGATGCTTAAAATTAATGACCGGCCCTTAACTTTTGTGCGGTAGCATTTTTTTTTTTTTAATCAAATCACAGGACGCTTTTGCATGTTTGTGTAATACCCGCCATGTAGAGAGTTCGCAGCAATCTAGTGGTCCTAGTCCAGTGGAGGATGAAATCGCCAGAAATCTGTGGCTTGTAGAAAAGTGAGAGAGTTTAATGTGGATCTATACACCTGTTTTGTAGACTATTCCAAAGCTTTTGACTGTGTGCAACATCAACAATTATGGTCTATTATGAGCAACATGGGTTTTCCCCAGTCATCTGGTACATCCCATCGCCAAACTGTACAAAGATCAGCAAGCAGCAGTGAGGGTGGATGACGAAACATCGGGTTGGTTTGACATACAAAAGGGAGTGAGACAGGGATGTATCTTTTCTCCAGACCTGTTTAACATCTACGCCGAAAACATCATGAGGAATGTGAGAGAGGAAAAGGAAACAACTAAATATAACTCTTGCAACATCGGGGGCCACCAGATTCCAGAAATTATACATGCCAGTATTGCTGCCCTTCTATCAAACAGCTCAGAAGGTCTGATTATCTCAACCAAAAGACACAGCGAAGCTCAGAACCCCTTTTAAAATACCAACAAAACCAAAGTAATGATAACTGACAAAATGAGAAGCAAGCCCAAAATTACATTGGACCATCAAGAACTTGAAAACGTAAATAAAGTTGAATATCTAGGTTCAGTCAATCACTACCAGTGGATACTGTGCAGTGGAAATCAAAAGAAGACTAGCAGTTGCATCACGGAAACTAGCAGAAATGAAGAGTATGTGGTAAGGTACCAACAAGAAAACAAAGTTATGTTTACTAAGAGCTTCATATTCCCAGTGGCAACATACGGATGCGAAACATGGACGTTTAACAAATCACTAGAAAAGAGAATAACAGCGTTTGAAATGATATGTTGCAGAAGGACACTTAGAATATCATGGATAGAACGAAAATCTAATAAAGAGATACTAACGGAATTAGTCCCTGACTCATTAACACCATAAAAATTAGAAAGCTGAGATAATTCGATCACACCAAGAGACACAATAGCCTGGAGAGGTTGATAGTAGAAGGCATTGTGTCCGTCACAGAAGAAAAGGGACGACCTCGCCCAGGTGGACACAGGACATCGCGGAAAGTCTGAAATGTGTTACTGCAAGACGCCGGTCAACTTGCACAAGACCGTATTGCATTCAGAGAGGCTCTGAGAGGGACAACCTTCCGGAAAGGACAAGTCACATGAATGAATGCACATAGATTAATATTTTGTAATTATTTCTTTAGTCTTCTTTAAAAAAAAGCCAAGCCTTTAACATTTACGAGATTCTCTAGGAGCTATGACAAAAAGTCTGTTACGACTGTCGTATAACATCTGCCAGTCTAATGTGCTAACAGCAGTGGACAGCTATGATGGACACCCCTTAAAAATTAAATCATGGCTATCGCAAATTAATAAGCAGGTTAGCATTCGTGCGGATACGCTGCAGTCCACACAACCGCTGCCTATCAGACGGCACTGGAATATGTTTCAGAATTTAACACTTTACGTACGCCGGTTAAAAGGACTTTCCGTGACTTTACAGAGGATTTAATGTTTCGTTTTGGTGCCTCAGTTAACCTAGAAAATGAATTCCCTCTGGGCTCTGGACCAAGTCCGACAACTCAGGGACCAGGTTGCAGAACACTTTAGGTCACGCAGAAAAAAAAGCCTAACCCAGTGATGAGTTAAAAGTGCCCTTCGTACAAAAGGCAGCTGCTTAACAAGTTTGTTGATGCCCTATAGTACAATGAACTACAGATTAAAATACTCAGAGATAAAGTAACCAGGCATTGGAAGATGAAACTTTGCGAAAACAAACTAATACAAGAAAATAGAGACCAGGACCTGATGATTAAAAGCAAAAAAATTCACAGTGATGCTTTTCAATTATCACCGCATCATAGATTGGTACACCCGACGCAGTGATTCTCAGAACGTCACAGTGCCCCACGCCTTCCTTTTCAACCCAGGCTGTCTTATTGAATCACCTGTTATATATTTAATCAGCACTAATAAGGCAATTTCACAATTATTATACTCCGAAATTACATTCCAGGTAAACCTCCTCCCCTCAGGTTCAGATTTTTGCCAGGGAGCCACCTGCTTCCCCGATGACAATCCCTGGCTTGTTATACCGTCACCTTATATGTTATGCATGAACTGATAGCACACAAACAGACAAAATTATGTAGGTAATTGCCAAGTGAGTTTGAGTGATCAAATTGTGCTTGTCTTTTGTTGTTGTTGCTGCTGTTGTTGTTGTTGCTGTTATTGTTGCTGTTGTTGTTGTTGTTGTTGCTGTTGTTGTTGTTATTGCTGTTGTTGTTGTTATTGCTGTTGCTGTTGTTGTTGCTGTTGCTGTTGTTGTTGTTGTTGCTGTTGTTGTTATTGCTGTTGTTGTTGCTGTTGTTGTTGTTGCTGTTGTGTTGTTGCTGTTGTTGTTGTTGCTGTTGTTGTTGTTGCTGTTGTTGTTGTTGCTGTTGTTGTTGTTGCTGTTGCTGCTGTTGTTGTTGTTGTTGCTGTTGCTGTTGCTGTTGTTGTTGCTGCTGTTGCTGTTGTTGAGTTGGAGGAAAAAGTCCTAACTGGAAACTGAGGCCAGTGTTGGATTTAGACTCGATGATGCCCTAAGCGATATAAGGTTTGGAACCCCCGCCTCTTATACTAGAAGGTGTGTGATGCCCTAAGATGTGGCTTGTTTATATCTAAACCGGCACTGACTGAGGACAAGCCATTCTCATATTGCTCAGTTGAGGAATGGAAGCTTTATTTTGATAGTAGTTATAGAAAAAGTGGCTTGTTTGAAGAGATTTTTAGAAAAAAAAAGTAACTGTGACAAATGTTTCACGTGAATGTATTCGAATTTTTTTTTTCTTTCTAGCAAGTGGCTTGTTTGAGACTGAGCATTGTGAGGGAATCTGTTTTATGAAACATATCACACTCTCTTATATCAGCGCTTAGTTTTATCAGACAAAATATATAAGAAGCCGTTGTTCGTTTTATGGGGACGAGTCAAAGTGCAAACCGCAAAACGAAGGGACATAACCATTGAAAATACACGAAGAAACTCGAGGGCGAGCCAAAAAGTTTTTTCATATATTTTCAATGTTTATGTCCCTTGAGTTGTGGGTGCTTATTAACACGTTCTTAAGTTTCTAAACTTTACACACAGTCGTAAACTTTACACACAGTCGTAAACTTTACACACAATCCTAAACTCAGTCGGCATTATCTATACTCTGTGTGGTTTTTTTTCCTCTCTCTCTTTTGTCAACAGATAACAGCAAAGTTTAATTCTGTGTTTCATTCATGCCGTGTTATGTTCACAAACAGAATAAAGTTCCATTAAAAAAAACATCATAGAAACGTTTTATCTAACTGTGCCTTTTGGGGAGGGGGGAGGGGAAGGGGTGAAAGGGGGGTATGTATATGTAGACAGACATGTCTTCTATCTTGACTGCGAAGGTAATTTACATACGTATAGAGTGTTACACCAAGTAATAGAGTGTAACACTGACTACAGATTGTGTCCCTGACTGTAACTGATTTCCCCCTATGCTCTGATTTGTGTATTTTAATGACAAAAGTGGAAAGTAAGTTGTCTAATGGTTTTGAATATGTTTAAATGAGCACAGCTTCATTGCCTGGGAAAGGCGAGAGCGTTATTAAGTCATTAGCTGTCGTGATAGATGATAAGTAGACGTTGACGATCATGATCACTCCTTTCCCCCCTCAGTTCTTGGTATTTCTGATTAGACCGGTTCTTCTTTTCTTTTTTACCTGTTCTCCATCTCATACCTTTTATGTGTTATTCACCGTTTCACCGCTTATGTATTTTTCTCTTTGTGTCACGGTTTTTGTTTTATTTTTCTCTTTGTTTCACAGATTATATGTTTTTTCTCCATGTTTCACATTTAGTGGTGTATTTTTCTCTTTGTTTCACCATGTATTTTCTGTTTGTTTCACCTTGTAAGTATTTTCTGTTTGTTTCACCAACTATTTTCTCTTTGTTTCAACATGTATTTTCCCATTGCTTCAGCATGTATTCTCTCTTTGTTTCACTATGTAAGTATTTTCTCATTGTTTCACCATGTATTTTCTCTTTGTTTCACTGTTTGTGTTTTTTTTCCTCTTTGTGTCATCGTGTAAGTATTTTCTTTTTTTTTTAACCGTTTTTGTACTTGTTTCTCTGCTTCTCTTTCTCTCTTTGAGTTTTTAAATGACCTTCCAACTTCTGATGAAATATCCAGAGAATGTTTCCAAAAACTTTCTCCGCAATGGTTCCCAACTTCAGGTGGAGGTCCATGTGGCAGGGATCTGAAGTATGAACACAAGAAGATACTAGATAAATAAATGTAAAAAATTTACAGTATTTTAAGGAAATCCTGTTACTTTGTATTTCCACATCTAAATATTAAAGTGACAACAACAACACTAGCTACTCCTTCATTTCATTTATTTGCTTGTCCCTTGAGGAACTTGCCTCCCAAACAGCTCTCCTGTAGGCCTCTCGGTTGTCAGCAAGATGGCCTGCTGCTGATGCATCCATTTGCAGATCATCAACGATGTCTTGCAGCCATCTTCGCCTTGGTCTTCCTCTCTTTCTTTTTCCCATTATGTACCCTTCTAGATTATCATGACATTTAACGTGTCCAAAATATTTACGTTTTCTGTCTTTAATTCTCTATTTTTTAAAAATACTTTTTGCTGGATTTCAGTATTTATCTTTTTTGACGGATCGCGGGACACCTACCATGTTGGTTTAGAGCAGCGGTTTTCAAACCGTGTGCCCCGGCACACTGGTGTTCGGCAAGACTGCTAGAGGTGTGACACTCCATCTCTCCCCCACTTTCTGTGTAAAATCATTTTCATTCAAATTAAACCTCACTCAGTGTACTTTAAACAGTAAAATGGCCTACATTTACGCGTAATATGCACACAGATGTGCCGCGACAGAAGTTTTCCTTCTTAAGTGTGCCAGAGGCTGCCAAAGTCTGAGAACGAATAGTTTAGGGTCGTGGTTGATTGGGAACTGCTTATCTCAGGTTTTCATTAGCTTTGGAAGTTTTCGGAGAAAGTTTTTTTTTTCTGGTCGCCTTGAGTGGAAAAAAGGTGAAACTAACAAGTTTTTCCTCGACGATTATATAGTCTGCTTTCAGCTGTGAATGCACAAATAAAGATAATAATAATAACAACAACAGTAATAACAATAATAGATAAAGGTAAAATTCCAGTTTCCATGCCAATAAAGCATATTTGGGAATACGGTGTTAGTCCCGTATTTTCCATGACCTTCGGCGCATGAAAGTCTGATGTGGTCAGTATCACACCTGGCCGCTTTACCTTCCCAGATTTCTCTGGTACCCATTTTTAGAGGCTGGGTGAATCCCGGGGCCTTTTTGGTATGTACCAGAAAAAAAAATTCCACTACTGGGGCTGAACCCAGTACCACAGTATTAGTAAACCGAGCGAATAATAATAATAATAATAATAATAATAATAATAATAATAATAATAATAATAATAGGTCCTTATATAACAGTATATTGTAAAATTTACTGTTATGATGATTGGATTCTCATAGAAGGGATATAATCCGGGGTATTTTAATATTTCTACCATTTGGTTTAAAGCCCTTGGTATTTTTGTTGTACAAGAGTTCATTTGAAAGGTCAGGGTTGAGAAGACTCACGAGAAGATTTAGGGAAATATTTTGCACATATTTAAGGAGTGAGAGGACGAGATGTTTATTATTATTTATTATGATTATGAGATTTGAAATAAGTCTAATATGTAGTGTGAGGTTGGGTTTTCTCCCTTTCCATTTGGCAGACTAGTTCTTGCCGGAAAGTGGATTAGCCAGAAACTTTGTATAACGTTATCAGTTGCCTATCACCCTCACCTATCATCACTCATTTTTTTCCATTAATAAAGTGTGAGTTTATGTTATTCACACTGGACTTATTCTTCACACTATTCACTGTGTGTTGTCCTTGTTAGTATTTCTATACCAGAAGTTTCGTGATAGTAATATAAATCTTTATAAGTATTGCCGTGTCTGTAACTAGCAGTCATAGTAATAATAGACAGATGCACGATACATGTATAAGTAGTGCACGTCTACACCTAACCAATGCCTATTTAACGTTACAAAGACAGCCACAGTTGCAGGGAATGTGGGGAGGCCCTATTCTTAGGAGTGCCCCGTTGTAACTCTCCAACCTAAACATTGTCAGTTCATAAATGGTCTAACTTCCCTCTAAAACTAATGAATGTAAACCCTCGTTATCAAGAGGAATATGTTGGGCTCTAGGAGGGTAAACATGCGTAAACAGTTCTTGTTGGTAACATACATGAATATGTAAGAGCAGGGATTATACTTCATGATCTGTAGGGGATATGTACTGTCCATAAATTGCTTTAGCTTGACGTGCTCCTGTCTTTCCGCAGAAATATTGCGTTTTCTCTGATAAAACTGACAGATTCCAGTATTGATTTGATAATAATGTCCATATCCTTATCAGTTGTATTCAAATGTTGACTGCTGGTAATCAAACTGTCAAATTAAATATCGCAGTCAAAAGTCAAACCGCCCGCGCGCTTAGATCTGGAGTGACAGAATAGTCCAAGTCGCAGTAACCAAGAGCTCACGCACATAGCGTTATGAGATTAGCTTAACATTTATGCGAGTGTAGGGACTCATCTCCTACATTGTTACAACATCTCATCACTGATACAGCTGGATTATTCCAACTTATCCGCACACGGTACTAAGTAACTCTGTTCATCATCATCACGTGTCAGTTGTTCTAAGAAACCAGATGAATGAATCAAGGATTCTTTTATATATAATATATGTATATGATATGTGTGTGTGTTAGAAAATTAATATCATAAAAGGTTTGGTTATATTTTTGTAATGTATTGCTGTAATTTTGATATATGGATGGTGAAAATTACGAGTTGTATTTAGTTCTATTGGTAAAGTTTACAATTTTGTATAATCTTCATATTGTCAGAACTGAGTTTTTTACAGGGAAATCTATTTTCCAGAATATTTGAGCTTTAATGAAAGCGTCACCAGGGACCCATATCTGACATGCTAGCGTCACCAGGGACCCATATCTGACATGCTAGCGTCACCAGGGACCCATATCTGACATGCTAGCGTCATCAGGGACCCATATCTGACATGCTAGCGTCATCAGGGACCCATATCTGACATGCTAGCGTCATCAGGGACCCATATCTGACATGCTAGCGTCATCAGGGACCCATATCTGACATGCTAGCGTCACCAGGGACCCATATCTGACATGCTAGCGTCACCAGGGACCCATATCTGACATGCTAGCGTCAGAGATGGCGAAACAAAGTTGATAAACACCCTATCGCGTCTCTTCGTTAATAGCCCCGAACTTAGCCTGGCTAACGGAGCAAAGGACCGCCATAACCATAAGGGGGGGCTGCGGGGGGGGGGTGGAGTCAGTTAAAGAAGCATTGCACATCCCCTGCTTTTTTTAGCTCATGAAAGGGTCTGAAAAAATTGGAACCTATAACCCGCTCCCAAGCCGACGCGATGCGGTGCTTTAACATCTCCACCACATCAGCTGCAAATAACACCAGGTCGCAGTTCCAGGGAGACTGAAGAAGAAGAGTTTTAATGACCGTGTCATAATGCTTTAGAAGATCCTTGAAATTTTGGTGCACTGAAGAACATCTTACGATCGTATGTTTTCAAGTTAAACTGTTCTCCCTGGGACAAACAACTAAAAGCAGACGGTAAACAAACTATCAGGGCGTTAGACCAAGGGTTCTAAAATTCTAGAATAGGATAAACATGTGGTTAATTATCTAGCTGTATCATTTTTTGAGGTTACATAAGCTAATTACTTTTAGAACCTTTATACCAAAGCCTAAATTTGATCTTCAGGAATTTTCCATATGAAACTTGAAAGAGACAAATCGGAGGATAGATAAATGTAGATATAAGAGTAAGATAGATGAATGTAGATATAAGAGTAAGATAGATAAATGTAGATATAAGAGTAAGATAGATAAATGTAGATATAAGAGTAAGATAGATAAATGTAGATATAAGAGTAAGATAGATAAATGTAGATATAAGAGTCTTATATATCTTATATCCTTCCCGTGCCGTTAAACGTCACATAGGGCTCGCAAAGTAGTTCGCCACTTTTTCCTGTCTTCGGCGAGTCTTTCAACCTCATCAAAGGATTTTATGCCTGTTAACTTGGCCTCTCTTAATAATGTCCTCTTCAGAGTTTCCCGCGGTCTGCCCCTTTTTCTTCGGCCTGTTGTGTTCCACTTGATAGCTTGTTTTGGGATTCTCTGATCATTTCTTCTCATCAAGTGACCAACATATGTCCATCTCCTTTTCCTGATCACCCATGAGACTGGTTGTTGTTCAGTCATCTGTCTTATCTCTGCATTATTCTTGAATTCATTCCACTTGATGCCGAGTATTTTCCTTAGGCATTTGTTTTCAAAAGAGTCTAATTTAGATATAAGAGTAAGATAGATAAATGTAGATATAAGAGTTTGTCTTGGGCAGACAAAAGGATTAAGTTGGTAAGGAATATAAGAGGACACAGAGCTGTATCAATCCAACCTGAGCGTTAGAGCAAAGTGTACATTGTCATATTCTGTTGTTCACAGCATATACACATACAGAAAGAAAGAGAGTTAAAGAGAGAGAGAGAGAGATAAAGAGAGAGAGAGGGGGGGGAAGAAACATTTATTTGTTAATGTAATTGGTCAACACTATTACACTACCCCAGAGGTGCTGCAAAACTCATTCCCTGTTTGTGAAATTCTGTTTCAAAACTAAATGAAATACAAGAAATTCACCTGGAAATTTACTATTTAAAGTACCGAAGCACTGGATATGACGGTAACCAAATTCACAGAGTCAAATTCTTATCTTATATCTTATATCTTATATCCTTCCCGTGCCGTTAGAGAGTTTCACAGAGTCAAATTCTTATCTTATATCTTATATCTTATATCCTTCCCGTGCCGTTAAACGTCACATAGGGTTCGCAAAGTAGTTCGCCACTTTTTCCTGTTTTCGGCGAGTCTTTCAACCTCATCAAAGGATTTTATGCCTGTTAACTTGGCCTCTCTTAATAATGTCCTCTTCAGAGTTTCCCGCGGTCTGCCCCTTTTTCTTCGGCCTGTTGTGTTCCACTTGATAGCTTGTTTTGGGATTCTCTGATCATTTCTTCTCATCAAGTGACCAACATATGTCCATCTCCTTTTCCTGATCACCCATGAGACTGGTTGTTGTTCAGTCATCTGTCTTATCTCTGCATTATTCTTGAATTCATTCCACTTGATGCCGAGTATTTTCCTTAGGCATTTGTTTTCAAAAGAGTCTAATTTAGATATAAGAGTAAGATAGATAAATGTAGATATAAGAGTTTGTCTTGGGCAGACAAAAGGATTAAGTTGGTAAGGAATATAAGAGGACACAGAGCTGTATCAATCCAACCTGAGCGTTAGAGCACGCACAAAGTGTACATTGTCATATTCTGTTGTTCAACACACAGCATATACACATACAGAAAGAAAGAGAGTTAAAGAGAGAGAGATATATAAAGAGAGAAAGAGAGAGAGAGAGAGAGGGGAAGAAACATTTATTTGTTAGAGTAATTGGTCAACACTATTACACTACCCCAGAGGTGCTGCAAAACTCATTCCCTGTTTGTGAAATTCTGTTTCAAAACTAAATGAAATACAAGAAATTCACCTGGAAATTTACTATTTAAAGTACCGAAGCACTGGATATGACGGTAACCAAATTCACAGAGTCAAATTCTTATCTTATATCTTATATCTTATATCCTTCCCGTGCCGTTAGAGAGTTTCACAGAGTCAAATTCTTATCTTATATCTTATATCTTATATCCTTCCCGTGCCGTTAGACGTCACATAGGGCTCGCAAAGTAGTTCGCCAATTTTTCCTGTCTTTGGCGAGTCTTTCAACCTCATCAAAGGATTTTATGCCTGTTAACTTGGCCTCTCTTAATAATGTTCTCTTCAGAGTTTCACGCGGTCTGCCCCTTTTTCTTCGGCCTGTTGTGTTCCACTTGATAGCTTGTTTTGGGATTCTCTGCTCATTTCTTCTCATCAAGTGGCCAACATATGTCCATCTCCTTTTCCTGATCACCTGTGAGACTGGTTGTTGTTCACTCATCTGTCTTATCTCTGAGTCAAATTCACTGGTGAAAAATATTGATTTCAGCTGATTAAAGTAGAAACTTGCGCATTTGTGGACGAAAACTAATCTTGATATCTGGCCATAACTGGGTTTATATTTACATTTATCCCTCGACATCTTTTGAATAATATAAATTTTAGAGTTTTTTTAACTCAAGGTTATGTTAAATTTATAAACTCAATGTTATGTTAAATTTATAAGCTCAAGGTTACGTTAAATTTATAAGCATCAAGTTTATACTAAATTTATCAACTCAAAGATGTTTACATTTATTAACTCAAGGTTATGTTAAATTTCCTAACTCAAGGCTATGTTAAATTTATAAACTCAAGGTTATGTTAAATTTATTAACATAAGATTATGTTAAACAGTTTCATTTTTGACCATGTTTGATTAAGCTTTAGTTTAATAAAAATGGATAAGTAATGGCCACAGTTGGAAATCATGCAGAGTTAGTAGTAGTAGCAGTTGTAGTAGTGATAGTAGTAGTAGTAGCAGTAGTAGTAGTAGTATTAGTAGTAGTAGTAGTAGCAGTAGTAGTAGTAGTAGCAGTCGTAGTAGTAGTATTAGTAGTAGTAATAGTAGTAGTAGTAACAGAAGCAGCAGCCGTAGATGTAGCATGTTAGCAGCAGTAGTAATTGTAGAAATAGTAGTAATAGCAACAGTAGTAGTAGAAATAGTAGTAGTGGTGGTGGTAACAGTAGTAATGGTTGTTGTGCTGGATGTAATAAAAACAATATTTGCAGTAATAGTAGTAGTAGTAGTGGCAGAATTAATAGTAGTAGTATTAGCAGTAATAGTAGTAGTATTAACAGTAATAGCAGAAGTATTAATAGCAGAAGATGTATTAGCAGCTACAGTAACAGCAATAGCAGCAACATCGGTCGTGGTAGTAGTAGTAGTAGTAGTAGTAATAGTATTAGTTGTAGTAGTAGTAGTAGTAGTATTAGTTGTAGTAGTAGTAATAGTATTAGTTGTAGTATTAGTAGTAGTAGTAGTAATAGTATTAATAGTAGTAGTAGTAATAATAGTATTAGTTGTAGTAGTATTAGTAGTAGTAATAGTATTAGTAGTAATAGTATTAGCTGTAGTAGTAGTAGTAGTAATAGTATTAGTTGTAGTAGTAGTAGTAGTAATAATAGTAGTATTAGTAGTAATAGCAGCAGCTACGAGATGGTTCGGGGGTGGTGGGGAGAGGATTTGGGGGGGGGGGAAGGTGTGAATAAAAGAAGACACAGACCAAAACCGTGATACAAACAATTTTTGTTTTTTGGAAGTCATCTATCACCGTTGATGTCTGGGAAGATTTCGCAAAAGACCGAGCCACGAGCTTTGCCGAAGAATGTAGTTTTAGCTGAGGATTAAAACGAAGACCGCACCTGAAGATAAAAGGAGACTAGACCTTGCTGAAACACAGTTTTCTGTTACCGTGGCTGGTCATGCAGATTCAACATCGATTAAATCCGCCATGAGATGATGCGTGGCATTACACTTAACAGCTGATATCTGCCTTCTTCCAAGCCGTCTTCCTAGTTTAAAGGCGCCAGTATATAAATAAACATGTATACCCGCAGTATATATTATAACAATGCATAGAACAATCTAATACAGGGTCAGCAACCTGTATAGCAGTATGGGAGGCAATCATGTATGTTATTGTCTGGGGCAAATATAGCGCCATTGGTTTGTAGGAATCTTTGTGCATTCTTGCGGCAAGTCTCTAGAAGCTTCGAGAACGGGCACGTGATTTTTGGAGTTTCTTGACGGCATGATTTTTGAGCTGAGTGAGTTAGTGTTCGTCTGACTGTGATCTGGTATGGTTGTGTGTAGCTGTTGTGGTCAGCATGTAGTTTGGTTGGTATTTTCTGCAGAAATGGTCTTCTTTGGTGGTTTTGTTTTCTTTTTGGGTAGTTGAAATGCTCCTTAGTTGTTTGTTGGATTACCATATGGCAGGGCAACCTGCCAGAATATCATCAGTGTTTTTTTGTGTGTGTGAGTAATTATTTTCAATTTTCATCCAGTCCATCAGTTAAACGTCTTGGTGAAAATACTTCGGCTGAGTTGTTGAAGGGTGTGTTGTGTCTGCTAATAGTTGTTGCAGGGTGTGTTGTGTCTGCTAATAGTTGTTGCAGGGTGTGTTGTGTCTGCTAATAGTTGTTGCAGGGTGTGTTGTGTCTGCTAATAGTTGTTGCAGGGTGTGTTGTGTCTGCTAATAGTTGTTGTAGGGTGTGTTGTGTCTGCTAATAGTTGTTGTAGGGTGTGTTGTGTCTGCTAATAGTTGTTGTAGGGTGTGTTGTGTCTGCTAATAGTTGTTGCAGGGTGTGTTGTGTCTGCTAATAATTGTGGTAGGGTGTGTTGTGTCTGCTAATAGTTGTTGTAGCAGAGTGTGTTGTGTCTGCTAATAGTTGTTGTAGAGCTTGGGTTGTGTCTGAGAGGTAAAGAAAGTGTTTATCTACTTCAGGTTAACTTTCAGATGGAAGACTGTTCAAAATAAGTTGGACTAATCTGAGATTAGTTTTTGCTTGCAGTTAATAGCAACACCGATACCATTTATGGTTACTACCACAATTTGCTGTCATGTGGATACTGCCTTTAGTTTGCTGTCATGTAGATACTGCCTTTAGTGTGCTGTCATGTGGATACTGCTTTTAGTTTGTTGTTATGTAGATACTGCTTTTAGTTTTACTACCACAATTTGCTGTCATGTGGATACTGCCTTTAGTTTGCTGTCATGTAGATACTGCCTTTAGTGTGCTGTCATGTGGATACTGCTTTTAGTTTGTTGTTATGTAGATACTGCTTTTAGTTTTGCTGTCATGTGAATACTATTTTTAGTTTGCTGTCACGTGGATACTGCTTTTAGTTTGCTGTCACGTGGATACTGCTTTTAGTTTGCTGTCATGTGGATACTGCTTTTAGTTCGCTGCCTAGAGAAAGAGGCACTTACTGTTTTTTGTACTGTATTTTGTGACTGGTTTAAGTCACCTGTTCCAAACATTCTGCTAGTTGATGTCATCCAGAGCTACGAGGGACATGGAATACCAGTTATCGTCCTGAACCACCCTGCTGTCCTGTGGTTACTAGATAATGCTGAACCTCCCTGCTGTCCTGTGGTTACTAGATAGTGCTGAACCTCCCTGCTGTCCTGTGGTTACTAGATAGTTCTGAATCTCCCTGCCGACATAAGTTGCCAATGTCAGCCCTGTCCGAGACCTACTTCTCCCATGATGTGTGTAGTCGACCTGCTTGTCGCATGATGTCAGCTCGTGAGAGAGACCTAAATGTCGCATGATGTCAGCTCGTGGGAGAGACCTAAATTTCGCATGATGTCAGTTCATGAGAGAGATCTAAATGTCGCGTGATGTCAGTCTTGAGCGAGAGACCTAAATGTCGCATGGTGTCAGCCCTGTGAGATCTAAATGTCGCTTATTAGTCCTGTTCAAAACTATTTGTCGCATGATTTCAGTCACATGAGAGATCTAAATGTAACATGTCAGCTCGTTAGAGAGACCTAATTGTCGCATGTCAGCCTGTGAGAGTCCTATATGTCGCATGACTGTCAGCCCTGCGCAGACCTGTTCCTACTTCTTGTCAACTCTGCTGTGAGACGTGTTGTCGTATGATCATGGCAGTAGGAGAAGCGACTGTCCTGTAAGTCGCTTTGACTGTGTTGTGTCCCCTTCATCAATGATGTTATCTGCTGATCTGATGCTCGGATCCTATATCTTATTGGAGGTCCTATCGGTCTGTATGCTTGCTGGAATATAAGTATCTCTGTGTTGTATTGTCAGTACTGGTTTTTTTTTATAATGACATTTCCATATGACTCATTATGACTCATTATGGTATGGCAGTTTATGTTTGTACTCTACTTATATTCTGGGAGTTGACGTGTTTTCCCCTCTATAATGCTGTTATGTAATTTTACCTTTTGAAACATGCTGTATTTGGCCGAGGTGACTTTTTTAAAACTGTGAGTATGATTCCAATACTTGTGCAATTATTATTATTTTTTTGTGCTGGTATGTGTGTAGTAGTGGAGGTTCATGCCTGCCATGAGTGGCTTGAAAGGAGTGTTTGATCCGTGTAGTAGCTTGTGGCTTGATCTTTGTGATGCTGTCGGGTGCAGCTAGTTGTATTGTGTCGTGTTTCACGTGGAGATGTGCTAGCTGTTGTGTAGCTCTCATGGTATGAGAGTGTTGGCTGGTGGTTTGACCGCATGCGTTGAACTATTGACCGCCGTTTTTTTTTTTTTTGGTATGAGGGCGGACCTGACCTGTATTATTTTTTTTTATATACTATTATGGGTTTTTGTTGTTAATCCACGTTAAGAATGACAATATGGACATTTATGCATTTTTGTTTGTTTGTTTGTCTGTCGCTCCGCTGTTAAGGGCGATTTTGTTAATGAGTGCAGTTTTTATAATTGTGCATTTATTGGCGTTATCGTGCAGTGAAATGTTTTTGTTGCGTTCTCCGTATTGGAGAGAAATAATTTTCGCATTGGATGTCATATGGTAACCATTATGTCTGATGTCCTAATTTCGATGTCATATGTGGATTATTATGTTTGATGTGCTACATTGCATGTCATACGGTGATTATATTCCTTGATGTCTTAATTTGGATTCATAGGTTAATTATTATGCTTGATGTTCTAACTTACATGTGATGCATAAATTTTGCTTGATGTATTTTTTTTAAGAATTAAAGGAGTTGTTAGTGGAATTATATATGGAAGTATGTGTTGTACTGGGAAGTACGATGGCCTGGGACACAGCTATAAAGGGAGGGAGGCGGAGTCTACATCAGTATGGGAAGCAATCTTGTATGTTATTTTTTAGACGGGGGTGGGGGAATTGGAGGGATGGCGCCATTGGTTCGTAGGCATCTTCGATTGGGCAAGTCTCCAGAATCTTCTAGAACGGGGACGTGATTTTTGAAGTCTCTTGACGGCATGATTTTTGGGCTGAGTGAGTTAGTGTTCGCCTGACTGATTCGGTGTGGTTGTGTGTAGCTGTGGTCGTCAGCAAGTATCTGGTTAGTATTATCTGCAGAACTTGTCTTCTTGTTTTTTTGTGTTTTTTTTTTTGTAGTTGAAATGCTTCTTAGTTGTTTGTTGGATTACCATATGGCAGGGCAACCTGCCAAATATCATCATTGTTTTTTTTTTGTGTGTCATTATTTTCCTTTTTCACTCAGTCCATCAACTTACTAAAAATGTTTAGGCCAAGTTGTTGAGTTGTTGCAGGGTGTGTTGTGTCTGCTAATAGTTGTTGTAGCAGGGTGTGCTGTGTCTGCTAATAGTTGTTGTAACAGGGTGTGTTGTGTCTGCTAATAGTTGTTGCAGGGTGTGTTGTGTCTGCTAATAGTTGTTGTAGCAGGATGTGTTGTGTCTGCTAATAGTTGTAGCAGGGTGTGTTGTGTCTGCTAATAGTTGTTGCAGGGTGTGTTGTGTCTGCTAATAGTTGTAGCAGGGTGTGTTGTGTCTGCTAATAGTTGTTGCGGGATGTGTTGTGTCTGTTAATAGTTGTTGTAGCAGAGTGTGTTGTGTCTGCTAATAGTTGTTGCAGGGTGTGTTGTGTCTGCTAATAGTTGTTGTAGCAGGGTATGTTGTGTCTGCTAATAGTTGTTGTTGAGTTTGGGTTGTGTCTGAGAGGTGAAGAAAGTGTTTATCTACTTCAAGTTAACTTTCAGATGGAAGACTGGAAGATGTTCAAAATAAGTTGGACTAATTTGAGATTAGTTCTGACTGCAGTTAATAGCAACACCGATACCACTTGTGGTTACTACCACAGTTTGCTGTCACGTGGATACTGCTTCAGTTTGCTGTCATGTGGATACTGCCTTTAGTGTGTTGTCATGTGGATACTGCTTTTAGTGTGTTGTTATCTGGATACTGCTTTTAGTATTCTGTCATGTGGATACTATTTTTTAGTTTGCTGTCATGTGGATACTGCTTCAGTTTGGTGCCTAGAGAGAGAGGCACTTACTCTTTTTATCTGCAGCCCCAGACCGCAACACGCCAATTATGGCGTCGGTATTGCATAATATTACATAGTGACATAACTATTATTCATAGTTTAATATTATTATTTATTAATTTATAGATACGAATGTCACACGAAAGCTTATGGTAAATTATGAAAGATTTTGAGATACCTAATGAATTAATCAATCTGACAAGTATATGTATGGAGGATACACAAAATATAGTAATATATAAAGCAAGAAAGTCAGAACCCTTCTCTATAAGAACTGGTTTCATTATCTCCATTACTATTCAGCCTAGTACAAGAAAAGGTAATCATAAAAGTGAAAGAAGAAAGCAGTACAGAAGAGCATGCTAAAATGCTAGGAGACGCTGATGACATCAACGTGGTGGCGGAAACTATGCAGGAAGTCATCAATACCTGAGAGATGAGCACCAAAAGTGGGCTTGACTATTAACTAAGATAAGACAGAGTATATGAAGATATCAAGAGACCAGAGGCAGAATGATCCAGATTATATAAATGTTGGAGAGATGATTATTAGGAAAGCAGAAACATACAAATATCTAGGCACAACCTTCAACAGAAGCAACACAGTAAGCGAGGAAATTAAAATCAGAGTACAGATAGGGAATAAAATATATTTTGCCTTGCATACCTGCTAAAATCCAAAATCCTGCTCCAAAACACCAAAATACCAATCTACAAAATTATAATAAGACCGGCCGTCATGCATAGATCAGAAACGTAGAGTACAACAAAGAAAGGTGAACAACAATTGCAGATCTTTGAGAACAAGATCCTAAGAAGAATCTTTGGGCCTATAAAGGACACCAGCAGTGGAGAATGTTATCAGCTAGAAAGAACACTGAACTGAACAGCTTATTATTATATAATCCCAACGAATTATAAATGTCTTGAAACTAAACAGACTATGCTGGCTGGGGCATGTAGAATGAATGGCAGAGAACAGACAAACGAAAATGATTTATGTACAAGAGATGAGAGAAACAAGACAAAGGGGTAGATCAAGATAGAGATGAGCAACATAGATGAGGATATAAAAGAATTTATTGTCACCAACTGGAGAGAGATAGTGAGGAAAGGAGGTGAACGTTATCTGAAGGAATGAGCCCTAATGGCTGGGAAAGCTGAAGAAGAAGAAGAAGAAGACATGAATGTGGCCAACTGGCCACTAGCACATTTGGCATCCGATCCCAATGGAGGAAAAGACTGCCGTGCTCCAGCCATAGTCGTATCAAAAAGCAGTGGTTATGTCCCTTCCTATTTTCATGCTTGTGACAGGAAGGTTGGCGACACTTCATCTACTTCATAAATATCTGAATGTGTCTTGATAAGGCCTGCACCACAAGGACTGTCTTTATGTATTAAACTTTATACTAATTTCAGGCCAGCTTAACCTTATTTTCTTTACATGTCATCGAGGTTATCATGACTTTGTGATATGTTTATTATCAGCGGGTGTCTCTCGCTGAAGGGCGAGAACAAGACAAGGGAAACTACTTTTTACTAGTGCTTTAGTCTGCGAAACGAACAAAGTAGTGAAACTACTCTAGTTACGAATAATGTCAGGGAGCCGAATCAAAGATTCGATTAATAACACCCAAGTAATTCAGAAATAATTATCATCGGATTTTTTTTTTCACCGAACTGACCGGCATCAGGGTCAACGCAACCTAAAGAAGAAAAAATGGGCACCTAGGGTTTCCAAGGAAAAACAAAGGTAGCAAGGACAGGTGTCACTGTATCAAATATTGTAATGGCCTAGAAATGTGATGGCACTAACACTTCACACCCGTGCAGGATACAAATGTCACGGGACGCAGATTTTGTAGACATCATCATCATCATCATCATTATCATCATCATCATCATTGTCGTAAGCTTTTATTAAAATGTGTTACCGACTGTGGCGATTATTATGTGCCATAAACGTTGCCGTTTTTATTATTTACATATATTCTTTATATAGTCTTGTACAAATGTAAACTTGAAAACTGCAGAGAATCAAGCCACGTGGTCATAAATTCCTAAGAATTTCAAGATACAGCTTGCTCACAGGTGCGTCTCTTTCTGAAGCAAAGTTCCAGCAACATTTCACAGGATTTCTGGAACTTTCTTTCAGGTAAGTCATCGTTTGCTGATTATTTATTTAATTTCACTGTTTTCACTGTATTTTTGCCACGTTCTTCAAAACGTGATGGTTTTATGGAACGCTTCTTTCGACTGTGTTATCTCATTGGAAAGCGTGGCTCTGTAAATCAGATTATTACTTTTGAAAATAGAAGACACAGGAAAGATTTATTCATTTTAGATATAGCATACTATGACCCACAAGTTTCTTGTCTATTCAGAGCGTTGTGAACACAACACGCCTCCAGCAAACGACACACCAGTGCAGAATACATAAATCATCAAAATGTGAATTTATTGTTTAACACAGCGGTTCTGAACTTGTGGTTTGCTGACACCACCCCCCCCCCTTCCAAAAATGGCTGTGATATCCTTACAGGGAGTCGTAGAAGGCATGAAGAAATAGTATGCGCTTTCAGATAAAATAGAAAGAAAGATTGAAAGTAAGAAAGAAAAGGAAACGAATGGGGAAGTTTTCATTTCTCTCGCTTGACTGTGTAAAACTTGACATTTCTAACCTAGCGCCTCGACTAACATGTTAACATTGTAGCGGCGAAATCAACAGAATATGTTTGCTACAACCAATCATTGTTGATAAAGAGTATGTTGTTGGAGCACAGACATATTTAGAGGAGCTAAATATGTTCCGTTGAGTTTGCTGTTCCAGCAACCTCCCTCTTTTGTTGTCCAGGTTGTGCTAGAACATTCTCTGAACTTCTAATTCTTCCTAGAATTTTCTTGTAGTGAAAATGTTCCAGAAATATGAAGAAATTCATGCTTAAAAAGAAGACCGTGTGCGCGGGAACAGAAAGAGAGTAGGATTCATTCATTCATTCATGTGCATGTCTCTTGCGGAACTTTGCCTCCCTAACAGCACTCATGTAGGTCTCCCGGTTGTGAGCAAGATGCCCTGCTGCTGATGCATCCATTTACAGATCATCAACGATGTCTTGCAGCCATCTTTGCCTTGGTCTTCCTCTCTTTCTTTTTTCCTATTAAGCACCCTTCCAAGACGGTCTTCTCTAGATTATCATGACTTTTAATGTGTCCAAAATATTTAAGTTTTCTTTGTTTAATCCCCTATACTGGGCAGTCTTCTTCAATATTAAGTTCTTGTAGTATGGATATCATTCCGTCTTATTTCAGTATAATAACTATGGATGATTCAAAATGATAACATTTCTTCTTCCATTATAAGCAAAAGAAAGCATCTAGTTCAGTGTTTCCCAGGCCACGTCCACAACGCCCCTTTCTCTCTCAGTCTCTCTCTCTCTCTCGGCCCCCCCCCCCGCCCCCACACCGTTATGTACTATTCGTACAATGGCCTGTGAAACAAGAATATGCATTGCATAATTAAAAACGCCAGGAAGCAAATCAGTTTATTTAACAACATGAAGGAGTACATTTAGAACTCACTCACTGCGTTATTTTCTCAACTTTTAATGTCATGGATGAGTTTCGGGTAGGGACACAAGTTTTTTTTTCCCAAAATCAGGCTGAAAAGTGCTAAGAAGAAAGGTATTACTGCTCCCATCTACTGCTTCGTTTTCCATCAACTCCACTGCTCGCTTTTTCTTCCACTCCCCCCCCCCTCTCCCCCCATATTGACCCTTTTCCCTTCACCGCACCCTGGTACTTTCCAACGCTTACAGAGGAGGGGGCGGAGCGGGCATTAATGCCCACTTTAAGAAACACTGATCTGGTTATTGTCAGGTAAAGTGATTTTTACGTGATGTCGCAGTGAACTTTGCACTAGAACACGTCTGGGTGAGATTCGTGACGGATGGATGACTGAATTTGAAATGTAGAAGTACTGAGGATGTTGATAACGGTGAATTCTGTTCAAAGCAAAGTGAAGCACCACGTGTCGGTGAAATAAAGGAAAACAGGGGACGATTATCGTTGAGTTCAAAAGACCGAGACAACCGAAAACAGTTTGGATTCCCCTAATCCTGACCCTGACCTTGAAACAGCAGCTTCATTTGAGATGATGGATGAAATAAACAATTCGAAATATTGATTGATCTTTCAAAGTGTGTATTTTTATGCGTCAAAACATAATCGCTCTACAGCTCATTTTAGAGAATTAGACGCTGTAATACATCAGATAGTGAGTGTTTACGTGGATGTTGTCAGAATTAGACGCTGTAATACATCAGATATTGAGTGTTTATGTGGACGTTTTCAGAACTAGACGCTGTAACACAGTAGATATTCAGTAATTACGTGGATGTCATTAGAACTAGACTCTCGCGCTAGAACACATTATATATTCACTACCTACGTGGATGTTTTGCATGGAAAATGAGCTAATGATCGCTAACTCACTTTTTAAATAACATCCAAGAAGACTTTACACATGCTCATCACCTGATGGGACAACCAGGAATCAAATAGATTATATTTGAAAAAAAAAAGGTGGAGATCGAGTATAATGTCAACAAAAACGATACCTGGTGCTGATTGTGACACGGGCCATGAGTTATTAATAGCAGACATGAAGATAAAGATAAAAAAGACAGTTACGGGATCAAGACCACTCCGCTTTGATCTTACAAAAGTACCAGAACAATACGGTATAGAAGTGAAGATCCGTTTCGAAATCCTGATGGCTGTACAGGAGAAGATGACACCAGATGAAGTGGCTAGGCAGGCCAGAAATATCTTAATAACAGCTAAAGACATGGTTCCACTAAAGAAAACACAAAAGAATGGATGGGTTACAGCAGGCACACTAGAACTGATAAAACAACGTAGAGAAATGAAGACGCAATGGAAAGTTACAAACAACAACAAAGAAGTCAAAGAAGTATATAAATTTTTTTCAAAAGAAATACGAAGATACATTAGAAAAGACAAATAAAAAACCAATGCATACAAGATTGTTGTGAGAGAATAAAAAAGACATCAGAAATGTGGAAGAGATAGTGAAATGTTTAAAGAAATGAAGACATTTACAAGAAATGTCACACCTAAGCTAAATGTAATTTGTGATGAGATGGGAAGACCTTGACAGAGACAGAGGATATTCTAGAAAAATGGAAGGAATATTTGCAGAGGATTGAATGAAACAACCGACTGTGAAAGCAGAAATCAACAGTGCGAGGAGGAGAATGAACCTGAACCGACAATAGAAGAAGTTTTATGACCAATAAAGAGTCTGAAAAATGGTAAATCACCAGGATATGATAAGATAACGCTGAACTTATTAAAGCAGGAGGAAAGGAATGTGCAACAATCTACCATGCACTATGTAAAAAGATATAACATTCAGGTATTTGGCCAAATTAAAGGAAAAGAACTGTATTCATACCACTGCCAAAAAAGGGTAACATGAAATTATGCACAAACTACAGAACTGTTGCCCTGATTAGTCAAGCCAGTAAAATTCTGTTAAAAATCATAATGGGCAGACTTCGTAAGAAACTAGAAGAAGAAGTCAATATGGTCCAAGCTAGTTTCAGGCAAGGAAGAGGATCAAGAGATCATATATTCAATATAAGATTAATAATAGAGAAATCAGAGAATCTAATGTGAATCTATATTTATATTTTACAGACTATTCAAAGCCATTTGATTGTGCACAACACCAGAAACTGTGGGAAATAATGGAAAAAATGGGATTTCCAACACATTTGATACAATTAACATCACTGCTGTATCTAGATCAACAGGCAGTAGTAAGAATAAATGGTGAAACAACAACTTGGTTTGACATAAAACAAAGGGTCCGTCAGGGGTGCATATTGTCGCCTTACTTATTTAACTTATATACTGAAAATATAATAAATAATGTTAGAGAAGATGTAGACAAAGAATATTACGATGCCATAACAATTGGAGGTTATGAAATACCAGAGATTAGATATGCTGAAGACACAGTATTACTGTCCACAACACAAAAAGGAGTAGAAAAAGTAATTTTGTCAGTCCGTAAGAACAATGAAGAGCAAAACATCTATCTTAATGCGAAGAAAACTAAATTGATGAGAACTGACAAAACAAACAAGGTAGCGAATATATGTATCAGTGAGGAAAAATTGGTAGAAGTGGAGAGTTTTGAATATCTTAGATCACTACTAACTAATAATGGAGATACAATGAGGGAAATTAAAAGCAGGACATCTATTGTTCTTCAGAAAGTAAAACAACTAAAGATGCTGTGGAGAGGAACAGACAGAACTACACAAATAAGATTTTTAATGGCATGTATCTTTCCCATCGCAACGTATGCACGCGAGACCTGGCCATTTATCAAAACAGCTGAGAAACACATAAATGTCTTTGAATGTAAATGCTACAGAAGAGTTCTTCAAATATCATGGAGACAGAAAAGAACAAATATATACATCATCATCATCATCATCATGATCATCAGGTGCTTTGCCGACTGGCGTTGGCTATTATGCTTCTTCAAAGTACACGGTCCTTCATCCAGGCCATCAGCTCAGTTGGTGATCTCCTCTTACACCATCCCGTCAGACTATCAAGTATCATTTCTCTTGGTCTTCCTCTTGATCTTCTTCCTTCTATTTTCCTTGTTGTTATAATATTTTCAATGCCCCCTCCTTTCATTGCATGTCCTATGAAAGCACATTGTCTCTCACTTATTTTTTTTGACAAGATTTTTTTGTCTCTTCAGCTCTTCTCATACATTCTTCATTAGTTGTTTTTTCTGTCCAGGGGATTCGCAACATTCTTCTAATAAAACACATTTCTGCTGCTTCCAATGAGTTTGTGCAGACCTGCCTATTGTCCATGATTCATTTCCATATAACAAGATAGGTTCAATATAGCATTTTAGGACTCGTTTTCTAACATTCATTGATAAGGATGTGTTGGATAATATGTTTCTCATTCTCTGAAATACGATCTTTGTTTGGCCTATTTTGTTCCTAATTTCTGTTCTGCATTTCCCATCTGAAGTTATTACTGCTCCAAGGTATTTGAATTTCTGCACCTGCTTTAGAATAGTTCCGTTCAATTTTATACTGTATGTTGGTAGATTCTGTTTCTTAGATATAACCATAGTCTCTGTCTTTTTTATGTTCAAAGTAAGGCCTTTCTGTTCACTTTCTTTGACGAAAATATCCATACTGCAAGAACTGAATATTGAAGAAGGCTGACTAGTAAAGAGGATTAAACAAAGAAAACTTGACTGTTTTGGACACATTAAGCGGCATGATAATCTAGAGAAGACCGTCTTGAAAGGGTCCATAATGGGAAAAAAAGAAAGAGAGGAAGACCAAGGCGAAGATGGTTGCAAGACATCGTTGATTATCTGAAAATGGATGTGTCAGCAGCAGGGCATCTTGCTTACAACCGATAGGCCTTCAGGAGAGCTGTTAAAGAGGCAAAGCTCAGCAAAGGGACATGCGAATGAATGAATGGCGTAGATGTTGCTAAAACTATATGCTGTAATACATCATGATATAAGATATAGATATATAGGTATAAAATCTCGACCATCTCTGGTACAGTATCCCAGATAACTGAGCTATTACTTTAGCACCACCATCTTTACTACATTACGAGACTGTCCATGGAATAGTGTATACATTATCGCAAACCCGTGTTAATAGTTATAGGTGTGGGTAAAAGAATATCAATATATAGTTAGATTTTCCATTAAAATCTGAATGTTTGCATCAAAAATTCTATTTTCAGCAGAAAACACATTGTTTCTACTTTCATCTGTCCTGTCAGTACATTTCAAATATACATTTGTAAGAAATCTATGAATATTGTATAATACGGCATACTCATCTGCTGAAAAGTTTTTTTTTTAAATTCCGCATCTCTCTAAACTATTTATCTGGTCTTAACGGTCGCCCTTACAACACTTGTTGTGTCACTCAGACGAGCATCTGAATTGCAAAGCGGGCAATCCACGAGGCTTTTGTGTCGAAATATACATATTTGTATATGCGGTCTTTGATGTTTTTCCAGGAAAAAAGCACATTATATTTCTGAGAAAGGTCAGGTTAAAAAACAGTTGCCTACTGGTTAGAAAAAAAAAGAACTCCGTAAATGATGCTTCCTAAATCTAACCAAGGAAGGATTGATATCTAGACACAGATAGTCAAGGAAGGGTTTATATCTAGGCACAGATAGTCACGGAAGTGTTGATTAGACACAGATCCAAATTTCACTTCTAAATCGTCTGAGAAAAACATAAAAGTTAAAACTTGGGGAGATGAAGTTCAATCCTGACTAAAAAACACAGTGATGAAATATAAGAGATTTGAAGTAGGATCTTGACAAGCAAAGAAACGAGAAGCATAAGAGAGGCGAAATATGGTCTTAACTAGCAACAAAATGTTGAACCTTAAAAAAAATGAAGAAAGGTGTTGGCCAGCGGCAATATAATGAAACATGAGCGACAAAATAAAGTGTTGACGAGCAACACAAATTTAAAAGGTAAGAGAGATAAAGTAGGGTCCTGACTAGCAATAAAATGTTAGAAGGTAAGAGCGATAAAGTTGGGTCCTGACTAGCAACAAAAAGTTAAAATGTAAAAGAGGGTCTTGACTAGCAACAAAATTTTAAACGGTAGGAGAGATCTTCTTCTTCTTCGTTCGCTTCTAGCACCAAGATTGCCCCGTTATCCTATTGAATTTACTCATGTGGTTCTCGCGATAGTCTCATTTAGGATGGAGGCTCAGAGCATCGTGGGGCTTGGGCTTATATTCTCGGTGGGTCACAGAAGCGGCACTACTGTGGTTTTCGTTGCACCAGTTTAGTCTAGAGTTGGACTTTCTCACAGGAAAAACCTCGCCGTGGTTTACATATGAATATATCCCCGCCGGGTGAGAGGTGGTTGCCCATCCAGCCTAGAGTTGGAGTTTCTCACCGGAAAACCTCGAAATGTTTTGGATATCAGTATATCCAGCCAGTAAGAAAGACAAAGTTAATGAAGCAAAATGTGAACAATAGAAATGTACTGAGAGTAGATAGCAAGTTAGTGGAGGAAGTCAATGAATTTGTATACCTTGGCAGTAAAGTAGTAGAAAATGGAGACAGCACAGAGGACATCAACAGCAGACTTACTAGAGCAAACCAGGCTTTTGCAGTACTGCAGACTATATGGAAATCTAAAAAAACTAAGCATGAATACGAACATCAGGATATTTAAGAGTAATGTTCTAAGTGTAGAACAATACGCCAATACTTGAAGATGAAATCATAGATGCCATCAAACACATGAAGAAAGGAAAAGCGACTGGGCCTGATAATATAACAATAGAAGAAATAGAGGCACTAGAGGAGACAGAAATAAAAATAATAACCAAGTTACTGAATGACATTTACAACAGTGGTTATATTCCCAGTTCATTCATTCATTCATTCATTTGCATGTCCCTTGCGGAACTTTGCCTCCCAAACAGCACTCCTGTAGGCCTCTCGGTTGTGAGCAAGATGGCCTGCTGCTGTTGTATCCATTTCCAGATCGTCAACGATGTCTTGCAGCCATCTTCGTCTTGGTCTTCCTCTTTTCCTTTTTCCCATTATGTATCCTTCCAATACGGTCTTCTCTAAATTATCATGACGTTTAATGTGTCCAAAATATTTAAGTTTTATCTCTTTAATCCTCTTCACTAGCCAGCCTTCTTCAATATTAAGCTGTTGTAGTATAGATATATTTGTTCTTTTTTGTGTCCACGATATTTGGAGAACTCTTCTGTAGCACTTACATTCAAAGGCATTTATGTGATTCTCAGCTGTTTTGTTAAGTGTCCAGGTCTCACAGGCATATGTTGCTATGGGAAAGTGACCTGATTAAATCCACGTTTATAGCAATACCAAAGAAACCAGGTGCAAAGGACTATCAGCCTCTCATGTCACATAACGAAGCTACTTTTGAGAATAATTATGAGAAGAACAAGGAAAAAGATAAAAATGGAAATAGCAGATGAACAGTTTGGATTTGTTGAAGGAAAGGGAACACACAAAGCCATTTATGCTTTACGAACACTAACAGAACGAGTTTTAGAAGTACAGAAAGATCTCTACTTATGCTTCATTGATTACACCAAGGCATTTGACAAGGTGAAACATAGTGAAATTATTAAAATGCTTGAAGACATCAGTATAGACGGCAAAGACCTGAGGATTGTAAAACATCTATACTGGCAGCAAGAAGCAGCAGTTCGAGTTGAAAATAGAATTGGAAAATATCAACCTATAAAACAAGGGGTGCGACAAGGATGTGTACTATCTCCAGATCTTTTTTCTCTGTATAGCGAGAATATTCTGAGAACAATCATCACAGAACCAGGCATAAAAATTAGAGGATACAATATTAACAACCTTCGGTATGCTGACGACACAGTACTGATAGCTGAGAACCAACAAGACATGGAAAATTTCTTGGATAAAGTAGCCAAAGAAAGTGAACAGAAAGGCCTTACTTTGAACATAAAAAAGACAGAGACTATTGTTATATCTAAGAAACAGAATCCACCAGCATGCAGTATTAAATTAAACGGAACTATTCTAAAGCAGGTGCAGAAATTCAAATACCTTGGAACAGTAATAACTTCAGATGGGAAATGCAGAACAGAAATTAGGAACAGAATAGGCCAAGCAAAGACTGCATTTCAGAGAATGAGAAACATATTGGCTAACACATCTTTATCAATGAATGTTAGAAAACGAGTCCTAAAATGCTATATTGAACCTATCTTGTTATATGGAAGTGAATCATGGACAATAGGCAAGTCTGCACAAAAATCATTGGAAGCAGCAGAAATGTGGTTTATTAGAAGAATGTTGCGAATCCCCTGGACAGCAAAAATAACTAATGAAGAATGTATGAGAAGAGCTGGAGAGACAAAAAATCTTGTCAAAAAGATAGAGAGAGACAATGTACTTTCATAGGACATGCAATGAGAAGAGGGGGCATTGAAAATATTATAACAACAGGAAAAATAGAAGGAAGAAGATCAAGAGGAGGACCAAGAGAAATGATACTTGACAATCTGACTGGATGGTGTAAGAGGAGATCACCAACTGAACTGATGGCCTGCATGAAGGATCGGGTACTCTGAAGAAGCATTATAGCCAACGCCAGTCGGCACCGCACCTGATGATGATGATGATGTTCTAAGTGTACTACTCTATGGAAGTGAATGCTGGAAAATCACCAAAACCATACAAAACAAGTTGAATTCTTTCCAGACTAAATGTTTACGAAGAATTAGAAAAAATATTTTGGCCGAACACTATAAGAAATAACATCTTGTTGGCAGAGATGCAGATGAAGCCACTGACAGCAATTATTGAGGAAAGACGCTGGCGATGACTGGGACATGTGCTTCGAATGACTGATAACTCACTACCAAAAACAGCACTAAGATGGACACCACAGGGGAACAGAAGTAAGGGTAGACCAAAAGAGACATGGAGAAGAACAACAGAGAGGATGTTGAGCAATAGAGGGCTCACCTGGGCAAGAGCAGAAAAAAAGGCAAAGGACAGGCATTTGTGGAAAACCCTTGCGGAAACCCCATGTGCCCTGGGCACTTAAGGTTCAGAGAGAGAGAGAGAGAGAGAGAGAGAGAGAGAGAGAGAGAGATATCCAGCCGGGTGAGAGGTGGTTGCTCATCCAGTCCAGATTTGGACTTTCTCACCGGAAAACCTCGACTTGATTTGATTTAATACATCCCCGTCGGGTGAGAGGTGGTTGCCTAGACTGCACTGGTCCAGTGTCTCCGACTTCAGCATTTTGTGGTCGTGGCCACTACCCTTTCTGGTGGTGAACAGGACGGAGCTTTTGTCGAGGAGGACGAATCCTCGCCACTAGTGAGTTTCACCCCTTGGTTAAGCCGGTTTAGGCGTATTATCCCAGTATGGGAGTATTTAGGACGTGACCGGCCTCTAGAGCGGAGGTATCGTGATATGCGTAGCCATCAAGTTTCATCCCGGGATTAAGCCGGTTTAGGCAATTGCCCCAGGATGGATGTGTATAGGACGTTGCCGGCCTCTAGAGCAGAGGTGCCGTGGTATGAGTAGTCCTCACCGCGAGTCTACTGGACATATCGATTAAACTTCATTTAATCCTTTCCATCACTTTTTCCACAGCGGCGCCGCACGGCAACCCTAAATAGCATTTTATCTTCATTGGCCGGGAGGAATTTTACCCCACGCGCGGCAGCCAAAGAATATCGCCATCAAAGTCTTTGTTTAACCCCTGGCTTAACCCGGTTTAGGCATTTGAGCCAGTATGGGTGTATATGGGACGTGGCCAGCATCTAGAGCAAAGTTGCCGTAATATGAGTAGTCCTGACCGCGAGACTGCTGTCTACTTCACTTAAACATTTCCATCACCTTTACCACGACGGCTTCGAGCAGCAACCCTAATCGCATTTTTCTTCATTGGCGGGGAGGAGTTTCACTCCAAGCATGGTAGCTGAATAATTTTGCCAGAAGCGAGCAGGAGCTTTCCTTCTCCTAGATGAGCTATCAACCAAGACCAACGAGTCTTATCTACCTGAAAGCGTCTGGTTTTCAGGCGCCAGATATTCGCCTTTTGACCCTTCTCCTGTCAGTTTAAACAGTTCTGCGACCAGAAGGCCAGGAGCTGGACTTGGACTGTCAGAGACTATTTAAGACGCACGCCTTGGAAACATTTAATTGGAGTGGAGAGCGAATCTCCCACTCCACCTCCGGCTATTACAGTCCTTAGAACCGGTAAGAGAGATAAAGTAGGGACTAGCAACAAAATGTTAAAATGTAAGAGAGATAAAGTAGGGTCCTGACTAGCAACAAAATGTTAAAATGTAAGAGAGATAGAGTAGGGTCCTGACTACCAACAAAAAGTTCAAATAAAAGATAGTTGAAGTAGAGTCTTGATTATATTGAAATCACAGAAAATAAGCAGACAAAAAAGGCTGAAATATGAGAGCTGAAGTAGGGTCTTGACTAGTCATAAAAGATGGAAACATAACAGAAATGAAATAGGGCTTTGGCCTTTGAAATTAAAAAAAACGTTAGGTCATGATTAGAAAAAAATATTGAACCAGTTTGTGTTTAGCCGTTCAAACAGAGTGTCTTATTGTCTGGGTGTCTTATTGTCTGGATGTCTTATTGTCTGGATGTCTTACTGTCTGGGTGTCTTATTGTCTGGGTGTCTTATTGTCTGGGTGTCTTACTGTTGGGGTGTCTTACTGTCTGTGTGTCTTACTGTCTGGGTGTCTTATTGTCTGGATGTCTTATTGTCCTGGTGTCTTATTGTCTGGGTGTCTTACTGTCGGGGTGTCTTTTTCACCAACTCCCCGTTATCACGCCCGTTCCCCTCTTTTCCCCCTGTCTCTGGTACTCACTTCTACAACTGACTGATGACAGCGCCTCCCTTAGATATCGAACCACAGCATCCGACACAAAAGACTGGATTATCCACGTTGAAGTTCAGAAGCTCGCCTGAGTGACACAGCAAGTATTCTCTTCACAACTCACCGATGAGTTTTCAGTATTTGTTAAACCTGGAGAAGTTTTATAAATACAGGATTTCTGTGCCCAGCATTTCTATGTACGCAAACAAAGCGTGCACATGTTCATACTGAATTGCAAAGATAGCTTAATGTTTCTTGATTTGCTCTTTTAAAGGCTCATATAGTGCTAAATATTTGAGCGTCCATATTTATCTTTAACTGAAAACAGAAAGAAGCAGATGGTAAACTTAACTGATAACATTTTTTTTTAAAACAGCAGATGGTAAATTTTTATAACTTTCCCACGCCTGACTTTTGTATACCTTTAGGCCACGATTGGAGGCTGCAGATTTGTTTTTTGTTGTGTATGTATGTTGTTTTATCATACGAATATTCGATGTCTGTTCTGTTAAAAAATACTTTGCTATTCCTTGGAGGTCTCCTTTATTAAACAAAAATGTTTTAATTGCTGAAATATCAATCATGTAACATTTTAACTTCATAGAGAGGAAAACGTGCCAGAATCTTTACTCTTCATTAAACATCTTCTGAGAATGGAATGCCAGTTCTCAGTCATGTTACCTGCGTTCTCTAACGCGGACATATCAGGTATCCCTGTGTTAGAACACCTGTATCATTTATGATTATTATTATTTAAAAATATATATATAAGGTTAGACAAATCATTCAGTGAGTACAGAATATGTTATGAGACTGACTGATAGGATTAGTTTTTAGATCGTTTTTGGTTTTATTCAGAGTTTAGCGGACTCGTGTAGCAAAACCCTCCGTCATAATTTATTTTATTATGAAAGATCATGGGCGTAAAAAGTGGGAGTATTGGGTGTGGGTGATTGATTAATATTAGCTGAATTAATATATCTAACTGTCCCCAGTGTACAACCGTACTTGCAACCCATAGACAACAATGGTGAAGGAAAATTCCAGCCATGATCATCCCAGTTCCCTGGATCCCTGCCTCACCAACAGTTCAGTCAAATATCTATATTGCTTCTCTTCCTCGCCGCTCTAGCACCAATATAAAACATAACGAACGTCTCAGTGCTTGTTCACACTCGACACAATAAGTTTATTATGACAGTAACAGCACTGACATTCATCTTGAAAACACAACACACCACCAAAGAATGAATCAGTCCACAATATACACACGCACACACACACATATATATATATGTATAACTAAACATTATAAAAAAATGTGAAGGCCCTCATAACACCATTAATAGCACAAGAACAAAGCAAAACTGTCCACACAAATACTAAACAGCTGTTCATAAGCAACATAAAATTAATGTATATATATTTCAAAATGACGTCAACACATTGAATCTCAATAGTCTTATGTATATCAACACAATATCACACTGTATAAAGTATATGTCAAAATACAACCACAACTCATACTACCACCCTGCAATGCATATTTATGGGTGCGCCCAACACTTGTAGTATAATCAGCACAAAAATAATCTATAAATAAACCAATAAACCAGACTAATGAGTTCGGGGGTGCTCCATTAGGTCATCGACTACAACAACATATCACTCCATAATCAGCGCAGGACACAATAACACAGAATATACTGTAATATCAAGAACAACAAAATCCAATTATACAAACGATCACTCGCCCACCGATCACACATCCCGAACTACTAGAAAACATTTTTGCAAAACCTGTTTCCTAAGTATCCATCGCTCTTCAAAAAGTAAAACAACCAAAGAAGATGTGGAGAGGAACAGACAGAGCTACAAAAATCAGATTTTTAAGGGCGTGCATCTTTCCCATCGCAACATATGCCTGTGAGACCTGGACACTTAACAAAACAGCCGAGAAACACATAAATGCCTTTGAATGTAAATGCTACAGAAGAGTTCTTCAAATATCATGGACACAAAAAAGAGCAAATATATCCATACTAGAAGAACTTAATACTGAATAATGCTGGCTAATAAAGAGGATTAAAGAAATTAAATATTTTGGACATATTAAACGGCATGATAATCCAGAGAAGACAATCATGGAAGGTTATAATAGGAAAAAGAAAGAGAGAAAGACCAAGGCGAAGATGGTTGCAAGACACTGTTGATGATCTGCAAATGGATCTTGCTTACAACCGAGGGGCCTACAGAAGAGATGTTAGGGAGGCAAAGTTCCGCAGGGAACATCCAAATGACTGACTGACTGACTGTTTCCTAAGTAGAATTGACAACCAATGTCGCCGGCTGTTCGACCATTGGCTGTATCCTTTATTTGGGTGTTACCAGAGAATGTGTAAAAAAAAATTGCAAAAATGACGAGAAACATAATAAACAGACAGGAGTATACTTCAGGAGAAGACAGGCGCTAGGGACCATGACAATCACTGTATACTCAGTTAAAGAAAAGGATGCTGGGAAAATAGTAATCTGGACAAGATGATCATGTGATGCAGGCAAACATAGACACGGGCTCTGATGTGTCAAGGAGCGAGCAAACTGGACAAGCATGACCGACAATATATATATTAATATTGCGCCCCCCCCCCCCCACCCAAAAAAAAGATGATAATGAGCTTGGTTTGAATTTTACTCTGTTACTAGGCAATACGATCTAATAATAGATCATCATGCATAATATTGTATATTGTTCAAGCTGCTAAAGATTTTGCTGTTTAATTCACAAAAAAAGTTCATTCTGTGTAGAAGAGACAGTTTGTTCATAGCCTAAAAACACTTTTTATAGTTAGTAATTTAATGCATTATCTGTCCATCACTTGCACTTAGATTTCGTTAAATATAGCCCCCATGGCACTGCATAATAAGATGATTTCTCATTAGAGCTGCAATTTTTAAATGTGTATAATACTTGTTACTGACCACTAATAAATGGACAAGGTTACTTGCGACGGTGCTGATCATAGTTTATAAATGATTTTCTCCTAGTTTTTTAGTCATAGTTTTCGTAAGCAGAAACATGTTATATAATCCCCTGTTTTCTTGCTGGCTGAGAGTAGAACTGCTATCAAATAAATTTGTTTTGCCACTCTTACTTTCTGATGAGCGTTTTATTTGTCTTTCAGCTCAACATATTTGCTGTGGGGGGAAATCACTTAAATTTAACTGTGACTTTTAGCGCTGTACAGCTTTCCTCGTTGAGTTATTTCTGACAATTGGAACACTCATCTTTCAATCAAAATTAATATTCCTTGGCCAGCAGCTGTTCCAAAACTTTTCAGTTTCCCGCTCCTCCGCCCCACAAGCCATTCACTTGCGCCCCCATATTTATTTCGGGGAGGTGGGTGAGGGTGAATACGCCCTCTGATTTTGACAGTCAGCGACGCTATGGTCAAGGCTAGCCAACCATAGCTTGCCCCATTCCCCATCTCTCCTTTGGTACCCCCAGTAACAGGCCTAGCTTGGCTAAAGAAGCAGGGGTCACCACAGTCTCTATGACGGCGAGGTCTGCTAAAGAAGTATTGCTCACCCTCTGTTTTCTAGCTGTACTCTCAGGCACTGCCTGGACCCGCTCCCAAGTCGACGTGATGCTGTACTTCCCACCAGTTCACAGTTCCATGAAAAGTGAAGAACATCAACAAGAAGAAGAAGAAGACTTGTTTCACTCACTTGATTTTAATGCCCCCTGCTGATTTCTTTTCTTTCACTTCCACTGCCCCACCCATCTACTCCTCAACTCTTTCCCGGATCTCCCCCCACCCCCAACCACACACTGATGCAGTACTGTCTGCTTCGAGAACCACGGATCCGTGGTGCATGTGTCAGCCAGTCATTCATTTGCATGTCCCTTGCGGAACTTTGCCTCCCTAACAGCTCTTCTGTAGGCCTCTCGGTTGTCAGCAAGATGGCCTGCTGCTGATGCATCCATATGCAGATCATCAACGATGTCTTGCAGCCATCTTCGCCTTGGTCTTCCTCTCTTTCTTTTTCCCATTATGTACCCTTCCAAGACAGTCTTCTCTAGATTATCACGACGTTTAAATGTCATGATATGATGGTGCTTATGACGGTCACTTTTTCTGTCCTAGTTTTTGCCGGATACAAAGCCAGTACTGTATCTTTCTTTTTAAACAATATGTGTAACGAATATGTATATGCATTGTGCTGCATGAAGTCAAATCCACTGGATCAAGTTTGGTGTTTTTTATGTTTTCTTGAGCGTGAATGCTGTAGCTCTAACTAAAACCTTATAACACATGCACTGTAATATGTCAGACAAAGTGAGTTTCTTGTGTTGTAGTAATATTTAGTATTAGTCAGTTCTGGACTGGTCAATAGAAAAGAGAATCATGCAAGTCTAAGATACCTTTTTTAAGTTGAAGCAAGCCAACAACACTTGTACAGAAATTTGATACTTTATTCATTAAGAAAAGCTTTAGTTATTCTGCTGCTCATCTTTAGAATACCCTCCCATCCTATATAAAAAATATAAATTATACTCCTTCCTACAACTACAAGCTTTCCCAATATCTATTTGATGTCGACTACATGCCTCCATGAATTATAAAACTTAAAAGTTATCTTAAGCTGCTCTTACAGACACCGAATACAATTAATTGTTTTCTGAATAGTCCCGAAAATTTTGTTTAGTAGATAGTCATTTATAATGTATGTAGTTACTTCTGTACTGAGTGAATGTTTAAGAGCGAAACGTAAATGTTATATTTTATTTTATGTCTCTCAGTTTCAATGTTAGTTATGTTTGTTATATGAACAGCATATTTGTAGAATGTCTGGAATAGAGTGAAAGATGTATGATAAAGGGCAGAATGTCAGACGGGCCTGCGTGCCCAATTCTTAACCCTTTTGAAATAAAGATCAATCAATCAATGAATAAGCCAACAACACTTGTACAGAAACTCGATACTTTATTTATGGTGAAGTAAGCCAGCAACACTTGTATAGAAACTTGATACTTTATGTATGCTGAGGCAAGCCAGCAACACTTGTACAGAGACTCGATACTTTATTTATGGTGAAGCAAGCCAATAACACTTGTACAGAAACTCGATACCTTATTTATGGTGAAGCAAGCCAACAACACTTGTACAGAAACTCGATACTTTATTTATGCTGAAGCAAGCCAGCAACACTCATACAGAGAATAAGAGTGTTCTGACTGATTCACACTGGGAGTGATTGCAAGTTCAAGTAGCTTTGCCTCCGGGATAAGACTGCTTGGTTAGTCTGTGCTATATAATAAATCAACGGAAATAAGAATGCTCGCTCTAGCGTGACGACTACGTTTGTGTGTATGTGTGTTTGTGTGGGTGTATGTATGTGTGTCTTCGCGAACGCAAAAAACAGTAGTACACGAACGGAATTCCCTTAAATCATTTTGCAGATACATCCCAAACATACAATTGTACAATAGTTAAATTTCTGGTTTTGAAAGGTAAGTTGCCGAGTCAGGCTGCTAAAAATGATGACAATGAGAACAAAAACTGAGCGCAAGAGATTTTCATGAATTCATTCAATGCGTGAATCACTGTATGTGTATGTGTTCATTTCAAGGATAGAGACGCCTAGGTTGGGTATGAGCTACCAGAGAGTGAACTTACCACATACGTGTCATGTTAGCCACGACATTTCTTCGGATCTTTCTTAATTTATCTGTTGGTTATGTCGGTATTGTCATTTCTGTAACCGCTGTATGTAACTGAACTGTAATATTACTGGTAAGGGGAACTCTTGACTATTTATAAATAAGGTAATGCCTACTGAATGTACAACGGTATGGGATCATAGAGTAAAAATGAGCCTGGCATACAAGAATACTATTGGCCTTGAACCCAAGCATGTAGGATATCCACATCTAAAACATATAAGCTTAGATTACTGGTTTCATGGAGCAACTCATTTCATCGCACGTTTTCCACACTTGGTCTTCTTCATGTCATTACACATGGCTTTTCTCATGTCATTACACATGGTTTTCCTCATTATCATAATAATTCTGTATACAGTTAACATAACTAGTTTTCATAAGTTACAACGGAGAACTAAGAAGTAAGCTTCGCAGCTAGCTCCACCACAAGAAGAACGTTGATCCTCTGTTTTGTTGGTAGACCGTAGCAACGCCACAACAGCCTGTTTTTCGGCAACACATAAAAGTGAAGCTTTACTAAACCTGCTAGTGACACTGCCATAAAACACAGCTATATTTACTCTCTGTTCTGCATTGTTTATCGCCTTGTAGACTTTACTCCCTTCCAGTGTTTTATTGTTCCTTTTTAATCTTTGCAATTGCAGCCATTGCTGTTGTGATCGTCTTGATCTATTTCTGTTCAGTGTGTTGTTCTGTTTAGAACTATAACCCAGAAAGGGTCCTACTTGTAGGACAGAAGATACCACACACGTCTAGGCTGGCGAAGTTTAGTAGCCAAATGTATTTTTTAAAATCTTGTCTAAACTGATGAGTGCGGGAACTAAACTGAAGGTAAGATGTTACGATGTGTGTCACACTTATACCAATACTTTCACAAATAGGTCAAGTAATTTACATTTTATTTTTCATACCCGACAAAAATTGCTTAAGTTTTTTGGTTTTTTTTTGAGGGATCACTGCTTCTTCCGAACATGCGGAGTTTTACATGGCGCTCCGTGAAAGTGAGAATACGTTGTATAATTTTCTTTTTCCATAAAAATCCTAAAATATTCTCTTATTTTATATGCAGTCATGCGGATTAGAGCTTGCTGCAGATAAACTCTCCGATTACATACGTATTATGATTGCATATATTAGTATAGTATTTTTTGTGTGAAAGTCTATAGCATGGAGCTTGAAAGATATGTGAAAGATTAATAGAATACTTTTTAACTCATTCACATTTTATGGTATAAAGTGTTGATGTTTTTATCTTTTTTACAACATCTATGGTCTTCACTTATTTCCAGCTTTCTAAACTCTTCCATTTTTGCAACTGATTGATTCAAGTTAACCAATCCTTTAAAAGTGTCAAAATGATCTTTTTCTGTTATTTTCTTTTTCAGTAACATCTTACATCATCATCATCAACAACAAGAAAATTCTGGACCATTGTTGTAGCTGCATGCAGGAAAGATGAGTCTTATAATCCAATATTTATTGAATATTTTTCTGAGTGAGTGTAGTCAACAAATCTAAAACGCCAGAAGATCGTCACAGTATGGTAACTGAGAGCTTGCTTGTTCTAGGAGTAGTTTAACCTTAGTTACTGATGGTAAAAATGCGACTCTGCTTTAACTTCACGTATCGATCTGTGGTCAAGTCAAAAACAAGGATGATATTGATGTTTATGGCGGTATTCATGTTGGTCAATGTCTTGATGATGCTCTTACTGCAGTTTGTGTCAATGATAAAATGGCATGCCCCAAACAAAGAAGGTTTCATGATCCGTTACTTCAGGCAATCTGGAAGTGAAGCAGGCAATACCATAAAAAATGTAACGAGGAAGAAAATGATAACTTTATCAGAATTCTGGGCCGGACATAAGACAGGGAACCCACTTATAGATGATTATGGTCTGAACAATATGGAGTCAGGAGGACTAGGAAGGGGCGTGGTACTAACAGTACTTGAAAAACTGCCTGCAGCCGCAGCAATGAACGAATACCACGTGAACGTCATAGCCAGTGACATCATATCCTTGAACAGAAGAGTGCCGGACTCAAGAATCAGAGGGTAGGTACGTAAAGTCCGTTTGTAACCATTTATCTATGTACTTTTAGAAACATGTTTCTTCGTTTTAAATGTCTGGTATTTCTTTTAACTTTAAAATATTATTCGTCATAGTTTTCTTGTACTTGCTCCATTTAACCGTGGTTCTGTGTTCAACAATTGTAACAACATGTCATCGTAGAAATAGATATGTGGTGATACTTCTCCATTATGTACAGTATTTAGTATTACAGTTAAGAGGAGATGCTTTTATTTTTCTCCCCAATTTATACTCAGGAAGATATTTCTGACTCAGTTACCCTGGGGAGGGGGTTATGCTGTGAGTTTTTCTAGCGATTTTCACGTTCTGTGAATGTTACATTCTCTTTATATGTCACACAATATTGTCCATGAATTTTTTTTCATTCACTTGCCATGTATGGAACTGAGAATGTATTTATTTGGTTTTCTAATCCTCCAGGGTATAATTTCTTCCACACTGCATCTTTTGTTTCAAATTAATGTTTGAGATTTGCTGTGTGATTTTCACTAAGAATCATTAAAAAAAAAACCATTCAAACAACTTGTAGATTATGAATTTGTTTCCCGTATTATAGACGATACGGCAGTGGAGGTATAACATCATGGGGGAGTGTTAAGAATAGCATGGACAACGAAGACGACAAACATGAATGTTTAAGGAAAGGAAATGGAGAAAGTTGTCCAATTGCATCCACAAGAAATGGTCTGTCAACATTCATCTCATATATTCATTCATTTGCAAGTCCCTTGCAGGACTTTGTCTCCCTAACAGCACTCCTGTAGGCCTCTCGGTTGCGAGCAAGATTGCCTGCTGCTCATCCATTTGCAGATCATCAACGATGTATTGCAGCCATCTTCGCCTTAGTCTTCCTCTCTTTCTTTTTTCCCATTATGTACCCTTCAAAGATGGTCTTATCTAGATTATCATGACGTTTATTGTGTCCAAAATATTTAAGTTTTCTCTCTTTAATCCTCTCTACTAGCCAATATTCATCCAGGATTGCTAAATTCTATAAATGAAAAACCGGGACAATTTTTTCCAGACTGAAAAAAGAAAAGCTATTTGAGTATCATCTTATCTTCTTATATCTTATATCCTTCCCGTGCCGTTGAACGTCACATAGGGCTCGCAGAGTAGTTCGCCAATTTTTCCTGTCTTCGGCGAGTCTTTCAACCTCATCAAAGGATTTTATGCCTGTTAATTTGGCCTCTCTTAATAATGTCCTCTTCAGAGTTTCACGCGGTCTGCCTCTTTTTCTTCGGCCTGTTGTGTTCCACTTGATAGCTTGTTTTGGGATTCTCTGATCATTTCTTCTCATCAAGTGACCAAAATATGTCCATCTCCTTTTCCTGATCACCCATGAGACTGGTTGTTGTTCAGTCATCTGTCTTATCTCTCTGCATTGTTCTTGAATTCGTTCCACTTGATGCCGATTATTTTCCTTATTCATTTGTTTTCAAAAGAGTCTAATTTCTTGTCTATTTCTTTAGTTGTTTTCCAGCTTTCGCATGCATAAATGAGGGTGGATATTACATTTGAATTGAATAGTCTTAACTTAGTTTTTGTGCTTATAACTTTTGAATTCCATATGTTCTCAAAATTCTTAAAGATTGATGCTGCTTTTGCAATCCTGATCCTAACTTCCTTTCTAGTGTCACCATCCTGGTCTATGTAGCTGCCAAGGTATGCAAATTGATTGACTTCTTCAATATCTGTCCCTTCTATGTGTATTTTTCCATTTTGATTGAGAGGAATTTTCATTATTTTTGTTTTGTCCTTGTTAATTTCAAGTCCTATTTTGCTAGCCAGTGAAGACAGGCTATCTGTTTTTTTCTTGCATGGAATTCACATTATTACTGATAAGAGTTATGTCATCAGCAAAATCAAGATCTTCTAGTTGGGTCCCATGTACCCAGTCAATACCTGTCATCACTAAATACTAATAAAAAAAAATAGCAAATATGTTCTGAGATTCAAGAATGCTATTTTCAAACAGCTTATCCAAGGAAGAAATATAAGTTACGCCATACCAAATGTTATCGTTCAGCTCAGGAGAATAGAAATTATTAGCATTTCATGTAAGTATAACACCTGTTTTTAATACTTTATACCTTGCATTCAATTTGAAATTAAAGTAACTCAAAATTAATTAATGAGGCGTGGAATTAATTAATGAGGCGTGGAATATTTTTTTTATCTGAGTACAAATTTATTTTACTGTGGGAAATTTACCTTCAAGATCCTGCATTATTCCTGCCATCATGCTCTTAGTATTTATCTGACTTCAAAGTTCTGGAAAGAAGATCTTGCCACTGACTGAAATAATCATAGAAATCTGAGCAGCTCACTCGATAATTAAAAGCAGATTTAATCATTGCTTCAGCTGTTTAGACGTGAAGTTCTAGGAACACTAAAGATAAATTCACACAGTTATATTTTATATTAACTCAGATTACTGCTACAAAGAATCAGACTGTCTAAAGAAATAGGTGGACTTCTCCAGACTGGAATTGCTAGTCCAGTTGTCCTTCTTCTTTGTGAGTATTGCTTCAATAAAGTGGTTAAAATGAGTGAACTGCGCAAACAGTAGTGAAAACATCAATTGAATGCCCGTTGTCATGCAGAAACTTTACAGGCTCCTCCACTTCAAACTATGCTAGCACGGAGAACCATAAGAGCATCTGTGTACAGATGGAACATTCATTCAAAGATGTCATCCACCTTTGTACATAAGCATGACATGTTTCATGAAACTCTTCCATCTCAACATAAAATTTATTCATAACTACAGCTGATAGATCTACTTCATCTTTTGCCTGTTTCGCAATAAATTTCACTTTTAAGGGAAGAAATCTTTCATCTTTCCGCTGATTTATCATTGAAAGGGTTTCGTCTGAAATTACACCTACTTCTAAGAGACTGCTGCCTGTTGTCCCCAGTTTAAGTACCTGTCTATTAAATTCACTAATTTGGTTTTGGGCAAACTAAAAATAGGCTCGCTTTGGCATTTTTCAAACACTTTTGGTGCTTTTTCTCTTACAAAAAAATCGGTTCTAGTGCTTCATGAAATTGTAGTACTCTGTTCACTGCAGGAAACAAAGAAAACACTAAACACATTATTTTTTCAAATGAGACAGCAGTTTGCGATATTCTATATCCATACATTCGCAAAGTTCTTTCAGACGTTCCTGTGTCCGGTATTTATTGAAAACAATTGAACACTTTAATCACTCCTGTTTCCACATGTACAGTTAGAACAACAGCTGCTGCCTTTACCGCATTGTGAAGTAAGTGCGCAGGGCGTCCGACACCGAGAAAGTTTTCATTTAGTTCACTCTTCAATTTTGTGAAGACGTTCGTTGTAACTCCACCAAGAAGTTAACATTTTCGCTGTCGCCACAGAACGCATTTGCGCTTATCAATATTGTTCTTTTCTAATGCATTAACACAATAATTGATTCTTTCAGATTCAGTTTCCCTTTCTAAGTAACCCAATTTAAGAGTTCTATAGTCATAACATTTTTAGGACTAACGTACTGAACAATCGATGGGAAAAGTTCTCGGCATCATGGTTACTAGCGTCGGCTGCAATATCAAAATATATTCGGACATTTGCAAAATTTAATATAGCGATCATTTGCAAAATTATCACAAAATTGTTTCGCTACTGTCAGGCGTTAAAATGGATTTTTCTACTGCTGTTGCTTTAGCTCTTCCCAGTTCCACAATTTTTGCTGTTCTTGAATCATTACAAAGTTTAGAACTTAACTTACTAGTGCTTTTCGCCTGCTACGAGGTCTTTTATATCCGCTCGTCCGACATGCGCAATGCCAATATAACAGTTACACATTTTAAATTCTGCATCATGGTCATTTCTCTCTCTCTTTTTTTCTTTTAATAAAAGACCACTCTTGTGAATATTTTTGTCTTGAAAGGAAAACTTTTCTTAGACATTTTGAAAACACTATACCAGAATATAGATTTATAGAAGAGAAAAATTAGACAACTAGTCATAGAATGGGAAAGTTGGTATAAAAAGGGTTATGTTCCATAGAAATTAGTACCTTGCTGGTTAGGTTTATTCCCCTTGAATCCGTGAGATTCGTGGGTCACAGATAACATGACAAAAATAGGTCGTGAGACAGAAATCAGATGATTTGGGACAGTTAAAGTTTTGAGCTCAGATAGGCTAGGTTAGTTAGTCTGTTTTGTAAGAGAATGTAGTTTTTGTGTAGTGTGTTAGATTAGCAGAGGTAGAAATGTTGTTAGAAATTCGGTGGCGACGAAGTCTGAGGACGTCAGTAGTCGCCAGAAATTTATTCTATGTTGTTTTGACTTGGAATTACCTTCCTGCCATGTTGTTCTTTGATTTGTTATGCCCCTGTCTTAATCGTCACACCATTCATCGTCATCCAGTGCGCCAATAAAGCATTATAACTTTTTTGTCTCGTTGTGCATGTAATCCTCGAAAAAGGCTCACGCTGAAATATCGGATGTTGTATGTTTTTCATTTATACATTCTCATACTTTCTATTCGGTTTTTCTCACTTTACTCACTCCCTCCCTCACTTTGTAAAACTGCACCATACACATCTATCTACCTATCTACCCCCTTTTAACTTTATATCGCTGCTCCTGTGCTGCTGTTTGCCACTGAGAGAATAACCGTTCCCGAGATGTACGTCTGTGAAGCGGATAGTGAAACAGACAAGTAAAAGAGTATTATAATCTCAACAGGCAGGTGAAGGAGTATTATAATATCAACAGACAGGTGAAGAGTATTATAATCTCGACTGTAAGTGAAAGAGTATTATAATCTCGACTGTAAGTGAAAGAGTATTATAATCTCGACTGTAAGTGGAAGAATTTTATAATCTCGACTGTACGTGAAAGAGTATTATAATCTCGACTGTAAGCATTTCCATTAGTATAACATGTTCCAGCTATTACATCAGTATGGTAAAGAAATAGGAAGCGGCACTGGTTCATCTGATGATATGTGGTTTATCTCATAAGATAGATGGATAGAGACATAATAATTTAACACTTCATGCAATTATTACAACGTCAACAATAGTTTTTAAAAAATTAATTTTTCTTTCTTTCACTCAGATAATAGCCAGAAATACATTATCGTTTCTCAGAGCTATGACGCGGATAATGGTAATATAGATATTTTTCTCTCCAAAGCATGTAAAAATTGCAACCACTGTGGTGTCCGAAACAAGTAAACTATAAGACAGTGAAAAGGAAGGATCTCGCATCTTAAGTGAAGTAATTTCGTGATTACCAAAGTTTTAGTTTTGCCATTCGGATCCTCGTTTTCTATTGGTGCTCAGCCGCGAAGGAGACATGATGTCATCAACAGAAAACTTTTCTCTCGCGAAGACAACCGAATGAAAAACGAAATGACTCAAAACTGCACGAAATGTGAGTCAATTCCAACTCGGAGACGGGGATTAACAAATTAAGTTACTGTAGTATTGTTGTTTTTTGAAAACGTGTATAGCAGTACTGCCAGCCTGAACTCGGAAGGAGAGGGGAGACCTTGAATGCAGAAAATTATTTCATTTGAAAGGAAAACAAAAACCGGGACAAACAGGCGTCCCCAAAGCATTATTCGGGACACCGAATTTTTTTATTTGAAAGCCAGGACTGTGCCGGAAAACAGGAACGTCTGGCAACTTTGTCAGATATATAATGAGGAGGGGAGGACTCGAAAACGTCACAACAACAGGAAAAATAAATGAGTAGAGAGGCAGACGAAGGTCAAGAGATAAAGTCATGAGCTGTTTAACGCGACGACATGGCTAAAAGTCACCAACTGAGCCGATGAAAAATATCAATGATTGAGGTCTGTGGAGAAGCATGGTCGACGATGCCTGCCTGCAGGGCACATGATAATGATGATATCGTGTCAAAATATTGTGTTGTTTACTTTTCAGTTTTGGTCCTTTTATAATTTACCTGGATATGAAAAGTAAGCATTCCTGGAGATGACAGATAACATCATATGTCAGGAAAACAATTTTAGATCAGCATTGGCATATGATATATGCAGTAACTGGGAAAAATCATACAAACAAAACAAAACACGGGAAGCCTTTGCCAGCAACGCTTTATGTATCTGATGTTGAACATACAATGTATTTAATAGGGAAGGAAATCTTCCGGAAAAACTGTTCCTTTTTACATCTCCTTCGCTTTCTTCGGCTCTCATTTCTTCTCTCCTCGTTTTGTTGTTGGCCACAAATCTTTTCTAATTTTAGTTTCTAATTGACCCCGTTACTTGTTTCACATTATTATCATAATTAAATTTCTGTGAATTTGTAATATTTTGTTTATCTACACTCTCAGTCTGCTAATTAAATACACTACATCAGTGGCTACAAAACGTTTATTGAGAATCCGCCTCCTTGTCTCTCAAGCTATATCTCTAGTACCCCCAAAGTCTTTTTGTTTTCCAGAAACCTTTCTTTTAACGTCAGTTTCGTCTGTCTCCTTCGGCTCTCTCTCTCTTTCCTTTCACTGCTCTCTCCCTCCCCTCTCCACCCACCCACCCAGCCATCTGAATCTTCCCCACATCCGTATGTAATGCCTACTGTGGGAACCAAATCAATGTTTGGAAGTGAAAAGTGCAATATACCTGAGGAAGACGTAAGATGTCCAAAAAGTAATGGTGTCTCTCCTGTATATCATTTTTATTCTTCAATAAATCAGAATTTATAAACTTTTAAGAAGTATAAGTCGACTCGTTTAAAATAAATAAGGTAAGGTAACATTCCCTTTTCCATGCCATTAAGGCATATTGGGGAATACGGTGCTAGGCTGGTATTTTCCACGACCTTCGACACATGAAAGTGTGATGTGGTCAGTATCACGCCTGGCCGCTTTGCTTTCTCAGATTTCTCTAGTTCACATTTTTAGAGATTGGGTCAACCCCGGGGCCTTTTTCGGTGTGTACTAGAAAAAAATCCCACTGCTGGGACTGAACCTGGTACCACCTGATTAGTAAACCGAGCGCCTAACCACTCAGCTAACCACTCAGCTAACCAGGCCGCCGTTCAACATAAGTATCGCAAATAAAATTAGAAATACTGCTGATGCCTTGGCCCTCCGTGAAAGAGACAACAAGTCTGCCATACTTGTTATTGGGCACTTCTATTCCAGTTGATGGAGAAACGAAGAAAAGTTTGGGCATTAAAATATCCTCAGCGTGGATTATTGGCGTGGAACAGGGCCCTTTCTGCTCTGCCTTCAGTGATGTGTGAAGTTACAAGTCAGGTAATAATAACATATCACGCTGCATTAACACTATTAATTCAGTAATACACTGTTAGATGTTATGAATAAAGCAAAGGAAGACAATATTACATGATATGATTTTTCTAGAGATACTAAGGAGAGTAAAATATTGAGAATGATCACCACATCACATACATTACTTAATAATTATAAAAAAAAAACATGGGTATAGTTCGAAAAGCTGTTGTTTTTTTTTTCTCTTCTCCTTTCCTGACAGATGTGAAAAGCTGACATACGATACCAAGCTGCCAACTGCATCCATAATTGTTCCTTTCTACAATGAATGGCCCTCTGTATTGCTTCGTACAGTATACAGCGTCATCAATAGATCTCCAAGAGAACTAATAAAAGAAATAATTCTGATCGATGACTCCAGTACTTTAGGTAGGTAATCTGTAGAGCATTTCGTCCACAAAACTGTCGAGGTGCTATGTTACATTTTTCCTTGCACGTGGCAAAACTGAGAAGAAAACAAGCGTTCTATTTTTTGAATAAATTTGTTAAGAAGAGTGTCTTCTTTTGTATGAGCCAGATGATAGCAGGAAAGATCCCCTGAACTACAAAATTGAAATCTTACACCCCCACCCCCATAAAAGTATATTACTAATATCATTCTCATCATCATTATCATTAAAAAGCAGATTTAATTTAAATTCTCTCCTTATCCCGATCGCCAGACTGTCAAATGACTATTACAAGTACTTTCTGCCCAGCATGTCTCTCTACCCTGGTCATGGGACTGTGGAAATCATTATAGCTGGTATTATTAGGTAACAGTGTGATGCCAAAAGCAGTCAGTTATAATAATTTTGCTTCAAACCTGGTAAGCCAGGAACAGAACAGCTGAGAGAAAGTTCTAGTCTCTAATAACTTGTTAAGCATAGGTACGTTCTGGGATCGAGTCCCATACTCCATCATTAAGGACAATGAGATATCGTAAAACTCTTTGCAATGGCAACTCTAGACTACATCCAGCCGGACACGTTTGACTACAGGTACAACGTTAATAGCCACACTTCAAGAGGTATGGATACACCGAATATTTGATAACTTACCCCCAATAGATATAGATACTTCTATCATTTGAGTCATACATTCAAAAGGTATAGATATTACTACGAAGAATCTCTAACCTGTTTGGTTCTTTGCTGTATCTCATCATTATTGTTTTATGATTTGTGCGAGCACACTCTTAATAACAATGATTTATGTGATATATCTTGTTTATCCGTTTTTCTTGGTGCCTGTATTGACAAATTCATAATGGAGTATGTTTTCTTCCTCAGAAACTTTGGGTCAGAAACTTGAAGATTATATTCGTGAGAACTTTCCGGAAGGGCTTGTTCGTCTAATGCGCATGCCCGAGCGATCGGGCCTCATTAAGGCGCGCATGCGCGGATGCAGAGAAGCTACTGGTGATGTGTTAATATTTTTCGATAGCCACATGGAAGTGAATATAGACTGGTAAATACTGAAGTAACAGAGTTATGCTTTTGTTAGTATATCTGTTGATTTAAGATTATACAAGAAGTAGCAGTCGAAGAAGTAATAATCGAAATACCGTGGAATAAAGATTTTAAAAATATCGGATATGTAATGAAATCTAATAATAATATCAATATAATAATAATATAACAATATATAATATATATGTATAAAATAATAATAATAATAATAGACCCAACTGGAAGATCTTGATTTTGCATATGACATAACTCTTATCATTCACAATGTGAAATCAATGCAAGTAAAAACAGATACACTGTCTTCAATGGCTATTAAAATAGGACTTGAAATTAACAAGGATAAAACAAAAATAATGAAGGTTCTCATTAACAACGAAAGACAAATATATGTTGAAGGAACAGCTGTTGAAGAAGTAAACCATTTTGCATATCTCGCCAGCTATATAGACCACAATGGTGATACCAGAAAAGAAGTGAGAATTAGAATTGCCAAAGAAGCATTGACCTTCAAGAATCTTGAGAACATATGGCATTCAAAAGTTATAAGCACAAAAACCAAGTTAAGATTATTCAATTCAAATGTAATATCCACCCTCATTAATGCATGTGAAAGCTGGAAAACAATTAAAGAAATAGACAAGAAATTAGACTCTTTCGAAGACAAATGCCTAAGGAAAATACTCGGTATAAAGTGGAATGAATTCAAGAACAACGCATAGATACGACAGATGAGCAAACAACAACCGGTCTCATGGTTGATCAGAAAAAGGAGATGGACATATGTCGGTCATGTGATGAGAAGAAACAATCAGAGAATCCCCAAACAAGCTATCAAATGCAACACAACAGGCTGAAGAAAAAGAGGTCGACCACGTGAAACTATAAAGAGGACATTGTTAAGAGAAGCCAATTCAGTGAGCATAACATCCCTTGATGAGGTTGAAAGACTCGCCGAAGACAGGACATTTTGGCGAACTACTATGCGGGCCCTAAGTGACGTTTAACGGCGCGGGAAGGATGTAAGATGTAATGAAAATATATTTCTATTCCATTTTGTGTGCATTTTTCTTCCCTTCGTTTTTCATTCTAGTTTACTTTGAAAGTATTTCTCTTTAGCAGAGAACAAACCTCAGCGCAAATGTTAATGAGACTCTTTCGATGTCAAGTTTATACTGTCACCGCCATATGCCTCACCCACTCATGAAATTGTCACAGGAAAAATAGCTCAGTACTTCTTAAGACTGGAAGAGAGAGATCAGCCACAGTTAAACTAAGAATTTCTTGATAGATTATAACAACAAAAAACCCCCCACAGAATTCTAAATCTATAGGGAAGTTTCAGCAGCATTTTTTTTAGATGCCAACAGCTTTTGGAAAGATCGCTCGCTGTGGTTATCAAGATTGAAAGAACTAATATAGATTTCGGACTTTTCTGATCATCATTTTAATTCTGATCATCATTTTCTGATCATCATCTGATCATCTTTTAAACAATGTCATGGGTTTTGTTCTTTTCTGATCATCCATCAATGTAAATCTGTACAAGATAAAGTTCAGTCTTATCTTGCTTTATCTCCGTTCTTATATACTTTTTGAGTCTTGTGGGGATGAACAGACGTCTTGATAGAGCTCAACGATTTGCGTCATAGAAAAGGATATTTAAAGTTTCTGTAATTCCCCCCCCCCCACCCCCCACCCCACCAATACTGTACGCAGGCTCTTCCTCCGTTACCTACAAGTCTTAGTGTGAATGTTTTCTGTGATATATTGCCAGGTGGTAGCCGTATAATGTGGCTTAATCATATAACTTGTTGATTCAGGATGTAGTGTAATATTGATGTTATTCCAGTCTTTGCCTAATGGTGTGATATCTTATTTGGCCTCTTATTGTCACATTTAGTATTCTCTTTAAACATCTATTTTTCTGTCGTGATCATTTTCCTCAAGTTCCAGTTACTTATTTAAAAAAGAAACTGCTCAAATGTAAAGGTCTGTCATCACTTGGGCTCTGGACATGTTAACAGCTGCTCCGATCTCTTCCACTGAAAAGTGCATGGTGCACAAACTCTATAGCTATATTTATAAGTCGATAGATCGAACGTCGACATTTCGTGGAGGTTAAAAAGATCAAATTCTCTTACACTGTGTCTTTCTTTTTATTATTTACGTAGAAGACATAACCCACTGGCAGTATGTTGAACTTTGCTTGATTCGTGAACTAGAGCATATTAGGATATCTTATTTGCCAAAAAGATGCTAGGGACTATCACTTGATTATTAGAAAACAGTCAGTCAGTTCATTAAACTGACTCAAAGAGATGTCAGAGTGACAATGACATAAACAACTTGTTTTATGGAGCAGATTTCAGATGACCGTGGCAGTCAGACTACACAAGCAAGAAAAAGTAGAACAAGATAACTCGATAACTTAATTGAGTTAGTCGATAAGTATGGTGATTTATTTTACCTTTAGACTCTGATGTGCAGGATGTGGCAAGAATTCTTGTCAGGCGGATACTGGATGTCTGCCAGAACACCATTAGGACATTTACCCATCGTCAAGACTGTCTGAAGTAAGTCAGTCAAGACTGTCTGAAGGAAGTCAGTCAAGACTGTTTGAAGGAAGTCAGTCAAGACTGTCTGAAGTAAGTCAGTCAAGACTGTCTGAAGTAAGTCAGTCAAGACTGTCTGAAGGAAGTCAGTCAAGACTGTCCGAAGGAAGTCAATCAGCACTGTCTGAAGGAAGTCAGTCAAGACTGTCTGAAGTAAGTCAGTCAAGACTGTCTGAAGTAAGTCAGTCAAGACTGTCTGAAGTAAGTCAGTCAAGACTGTCTGAAGTAAGTCAGTCAAGACTGTCTGAAGGAAGTCAGTCAAGACTGTCTGAAGGAAGTCAGTCAAGACTGTCTGAAGGAAATCAGTCAAGACTGTTTGAAGGAAGTCAGTCAAGACTGTCTGAAAGAAGTCAGTCAAGACTGTCTGAAGTAAGTCAGTCAAGACTGTCTGAAGTAAGTCAGTCAAGAATGTCTGAAGGAAGTCAATCAAGACTGTCTGAAAGAAGTCAATCAGTACTGTCTGAAGGAAGTTAATCAGCACTGTCTGAAGGAAGTTAATCAGCACTGTCTGAAGGAAGTCAATCAAGAATGTCTGAAGGAAGTCAGTCAAGAATGTCTGAAGGAAGTCAATCAGCACTGTCTGAAGGAAGTCAATCAGCACTGTCTGAAGGAAGTTAATCAGTACTGTCTGAAGGAAATCAATCAGCACTGTCTGAAGGAAGTCAATCAGCACTGTCTGAAGGAAGTTAAAGAAGAGCAATGTGGAAAAAAATTCACGTAAAATTATTTTGTTCACATGTCGGCGACAAGGAACACACCATAAAGTTTTTATTACAGAGTTTCCTTCCTAAGAGCGTCCGCATTCTTTGGGGCCGTGAGAACCAGACAGTGAAGGTATGGGAACCAGTCTCTGAATCTGTCGTTGTCCTTAACTAGTTTTTTTTCTTTCAGTCAAATTAAAAAAAAATAGTTCGCCAAGCATTTGGAATATTCGAAGGAATATAATCTTTCTGATCAGATCAAAAAGTCTGTTCTGTTTCTTGTCACTCACAGGTTGCCTCCATTGCTAACAGAAGTAGCTCGCGACCGTAAAACTGTAGCAATGTCAACGCTTGACTACGTCCAGCCGGACACGTTTGAGTACAGGTACAACGTTGAATACTTGACACGTTATGGCTGGGACTGGAGGCTTATCTTCTTCGAAACATTTTTCAGAAACGATCATGTCGGCCCCAAGAATACAAGCCCTAGATTGTAAGTTATTATTATTTTTTTTTAATGATCCATGCTGATCAATAGTTGAAGCATCGAAGGTCAGGTAAAGGGTGATCTAAGTAGTTACAGTGTTAGAGCAGTGCAAGTTTTACTAAGCAAAAGGTTCCGGATTAGGAAAGAAAAAGATTTGATAACGTAAACATACCCAGGACATAATTATTTATGACCCACAGTCATGAACGATGTCATATTTTTACGATATCATTAAAAAATTAAAGTACAGTGGAACCTCGGGTCACGAACTTAATTCGTTCTTTGACTCCGTTCGCGAACTGAAACAATTTTTCCCATTGAAATTAATGCAAATACAATGAATCCGTTCGCCCACCCCAGAAACATTGTTTTAAACAAAAATTTTTTATGGATTTATGTGTGGCAAAAATATATAATATAAAATACACAGTATAACTTCACCTTTCTGGCTCATAGTTATTGTCACAGGTAGATGGTAGAGGAGGAGGAAGACTACTGGAAACACCTGTAAAAAAGAGCCTCTTGAAGTTGGAAATTACTTGCTGGTCCATGGGTTGGATGAGAGGAGTGGTGATAAGAGGCACAAATCTGATTTTTATGAAGTCATATTCAACATCAAAGTCTTCCATACTTGGAGGATGGGCAGGAGCGTTGTCCATAACCAGCAGACACTTAAGGGGCAAATTATTTCCCTCAAGGTATTTCTTGATAGCTGGCGCAAAAACTTCAGTCAAGTACTCCATAAAAAGTAATCTTGTTACCCAAGCCTTGCTATTCGCTCTCCACAATATCGGAAGTTTACCCCCTTAGCACTTTATTGTGTTTAAAAGCTCGTGGATTTTCAGAGTGGTAAACTAAAAGAGGCTTAATCTTACAATCCCCACTTGCGTTATAGCACAATAAAAGTGTAAGCCTGTCCTTCATTGGTTTGTGGCCAGGCAGTGACTTTCCCTCTTTGGTTATGTAGGTCGTTCTTGACATTTTTTTTTCCAAAAAAAGTCCCGTTTTATCGCAATTAAAAACTTGATGCGGTACGTAACCTTCAGAGTAGATAAAGTTTGCAAATTCATCCACATAGGTATCTGCTGGTTTTTTTTTTGTTGTCCGAACTAGCTGCCTCTCCATGCCTAACAACACTCTGAATTCCAGTTCGTCGACCAAATTTCTCGAAGCAGCCTCTACTTGCTTTAAATTCGTCAACGCTAGCATCACTTGTATTTGGCGTTTTCGCCACTAAATCACCGTGCAAAAGTAAAACCTTCTCGCATATTAGGACTTCGCTAACACTGTCTCCAGCAAGCTGCTTTTCATTAATCCAAACTAACAATAATTTTTCTACTTCTTCTAACACTTGAGACCTTTGGTTCGTTAACATAGTCACTCCTGTAGCCAGATCAGCCGTCTTTAGCGCATCCTTGTTCTTTAATATCGTACAACGCAACGACAAACAATGTCCACAGCGCGCAAATCTGAGTACAACTGATGCTGTTCAGGAGCCGAAAACATGGCGCCAAAGCCATGTTTGTGCGTTCGTGCGCCGAGGCATTGTTCGCGGATCGAGTCAAAATTTGTTCGGAAAGTGTGTTCGTGGGCCGATTTGTTCGTGACTAGATGCGTTCGTGATCAGAGGTACCACTGTATTACAAAATAAGCAAACAATATTTTCCTCTAGCTCTGCAAACAAAAATTAATGGCTTACGTTAACGTTAAACACAAAGACTAATATTTTACTGGAACATTGTGTACTATAATTAAGACGTCTTTATAACCTAGTACACAAAGACTAATATTTTACTGGAACATAATGTACAATTTTAAAGACTTCTCTATAACCTAGTACACAAATATTAATGTTTTACTGGAACATTATGTACAATATTTAAGACTTCTCCATAACCTAATACACAAAGACTAATATTTTACGGGGAAATTATGTACAATATTTAAGACTTCTCTATAACCTAGTACACAAAGACTAATATTTTACTGGAACATTATGTACAATATTTAACACTTCTTTATAACCTAGTACACAAAGACTAATATTTTGCTGGGAAATTATGTACAATATTTAAGACTTCTCTATAACCTAGTACACAAAGATTAATATTTCACTGGAGGATTATCCACAGAGATTTATATTTTATCAGAATATTATACTTAAAACTAATATTTCACTAAAACATAATACATAGAGATGAATGTTGTATTTGAACGTTATAAGCAAAGGTTATTATTTTATTTGAAAGTTTTCCAAAAGGATTACAATTTTAATAGAATGTTATTACCACAGATTATGATTTTTAGAAATGTATTCTTACATTCACATTTCTCTGCCAGAGGAGCAACAATGGTGGGGGCAGCGTTTGCTATGGACAGACAGTATTTCTTCGAGTTGGGAGGATACGATGAGGGCATGAAGGTCTGGGGTGGCGAGAATTTGGAGATGTCTTGGAGGGTAAGGCAACATATTGTGGAGTTACATTGCCTTTATAGAATAACCACTTCCGTTTGTATGCATATTACCGCTTCATATCTCTCATGTAAGTTTTGTTAAATGGCTGTAGTTGGAAAACAGACTTTTGGGCTTACTACTTAAATTACGTCGTTTCCCACACGAAGAGCGTGTATCAGTTAGTGGGATTATTATAATACATTAAGACAGGGCTTGCCAGCTGAAATGTAGGTTTTCTAAATAAGCTCCTCCTAGAACATGTCTTATAGGCTCAGTTGTCGTTTTAAATCCAGTTCCACAGAACTGAAAGAAAATATTTTATAAAGAAATAATCAGAATAAAAACATCATCATCATCATCTGGTGCCTTGCCGACTGGCGTTGGATGTTATGTTTCGCAACTGCACTCGATCCTTCATGCAGGCCATTAGTTTAGTTGATGATCTCCTCTCAGACCATCTCCCAAAATTATCCATTGTCATTTCTCTTGGCCTTCCCTCTGTTTTTCCTGCTGTTGCAATATTTTAAATGCCCCCTCTTCTCTCTGCACGTCCTATGATACATTGTCCTGCTCGTATTTTTTACAAGGTGTTGTCCCTCCCGCTCTTCTTATACATTCATCATTAGTAATCTTAGCTGCCCATGTAATTCGTAACATTCTTCTAATAAACCCCATTTCTACTGCTTCCAATCATCTTTGTAGAGACTTGCCTATTGTCCATGATTCACTTCCACATGGTAGGATAGGCTCAATATTACATTTTAAGACATATGTTTTCTAACAATCATTGATAAAGATGCGTTGCATAATATGTTTCTCATTCTCTGAAATGCAGTCTTTGCTTGGCCTATTCTGCTCCTAATTTCTGTTCTGCGTTTCCCATTCGAAATTATTACTGCCCCAATATATCTGAATTTCTGCACGTGATTTATAATAGTTTTATTTAATTCTATGCTGCATATTAGTGGATTCTGTTCCCTAGATGTAACCGTAGTCTCCTTTTTATGTTAAGAGTAAGGCATTTCTATTCATTTTCTTTAGCGACTTTATCCAAGAGATTTTGCAGGTCTTGGTTGTCCATTACCAGTACTGTATCGTCAGCATACCGAAAGTTGTTAATATTGTATCCTCTGACTTTTATACCTGGTTCCGTAATGGTCAGTCAGTCATTTGCATGTCCCTTGCGGAACTTTGCCTCCCTGACAGCAGTCCTGCAGGTCTCTCGGTTGTAAGCAAGATGTCCTGCTTCTGATACATCCATTCACAGATCATCAACGATGTTATGCAACGATCTTCGCCTTTGTCCTCCTCTCTTTCTTTTTCCTGTTATGTACTCTTCCAAGACGGACTTCTCTAAATTCTCATGACGTTTAATGTGTCCAAAATATTTAAGTTTCTTTATTTAATCCTATTTACTAGCCCGTAGTGATTGTTCTTAGAATATTCTCCCTCTAAAGATTAGAAAACATCAGGAGATAGTACACATCCATGCTGCAGTCCTTGTTTGTTGGTTGATAAGAATAGAAACACAAACTGTCAATGTAACTGAACATATCTTTTTTTCTAGATTAAAACAGCGTATTCTCTACTACATTAGTACACGCTGCAGTCAGAATACCTTTCTATTTTGTTTCGAACAAATATATTATCAGCAATCGTAGATGGTTTGGGAGAGTCAAAGGCTACAAGAGTAAATTCTGAAAAAAAATCCAGTGCGAGGGATTCTAAGGCAGTTAGTGGAAAGGTCTCCATAATCAAAGCCCAAGCAAAGGAGGTCAAGAAATCAATAGAGCAGCCACTTTTATCTTTGCGTGCAGCTCACACTACTGCCTACTCCAAAACTGTCTTATTAGTTGAAAAGTGCCAATATACTGTCAACGATGTCATCAAATGACGTTTTTGGCTTCGTTGACCCTAGATAATGATGTTATCTTCTTTGCCATGATGACAAAAGTCCGGTTATTGGCTCCTTTACATCTTTTAGAAGTTTTCTCTTGATATTTTGCACTTGTTATTCTATCAGGACGGATGGCAGTTTATTTCGTGATCGAATATAGGGACGATTTAAAACATGACGATATGTTTCTCTGCCTTTGTAACCAGGCCCGGTAGATTCTGGAACTTTTTTTTTTCAAGACTTTCGTATGTAATGATTGTCTGAAAACGAAAGAAGCTGAAGCTATGCAAATATGCCATAGAATCAGTAACCTTCAATAATTCTAAATTAATATTTGTCTAGAATATTTTAGCTGCAAAGTCAAATATAGACAATTCATGTAAATTTAAACAGGTATGGTTGTGTGGTGGGCGGTTGCTTCATGTTCCTTGTTCTAGGATTGGCCACATAGCTCGTTCTCAACCATACAGTTTTCCTGGTGGGCGTACCGTTATAGAACATTACAACTACAAGCGAGCCGTCAGTGTTTGGATGGGAAACTATACACGATTCATTTATCATACATTTCCAGACATGAAGGTATGTTTTTTTTTTTGTTAAAGTTATGAAACTGATCGTTCTGTTCACATTATAAAAAAATAACCCAACTTTTACTCTACTGGAACATTCTCGAGAATGTTAACAACTTTAGGTAATATTTTTCATGTAAGGACAGAGGCTGAAAATACAAATTACTCGTGGAGTTTAACAGTAGAACTGGCGATTTTCCTTTCAGTAAAAATGTATAATCCATAAATATGACTTTTATACTATTAGTTTCCTGAATAACTGTCGTAAATGAACGCAGATATGAAAGATGTAAACTGATGTGAATGCTTGAAAGATGTCAACTGATGTGAATGCTTGAAATATGTCAACTGATGTGAATGCTTGAAAGATGTCAACTGATGTGAATGCTTGAAAGATGTCAACTGATGTTCACATGGATTGAGTTTAAAGCGGATTAATACATGAAGAAAATGGTCCAAATATATAGTTGTAACTGATCTCGCCAAAATCAAATACGTGTTTCGACAATTACCGGTGAATTTGGAAGGATTAACTAAAAAAAAAACAGAAAAACCAGGTGAGTACTTTTATGGGTAAGTTAACGTGTTAAGTTAGCTTCTTTCACTGACTTATTTACTCTAATGTTCATAGACTCTGGATGCTGGTGATATCAGTCAGCGTTTGGCCCTAAAATCCAAACTGGCCTGCAAAGACTTTAGATGGTACATCCAAAATGTCTGGCAGGAATTGAATATCCCCGATGAGAACGTGACGCTGTGGGGAGAGGTATGCAGGTTTTCATACACAAAATTGGTCGCTTATAGTAGTGCTACTACTGGCAAAGATATTTGTAAGTGGGCAATTATAACAGTGCTAGCACTGGTAAAGATATAGATGATTCCGATGATCAAAGAGCTAACTGTGTGCTTTACATTTGTTGTCCTATCTTCTTAATTGCGAATAGATGTTCTTTTGCAGCTGACGAGGCAAGTATGTTATCAGTCAGCATGTCGAATGGGGAGAGAGTTACAACGGATAATGTTTTTTAGTATTTTGTAGGGCTTAAAAGCAAAAAGGGGGGGGGGGAGGGGAGTGTGTGTACACTTTTTGTAGCGCACCCCACCGCCATGAACACTATAGCCACCCCCGCACTGTTAGTCGGGCTGGGCCTGTTTCTTGGAGTATCAATGGAGAAATAGAGCAGGGTCTTGACTGGTTATAGTTCACCAACCATGGCGCTAGCATGTCAGCTATAGCTTACTGACTGCAACACCTGACAGCCTCTTCAGCCTTATATTCACGGGTGAAAGAATACGATGAGGGCAAAGTTGACTGTGTCGGCAAGTCAAGAATTAGCTAAACCGCTATTCCTCCACTATAAAACACTTTTTCCAACTATCTGATGCTCCTCTTCATTCAGAGTAACAAGGGGAGGGGGTCATCATGCTCCTTCATTCACTCATTTATTTGCATGTCCCTTGCGGAACTTTGCCTCCCTAACAGCACTCCTGTAGGCCTCTCGGCTGTGAGCAAAAACTATACAAGGGAAATAGTGCATTTAGTTCAGACCTAAGGGACTTAAACATACGTGACTCTACAATAATGTTTAATACTTGCGATCAGTAAAACAAATCAATCTCATCTAAACAGCATGGTAAATACTGTTACATTTGCAAGAGATGAGAGACCAACAATTACACATCCTTTGCTTTGTGTAAATATTTTTCCAATTTCACATGGAATGAAGACATCACCATTTGTTGGAAAACATTTTATTACAGTTCTCACTGACAATCAAAGATTCTAGCCTCAAGTACTGCCCACATACTGATACAAGCACAAAGTTTTGTCATAAATTGTTGTACAGCTTATTAGTCTTTCTCCTAAGACATCCTCTGAAGACAATATAATGGTGTTTTAGCCCTGACTGACAATGTAGTTTATAATGTGATCCTAATGCTCCATACACTGGTGGATTCTGCTGGGATGGATATGTCTTGAGACCAATAGTAATCTTCTAGCCAATCAACCAAATCTAATTCTTGTAAGACACATACTTGTGCTTCACTTCCACCAGAGAATCGACTGCACAGAACAAAAGTTGCAGGATGATCACATTAACTAAGGAGTATGAGAAACAGTTGTGAAATTTTTTATATTTTTTATACTGTAGTAATAAAATCCATGATATTCTGTATTAGTAATAACGCACATTATGCTTATATTCTTCTTTCTTTGTGGCAATTATATCGCAGTTGTAGTAATTATGGTAGTAGTCATGCCAGTAATAATGGTCATAATACAGCTGTTTTGCCAGCGATATTGGTCTTTCTTGTCATAATCATGGAAGCAACAGCAGCTTTCTACAAGACAACCGTGTTGATTATTTCCAGACGGCTCCCAGCAGAGTCATGACGACTGATTTAGCTCTTACTAACTCTCTAAATATTCAACAAGCCCCGTTCATCCTTTTCTCCACGTTATTTTTAATCAAAGTCAATATTTACAAAAACATTTTAATTGTTCAATGAAAGTGTAGGAAATAATGATCATAAAATCTTAAAATAAAATACTGTACGGTTACAACCAGACAGTGTACCACAAAAAAGCATTCACACTAAGATTTGTAGGTAACAAATGAAGAGGCCGCCCACACAAGAGATGGAAAGAGGAAATTACAGAAGGATTAAATATAGCAACTCACAGAGCCCTACAAAGATTTCTGTTAGTTCCCCCAGCACCAGAAGGTATATAGGAAGGAGACAAGACAAGACTGTGCAAATTAGTTAATTTTAAAAATAAAAAGGTTGCCACCATTTCAGTTTTCAACACCATTTACGTCTTATCAGCTAGAGAATCAATTCATGAACGTTGATATCAGCTTGAGAATCAATTCATGAACGTTGATATCAGCTTGAGAATCCAATCATGAACATTAATATCAGCTAGAGAGCCCAGCCACGAACGTTGATGTCAGTTAGAAAATCAAGTCATGAATGTTGATATCATCTAAAATATCATTTCGTCTACCGTTACACTGATCGTAAACGCGATTACTAGCGCTAAAAGAACATAAATGTGGTTCTAAATTTTACAATACATTCTGCTAGTGCACCTGATGTTAACCAGGGTGTGCTTCTGGTGATAGCTGTTATTCTGGTGCTACTGAATCTGACAATTCTAAAATAATTTTGAAGCAAATCATAGTTTCAAAATTCTCACATTTATTTTCTGTTGTTTCGCTCCAGGTTTTCAATGAAGGCAGTGGTTTATGTCTTGACAACAATGACTACTTATTTCAAGCTGAAATGAAATTGTTTATGCAGCCGTGTGTTAACAGCATTTCTAAACAGGTAGAACATATATCAACAAGTTGTTTTCAAGGACTAATGTTCATAAATAGTTGATGATATTGTTTAGTTTCTCGCCTCTCTGCCCAATTCCACAAATGTTTTGATGAGTTTGAACTGAACTAGCATATGCATCATGTGTTGGCCTAAGCAAATTCAAATCGATTCGATAAACGTGCCTTGACCATGTTGTAGTTACTGCCCTTTGACTTCAGAAGAAGGACGATTTCTATGTCCTGTATGATTTAACCGAAACCCTCTTTACCAGCATTGGTATTTCTGGAAAGGGATCTGGTTCTTAAAAGTAACTTGATTTCCACACGTTATGATCTCAATATCCAGCTGTGCTTTTCTACGAGAACACGAATCTCTCGGCATTTTTAGCGAAGATTTGCCAGCTTTCACAATGAGCTTATGTTACATTTACCTTTTCATGATGAAGATGGCTAAATCTGAATACAGACCACACGAGTATAACAAGGCTGTAAACTGTGTAACGCATTCACAACGTTTTTTTTTAAATCAATATAATTTTTTTATTGGACATTGTCAGATATTCTAGTCAAACATTCTAGTCAGTGTGTCTCTCTAAGCAAGTCGACTTTCTATCATCTCAAGCTCCTCATACTAGCTCTCTATTTGTCAGCTACAGCCTTGACCTTCTTGTTGTGTTTCCTGGAAAACGTCAGGATCCTCAAGAACTTGGGGTCAGCCGCTTTCATAGAGGGATATCTGCGAGATCCGTGTCTGTGGATGCCATTACGGTTGGGTTTCCTGTTCTAGTTATGGTTCTTATACTGTGTCATCTTATCTGTCAGTCAGTCTGTAACTAGATGCACCAGCTTAGAAATCTAGGAGAGTTTAACCAAAATGTCATAGTGTAGCGTTACCACAGATGACTGTTTAAAACAAAATAGTAATAGAGTCAACTTTGAGAACAAGTGCAGAGAAAATGATATCTGACAGCTTTTACCAACAGCTGGCAAATATTTGTTTCGTTACCCCAGTCTACTACAGTATAAACATCATGAAGTGCCACGCTAGTGGGGGTTGTCTGTCTTGTTTCTCCACAGATCTTAATCCTTCAAGTTTTCCGACAGCTCCGTTGGTGGGTTTTGGTTGTATCATGACGTCAGACTGTCCAGTATTTTTTCCCCTCTCTTTGGTTTTCCTTACCTCTGTTCCCATTTATCTTTCCTGGTGTTATGATGTGCCCCCATTTATCTTTCCTGGTGTTATGATGTGTTCCCATTTATCTTTCCTGGTGTTATGATGTGTTCCCATTTATCTTTCCTGGTGTTATGATGTGTTCCCATTTATCTTTCCTGGTGTTATGATGTGTTCCCATTTATCTTTCCTGGTGTTATGATGTGTTCCCATTTATCTTTCCTGGTGTTATGATGTGTTCCCATTTATCTTTCCTGGTGTTATGATGTGTTCCCATTTATCTTTCCTGGTGTTATGATGTGTCCTCATTTATCTTTCCTGGTGTTATGATGTGTCCTCATTTATCTTTCTTGGTGTTATGACGTTTTCAATTTTACCCTTTTCATTATGTGTCCAATGACTGTCATTGTCTTATATATTTACTTAACTTCTTTTCTTCTTCATTTGCTTGTGTTAGAAATTCCTTGTTTATAGCCGCTGTATAGAAAGTCACTATTCTGTCTTTTATTTACTTGTGATATCATTAGTCCATTTTATCTGGTTTTCTTGACTAAAGAAGAATAAAACAGAAATATCATATTTTGTCTCACTGAAGAAAAAAGTCTTAGCTCTGTTATTTTTATTTGCCAATTTACTTTTATCAAGAAATGTACTTAAATTATGACAGATGCATTATTATACATGTATCACTACTTGAAATATTTTTCTATAAACACAAGACATTTTATCTAACAGTTTAAACTCATTGATAAAGATGTGATACTTTTGGCAGGAAACTCTAAATCAGTGGCTCTTAACATGTTATTTGTCGTCGACCCTGTTTCTTGACTGAGAACAGCTGTGGATTCATTCATTCATTCATTCATTTGCATGTCCCTTGCAGAACTTTGCCTCCCTAACAGCTCTCCTGTAGGCCTCTCGGTTGTGAGCAAGATGCCCTGCTGCAGATGCATCCATTTGCAGATCATCAACGATGTCTTGTAGCCGTCTTCGCCTTGGTCTTCCTCTCTTTCTTTTGTTGCTGTTTGGGTTTCTTGGTATATTTCCAGAAGATAGTTTACCATTGCTTTCCTTCCGGGCAGTGACTGTACTAGTCAGTGATCGTAGTCATTGTCCCTACATTGAGATCATCTGCCTACTATCATAGAATGGTAACCATAACCAACATTATTGGACCCAGCAATGAAGCCCAAAAAAAAATAGAATCTAGATGATGCTAAGATTATCCTTTTAATCAAACCAATCCATTTTATGGTCCATGGAGCCCTAAAAATCATTCATTGGACTCCTTGAGAGTGGTTAGAACCCCAGGATATAAACCACTGTTGTACGTTGTGTTGAGTGAAATAAAAACACAACTCCTCAAATCTTTCCTTCATGGGTTCGTTATTTAATTTCTGAACATGTAAGGCCTTGCCTTTAGAAGTTGTGTGAGTTGTTGGTTTATAACTTCAATTTGCCACGTTCCTTTTTTTATTATAAATTCATGATTTATCTAATATTTCTTCATGTATTATGACACACAACACAACAAAGCCCTACCGTTCTTGCTCTTGCTTGCTTTATTTGTTAATAGATAATAATGAAAAAAATGAACACAGAAAGTAGTATATATTTTACTGTGAAATATGACTTGTACTTGTACGAACTCCATGTAACTGCGAGCTGTTGTTCTTTCCAGCCGATGCTGTAGAGATGTTGAGACACAGCATCCTATCGGCGTGGGAGCTTTTTCAGTCCTGGAGTACAGCTAAAAAGCAGGGGGTGTGTGCAGTGCTTCCTTAGCAGACTCCACCACCATGGGGACCATGGCGGTCCCTTCCCCCTTAGCCAAGCTAGACCTGTTACTGTGGGTACCACGGAGAGGTGGGACAGGGTCTTGGTCAGATATGGTTCGCTAACCCTGATGCTCGCTATGGTTCGCTGATTGCCTCATCGGACAAACGTTTGCACCCCTGCTGTGAAATACAAAGACATCTCGCAAATGACAGCATTTTCTGTCTGTCAAATTATCGTCGTTTTAACCCTTTCTTATCACATATAATTCACTAAATCGTTATTCGTTTACTCGTTTTCTTTCAGTTTTAAGCTAATATCTCCACTTTTTCCTCTGTTCTGACCTGAAAGTTAAATCTGTAACTAATTTGAATGAATTGTTTTTTTCCATATCTTTTTTACTTAAAAACTTTCTTCAATCTCTTGTTTAATAAATATTTGAAAGATAATGGAGACTTACTACCTTTTCCTACTGAGCATAAACATCTCACGTCAACACGTTATAATAAACTCAAATTCTATGCTTTAATGAAGAAAATGACGTTATAACATTAATTAGCACATACTGTGTCCAAAGAAATCCTGAACAAAATTATATTTATGCAGTTTTTATTTAATTTACGCTTTTAAAAAAATTGTTAAATCGTTAAAAGGCTAATGGGTGAAAAGAGTTAATGGTGAAGGCATAATGATTAGGAGAACAAATGAAAGAAGAAAATGAAAACAGCTTTCAAACTACTATATTTTCTCATTCACTACTTTTCCTACAGGCCTTCTCTCTGACCACTGACAACCTCTTGAGGACATCACTTCAGTGTGTTGTGGCTCATCCTCCCATGGAGAGGTCAGAAGCCAGACTCGAAGACTGCATTATCGGGACTCGCGACACATGGACCTACCAGCAGGTATCGTTGTAGTATTTATCTCGTGAAATCTTGGTACATGCACTAGAGAAAAGAAGGTTTTATGGAATAATAACTTTTTTGTTTTAGAAAAAAGAACTATTACACAGGTATTATTGTTACTGCCTATCATGCTTCAAATGGGCATTTAGTATGAAAAAGGGTATCTTTGCTAATGTACTTTCTCATTCTCCACTCTTCTTGGTAATGTTGTACTTTCTCATTCTCCACTCTTCTTGGTAATGTTGTACTTTCTCATTCTCCACTCTTGCCAATCAGCTGTGGAGGACTTGTACTATCTCCCTCTAACTGCGAGATGGTGTTCTTCTTTGCAGCCGATGCTGTGAAGGTGTTGAAACACAGCATAGTATCGGCTTGGGAGTGGGTTATGGCGGCTACTTCTTGAGTCCCGGATTACAGCTAACAACCAGGGGGTGTGCAATGCTTCTTTAGCAGACTCCACCACCATGGGGACTATGGCGATCCCTTCTCCGTTAGCCAGTCTAGGCCTGTTACTGGGGGTGCCAACGGAGATGTGTGATGGGTCTTGGTCAGCTATGATTCGCTAACCCTGACGCTAGCATTTCAGCTACGATTCGCTAACCCTGACGTTAGCATATCAGCTATGATTCGCCAACCCCGACACTAACATATCAGCTATGGTTCCCTAACCCTGACACTAACATATCAGCTATGGTTCCCTAACCCTGACACAAACATATCAGCTATAGGTCGCTTATTGCCTCTTCGGACAGCGTATTCACAGGCCACCCCCCACCCCCCAACTGTTAAGGAATGAATATCAAGATCCATACAACTGAAAATCTAGCAGAGCTGCGGGGGACTCTAGATGATGAGTATGCTAAAGAACCTAGTTTTAAAGTCTATCGTGTATGTTCTGTGTACACATTTTCCAGGGACGTGAGAAGACTTCCTACACCCACAGAATGAAGAGACACGGGTGAGGCAGTGTGAGTGAAGAATTATCTCATTCTGAGGAAGAAAACGACGATTCTGAAATCAATGTGTGACATGAACAATCAGTGCACACGCTGTTCATTGGTTACGGGGATGGGCGGTGGAGCAAATATGGGAATATCCTGACTGTAGTGATGCTGGCTTCTGAGACAATCAATCAATCAATCAATCAATCATATTTTTTTTTTGGGGGGGGGGGTGGTACCGCTGTTGCGAAGAGCACAGCCAATGGTCGAGCGGCAACAATATGGTTACCAGGGCACAGATCTAAATCTGGGGAGAAAAGAATAGAACCACTGACACCTTCTACATATGTCGTAAGAGGCGACTAAGGAGGTTGGGGGATAGGCCAACGACCTGTTCCCTGTAAAAAACTGGGGTGTTACAGAAACACGGAGAAGGGGGTGGGGTGAGAGAAGTGTGAGGTGGGATGGGGGTGACATGTGAAAGTTATCGTAAACGACGGATATTAGTGTCGATTCCATAGTTTTCGGGGTCGCTGAGATGAGAAGTGACACTCCCGATGCGGTTTGCATCAAAGTTCAGCCCCCGTCGGATTTGAGGGGGGGGGGTGTGAGAGGGATGGGGGCAGGGTGGGGATGACATGTAAATGTAATCGAAAACGACCGATATTAGTGTCGATTTCATAGTTTCCGGGATCGCTGAGACGAATAGTGACACTCCCGATGCCGTTTACGTACAAGTTCAGTCCCCATCAGCATGGAGGGGGGGTGAGAGGGGGTGAAAATTAGAGTGGGATCTCCAATTATTTTGCTACTGAACCTCGACCCGCCAAACCTTTGCAACGGCACAAGGCTATATGTAAATAAGATGCTGAGCAACGTAGTTGAAACGACTATCTTAACAGGACAAGAAGAGGGTGAAGCAGTTTTTATCCCATGGATACCACTCGTTCCGACAGATCTCTCTTTTAACTTAAAAAGATTGCAATTTCCACTGAGACTTGCATTCTCGATCACGATCAACAAGTCACAGGGGCAGTCTACACATTATAGAGCAAAGTCTTTTACATTTTCACTATAATAAGCTCAAAACCTGATAATATACAACATTTTTAGTTTCACCCCCAGGAGCAAGAATAAATAGATTCTTGGGTGAACCCACCCTTCAGCAAGCAACATAAGGTTGTCCGTGGGAGAAACATGGCGATCTCAGATCCACTGCGCAGTATTAATAATAAATTCCCGAGCAACGCCGGGTAATCAACTAGTGAACTATATGAGAAGTAACTGATCTAACAAGATAGCGCACACACACATGCATATATACGCACACACACAAATACATTTTCAATGGAGTTGACATTCCATTCTCGAATATTTACTAAGATAATTTCTAACAAGATACAAGATCTAACAAATTATGTTTAGAACTATGTTCTTGTACAGATCTATCTTGGGTTTAGGAAGAAGACAGTCTGTTAAACGTTGGCTATGTTTAATGCTGGACGTAAAAGGTGGCCACAAGTAAGGCGGAGAATTGTGCGACAAAAGTCTATGAACAAATTTGAGTTTGTTAAAAATAATTCTATATTTGAGGAGCACAATTTCTAGTTCTTTGTGCTGATCTCCAGTATGTACTGGATATTTGCCACAAATAAGATGTAATAACAGAAGAGTTCTTCAAATATCATGGACACAAAAAAGAACAAATATATCTATACTACAATAACTTAATATTGAAGAAGGCTGGCTAGTAAAGAGGATTAGGGAGAGAGAACTTAAATATTTTTAACACATTAAACGTCATGATAGTCTAGAGAAGACTGTCTTGGAGGGGTATATAATAGGAAAAGGAAAAGAGAGGAAGACCAAGGCGAAGATGGCTGCAAGACATCGTTGATGATCTGCAAATGGATGCATCGGCAGCAGGCCATCTTGTTCACAACCGAGAGGCCTACAGGAGTGCTTTTTTGGGAGGCAAAGATCCACAAGGGACATGCAAATGAATGAATGAAAGATGTAATACTCGTTTGTGAAGTGAGTGGGGCCTTTTTTTTCTTTTTTGTGTTTGAGACAGAGCATCCTTCCCAGACCGTGAAGCAGTAGTCTAAGTGTGTTTGTATAGATAGATAGATAGATAGATAGATAGATAGATAGATAGATAGATAGATAGATAGATAGATAGATAGATAGATAGATAGATAGATAGATAGATAGATGGATGGATGGATGGATGGATGGATGGATGGATGGGTTGATGGATGGATGGGTTGATGGGTGGGTGGGTGGATGGATGGATGGATGGATGGATGGATGGATGGATGGATGGATGGGTGGGTGGGTGGATGGATGGATGGGTGGGTGGATGGATGGATGGGTAGGTAGGTAGGATTATGTTATTTCGTTACCTTAAAAGTGAGATCTCATAGTTCTTCCTGGACTTTAGTGCCACAACGGCAGTAGATTGTTTATGTCATAACTGTTAAAAAATTCAACTTTAATTTTCCATGACATGGGCTCTTGTTATTTGAAGTTTTGTTCGAAGTTACTGTATGGAAGGGGGGTGGGTGGAGAAGTGAGGTATTCTTAACATTGTGTTATTCTATCTATCATTTAATTATTTACATTATGTAATTATTTCCATGATGTGATTATTTACATATTGTGACTATTTACATTATGTGATAATTACATTGTGTAATTATTTACATAACACGATTATATACTTGAAATAATGTCACCTTGTTATTTGTTTCAAGTTTTTTCTGTTTTTTTTAAAAATACTTTTGTACTTTCTAAAAAGGTCATTACAAGCTATATTTTCTTTTCATGCACTACTCAATAATGTATTCATTATTAAAGATTACTTTTTCTTTCCTGTAATCCATGTAGGATCACTCCCTTGTCCACGCTGGATCAAAACTATGTCTGGACGTTGGCTCCAATGGACCATTGTTAAACAAATGTCAGGCCTCACTAAAGACACAGAAATGGTTGTTTAGGCCTTATATATTTACCAGTTAATCTCCTGCTTTGTTTCTTGTAATCATCATCATCACGCGCTGACAATAAAAAAAACATTTGGTCATACTGATTTCCACTTTATGCGGTCCTTAATTTTGCCAGTGAATTAAAATGCTTTTGTTTTCTTGTGTCATTTGATTAGCCCTTTGAAATATTTTCCCCCTCGAACTTCCCAATGTAGCATCTTTACTGCTGAAACTTAATTTTAAGTGAATTTTAAATATTTAGTGACAACAAATATGCAGAACTAAATCAGTTATATATTCTTTTCCTAACGATCGATATATCCTATCTGTAAAGAACAATTCAGCAGTGCTTGGTGAAATTAGCAATAAAATGTTACATTACTCAGTGTCAGTTATTACAGACGAGCTAACTTATATCTATAATCAGGGCACAGCTAGAACTTATTTCTCTTAAACATTTCAAACTACTCTCTTGATCTCTGGTTCACTTAACAATCTGTTAAGCTATAGATGAATCTCCAGTCTATCCTCTTTATCAGAACCCCATGAAAAACACCCGTGTGAAAAAAAGAACAAAATTGCTGCTAGGAACAATTTTTAGTAAATAGGAAACTATGAGGCTTTCATACGGTAAAGTAAGAGAACACAGTTTTGTAGGAGTAGACCTCGAAAAAATCGTAGACAAAGAACTTTAGTGAGACGTGAGAGAAAGAAAAATCACAAGAGAATTACCTGGCACGGTACATGGTGGTGGTGATGATGATGATGATGATGATGATGATAAACGCAAATGATGACAAAATATGTGGTGCTATCTTTGCTGATTTTAAGAGAGCCATTGACTTGATGAATTCATGTTCTGAAGTTGGAAATACATAAATTACACCCTAAATCATTTTTCTCTGCCAGACAGTAGACAGTATACTTCAAACACTCGATGTCAAATATATCTGTAGTTAATACTGGTGTCCTGTAAGGTTCTGTCCTTGGGTCTTTGAGAAGAACTCCATGTAGACCATCTGAATGTATACAATATATTAGGTAAAATTCATGAGGCAGCATACATATTAAATCAAAGTTGGATATATATATTTTCGGTTTCTTTGAAAGTCGTATCAAAATTTTGCCTGTTACGAGAAGGTTTCCTTTCAACAAAGCGAAGTAGGTACATCATGTTCTATCACAGGATGCATTTCATTTCAACAAAGCCAAGACATCAAATTCTACCACAGAATGCTCCGTCTTATCTTTGGAAATTGTTTTAATTTATTTAACCCAAAGTGTAGCCAACGCTTAAACAATAGTTGTCTTCCAAAACCTAGACTTGATCTTTTGAAGAAAAGCTGCTTTGCTTATTCTGCTGCTCAGCTTTGGTATACCATTCCATCCTATATAAAATACAATAGAATAAAAATATATAACAAATAAAATAAAATAAAAATAAAAGCTATACTCCGTACAACTACAAATTTTTTCCACTATCTGTTTGGTGTCCACTATATGCCTGTATGATTTATAAAATGCACGTGTTATTTTAGACTTTTTTTCAGGAGTAAAAAAAGAACAAATATATCCATACTACAAGAACTTAATATTGAAGAAGGCTGGCAAGTAAAGAGGATTAAACAAAGAAAACTTAAATATTTTAGACACATTAAACGTCATGATAATCTAGAGAAAACTGTCTTGGAAGGGTGCATAATGGGAAAAAGAAAGAAGAAAGACCAAGGTGAAGATGGCTGCAAGACATCGTTAATGATCTGCAAATGGATGCATCAGCAGCAGGCCATCTTGCTCACAACCGAGAGGCCTACAGGAGTGCTGTTAGGGAAGCAAAGTTCCGCAAGGGACATGCAATTGAATGAATGAATTCAGGCGCCGAATTCATTTAGTTAATTATTTGTTATAGTACTGAAATTGTAGTTTGATAGACAGTCATTAGTGTGAGGCTGCGAGAATAATTGTTTTACATGTATATATTTTCTGTACAGAGTGCACGAATAAGAGTGACACGTAAACATTGTTTTGTTATCTTATTTTATTTTATGGTTTTCAGTTTTTCAGTGCTAATTATATTTGTTATATGCGCAGAATATTTGTAGAATGTCTGGGACATAGTGAAAGTTGTATGATAAAGGGCAGATTGCCAGACGGGCCTGCGTGTCCAATTCTTAACCATTTGAACATTGGTCAATCAATTTTCTGTTTGCCGTTTGTATAAATGAGCTGCTCATTCATCTGAAACATCTGTTTGCCATTTTTATAAATGATCTTCTTATTCATCTGAAACATTCTTCATGCGACTAAATCGGCGACCACCGCAGAGCATACACTAGAGACTACATCTGTGCTAATGTAGAATATTAACTACAGTGTGAAACTATTAACTTAATGAAATGGAACTACAAAAACGCTATGTCTATAAATGCAAACAAAGCAAAATCTATGCTCATTACAATAAGACTGAAATTGATAAAATCACTAAAATCATTACTACAGCCCTATGCTGCAGCTTCATAAATAGAAAACATCAGGCAAAATAAAACATTATTTGCAGCCTTTGACTAGTACATGAGTTACAACTCACTTCATATACTTCATATCGCGACGCCTGCACATAGGAGACCTGTTTACGCTTAGAAGATCGTTTTCGCCAACATCTTGACGTATTCAGGAGATCACAGACACCAGTGACAAAACACGTCTGCTAAAGAAGGACCAGGGAAAGCGGGACTTTTCTGCTACTATAATCCTTTCCAGTTCTTCCGATGTACGTTCTCGATAAACTCTGGACCAGCGCCTTATTTTCCAGGCTGGCTTGTCTCTACCCAGCTAAAGTTAACAATAAATTCAGCTTACATTACACTTCTTCAGATCTCCACCTACTTTCTGCAATTTATGCTTAACTTTCTTATCTTAGCATCGCTCATTTCACTGTAGATTTTCATTCCTAGATTTTAGATTTATCTTTCATCATTTTCCATGTTTCTTCTGTAGCAGACAAAAAGTATTTATAACGTTCTTGTCTCTATTTTACCCACCACCACCACCACCACCACCACCACCACCGTGTTGTTCTCTCGCCTTTACTACTCACGCTATGTGTGTAGCTTTTATTCTAGACCATAGGTATTCTACTGGTCCAAGTCGGTACCCTTTGACATCTCTTAGCCAATCGGTCGCTCCCACTTTATACTTCGTCTGTCTGGGCGCATTTAGTGCCGTATTTCATTCTATGAGGATGATGCCAGAAAGCTACGTTTTTCATTTATATTCCATGTTTTTTTATGTGTTTTGTTGTTCTTGTATGTAATCCTTTAAAAGGCTGACTCCGAAATATTGTATGTTGTATTTTCTTCATTTATGTACCGTTCAAAACAAAAACAAAAACAAAAAAGAAACGCAACACTACTGTAGTCGCAATGGACACCAAATTTCAAACTTTTATCAAAATTATATTTTACGGAATTAATATTTCAATCTTGGCATGAAGAAACTTTAAGACTTTACCAATGAAACGATGCTCATTAAATTTAGTTTAGACTTTTATTCTTTGCGACTGCGGCCTCCGTTTAAGTAAGGTGTATGGCTTCCTTTGGCCTGTATCAAAGAACGACATCTCTTTGACATGGATACGATTAGCCGTTGGATCTGTTGTTGTGGGATGACTGCCCACTCTTCCCGCAGTGCAAGAGACAACTGTCGGAGATTGGTTGGCGCCACGTCTCGCAGGCGGACTTGTCTGTTGAGTTCATCCCTTAATTGTTCTATTGGGTTCATATCTGATGACATGGATGGCGCTCATGGACTCTGCAGTAAACTCTTCTCCGTCTATCGTGTCGCTGGAGCAGAAAGAATGATTCATCACTAAACCAAACCCTTCTCCAACCATTCGCAACAGTCCATTGACGATGCTGGTTCACTCACTGCAGTCGGTTCTGGCGATGTCGCTCCCAAAGAACAGGACCTCTTTAGGACCTTCTAGCCCAAAGACCAACGTCGTGTAGCTGGTTCCTGAACGTTTGATCTCAAATTCGACGAGATGTTGTTATTAACTAGACTGTTTAGGACGCAGCTGTGGGCGATCCACACGTGGGTCATGGGGCGTGCAACCTTGACCGGAGTGTAGTCGTCCTGCAGTTGCAGGGCCTATATAAAAGAATTCATAAAGGAAGACTCAGCATAGCCAACGGCAAATGGCAAGGCAAGTTCCATGTCGTCTGTGTCGTGTTGATGTGGAAATACTTAGCCCCAAACGCCCTCACAAAATGTTTGATTCTACGGTACTGTGGATTATATGATGTGTCGTGAAATCATAATGTGTTGCTGGATTATCGTCACTGTCGTCGTACGTGAAGATTTCGTTAATTCTGTTGAATCTTGTCATATTTGATGGACACACCAAGGTCCATCATATTTTATTTCAGTTCACTGGCACAAATGGAAATATGTTATTCAGTGCACTAGCAGAAATGGAAATATGTTTTATTTCAGCGCATTGGCACAAATGGAAATATGTACTCAGTGCATAGACACAAAGTGAAATATGTTATTTAGTGCAATGGCACAATATTGAGATATATGTATGCTTGCTTAGGAGGGCCAAAGGACCCAGGCCAATCTGGTCCACTGATTTAGCGGTTATTTAGTTATAGATAATACATTGTATTTATATCATGCTTTGATTATCATGATGATACATGCTGATATCCTGTGTGTAATGTCTGTGGTGGCGTCATCTTGATATATGTTGAGAGTGTCAATAAATGAATGTAAATTGATAGCAGACTTGGTGATATGTATTTCATGCTGATGTGATGTATGAATGTGTGTAAGATGCTGAATTAACTGGCATGCAGTATCCTTGAAGGGGAGAATCTGGGTTGGCGGTCATGGGGGTCTCGAGATCTTGGCTACGTAGTACGGTAGTACAAGCCAAGGGAATGCCTGAAACAGCTGGGTTGATCTATTTCTTCCAAATCTATCCATAAAATGTAGATTTAGCGCCAGCTAAGTTTACACAGTCATATGAAGCTGTCTTTGACAGGAGTTGTGACGATGGGTCTTCCACTGCGCCGCAGGTCTACAACTGAGCCAATTTTTAAAAATCTTCTCCAAAGGCGACTAATGTTGCTTCTAACCACACTAAATTGTCTGGCCATTACACTTTGTCGCCATATGCCACTGCTACATTTCGACTGAGACACTCACGACATCTTCTTTGTTCGACCTTCTCACCTGCTCCTTAGCGTACAAATCGGAACGGAACCAGATCTGACGGACATATTCGTCCATAGCCACTTTAACCAGGATCCTGCATTTGTCGGTATTAGAAAATGTAACCGCCCTCATTGTGTCACCTGCTAATCGATTACCTTTCCCAGAAATGTTCTCATACTCTATGAAGGATTCACATGCCTATCCCACCAAGCAATATGCAATTGTGTGCAAAAACAAAATGTAGGATAACATAGAGGAGACTGGTCTCAGATTTGGTGACTGCATGCAGAAACATCTTTATGATATCTCCAGCATACTTCTAAGTCAGTCTCTAATCATTTCAATGGTCTCAACCACAGAGGCATTTCTGATTTTGTAGTAACAGCCATTAAACAATGTCACTCTGATAACAGAAACTGCCTGACCCTTGAGAATCTCTGCATTCAAGAATATGGGAGGCTAGTGTAAGGGAAGGGATAAGACCATAGTAAACTTAGGTTGATTGGCAACGCTAGCGTAAGAAATAATGAGTCAGCACCTGGGTAGCGCAGGAGTGTGCAATTCTGAGTGAGGTCAGATCGCAGAACCAGTATATAAAGAAAACATGATAGAGTTTTAATAGGTCGCGATTTGTAATCTGAGCGCGTAGAAGGCCAGCAGAGCGGGGAAGTCATGTTATTGTTAAAGCGCGAATGAGAATGTTTATTCGTCGAAGGAGAACCATGTTTGTGTAGGTTAGTATTGGTTTATAGTCTGTGATGTAGATGCATGCGAGCTGTGCAGTCGACTCCCCCGGTCCAGTCCCGATCCACTTAGGTACTGATAGTGTTAGTTGAATGGTACATGAATAATCACAACAAGGTTAAGGTGTAATAGTCTATGTAAGATTCAAATGTTTTAATAGAATACGAATTGGGGGTTTATATATATATATATATATATATATATATATATATATATATATATGTTCTGAATTTTATGCAGATGCATGTTGTACGCAATTATTACCAGTTAATACCTCAGACACTTAATCTTTTAAATGATGAAGGTTAGAGATGATTCTGTATGAGACGATTGTTCTTAAATCAAACTAACACACATATGTAAGATTGTTTTTTTTTTTACTGATTTATATTAATTTAATGTTGATCTAATTTTGTAGGAACCAAACTTTAAAGGAAATTGATTTGAATTTGTTGATAATAATATAATTGATGGTTAATAACAATATAAACTGATAATAAGCTGATGAACAACAAAATATAAAATGATGATCCTTTGTTTGATTTTGCTAACTATGTAAACAGATTATTTAACAACAATATAAGTTTATGATTATTTGAAGAAGTACCGATTGTGTTCATTTTTTCTTTTATTGGTGTAATGTGTGAATGTGTTAGTCCGTGAAATCTTCAATCTTCATATACCTATGAAGGTAAGATGCTAACAAGAAAAATACAACAACATATAAATTACAGACAGTTATTAGCCCAATAAAATTATATAATTCCTACACTAGAACCACATGATTTGAACACAAAATTCAGCTACACATTCTTTTTTGTCCGCAATAATATCCCCTATCAACTACGTTTACTTTCTCATCACCCGTAACTTATATTTCAGAACCCCTTCACTGCACTACATCACAAACGCTCTGCCACAGACGCATTCATCTATTCCATTAACCCTTTCTCGGTTAGACTACCATTGTATCACTCTACCTTTCTTTTTCTCTTTTCCCCACCCTTTCTTTACTATCATCCTACCACACATCCCAAGTGTCCTTTTTAAACACTCACAAAACTTTGACATGCGTACTCTGGGAAGCAGTTTCTTGCAAAGTCACAGCAAAGTATCTCTTTTTTTTCAAATGTCTTTCTAACTTTATGCAGTCCATTTGTTGCACAGCATTCATGTGAATTTTTGTTGTTGTTGTTGTCTTCTTTCCCTGCTAATTTGTCCTGCATGTTTTTATATGAATAAGCCGAAACGTCACTATCATGTTCTCGTTAATTAATACAGCTGTTACTACTTTTATTTTAAAAAGTTTCAGCATTTTATTAATTAATTTATATTATAAATATCTGCTGTTTGACTATAAAGAATGTGTTAAAAATTGGAATTATGTATAACATACCATGTCCTTAGTTCTCAATGGAGTGGAATTCTTCACTGTTAGTTACATTGATTGATTATGAGAAGGCATTGGATAGTTTAGATCATAGAATGCTATGGAAACTACTGGAACACTATGGTATCCCAGCCAGGATAACAAAGCTTATAAAGACCGTATATGAAAGAATAACTTGTACAACTGTGCATGGATGAACTACCATAGAAAGTTTTAAAGTGGAAACAGGCGTGAGGCAGGGATGTTTGCTATCACCATTCCTATTTCTTCCAGCAATATGACTGGATCATGAAAACTACCACACAAGGGAAAAGAAATGGGATACAATGGACATTGTGGACTCATCGGTGGTCTTTTTTTTTTTGGGGGGGGGGGTCAACTCTTTCTCAAAACCTGTGTCTTGGTTTCAACATCATAGCCAAAAACTCACGTCTCAGCTTCTGTTAAGACGCTTTTAAGAAAATTTCTTTGAACATTTGCATTGGCGAGCAGATCCAGATAGATTTGAACTCGGTCCTCTGATCGTCAATCAGCCCAAACGCGGCACGAAGTTTGCACACACGCAACGCATTTGAACATTTGAGGGCACAATCATGTCTTGATGCCCACTTCGTTAGAAACGTCTCTGATGGTTATACGGCGATTTCCACATGGTGGTCGTCTATTGTTGTGTAAGGTCGCTCAGAACTGGAATCTTCACCTAACGACGTTCCGCCCTGTTTAAAATGCTTAGACCACTTGCTGCACTGTGTTCGACGCATACACCTGGATACTGGATACGAACTAGCTCTGTTGCTGGTCTGGGAAACTGTTTCATTACACTAAGGACATGCCCATAAATGTTCTGCGCTCGACATCAAGATGTCCTTTAATGTTTTGGTTGATATAATACCAATGCCATATTGCTTGTAAAAGCCCGTGTTCTAGCGCAAAAGTAGGATTAGCTTCCACTCCCTCTGAGGCGGGCGTAGACTGCGCTTTGGAGGAAGGATTCTTGCTCAGATTCTTAGATTTGCTGCATCAAAGACTGATATGCATCCTTTTTTTTGTTAGCCCTTACTGCAAGCTGATCAGCGTTTTCGTTTCCAACAAGCTGAAATGCTTCAGGGTGTATATCCATGTGATGTTTTGGATGTGTATTTTGGATATTATGTCCAACCACTCTTTTCTATGGGTACAGTGTTGTGGATCCGTGATTATTGTTCGCTGTACGTCCTGGGTCATCAGTCAGTTAAAGGCCTGTATAACGGCTTCAGTTTCTATCCGCATGCTTGAGTAGCTGTTGTGGTATGCTCCGGCAATGATCTTAAGTAGTTATCCTTCCGTGTATGCTGTGAAATCCCATCCATTTCTAGCATTCCTGTGTACTAACACACCCGTGTAGATGGCGATATCTACAGGCCTTGAGCTGTTCTTAACTATATAGACTGTTTAATTCGTCTTGGGTTTTTCCCGTAGGCCAGCTCCAACATTCCCATGTCAGTGTGATGTGCACGTTAGTAAGATTGTGGAATCTTAGATTGTTGCACCGAATCCAGTCTTGTTCCAGAGATATGTGTTGCAGGTTGCAGATTCCTAACTGTTTGTTAGGAATCTTCCACAGTCACCATCCATGATTCTCCTCTCTTTAATCTCGTCCTTTTCCTAAATATTTATATATTTATGGAGTGGATGGGATTTTTAAAAAATTACTAATATTAAGGTATTCCTTAACTTGTGCACACTTTTGTCGGGTTCTGAAAGCCAATGTTCTATTCAAGTGGATACCTAAGTACTTTAAATTTTGTCTTCTCTCAATAGGTACGTTGTCAACTGTGATGTCAGGCATTTTGGCCTAGATACTTCTGTTATTCATATAGTACCAGAGAACCTTTGCCATTACTGGATTTATAACTGCCTCTTGATCTTGACACAATTTAGTTAAACTATTAATCTGTACTTGGACATTTGATGTGTTGATTTGTCGGCTGTGGTCGCATGCGGTTAGTAGAATATCATCTACAAAAATGACTAATTTTCATTCGGATGATTGATGTAGTTTGGTTAGACCGGCTGTGTAGATATTAAACTATACTTGTGATAATGGGTATCCCTGAGAAAAGTTGTATTAGTTTAGATGTCCACGTTCTACACTTAAGCGCTATAGTTCTACTAAAAAAGTGTATTAGCTGTCCACTTAATGATCCACGAGATACGGCTCATACAGTTCTCTCCATGTGCTTGGTTAAGCAATTGCCGTGTCTCTGCAAAATATTTACCAAGTTTCCAGCAAAGATTTCACGCATAGACGATGCTCTTCTACCTCCTTCATTGTCACTTTGTCACTAACCAGAGGATATAGCTTGTGCACGTGCTTGATAACAAGTTTTCTGTCAGCTTCTGTATGACTACCTTTCCCAGGGTTAACATAAGTTGCCATTCAAGACACTAAAATACCATCATTACCAAAGTGTCTCTTAAAGCGCTATGACCCTGTCACTATAGCTCTTCTTCTTCAACCTCCTTGGAACTGCTGGCTGGTATTTTCTGCAGCCGATGCGATGAGGATGTTGAAGCAGAGCATCATCTTGGCTTATAAGGTAGTTGTGGTTGCTATTTTTGGGGGGCCGTGAATGGAGATAATAAGCAGAGGCTGTGCAATACATCTTTAGTAGACTCCACCGTAATGATATGATACAATTTAAATACAAGACACTAAAAATACTACACAGATAATTCCAATTAGGTGGTTTAACCGATACTAGCATCGTCATTCCACAATTAATGTGTAGGTTTAGACGAATATCCTGGCAAAATACCATAAGAAATAACACTTTGTTGGCGGAAATGCAGATGAAGCCATTGACTTCGTTTATTGAGGAAAGACGATGGCAATTACTGGGGCACGTAATCCGGACGACTGGTAACTCATTATCAAAAATAGCGCTGAAATGGACACATCAGGGAAACAGGAAGATCAAAGGACATACGGATAAGAAAAATTGAGAGGATGTTGAGTAATAGAGTGTTCACTTGGCAGGAATAGAAGAAAAGGCGAAGGGCGGGCGTTTGTGAAGAAAATGATTGCTAAGCTTCACGTGCCTTAGGCATCAAAAGGTTCAGCGGGTGAGAGAGAGAGAGAGAGAGAGGGAGAGAGCCACGCCATTGATTGAGCTACGGGATGTCACACTCATTGCAAATCATAAAGTAAGCGATACGTTGTGGTTCCGTTCCGGATCATTATTTTCAGATCTTCATCATTCAGCAAATAATAGTAATTGTAATGGACTTGTAGCAGTAACAAACATAGCGGATGTAGTATAGACAGCGGTAGTAAAAGTTATTGTAACAATATTACTTCTTTGTAATGCTAAAAGTAGTAGCTGACTTAGTGGTAGTAAATGTAGATTTTGTTTAGTAATAACCATAACAATAACAATATGAAATAGTTGTTGTTGTATTGGTAGTAATAGTAGTAGTAGTAGTAGTAGCAGTAGTAGTAGTAGTAGTAGCAGCAGCAGCAGTAGTAGTAGTAGTATTAGTAATAGTAGTAGTAATAGTAGTACTAGTAATAGTAGTAGTGGTAGTAGTAGTAGTAGTGGTATTAGTAGTAGTAGTAATAGTAGTAGTAGTAGTAGTACTAGTAGTAATAGTAGTAGTAATAGTAGTAATAGTAGTAGTGGTAGTAGTAGTAGTAGTAGTAGTAGTAGTAGTAGTAGTAGTAGTAGTAGTAGTAGTGGTGGTGGTGGTGGTGGTGGTGGTATTAACGTTAAAATCGATTGCAGAAAAAATAATATTGTGCTAATTATATTTACGTATGTTTGTATAGTATTTGTTATACTAAGGTCTATAGTGTGATGCTTTAAAGATATTTCCAAGGTTAATAATACACTCTTTACTTTACCCATTCATATTTTATAGCATAAAGTGTTGATGTAACAGTGATAGTCTTCAGTTAATTCCAGCTATTTAAAGTATTCTATTTTTGCGACTGGCTGGCTCATGTTAACCAATCCTTTAAATGTGTGAAAAATTCGCTTTTTCTGTTATTTTCTTTTATTTTTTCAACAACATCTTACATCATTATCGAGAAGAAGAAAATTCTGTATCATTGTTGTAGCTACATGCAGTAAAGATGACTCTTACAGTCGAATTTTATAAAACATCACAAAGTCAGTGAGTTTTTTGTAACTGGGAGCTTGTTCTATGAGAAGTTTGAGTATAGACTTCATTTACTGATCGTTAAAATGCGACTCTGCTTTAAACTCACGTATCGATCTGTGGTCAAGTCAAAAACAAGGATGATATTGATGTTTATGACAGTATTCATGTTGGTCAATGTCTTGATGATGCTAGTACTGCAGTATGTGGTGATGACAAAATGGCATGGCCGAAACAGTGAAGATTTTATGATCCGTTACTTCATGCAGTTTGGAAGTGAAGCAGGCAATACGATAACAAATGTAACGAAGAAGAAAATGATAACTTTATCAGAATATCTGGCGGGACATAAGACAGGGAACCCACTTATAGATGATTATGGTCTGAATAATATGGAGTCAGGAGGACTAGGAAAGGGCGTGGTCTTAACAGAACTTGAAAAACTGCCTGCAGCCGCAGCAATGAACGAATACCGCGTGAACGTCGTAGTCAGTGACATCATATCCTTGAACAGAAGAGTGCCTGACTCAAGAATCAAAGGGTAGGTGCTTAAAATCTGCTTGTAGTGCCTGACTCAAGAATCAAAGGGTAGGTACGTTAATCCGCTTGTAGTGCCTGACTCATGAATCAAAGGGTAGGTACTTAAAATCTGCTTGTAGTGCCTGACTCAAGAATCAAACGGTAGGTACGTTAATCCGCTTGTAGTGCATGACTCATGAATCAAAGGGTAGGTGCTTAAAATCTGCTTGTAGTGCCTGACTCAAGAATCAAAGGGTAGGTACTTAAAATCCACTTGTAGTGCCTGACTCATGAACCAAAGGGTAGGTACTTAAAATACACTTGTAGTGCCTGACTCATGAATCAAACGGTAGGTGCTTAAAATCCACTTATAGTGCCTGACTCATGAATCAAAGGGTAGGTGCTTAAAATCCACTTATAGTGCCTGACTCATGAACCAAAGGGTAGGTACTTAAAATACACTTGTAGTGCCTGACTCATGAATCAAAGGGTAGGTGCTTAAAATCCACTTATAGTGCCTGACTCATGAATCAAAGAGTAGGTGCTTAAAATCCACTTATAGTGCCTGACTCATGAACCAAAGGGTAGGTACTTAAAATACACTTATAGTGCCTGACTCATGAATCAAAGGGTAGGTACTTAAAATCCGCTTGTACCCATGTATCTATACACTTACTAGTAAAAAGAGAAATAATTATCGGTTTAAATGACTTGTATTTCTTGCACATTTAAAAAATTATCGTCACAGTTTTCATGTATTTGCTCTGTTTAATCTCTATTCTATATCAATAATAATACAACAGCATCATCATAATAGAAATACGTATGTAGTAATACGTCACCACATGCGCCATCATTGCCCATTACCAAAACCTCTAACATAGACAATTATGCTGCACTAGAATTATAATTATTCATGTACTTTTCGGTTATCCTAATCATACCTAACTGATGTCAGCCCTGGCCGGAAGAAGAAAGTGCAGCATGGACACATCTTGCACGCATCCACATCACAAAAGTATACACGGATTATTAACTTACATATACATGGCTTTTCCATGGACAATACCATCTCTTTCACACTTGCACGACACATGACCTCTCCCCCCCCCCCCCCCCCCCGACCACTGACCTTACTTTGTTCAGCGTACAAAGCCCGACCTATTAAAATTCTCTAATGTTATGTTTATATATTGGGCCATTAAACCGAATTTTTCTCAGAGTTGCGCACTTCTGAACACTGACCGGCAACTGACCCATTATTCCTACTCTTAGGGTTGCCAACCAACCCAGGTAACTATTGAGTTTATCTACTCCCTACAACCTACCTGCAGGGCACCTGATAAAGATGACAAAATACTGCGTTATTACTTTCCAGTTTTGTTTCTTTTTCAGTTTATCTGGAAATGAAAATTAAACACTGGTGAAAATGTTAGATAATACCAGAAGTTAGGGAAAGCAGTTTTAGATCGGCTGTGGTCTGTGATACAAGTAGTAACTGAAAATAATCGCACAAGCAAAACAAAACATGGGGAATCTTTTTGCGCTTAATCTTTTGTTTTTATGCCGAACATGTGTAATAGCATAAAAAAAAACTTTCGGCAAAACTGCTCCTTTCTGCATCTCCTTCGCTTTCTTTAGCGCTCAGTTCTTCTCTCAACGTTTAGCTCTTGGCCACAGCTCATTTACAGTTTTGGTTCATTACTGACTCTGTTAATTTTTATTTCCACACTATTATCACAATTAAATTTCTTTGAATTTCTGATATTATGTTTATCTACTCTCAGTCTGCTAATTAAACACACTATATCAGTAGTTCCAAAACATTTTAGGAAACTCACTTTCTTGTCTCTACAACTCTAGCACATCATCATCATAATCATCATCATCAGGTGCCGTGCCGACTAGCGTTGGCTATTATGCTTCTCCAGAGGACATGATCCTTCATACAGGCCATCAGCTCAGTTGCTGATCTCCTCTCAGACCATCCTGTCAGACTGTCCACTATTATTTCTCTTGGTCTTCCTCTTGATCTTCTTCCTTCTATTTTTCCTGTTGTTATAATATTTTCAATGCCCCCTCTTCTCATTGCATGTCCTATGAAAGTACATTGTCTCTCTCTTATTTTTTGACAAGATTTTTTTGTCTCTCCAGCTCTTCTCAAACATTCTTCATTAGTTATTTTTGTTGTTCAGGGGATTCGCAACATTCTTCTAATAAACCACATTTCTGCTGCTTCCAATGATTTTTGTGCAGACCTGCCTATTGTCCATGATTCACTTCCATATAACAAGATAGGTTCAATATAGCATTTTAGGACTCGTTTTCTAACATTCATTGATAAGGATGTGTTGGATAATATGCCAGTATAGATGTTTTACAATCCTCCGGTCTTTTGCCGTCTATAGTGATGTCTTCAAGCATTTTAATAATTTCTCTATGTTTCACTTTGCCGGATGCCTTGGTGTAATCAATGAAGCATAATCTTCATTTTTACTTCAGTTTATTCTCTGATCTCCTTTTTTTTCTTTTTATTCCCCCCCCCCCTTTTTCCCCCTCAACCACCACCCCCACCCCCACCATACACACATTATTGAATCTTCCCCACAGCACTGCATCTGTAGAAAACGAAAGAAACGAAAATTCATTTCTAATTCGTGCTGTGTATCATTTTTGTTCTTCAGTAAATCAGAACTGTATAACATTAACATCAATTAAGAAACATAAATGGCGTCACTCAAAATAAGTATTGCAACTAAAATTGGAAATACTGCCGATACCTTGGCCCTCCTTGACAGAGAAAACAAGTCTGCCATACTTTTTTTTACTGGACACTTACTTCACCAATTTATGGAGAAATGAAGAAAAATATCCACAACAAGTATCAGTGGAGCGGAACAGGACTCTTTCTGCTCTAAAATGTCGTCAGTGATGTGTGACGATACCAGGTAATAGGGGCTATTTTCCTTGACCTGTCGGCACACTGGAGGGCGACATGACGTTCTAACCTTGATAATAATAACATATCATGGCGTATTAACACCTTTAATTCAATATTACTTTGTTCAGATTTTACGAATTAAAGAACCGATGACAATATTACATGATATAGTATTGCTACAGCTACTTCGAAGCTCGTAAAATTGAGAAGGATGATAACTACATCACATACATCACATAATACGTAATAATAATAATAGCTAAATTCTTATCTTTGGCAGTGTGATAGCATATTGTTAAGATTAGTCAAAAGGAAGTGATAATCTTCAAAAGTAAAGGTACTTGGTTCAGTCACCTGTAATACTGATTTTTTTTTTTACACGGGAGAAGTTAGTCAGCTCAGGTAAACTTGACCGGTAGTGTAAATCTGCACGGGATATCGGAGGTTAGGTTAAGAAAAAGGTTTGTGTTAATTGTGGAATGTCTAGGGTTAATTTAGTATTAGAGATTTAGTTTTTAGGAAACTGTTTTAGAAACCAAATCTTATAAAAACATGTAACTTCAAGTGAATATAGTTTTTCATAATGGAACATTCAGGTAGTTTAGGAAGATTTTGTAGGGAATATTTAAGGGTTTGAGGGAGTCAGAGTAATGATTATGATTAGTAGGATATTAGGATTAGGATGAGAGATTAGAAGTTCAAGCTTTTAATCAGTGTAAATGTAGTTCAGAAGTAGTTTCAGTTGAGTTCAGAGATAATGTCCCTCTGTTAGTTGTAATATACTTTTCGTTAGTTAATTGTCCTTTATAGGACAAAAGGTTGTAAGGTTATTATGTAGTGTGTAAGGCTGATTGTCCTTTTTAGGACGAAACTTGATTCTGTGTTGGAAAGCTGTGTTGATGTTATATGCTAGTGAAGGTCTAATGGCGATGCTAATCGCCCGGACTGTTTTTCTATTCTGATGATAACTGCTTCCATCAGTTACGCTCTACATCCATTTACAACACACATTTAGCAAATGGGAATTCATCATTAAATTTTTGTGGTTTCTGTACCTCTTGAATTCTGTGATAATTGGATTCATGTTGAGTGCCATCTGTGGTGTTGAGAGAGTTGAGTACATGTATCAGGTCATGTTCGAGTACGGATATATAATGGTTGGTGTCCTTGGTTTTCTTTGTCACACGGTGTATACAAGTGTGACGTCTGTTGTGCCACTTGGGTAGCTGTCTAGTAAATCTGCTCTGTAAATAGTGACGTTGTAATAGTGGATGAAGATTTCACTACTTCAAGACAGTTTTCCACACAACAACACATACTACCACAGTACAGTGTGTGGGCAAAGCATGTGCCTAATGTTTAATGTTAGTGTTAGTAGTAATACACTAATAATACAACCATAAATTCTAGTTTAACAAGCTGTTTTTTTTCTTTCTCCGCAGATGTGAAAATCTGACATACGACACCAAGCTACCAACTGCATCCATAATTGTTCCTTTCTACAATGAATGGCCCTCTGTATTGCTTCGTACAATATACAGCGTCATCAATAGATCTCCAAGAAAACTAATAAAAGAAATAATTCTTATCGATGATTCCAGTACTTTAGGTAAGCTTTAGAGCATTTCGTTCACAAAACTATCGATGTTCTTTAGGACAATTTCAATGAATACGGCAAAGTTGAGAATAAAATAAGTATTCCAGGTTTTGAAGACATCTATTGAGAAGAGTTTGTTTTTTACTGTTATATGAGAAGATGAAAGAGCTTTAGAAGTACAGAAAGATCTCTACTTATGCTTCATTGATTACACCAAGGCATTTGACAAGGTAAAACATAATGAAATTATTAAAATGATTGAAGACATCAATATAGACGGCAAAGACCTGAGGATTGTAAACATCTATAATGGCAGCAAAAAGCAGCAGTTCGAGTTGAAAATAGAATTGGAAAATATCAACCTATAAAACAAGGGGTGCGACAAGGATGTGTACTATCTCCAGACATTTTTTCTCTGTACAGCGAGAATATTCTAAGAACGATCATCACAGAACCAGGCATAAAAATTGGAGGATACAATATTAACAACCTTCGGTATGCTGACGACACAGTACTGATAGCTGAGAACCAACAAGACCTGCAAAATCTCTTGGATAAAGTCGCCAAAGAAAGTGAACAGAAAGGCCTTACTTTGAACATCAAAAAGACAGAGACTATGGTTATATCTAAGAAACAGAATCCACCAGCATGCAGTATAAAATTAAATGGAACTATTCTAAACCAGGTGCAGAAATTCAAATACCTTGGAGCAGTAATAACTTCAGATGGGAAATGCAGAACAGAAATTAGGAACAGAATAGGCCAAGCAAAGACTGCATTTCAGAGAATGAGAAACATATTAGCTAACACATCTTTATCAATAAATGTTAGAAAACGAGTCCTAAATGCTATATTGAACCTATCTTGTTATATGGAAGTGAATCATGGACAATAGGCAGGTCTGCACAAAAATCATTGGAAGCAGCAGAAATGTGGTTTATTAGAAGAATGTTGCGAATCCCCTGAACAGCAAAAATAACTAATGAAGAATGTATGAGAAGAGCTGGAGAGACAAAAAACCTTGTCAAAAAGATAAGAGAGAGACAATGTACTTTCATAGGACATGCAATGAGAAGAAAATATTATAACAACAGGAAAAGTAGAAGGAAGAAGATCAAGAGGAAGACCAAGAGAAATGATACTGGACAGTCTGACAGGATGGTATGAGAGGAGATCAGCAACTGAACTGATGGCCTGCATGAAGGATCGGGTACTCTGGAGAAGCATAATAGCCAACGCCAGTCGGCACGGCACCTGATGATGATGATGATGATGATGATGATGATGATGATGATGATGATGAGACGATGTAGACAAAGAATATTGCGATACCATAACAACTGAAGGTTATGAAATACCAGAGATTAGATATGCTGATGACTAAGTATTACTGTCCACAACACAAAAAGGAATGGAAAAACTACTTACGTCAGTCCGTAAGAACAGTGAAGAGCAAAACCTCTATCTAAATGCGAAGAAAACTACATTGATGACAACTGACAAAACAAATAAGGAAGCTGAAATATGTATCAAAGAGGAAAAATTGGAAGAGGTGGAGAGTTTTGAAATTCTTTGGTCACTACTAACTAATAATGGAGTTACAATGAGGAAAATTAAAAGGAGGACATCTATTGCTCTTAAGAAAGTAAAACAACTAAAGAATCTGTGGATAGGAACAGACAGAACTACAAATATAAGATTTGTAAGGGCATGCGTCTTTCTCATCGCAACATATGCCTATGAGACCTGGACACTTAAGAAAACAGCTGAGAAACACATAAATGCCTTTGAATGTAAATGCTACAGAAGAGTTCTTCAAATACCATGGACACAAAAAAGGACAAATATATCTATACTACAAGAACTTAACATTGAAGAAGGCTGGCTAGTAAAGAGGATTAAACGGAGAAACCTTAAATATTTTGGACACATTAAACGTCATGATAATCTAGAGAAGACCATCTTGGAAGGGTACATAATGGGAAAAAGAAAGAGAGGAAGACCAAGGCGAAGATGGATGCAGGACATCGTTGATGATCTGCAAATGGATGCATCAGCAGCAGGGCAACTTGCTTACAACCGAGAGGCCTACAGGAGTGATGTTAGGGAGGCAAAGTTCCGCTAGGGACATGCAAATGAATGAATGAATGAATGAGCCAGTAGAAATCAGAAAAGATTCCAGGATCTACAGCGTTGAAAATGGGAGAAAAACATAACAGTTTATGATGATATTATTCTCATCATCATTATTATTAAAATATTGATCTATTTTAAATTCTCTCCCTATCCCGTTGGCAGACTGTCGAAATCATTATCACCAGTACTACAAGGTACCAGTAGGACTGAAAAAGCTTTCAATAGATTGATTTTACTTTATCTATGGTAAGGCAGGAACAGAACACGTCAGATCAGATAGTGCCAAGGCGAAAGGTGTAGACGATCGGCTCTCTTCATCTCGCTCGATCCTCCGTGTCAAGTCTATTGTTGTTTTCGTGCCACCATGCTGCCAGTCCATTCAGGTATTTCTGTCTTCTCCGCCCTCTTTATCTTTTGTCTTTGGCAACTGTTGATCAATTTTTTCGAGACATTCACGTCTTCTGATGTGTCCGAAAAATGTTAACTGTCTTTTTTTTCTTAAATACGGCACTAGTTAGAGATGTTCCTTTGCCTGTTATAATGTTTCTTCATTTGCTCCTCTGTCAGTGGAATGCGAAGCATCCTTCTCAAGTAGCTTTTATTCTTCGTTTTAGCTGTTTATTCATAGTCCATGTTTCACTTGTATAAAGTAGAATAAATTCAATATAGCATTTAAGAACTCTCTTTCTTATTGCTAATGCCAGATTTTGATTTGTTGATGTGTTCTTCATTTTCCAAAAGTTGTCTTTGCCATTGCTATCCTGATCACTAACAGAACAGCTGACAGAAAACTCTAATTCAATTATCAGACATCGACAATGTTCAGAGTACGAATCTCCCAAGTGGAATGAATACCTGGATCATTTGATAGCCGTACCCCTAAATGTTACGGATAATCCTATAAAGAATCTCTGATCTGTTTCGTTCTTTGCTGTATCCCATCATCTTTTTTGTATCAGCTGTGTGAGCATTGTCTTAATAATAATGATTTGTATATTTTATTTATTCATGTTTGTTGGTGCATGTCTTTACAAATTCATTAACTGAGTATGCTTTCTCACTCAGAAACTTTAGGTCAGAAACTTGAAGATTATATTCGTGAGAATTTTCCGGAAGGACTTGTTCGTCTAATGCGCATGCCTGAGCGATCAGGGCTCATTAAGGCGCGCATGCGCGGATGCAGAGAAGCTACTGGTGATGTGTTGATAATATTCGATAGCCACATGGAAGTGAATATAGATTGGTAAATATTGACGAAGTACAGATTATGCAGCAGTGTAAATCTATACTAGATACATTTCAGGCTTCATATACGTGTTAGAAGGACTCAATTGAAAAAGTATTTGTGTGTGTATGTACATGTGTATGTGCGCCATCTTGTTAGATCAGTTACCTCTTATGTAGTTCATTATCCATATCTGTGAATGTAATACTTTTATCTTGCATTCTTAGATATTATTTTCATGTAATCTGTGTACTTATATTTCACATAGTTTCATCTTGCATTCGTATATATATATATATATATATATATATATATATATATATATACACGAATTTTGTATCATCATCATCAGGTGCCGTGCCTACTGGCGTTGTCAATAATGCTTCTCTAGGGTACCCGATCCTTCACGCAGGCCATCAGTACAGTTGGTGATCTCCTATCACACCATCTCGTCAGAATGTCCAGTATCATTTCTCTTGGTCTTCCCCTGGCTCTTCTCTCTGTTTTTCCTGTTGTAATATTTTACAATCTTCTCATTGCATATCCTGTGAAAATACATTGTCTCTCTTATTTTGTGACAAGATTTTTTCTATCTCCAACTCTTTTCAAACATTCTTCATTAGTTATTTTTGCTGTCCAATGAATTCGCAACATTCTTCTAATAAACCACATTTCTGCTGCTTCCAATTATTTTTGTGCAGACCTGCCTATTGTCCATGATTCACTTCTATATAACAAGATAGTTTCAATATAACATTTTAGGACTCGTTTTCTAACATTCATTGATAAGGATGTGTTGGTTAATATATTTCTCATTCTCTGAAATGCAGTCTTCGCTTGGCCTACTCTGTACTTGATTTGTGTTCTGCATTTTCCATCTGAAGTTATTACTGCTCCAAGGTATTTGGATTTCTGTATCTGCTTTAGAATAGTTCTATTTAATTTTATACTGCATGTTGGTGGATTCTGTTTCTTAGATATAAACATAGTCTGTGTCTTTTTGATGTTCAAAGTAAGGCCTTTCTGTTCACTTTCTTTGGCGACTTTATCCAAGAGATTTTGCACGTGTTGTTGATTCTCAGCTATCAGTACTGTGTCGTCAGCATACCGAAAGTTGTTAATATTGCATCCTCCTAATTTTATACCTGGTTCTGTGATGATCGTTCTTAGAATATTCTCACTTTACAGAGAAAAAATGTCTGGAGATAGTACACCTCCTTGTCGCACGCCTTGTGTTATAGGTTGATATTTTCCAGTTTATTTTCAACTCGAATTGCTGCTTCTTGTTTTACAATCCTCAGGTGTTTGGCCGTTTATGCTTATGTTTTCAATCATTTTAATAATTTCATTATATTTCACCTTGTCGAATGCTTTGGTGAAATCAATGAAGTATAAGTAGAGATCTCTTTGTACTTCTAAAGCTCTTTCTGTTAGTGTTCGTAAAGCATAAATGACATTGCGTGTTCCCTTTCCTTCAACAAATCCAAACTGTTCATCTGTTATTTCTATTTTTATCTTTTTCCTTGTTCTTCTCTTAATGATTCTCAGAAGTAGCTTTGTTATGTGACATGAGAGGCTGATAGTCCGGTGGTCATCACATTCCTTTGCACCTGGTTTCTTTGTTAGTGCTATAAACGTGGACTTAAGCAGGTTACTGGGAATATAACCACTGTTGTAAATGTCATTCAGTAACTTGGTTATTATTTTTATTCCTATCTCCTCTTGCGCCTCTATTTCTTCTATTGTTATTTTATCAGATCCATTTGCTTTTCCTCTCTTCATGTGTTTGATGGCATCTATAATTTCATCTTCAAGTATTGGCGGTCCATCACAGTTTTCAGTATCTGGTGTTAATTCTGGTATTTCTCCTCCATACAGCTCACCAATTTACTCTATCCACCTGTCCACAAAGTCTTATTGTTCCATTAATATTTTACCTTCCTTTAATTTCAGGCATCAAGTGATATATTTTGTCTCTCTGCGTGTGAGTTCACTAATTCGTTTGTGTATGTTTTTGCTGTCTTTATTATAGGAGTCCTCTGTTTGTCTGCACTGTTCATTTAACCACACTTCCTTTGCTTCTCTGCATTTGCGTTTTATTTATTTATTTATCCTGCTATTTTTTTCTAAGAAATAGATAGGGATCTGTTACGGAAAGATAATGCAATACAGGAAAAATATAAGACCATAGTATATAATAGGTATAATGCTATAGGGAAGATTGAAGCAATTGATGGAATATGCTTAAAGATTCTACTCAGCAAACATATATCGAAATCCTACCTCCAAATAAACGACATGCTAAACAGGGTGGATGACAGAAGAAATTTTGCAACTAATGGATCGGAGAAGAAGTCTTAAGGAAGGCAAAGATGAATATGACAAAATAAATAAAGAAATAAGACACAAATTCAAAAAAAGCTAAAAAAGACTGGCTAAATAAGAAATGTAGTGAAATAGAGACACACCATCTTGGAAACACAAGAGATATGTACAAACAAATAAAGGCGTCAACAAACAAAAGGACATACCACAAGACTGGTTGCCTGAAGTCAAAGGAGAGGCATACAATAATGGACAGAGATGAGATAATGGCAAGATGGAGCGAACACATTAGAGGACTCTATGAGGACAATAATGGCGAAATAGATATACAAAATAATAATGAAGGGCCTCACACATTAAAAGCAGAAGTGGAAGAATCCATCAAACACATGAAGACAAACAAAGCACCAGACCAGGATCAGATAAAATCACCAAGGAAGAATTGGAAGCATTAGGAGAGCTTGGCATAGAAATAATTACCAGATTGCTGAATGACATCTATAGTATTAACTATGTCCCATCAGACCTACTGCAATCAGTTTTCATTGCCCTACCAAAGAAACAAGGTGCAGTTGAATGTGAAGACTATCGAACCATTAGTCTTATGAGCCATGTTACCAAAATCCTGCTTCGTATTGTCATTAGAAGAGTCAGGGGCAAAAGTAAAACCAGAAATCGCTGAAGAACAGTGTGGCTTCGTCGAAGGAAAAGACACAAGTAATGCCATATATATATATATATATATATATATATATATATATATATATATATATATATATTGATGGAAAGATCAATAGAAGCTAAGACGGAACTATACTTTTGCTTCATAGACTACTGTAAAGCATTCGATAAAGTGAGACACACAGAAATTATAAGAATGCTGGAAGACATCAACATAGATGGGAAAGATCTGAAACTCATCAAAAACATATACTGGCAGCAATCAGCAGCAATGAAAGTTGAGAACTGACCTCTTCTCCTTGTACAGCGAAAAAAATAATGAGAAATATAGAGAACTTGCCAGGAATATCAATTGACGGGTACAATCTTAACAACTTAAGATATGCAGACGACACAGTTCTGATTGTTAAAAGTGAAGGGGAGCTACAAGCCCTTCTGGACATCGTGGTTCGTGAAAGTAAAAGTAAAGGTCTCAGCCTGAATAAAAAGAAGACTGAAGTGATGATTACCTCAAAGAAAGGAGTACCACCAAAATGTAGCATTACCATCGATGGCGCAAATCTGAAATAAGTTGATAGATTCAAGTAATTAGGAACAATTATAACAGCTGATGGGAAATGTCACAACGAAATAAAAAGCAGACATGCTCAGGCCAAGTAAGCATTCCAGAAAATCAGAAACATCTTGTGCAACAGATCCATATAAATGGAATCAAGATTCCGAGTACTTAAATGTTACATCGATCCAATTTTTTATGGATGTGAAGCATGGTCCATGAATAAGAGAGTACAGCAAGAAATGGAGGCCATGGAAATGTGGTTCATAAGAAGGATGTGGAAGGTACCATGGACAGCTAAGAAAACCAACGAAGAAGTCTTAAGAGAGGCTGGAGTTAAAAGGCAAATTACAGCAAATTAAAGACAAGCGAGATTTGTAGGACATTTTCTGAAAAGAGGAAAACTGGAACACATTGTGGCAACTGAAAAAATTGAGGGAAGAAGAGACCGAGGAAGACAGAGAGAGAAGTTACTAGATGGGCTGTCAGTGTGGTTAGGGAGAAAGTCACGGGCACATCTCATAATCAGGTCTAAAGACAGGGAATTGTGGAGAGAAATGATTGCCTATACCACTCGGCACGGCACTTGATTGATTGATACTTTTCTTGGTTATTTTTACTCCTCCTTTTCTTGTCCATCAGTCCCAAGATGTCATCTGTCATCCATTTATTTCTGTGGGCTTCTTTTTTCGGTGGTATTATCTCCTTAACAATTTGGTGGATAGAATCTCTTAACACCCATTGTTCATCTGTACTATTTATCTTTGCTATTGGATTGTATCTATTTGTTATAATAACTCTGTATTGTTCTCACAGATCTTGGTCATTTTTAATGAGGTCTGCATTCAGTTTGTTGTTTCTAACTTTTCTGCCTGCTTTCTTTAACTTTAATCTATTTTTTTCAACAGAGTGGGTCGTGGTCACTATTGCAGTCAGCTCCTGGCATGGTTTTTGTTGTCAGTAATTCATTCCGGAATCATTTGTTGGTTAATACGTAGTCTATCTAGTTAAAAGTCTTTTTGTCTGGGCTGCACCACTTTGCCAGTCTTCGGGGATGTTGCTTAAACCAGGTGTTTCCTACAACCATGCTATGTATTTTTGGCCATTCAACTAATTTACTAACTCTGTCATTCCTCTCACCCAGTCCGTAATCACTAACAATGTTTGAAGTTCTTCCTTTACTAACTTTTGCATTAAAATCTCCCATCATTATAGTAACTTCATATGACTTTGTGTGATTCGGCGCTGTCTCTATGTCATTATAAAATAGCTGTACATCTTCTTCAGAACTTTCAGATATTGGAGCATCTCTCTCTCTCTCTCTGAACCTTAAGTGCCCAGGGCACATGGGGCTTCCGCAAGGGTTTTCCACAAATGCCTGTCCTTCGCCTTTTTTCTGCTCTTGCCCAGGTGAGCCCTCTATTGCTCAACATCCTTTCTGTTGTTCTTCTCCATGTCTCTTTTTGGGTTCCAGGAGGACTGCAGTCGGGCTGGGGACTTCCAGTGGCTGGCTTTCATCCACAGCCTTCATGTGCTCAGTTTCCTGATACGCATTTCTCCTTCCACATGCATTTGTTTTTTCCCTTGCTTCCGTTTCTGTAGCAGTCTGATAGTTTTTTTTTTACCAGATAGGGTTGCTGGCCCTATGCCGAACCCTCCTTAGTCGCCTTTCACGATCATGCGTGGTAGGGTACAGTGGTCCTATTCTTTGCAGATCCCGGGTACCACACGGGTAGATGTTGGAGCATACACTTGTATAATATTTATGTTTATTGGTCGTCCTTTCAGTTGGACTCGGTCCGAGATGTTCAAATATCCCACAACTGTCCTTGCTGTTTGTTCATCAAATATTATTCCTACTCCTCGTTCATGTTTCTCACTTCCTGAATATATATTATATATTTATCAGAGTTTATCTTCCCTGCACCTGTCCACTTTTAGAATTCCCTTTTTATATTTTCTAATTTTTCAGCCTGGAATAGAGTTATAACATTCCATGTTGCTATTTTGAACTTCTTAGTTTTGCCACCAGTAGCTTGATGACGATCTGGCCTCTTCTGTGGCTCGTGAGCTGCCCTATCGGACGAGGCTGTTCCAGAGGAACATCCATTAACGTCGTTCATGACAACTCTATTACTCTGTTCAAGCATAACTACTCTTATGAGCTGCAACAGTGGTTTCCCGTTGCCTTCTGTCGTTTTCTGTATGGACTCACTCCTAGCCTTTGAACTTTTGTACACCTTTTGTATACCTTATTAAATCGAGTATATGGGAAGAGTGAAATATGGAGGGATAAAGGGTAGAATGTAAGACAGGCCTGCGTGCCCAATTCTTCACTCTGTTAAAATTCATTCATTCATTCATTCATTCATTCATTCATCCTTTCTTATATACTTTTCAGTGTTGCAATGTCTTGATAGGGCTCAGCGATTTGGTTCATGTAATAGGATATTTAATGTTTCTGTAATTTCCTTCCTTCATCTCTGTTACCTATAAATCTTAGTGTGAATGTTTTCTGTGGTAAACTGCCACGCGGTGACCTTGCAACGTGGCCAGACCATATGATTTCTTGTTTCTGAATGTAATGTAATAGTAGTGTTACTTCAGTCTTTGCCCTAATGGTGTTATTTCTTATTTGCTCTCTTCTTGTTATATTTAGTATTCTCTTTAATCATCTCATTTATGTCCTGATCGTTTTCCACATGCTCCAGTTACTTGTCACAAAAACATTAAAATTTAACTGGTCTTTCATCACTTGGGCTGTGCCTATATATATATATATATATATATATATGCACTGATTCCTACACTGAAATGTCATAGAGAACAAGATCCTAAGAAGAATCTTTGGGCCCATAAGGAATACCAAGAGTGGAGAATGGACCTCTAGACAGAACACTGAACTTATCAGCTTATATAAATCTCAGCGAATTATAAACGTCTTGAAACTGAACAGATTATTCTTAGCTAAGGAGATGCTCGCAACTATCACCTGCATCATTAGAAAACAGCCTGTCACTTCACGCAAGCAGCCCAACGATGCTTGTACAAGAGATGTGAAGGAAGTGACATAAAGAACTTGTTTTATGGAGCAAATTTCAGATAGCAATGACAGTCAGATAACACAAGCAAGGAAAAGTGGGATAAGATAATCTTGGTTAACGATGACATTTCAAAAATGGAATCAGTCGATAAGGATGGCGAATTTTACTTTATAGGTTTTATATGTAGAAGGTGACAAGAATTCTTGTAGGTTTTATATGTAGAAGGTGACAAGAATTCTTGTCAGGCAGACACTGGATGTCTTCCAGAACAACATTAAAGCATTCAATCATCGTCAAGACTGTCTGAAGTAAGTCAGTCAAGACTGTCTGAAGTAAGTCAGTTAAGACTGTCTGAAGTAAGTCAGTCAAGACTGTCTGAAGTAAGTCAGTTAAGACTGTCTGAGTCTGAAGTAAATCACTCAAGATTGTTTGAAGTAAGTCAGTCAAGATTGTTTGAAGTAAGTCAGTCAAGATTGTTTGAAGTAAGGTAGTCAAGACTGTCTGAAGTAAGTCAGTTAAGACTGTCTGAAGTAAGTCAGTCAAGACTGTCTGAAGTAAGTCAGTTAAGACTGTCTGAAGTAAGTCAGTCAAGACTGTCTGAAGTAAGTCAGTTAAGACTGTCTGAAGTAAGTCAGTCAAGACTGTCTGAAGTAAGTCAGTTAAGACTGTCTGAAGTAAGTCAGTTAAGACTATCTGAAGTAAGGTAGTCAAGACTGTCTGAAGTAAGTCAGTGTAAAAGTAAAACACATCCTAAGAGCAGCAATGAGAATAGAAAAAAAATCAAATAACCTTTATTTTATCTGTTTGCTCAACTGTTGGCGGCAAAGAAAGGACCACAAAGTTTTAGTACAGGCTTTTTGTTACTAGGAGTATCAACATCCCTTGGGAATATAGAACTAACAAATAAAGGTATGGGAACCAGTCTCTTAATCCGTCGTTGTCCGTAACGTTTTTTTCAATTACTTTCAAAAATAGCTGGCCTAGTTTTTTTAAAATATATGTTGAAGGAACAAAATAACTTTGACAAATCACAGAGTCTGTGCTGTTTCTTGTCACTCACAGGTTGCCTCCATTGCTAACAGAAGTAGCTCGCGACCGTAAAACTGTAGCAATGTCAACGCTTGACTACGTCCAGCCGGACACGTTTGAGTACAAGTACAACGTTGATTACTTGATCCGTTATGGCTGGGACTGGAGACTCGTCTTCTTCGAAACATTTTTCAGGAACGATCAGATCGGCCCCAAGACTACGAGCCCAAGAATGTAAGTTACTTCTACCAGAAGATTGTCAAGCAAAAGGTATCAAATATTTCTAGTCCTAGGGCGTCAACTACCAAGCAAAGTGTAATCAGCATAGTTCTAATATTAGAGCGTTGACTACCAAGGAAAGTATAATCAACACAGTTCTAATGTTAGAGAGTCGACTACCAAGGAAAGTATAATTAACATAGTTTTAATGTTAGAGAGTCGACTACCAAGGAAAGTATAATTAACATAGTTTTAATGTTAGAGAGTCGACTACCAAGGAAAGTATAATTAACATAGTTTTAATGTTAGAGTGTCGACTACCAAGCAAAGTGTTCCGGATTAGGAGCCAAAAAAATCATAAAGTAAAATAAAATAAAATGATAAACTAAACCTACCAAGGACATACAAGTGCTGACTGATACGTCCTCGTCTAAGGTACAAATACTTGAAAAACACAGTTGATAATATGTGCTTTTGTAGATCGGGTGGTTAATGTAAAATTAAACACTCTAAACATAAATTAAGTTTCGAGAAGTTGACTACAACTAATTTTTTTTACAGGCTTATGAAGTGGTAAGGGGTGTCAGAAATTGAGAACATTGATACAATTTCTCATCGAGCAGTTATTCGCTACCTCTGCATTAAGGGGTTATCATCGACGGAGATCCATGACGATATGGTAGAGACTCTAGGAGAGAGTGCCCCTTCTTATAGCACAATGAAGAAATAGGCAGCTCAGTTCAAACATGGAAGGGAGAGTCTGGAAGATGATCCCCGTCCAGGAAAACCAAGAACGGTAACCACCGATGAAACCACAGGCAGAATCCATGACAATGAAGGAAATCCATGAAATGGAGGATCGACGACCAACTGAGCGGTACATTGCTACTGAGCTGGACATCTCCCAGGAAAGTGTTCATGACATTATTCCCAAGATCTTCAAATGACAAAGGTCTCTATTCGATGGATCCTGAAACTTCTTGGAGCTGATCACAAACGACAGCGTCTCAACATGTCAAGAGATAATCTAGGCCATTTTTCTGCAGATCCAGAAAAGTTTCTTCAGCAATTTGTGATTATGGATGGGACTTGGGTTCAACATTTTCAACCAAAACCAAAAAACAGTCAAAGCAGTGGAAACATCATGGATCCCCACCTCCAGAGAAAGCAAGGGTGGCTCTGTCTGCAGACAAAGTGATGGTTTCCATCATTTGGGATTCAGAAGGTGTGCTATTGGTAGATTATCTTCAAACGGACAGAACGGTTGCGGGAACCTATTGCGCTAATCTTGTGAAGCAAATGCGCGTCAAATTGTAGGAAATGCGTCGAGAGAATTGACAAGAGGAGTCGTCTTTCAGCAAGACAATGCTGCAGTTCACACGTCGGCGGTGATAATGGCTGCCATTCATAAATGCGGCTTCCAGCTTCTTGAACATCCTCCTTATTCCCCAGATTTGGCCCCTTCGGACTATTACCTGTTTACCAAACCCAAAAGGTAGCTCAGTGTTGGCAAATCTGCTTCAGATGATGATGTCATTCGTGCTGTAGACCACTTTCTACTGGCACAAGATGCTGACTTTTACAAAGAATGGATCCGTATGCTCCAGGATCGCTGAACTATGTGCATAAACGTGCAAGGAGACTAGGTTGAGAAATAACCCAAAAAGTTGTCCACAAATAATCCGTTGTACCTTATGCCGAAAACATATCAATCACCCATCGTAATTAGTTCATTAATATGTTAGGGAAGGTCTATCTTTCTTTTCTAAATACAGTGTTAATTTCTTTGTTTGTTTTGAAAATAAACTCTTAAAGAACTAAGAAATGAATTTTTACTTTAACGCTGCAAAATAAGAAAAAAAAGATTAATAATTTACTTTAACGTTACAAACAAAGGCTAATATTTTACCTGAAAGTTATACATCATCGTCGTCATCTTCATCAGGTGCAGTGCCGACTGGTTGTCTATTACGTTTCTGCATTTTAATCGATCCTTCATGGCTGCCATCATTTAGGTTAGTGATCTCTCTCCTACCATCCAGTCAGACTATCCAGTATCATTTCTCTCGGTCTTCCCCTGACTTATCTTCCCTATATTTTTCCTGTTGTTATAATATTTTAATGCCATCTCTTCTCATTGCATGTCCTATGAAAGTACATTGCCTCTCTAGCATTTTTTGACAAGATATTTTTGTTTCTCCTGCTCTTCTCATGCACTCTTCATTAGTAATCTATGTTGCCTAGGTAACTCGCAACATTCTTCTGATAAATCGCATTTCTATTGCTTTCAATGATCCTTGTGTAGACGTGCATACTGTCCATGATTCACTTCCATATAATAAGACAGGTTAAGAACAGCATTTTAGGACCCATTTTTTAACATTCATTGATAAGGATGTGTTGCATAATATGTTTCTCATTCTCTGGAATGTAGTCTTTCCTTGGCCTATTCCTTTCCTAATTTCTGCTCTGCATTTCTATTCTGAAGATATCACTGCTCCAAAGTATTGTACTTTCGCATTTGATTTAGAATTGTTCAATGTAATTTTATACTGCACTTTGGTGGCTTGGTTAGCTGAGTGGTTAGGCGTTTGGTTTACTAATCAAGTGGTACCAGGTTCAAGTCCCAGCAGTGAGATCTTTCTGGTATACACCAAGAAAGCCCGGGGTCCACTCAGCCTCTAAAAATGGGTACCAGAGAAATCTGGGAAGGTAAATACGGCCAGGCGTGATACTGACCACATCATATCTTCATGTGCCGAATGTCATAGAAATACCTGCCCAAAACGGTATCCCTCAATGGCGTGGAAAAGGGAGTTTTACCATATTTTTATTTACCTTTTTTCTTTGCTGGATTACGTTTCTTAGTTGTAACCAGCCATAGTATCTGTCTTTTTTTATGTTCAAAGTAAGCCCTTTCTGTTCACCTTCTTTAGAGACTTTATCCAAGTGATTTTGCAGAAATTGTTTGGTTCTCAGCTATCAATACTGTGTCGTCAGCATACCCAAAGTTGTTAATATTGTATCCAAAGACTTGTTACCTGGTTCTGCAATGTTCTCATCAGATTCTTGGCGTACAGAGAAAGAAGGTGTGGAGATAGTACATATCCTTGTTGCACTCCTTTTTTGGTTGATATTTTCCAGTTTTATTTTCAACCCGAACTTGCTGCTTTCTACTGACAGTATAGATGTTTTACTATCCTCAGGTCTTTGCTGTGTTTATATCTTCAAGCTTTTTAATAATCTCGTCATGTTTCATCTTGTCGAATGCTTTGGTATACTCAGTGAAGCATAAAACAGATCTTTTTGTACTTCTTATTCTCTTTCTATTAATGTTCGCACGGCATAAATGCATTATTTATTTCTTTTTCTTCAACAAATCAGATCTACTCATCTGCTATTTCTATTCTGATTTCTTTATTTGCTTTTCTTATAATAATACTCAGAAGCAGTTTTGTTATGTGACGTGAGAGACGGATAGTGCTGTGGTCCTACATTTCTAAGTACTCACTTTCACTGGTAGTGCTAAAGAAGAATTTAAGTAGGTCTCTAGGTATATAACCACTGTAAAAACGTCATCATCATCATCATCATCATCTTTCACTCCCTTGAGAGCATAGACCACGGATAAAGGCTCTCCAGTCATCCTTGTTCTTGGAATTATTCTCTGCTTCCTTCCATGTGCATCCCTTGTCTCTGAGCTCTGCCATTATTTCTCTTACCCAAGTAAGTCCAGGTCTTCCTCGTTTTCTATTTCCTTGAGGATTCCATGTCAGTGCCTGCCGTGCTATTCTGGTGTCGGGTTTCCTCAGAGTGTGGCCAATCCACCTCCACTTACTTGACATGATTTGTAGGTTTCTTATAAAGACTGTCCTGCTATATGCAATAATTAGTGTATAAGTATACATCTATACACGAAGCACTGCAGTAAAGCTGTGATATCAAAATACAACGGGCGCAGTCCCAATATTACTATATTACTATTATTATTATTATTACAATAATTGGCAGCGTTTACTTGTGTTCTTCCAAGACTGAGCTAAGTGTTAATTAATTTCATTTATTTATTATTTCTTTAACATAGATGTGATTCTATACTTTATCTCGTCTCTGTTTCTTTGTCCTGTTTATGTTTGTAGGATTAAGGCTAACATCGAAACGTCAGAGCTTTGTGTTCGTTAAGTAATAAAGCTGTTCCTACTTTTTTTTTGTAGTTTATACGTCCTGCTATATTGTTCGGAGACATGGGTTATGACCAAAACAATACAACAGAGTATACAAACATTCATGAACTACTTCTTGGGGAGGATTTTAAACATCAAGCGGCAGGACAAGATCAGGAAAGAGGAGGTCTGGGAAAGGGCATGACAAAAATATCAACTTGGTTATCATTTTTAATGGTTATTTCTACGTTATACTCAAAACTAATATTTCACTCAAACGTGATACAAAAAGGTGAATATTTTATTTCATGATTAATATCTTATATGAACGTTATGGAAAAGGGCCAGTATTGTCAGGAACATTGGTACAAATAAACATGCCTTTTAGAAAACTATTCCTTCATTCTCATTTCTGTGGCAGGGGAGTGACAATGGTGGGACCAGCGTTTGCTATGGACAGACAGTATTTCTTCGAGTTGGGAGGATACGACGAGGGCATGAGAATCTGGAGTGGCGAGAATTTGGAGATGTCTTGGAGGGTAAGTTAACAGATTCTAAGAATAGGCCCCGTTCCGTTTATATGCATATTATCACTTAATACCTTTCATGTAGTTTTATTCTTTCATATCAATGAATGTTAGAAAACGAGTCCTAAAATGCTATATTGAATCTATCTTGTTATATGGAAGTGAATCATAGACAATAGGCAAGTCTGCACAAAAATCATTGGAAGCAGCAGAAATGTGGTTTATTAGAAGAATGTTGCGAATCCCTGGACAGCAAAAATAACTAATGAAGAATGTACGAGAAGAGCTGAAGAGACAAAAAACCTTGTCAAAAGGATAAGAGAGAGACAATGTACTTTCATAGTATATGCAATGAGAAGAGGGGGCATTGACAATATTATAACAACAGGAAAAAAAGAAGGAAGACGATCAAGAAGAAGACCAAGTGAAATGATACTGGACAATCTGACGGGATGGTGTGAGAGGAGATCATAAAATGAGCTGATGGGCTGCATGAAGGATCGTGCACTCTGGAGAAGCATAATAGCCAACACCAGTCGGCACGGCACCTGATGATGATGATGATGATGATAGTTACAATCAGCATCTTTTGATGTTTTGTTCCACACAAATCTATTGTTATCGTTCATAGATGACTAAGGAGAGTCAAAGGCTAGGAGAGTAGGCTCTGACAAAATAAATCTGGGACGAGAACACTGAGACAGGTAGTGGCGAGATTTTCTTTACCTTCCACATCCTCTGCCTTCCCTTGCAGCTCTGATACATTAGCAGATATTAACTATTTCTTTCTTATGGAACTACGAAGGGTGATTGATAAGTTCTCTTTTAAGGTAAAGCGGATTATTTGTGGATAACTTTCTGAGGTTATTTCTCAACATAGTCCCCTTGCAAGTTTATGCACTTAATTCAGCGATCCTGGAGTATATGGATCCCTTCTTTATAAAAGTCAGCATCTTGTGCCAGTAAAAAGTGGTCTACAGCATGAATCTTGTCATCATCTGAAGCACATTTGCTAACACTGTGCTCCTTTTTGATTTTGGTAAACAGGTAATAGTCCGAAGGGGCCAAATCTGGGGAATAAGGAGGATGTACAAAAAGCTGGAAGCTGCATTCATGAATAGCAGGCATTGTCACCGCCGACTTGTGAACTGGAGAATTGTCTTGCTGAAAGACGACTCCTCTCGTCAGTTTCCTCGACGCTTTTCCTTCAGTCTGACGCACATTTGCTTCACAAGATTAGCTTAATAGACCCCGGTGACCATTCTGCCCGTTTGAAGATAGTCTACCAATAGCACACCTTCTCAATCCCAAAAGATGGAAACCATCACTTTCCCTGCAGACAGAAGCACTCTTGCTTTCTCTGGAGGTGTTGTCCACGATGTTTGAACTGCTTTGACTGTTCTTAGGTTTCTAGTTGAAAATGATGAACCCAAGTCTCACCCATAGTCACAAATTACTGATGAAACTTTTCTGGATCTGCAGAAAAATGACCAAGATTGTCTTTTGACCTGTTGAGACGCTGTCGTTTGTGATCAGCTCCAAGAAGTTTCGGGACCACTCGAGCAGAGACCTTTGTCATTTGAAGATCATTGTGAATAATAGCATGAACACGTTCCTGAGAGATGCCCAACTCATTAGCAATGTATCGCAACGTTAGTCGTCGATCCTCCATTATCATGTCATGGATTCTGCCCGTGGTTTCATCGGTGGTTACCGTTCTTGGTCTTCCTGGACGGGGATCATCTTCCAGACTCTCCCTTCCATGTTTGAATTGAGCCGCCCATTTCTTCACTGTGCTTAAGAAGGGCCACTCTCCCCTAAAGTCTCTACCATATCATCATGGATCTTCTTCGATAAAAAGCCCTTCATGCAGAGGTAGCGACTGACTGTTCGATGAGAAATTGTATCACTTTTCTCAATTTCTGCCACCCCTTACCACTTCAGTAGCCTGTAAAAAAATTGGTTGCAGTTAATTTCTTGAAACTTGGTGTTTAATCTTACAGAAACCTGATCTACAAATGCACCTAATATCAACTGTGTGTTTCAAGTATTTGTACCTTCTGTTGAGAACTTATCAGTCACCCCTCGTAATATGCAGAGTCAAGAATGAAAAAGTGGACCACGGGTAAGGCCGTTTCTCTACAAAAGTTGCCCAAAAGAAATCGGAAAGAAATCAATATATTTGTCAATTTTATCTTTGCGTGCAACTCAAACTACTACCTGCTCCAAAACTGTCTTATTAGATGAAAGGTGCCAATATACTGTCAAGTATATCATCAAGTGACGCTTCTGTACTTGATTTTGATTTCGTTAAACCTAGACTATAATGTTATCTCCTTTGCCATAACGATAACTCTCGGTTATTGTCTCCCTTACATCTTTAGAAGTTTTCTCTGCGCTTCTTATTCCCTCATACCGGGCGACATTTCTTCCGTGGACGAACATACGAACGATGTAAAAGATGACGATAAATTTCTGTGAGTTTATAATCAGCCCCACAGATTCTGAAGTGTTTTTTCCTTCAAGACTTTCCTATATAATAATATTTTGAGACAAGGAAGCTGAAGATGTAGATCATACTTAACAGAATAGAAGGAAAGAGAATACTGGTGCCTATTTCTGACCTGTCTACCTATGAGATTTAAACTACAAACGTTTGTCCCATTCAAGCCATCTGTCTTTTGATATGATTGATCTCTTGATATAAAATCTGAAAGCGTGCCGTTGTTTAGCTAGAACACCTAATTTATTGTTGTGTTTATTCTGTCAGTGATATCCGGCGGGTTTTATCCATTAAAACAAGATTTTTTAACAAAACTCTTTTATCATAAAATAATCCTTATTTAGAATATTTTAGCTGCAGAGTCACATATACAGACAAATAATTCATGTAAATTTAAACAGGTATGGTTGTGTGGTGGGCGGTTACTTCATATTCCTTGCTCTAGGATTGGCCACATAGCTCGTTCTCAACCATACAATTTTCCTGGTGGGCGTGCCGCTATAGAACATTACAACTACAAGCGAGCCGTCAGTGTGTGGATGGGAAACTATACACGATTCATTTATCATACGTTTCCAGACATGAAGGTATGTTTTTGTTAAAGTTATGAAACTGATAGTTCTGTTGACATTATAAAAAGAAACTAACTTTTAATCTACTGGAACATTCTCGAGAGAGTTTACGTAGTAGTACTTTTCATGTAGGGATTATACTGCTGACAGAAGCTGAAAATGCAACTTTCTCATGAAGTTAAAGCAGAACCGGACATGAGTGTGAATGCTTGAAAGATGGAAACAGATGTTCACATGGATTTTTAAATCCCATGTATTTGAAACAGCGACTGAGTTTAAAGCGGATTAAAACTTGAAGAAACTAGTCCAATTAAATACTCATAACTGATCTCGCCAAAAACCAAGGACATTTCTTAGATAATCACCGGTGAGTTTGGAAGAATTAACAAGAAAAAAAATCAAGTGAGCAACATTATAGGTAAGTTAACCTGGAAAGTTATTTTCTCCCACTGACTTATTTACTCTAACTTTCATAGACTCTGGATGCTGGTGATATCAGTCAACGTTTGGCCATAAAATCCAAACTGGCCTGCAAAGACTTTAGATGGTACATCCAAAATGTCTGGCAGGAATTGAATATCCCCGATGAGAATGTGACGCTGTGGGGAGAGGTATGCAGGTTTTCATACACAAAATTGGTCGCTTATAACAGAGCAACTGTTTTAAAAGATAACCATGGTTGGCATAATACAACAAAGCTACCACTGGTAAAGATATAGATGATTCCGATGTTGAAAGAGTTAACTGTGTGCTTTACATTCGGGAACTGATTTTCTTGGAACTGCGAGTAGATGTTCTTTGAAGCCGATGAAGTGAACGTGTTAAAACACAGCATCATGTCGAATAGGAGGAGAGTTACATCGGCTTTATTTTTAGTCCCTCAGTTAAAAGCAAGATCTGGTGTGTGTGTGTGTGGGGGGGGGGGGGTGTACAATATCTTTTTATCAGACTACACCACCATGGGCATTATAGCGATCCCTGCACCGTTAGTCACATGCGACCTGCTACTTGTTAGTCACATGTGACCTGTTACATGTTAGTCACACGTGACCTATTACTTGTTAGTCAGATGTGACCTGTTACTTGTCAGTCAGATGTGACCTGTTACTTGTAGGACCAAGGGGGAAAAAGGACAGGGTCCTGGTTGTAGCATGTTACTTGTGGTTTACTGCCTGCCAAGTCGGACAGCCTCTGCGGCCACACAACGTGAAGGAATAATATACAGTGGAAAGGAAAACTAAGATAAATCAAACATCAGCTGATCAGAATGTCACCAATATATCATATATATATATATATATATATATATATTGTTCAAAAAAAGAAAAATAACACTACTGTAGTCGTAATGGACACTAAATTTCAAACTTGTATCAAAATTTTATTTTACAGAATTAATGTTTCAATCTTGGCATAAATAAACTTTAAGATTTAACAATGAAATGATGTTCATTAAATTTGCTTTGGACTTTAAATTCTTTGCGACTGAGCCTTCCGTTTCAGTAAGGTGTATGGCCTCCTCTTGCCTGTATCAGAGAACGACATGTCCTTGACATGGATCCGATTAACCGTTGGATCTGTTGTTGTGGGATGGCTGCCCACTCTTCCCGCATTGCAAGAGACAACTGTCGGAGACTGGTTGAGTCCACGTCTCGGTGAATGACTCGCCTGTTGAGTTCATCCCATAAGTATTCTATTAGGTTCATGTCTGATGACATGGATGGCCACAGAATGGTCTGGACGTTGTTGTCAGCCAGGAACTGGGTGGTTGGTTATGCCACATGAGGTCGAGCGTTATCCTGCTGAAAAATCGACACTGGTGCAGCCAGAAGTGGAAGGACGTGAGGACGAAGAATTTCAGCGACGTATCGTTGGGGATTCAGACGTCCTTCAATTTGCACCAGGTCACTTCTTACCATAAAGTTGATCGTCCCCTACACCAGTACACCTCCACCACCATGTGGAGGAGCCTCATCCACGTAGTTCTGGGCGCAGCTCTCATGGACTCTGTGGTAAACTCTTCTCCGTCTATAGTGTCACTGGAGGATAAAGAATGATTCATCACTAAAACAAACCCTTCTCCAATCATTCGCAACGGTCTATTGACGATGTTGGTTCGCCCACTGCAGTCGGTTCTGGCGATGCCGGTCCGTAGGAACAGGACCTCTGCAGGGTCTTCTAGCTCAAAGACCAGCGTCGTGCAGCCGGTTCCTGACTGTTTGATCTGAAATTCGACGAGCTGCTGTCACTAACTGGACTGTTGAGGACGCAGATACATATGATTCCTGAGGTGACGCATCCGTATGAAACGGTCTTCGGCAGGAGTTGTGCCTATGGGTTTTTCGCTACGCGGCCGGTATGCAGCTGAGCCAGTTTCTTGAAATCGTCTCCAAAGGCAACTAATGGTGCTACATTTTGTGACTATCCGGTCTGTAAACGTCCAATGATTATGAGTCGTTGATCTGTAGTGAGATAGCCATTCTTGCGCATTGAATTTTCAAATGAATTGTTTCGAGGAGCGTCAATCTTTTATAGGCATTCAATAACATGGTCAGTGAATTTTGTGTTCAGTAAGTTTCATGGGATTCTCGTGAACCTGTCATGAGTTATTGGTAGAAATGCTGTTTTGACTAGTGTCGCTTTTGAGTGCTTATGAATCATCTGCTAAGTACGATTCAGGTCAGCATGTGACGCTAATGACCATGTGAACGTTTGAGGCAATTTGCCCTTGTCTGTTCAGTAAACTTCAATTTAAATCGCAACATCGTATTTGTTGCTTTTCTTGTTTTTTTAACAGTATATATGAGAGCAAAATTAACTCTGCTAGATGTCGGCATGGCTAGAACTAGCTAAACCACTGTCCCTCCACTCTATAACACTCTTTCTGACTGTTTGATGTGCCTCTTTATTCAGAGAAACAAGGTGCTCATGGTCCTTACAGTGGTCCTTACAATGGTCCTTACTTCTGCTGGGAGCATATGTCTTTAGACCGATAGTAGTCTTCAAGCCAATCAACTTAATCGAATTCTTGTACGACACATACTTGTCCTTACCTTACACCAGAGAGTCGACTGGACAGAAAGAAAGTTGCAGGATGATAACATTAACAAAGGAGTATGAGAGATAGTTGGATCAATTCTTTTTTTTCCATACTGTAGTAATAAAAGCAATAATCTTCTGTATTAGTAATAACGCACATTATGCTTATATTCTTCTTTCTTTGTGGCAATTATATCGCAGTTGTGGTAATTATGGTAGTAGTCTTGTCAGTAATAATGGTCATAATACAGCTGTTTTGTCAATTGGTCTTTCTTGTCATAATCATGGAAGCAACAGCAGCTTTCTATAAGACAACCGTGTTGATTATTTCCAGACGGCTCTCAGCACAGTTATGACGACTGATTTAGCTCTTACTAACTCTCTAAATATTCAACAAGCCCCGTTCATCCTTTTCTCCACGTTATTTTTAGTCGAGGTCAGTATTTACACACATTAAAAGTAACACATGAAAGTGCAGGAAATAATGATCATAATATATTAAAATAAAATACTTCACGGTTTTCACCAGACAGTATATCACAGAAAACATTCACGCTAAGATTTGTAGGTAACAGAGGAAGAGGCCAGCCACGCAGGAGATGGAGAGAGGAAATTAGAGAAGCAGTAAATATCTCATTACGTGAAGCAGATCACAGAGGCTTATCAGTGTAAGGAAGTGAGGGGAGAGAGGGACTTGTGAGTGTGGTAATTAATTATTTAATTTCTTACCATGGCACAAACGTACTGTGCCCCAAAAGCCTAATTTTGAAGAAAATCTCATTACGACCTTCCCGGTTCACGGGTCTTTGCTTTGTTAAAGGTTCAGCTATTTGATATATACATAATTTGCTTCATTTCCCCCACCACTGTTGGCCATTGCGGAACATAATGTCTGAATATATGAACAACAATAAGTTTATTATGACAAAACACAAGACACTCATGACAACACGATACAAATGAATATTCATTCCACAACACACACATAAGAACAAATAGTTTATATATATATATGTATATATATATACACGTATATAAACATAGAAGGCAATAACATAGAAATCATTGAATTAACACCACACAATTAAAGCATTTTCAAACTGTGAAGGAGCCCTGAAAGTAAACACATTTCCTAGCGTTATAAAACTGAAGCGCGTTTCCAGGTTTTACGCTAAAGTCTGCTAGTACAGCTGCTGTTGAGCAGGGCCATGTTGCTTGTGGTAGCTGTTTTTTTTTTTTTTGTAGATTCTGAATATGGCAATTCCAAAATAATTTTTGGAACAAAAAAATATGGTTTCAAAATCCTCACATTTATTTTCTTTTGTTTTGCTCGAGGTTTTCAACGAAGGCAATGGCTTATGTCTTGACAACAATGACCACTTGTATGAATATGAAGAGAAACTATACATGCAGCCGTGTTCTAACAGCATTTCTAAACAGGTAGAACATATTACAACAGGTGGTTTTCACCGACCAATGTTCATAAATGTTATGGTTTGCTCTGTCGACCATCTGCCCGATTCCACAAATATGTTTATGGCTTTGAACTCAGCTAACTTAAGAATCATGCGCTGTGACAGGGCAAATTTGTGCGGTGATAGTATCTTGACCATGTTGCAGTTAAAGTCATTCGACCTTTAAAAAAAAGGACGATTTATATGTCCCGTATGTTTTAAAGAACGCACTCTTTTATTAGCATTGATATGATTCTCAAAGGTAAATTGAATTCCACACGTTATGATCTCAGCATCCAGCTGTGCTTTTCTGGGTGAACGAGTCTTTTGGTAGGTTTAGCAAAGATTTGTCAGCTTTCACAATAAGTTTCCATGATGAAGATGGCTAGCTTTTAATACAGACAACACAAGCACAAGAAGGCTGTAAACTTTGTAACGCATTCATAGTGTTTTGTTACGACAGATGATTGTTTAAAACAAAATAATAATAGAATCAGTTTTTGGAAAAAAAAGTGCAGAGAAAACGATATCTGACAGCTTCTACTAACAGTTGAAAAAAAATGTGCATAACTACACCAGTCTACACTATAAATATCATGAGATGAAGTGCCAGCGGGCGTTGGCGATCATGATCCTCCACAGATCTTAATCTTTGAAATTTTCCAACAGCTGAGTTGGCGTCTATTTAATGTGTCATCCATTATTTTTATTTATTTGTTTATTTTTTGTCTCTCTTTGGTTTCCATTACCTCTGTTCCCATTTATCTTTCCTGGTTTTATGATTCGTTCCCAATATCTTTTCTGGTTTTATGATGTGTTCCCATTTATCATTCCTGGTTTTATGATGTGTTTCCATTTATTTTTCCTGGTGTTATGATATGTTCCCGTTTATTTTTCCTGTTTTTTTATGTGTTCCCATTTATATTTCCTGGTGTTATGATGTGTTACCGTTTATCTTTCATGATTTTATGATGTGTTCCCATTAATCTTTCCTGGTATTATGATGTGTTCCAATTTATCTTTCCTGGTGCTATGATGTGTTCCCGTTTATCTTTCCTGGTTTTATGATGCGTTCCCAATATCTTTCCTGGTTTTATGATGCGTTCCCATTTATCTTTCCTGGTTTTATGATGCGTTCCCATTTATCTTTCCTGGTTTTATGATGCGTTCCCATTTATCTTTCCTGGTTTTATGATGCGTTCCCATTTATCTTTCCTGGTTTTGTGATGCGTTCCCATTTATCTTTCCTGGTTTTGTGATGCGTTCCCATTTATCTTTCCTGGTTTTGTGATGCGTTCCCATTTATCTTTCCTGGTTTTATGATGCGTTCCCATTTATCTTTCCTGGTTTTATGATGCGTTCCCATTTATCTTTCCTGGTTTTGTGATGCGTTCCCATTTATCTTTTCCTGGTTTTATGATGCGTTCCCATTTATCTTTCCTGGTTTTGTGATGCGTTCCCATTTATCTTTCCTGGTTTTATGATGCGTTCCCATTTATCTTTCCTGGTGTTATGATGCGTTCCCATTTATCTTTCCTGGTTTTATGATGCGTTCCCATTTATCTTTCCTGGTTTTATGATGCGTTCCCATTTATCTTTCCTGGTTTTGTGATGCGTTCCCATTTATCTTTTCCTGGTTTTGTGATGCGTTCCCATTTATCTTTCCTGGTTTTGTGATGCGTTCCCATTTATCTTTCCTGGTTTTATGATGCGTTCCCATTTATCTTTCCTGGTGTTATGATGCGTTCCCATTTATCTTTCCTGGTGTTATGTTTTAAAGCCCTCCCCTTCTAATTATGTGGCCAATGACTGTCGGTGTCCCATGTAGTTAGTTACTTTCTTCATTTGCTTTTATTAGAAATTTCTTGTCTATAGCTGCAGATAGAGCCACGCTAATCTGTCTCTTTGAACTTGTGATATCATTTTCCGTTTCATCTGATATTGTTGGCTAACGAAGGTGAAAATAGAAACAAAATATATGGTTTCAAAATCCTCACATTTATTTTCTTTTGTTTTGCTCGAGGTTTTCAACGAAGGCAATGGCTTATGTCTTGACAACAATGACCACTTGTATGAATATGAAGAGACACTACACATGCAGCCGTGTTCTAACAGCATTTCTAAACAGGTAGAACATATTACAACAGGTGGTTTTCAACGACCAATGTTCATAAATGTTATGGTTTACTCTGTCGACCATCTGCCCGATTCCACAAATATGTTTATGGCTTTGAACTCAGCTAGCTTAAGAATCATGCGCTGTGACAGGGCAAATGTGTGCGGTGATAGTACCTTGACCATGTTGCAGTTAAAGTCATTCGACCTTTAAAAAAAGGACGATTTATATGTCCCGTATGTTTTAAAGAACGCACTCTTTTATTATCATTGATATGATTCTCAAAGGTAAATTGAACTCCACACGTTATGATCTCAGCATCCAAGTGTGCTTTTCTAGGTGAACGAGTCTTTTGGTAGGTTTAGCAAAGATTTGTCAGCTTTCACAATAAGTTTCCATGATGAAGATGGCTAGCTTTTAATACAGACAACACAAGCACAAGAAGGCTGTAAACTTTGTAACGCATTCATAGTGTTTTGTTACGACAGATGATTGTTTAAAACAAAATAATAATAGAATCAGTTTTTGGAAAAAAAAGTGCAGAGAAAACGATATCTGACAGCTTCTACTAACAGTTGAAAAAAAATGTGCATAACTACACCAGTCTACACTATAAATATCATGAGATGAAGTGCCAGCGGGCGTTGGCGATCATGATCCTCCACAGATCTTAATCTTTGAAATTTTCCAACAGCTGAGTTGGCGTCTATTTAATGTGTCATCTATTATTTTTATTTATTTGTTTATTTTTTGTCTCTCTCTGGTTTCCATTACCTCTGTTACCATTTATCTTTCCTTGTTTTATGATTCGTTCCCAATATCTTTTCTGGTTTTATGATGTGTTCCCATTTATCATTCCTGGTTTTATGATGTGTTCCCATTTATTTTTCCTGGTGTTATGATATGTTCCCGTTTATTTTTCCTGTTTTTTTTATGTGTTCCCATTTATATTTCTTGGTGTTATGATGTGTTACCGTTTATCTTTCATGATTTTATGATGTGTTCCCATTAATCTTTCCTGGTATTATGATGTGTTCCAATTTATCTTTCCTGGTGCTATGATGTGTTCCCATTTATCTTTCCTGGTTTTATGATGCGTTCCCATTTATCTTTCCTGGTGTTATGTTTTAAAGCCCTCCCCTTCTAATTATGTGGCCAATGACTGTCGGTGTCCCATGTAGTTAGTTACTTTCTTCATCTTCTTTTATTAGAAATTTCTTGTCTATAGCTGCAGATAGAGCCACGCTAATCTGTCTCTTTGTACTTGTGATATCATTTGTCCGTTTCATCTGATATTGTTGGCTAACGAAGGTGACAATAGAAATAACATATTTTGTCTCATTGGAGAAAAAAGTCTTAGCTCTGTTATTTTTATTTACCAATTTACTTTTATCAAGAAATACACTTAAATATTGGAAGATGCGTACGTGTAGTAATATTTGAAACATTTTTTTTTGTAAACACGCCTGGCATTTTATCTGACAGTTTAAGCTCACTGATAAAGATGTGGTACTTATGCCAGAAAATTCTAAATCAGTGGTTCTCTACATTTTATTGATCGTGGACCCCTTCCGGCCCCGACGAACAGCTGTGGACCCAAACATGAAACAAAAAATAGAATTCTCGATGATACTAAGATAATTTTTTAAAGGAGCCGATCCATTGTATGACCAAGGTCCTAAGGGTCGTTAGACCCCCAGGATAAAAATCACTGTTGTAAGTTGTGTTGAGTAAAATAAAAACATAACTCATGAAATTGCGTGACTAGTATCTTTTCTTTATGGATGCGTTATTTAATTTCTGATTTTCAAAGGAGAATGGAACCTCTGTGCCTTGATTTCAGAAGATGTGTGAGTTGTTGGTTTATAACCGCAATTTTCCAACGTTCTTTTTTTTTTCTAAATTCACGATTTATCTAATATTTTCCCGTTTACTATGACACACACCATAACAAAGCCATCTTGTCCTTGATTTTGTTGGCTTTCGTAACGTACGTTAATAGATCAGAATAAAAAAATCAGCACAGAAATTAGTATGTATTTTATTCTGATTGATAAGTTCTCGGCATAAGGTTCAGCGGATTTTTTGCGGACAACTTTTTGGGGTTATTTCTCAACATAGTCCCCTTGCAGGTTTATGCACTTAGTCCAGCGATCCTGGAGCATACGGATCCCTTCTTTGAAAAAGTCAGCATCTTGTGCCAGTAGAAAGTGGTCTACAGCATGAATGACGTCATCATCTAGAGCAAATTTGCCACCACTGAGCTCCTTTTGAGTTTGATAAACAGGTAATAGTCTGAAGGGGCCAAATCTGAGGAATACGGAGGATGTTCAACGAGCTGGAAGCTTCATTCATGAATGGCAGCCATTCCCACCACCGACTTGTGAACTGGAGAATTGTCTTGCTGAAAGATGAGTCCTCTCGTCAATTTCCCTCGACGCTTTTCCTTCAATTTGACCCGCAGTTGCTTCACAAGATTAGCGTAATAGGCCCCGGTGACTGTTCTGCCCTTTTGAAGATCTGCCCTTTTGAAGATAGTCTACCAATAGCACACCTTCTGAATCCTAAAAGATGGAAGCCATCTCTTTGCCTGCAGACAGAACCGCCCTTGCTTTCTTTGAAGGTAGGGTTCCATGATGTTTCCACTGCTTTGGTTGTTCTTTGGTTTCTGGCGGAAAATTATGAACCCAAGTCTCATCCATAGTCACAAATTGCTCAAGAAACTTTTCAGGATGTGCAGAAAAATGGCCAAGATTGTCTCTTGACATGTTGAGACGCCGTCGTTTGTGATCAACTCCAAGAAGTTTCGGGACCAATCGAGCAGAGATTTTTGTCATTTGAAGATCATTGTGAATAATGACATGAACACGTTCCTGGGAGAATGCCCAATTCAGTAGCAATGTACCTCTCAGTTAGTCATCGATCCTCCATTATCATGTCATGGATTCTTCCTGTGATTTCATCTTAGTCTTCCTGGACGGGGATCATCTTCCAGACTCTCCCTTCCATGTTTAAACTGAGCTGCTCATTTCTTCACTGTGCTGTAAGAAGGAGCACTCTCTCCTAGAGTCTCTACCATATCATCATGGATCTCCTTCGATGAAAAGCCATTGATGCAGAGGTAGAGAATGACTGGTCGATGAAAAATTTTATCCATTTCCTCAATTTCTGCACCCATTATCACTTCAGTAGCCTGTAAAAAAAAATTGTTGCAGTTAATTTCTTGAAACTTGGTGTTTAATCTTACATAAACCTGATCTACAAATGCACATAATATCAACTGTGTGTTTCAAGTATTTGTACCTTATGCTGAGAATGTATCAGTCGTCCCTGATATCTCGCAAATTGCAGCATTTTCTCTCTGTCACATTATTGTCTTGTTAACCCTTTCTTATCATATATATCATATATAGTTCACTTGCTTTTTTTCAATTTTAAGTAACCTCTCATCTTTTTCTTACTCTGTTGTGATCTGAAAGTTAAATTTTTGAAGAGAGTTTATACAGAAATATGTAACTAATTTGAATGAATTGTTTTTCTTTATCTTTATTTTTTTACAGAAAAAAACTTTCGTGAATCTCTTGTTTAACAAATCTTTGAAAGATAATACAGAATTACTACCGCTTCCTATATTGTATAATTATCCCACATTCACATAGAAAACTTCATAAGAAACTCAACTCTTATGTTTTAACCAAGAATATGACGCTATGACTATAATTTGCACATATTGTGATTAAAATCTTGGTATCCAAAATCGTGAACAAAACCATATTTATAGGGTTATTTTTTTACTTAAAAACTTTCCTGAATCTCTTGTTTAATAAAACTTTAAAAGATACTAGAGAAGTACTACCTCTTCCTACTGGGTATAAATATCCCACGTCCACACTGAAAACTTTATAATAAACTCAACTGCCATGTTTTAATCCAGAAAATGGCGCTATGACTATAATTTGCACGCATTGTGATTAAAATCTTGGTATCCAAAATCCTGAACAAAACCATATTTATAGGATTATTTTTATATTTTAATTTTACGTTTTTTTTCTACCTTTTATTTATTTATTTTTACAAATCATTTAATGGGTAACGGAAGCAAAGAGTTAACGGTTGAGGCATTTTGATGAGGACAAGAAATGAAAGCAAGAAAGGAAAAATACTTATCAAACCACTATATGTTCTCATTCACTACTTTTCCTACAGGCCTTCTCTCTGACCACTGACAATTTTTTGCGGACAACTTTTTGGGGTTATTTCTCAACATAGTCCCCTTGCAGGTTTATGCACTTAGTCCAGCGATCCTGGAGCATACGGATCCCTTCTTTGAAAAAGTCAGCATCTTGTGCCAGTAGAAAGTGGTCTACAGCATGAATGACGTCATCATCTAGAGCAAATTTGCCACCACTGAGCTCCTTTTGAGTTTGATAAACAGGTAATAGTCTGAAGGGGCCAAATCTGAGGAATACGGAGGATGTTCAACGAGCTGGAAGCTTCATTCATGAATGGCAGCCATTCCCACCACCGACTTGTGAACTGGAGAATTGTCTTGCTGAAAGATGAGTCCTCTCGTCAATTTCCCTCGACGCTTTTCCTTCAATTTGACCCGCAGTTGCTTCACAAGATTAGCGTAATAGGCCCCGGTGACTGTTCTGCCCTTTTGAAGATCTGCCCTTTTGAAGATAGTCTACCAATAGCACACCTTCTGAATCCTAAAAGATGGAAGCCATCTCTTTGCCTGCAGACAGAACCGCCCTTGCTTTCTTTGAAGGTAGGGTTCCATGATGTTTCCACTGCTTTGGTTGTTCTTTGGTTTCTGGCGGAAAATTATGAACCCAAGTCTCATCCATAGTCACAAATTGCTCAAGAAACTTTTCAGGATGTGCAGAAAAATGGCCAAGATTGTCTCTTGACATGTTGAGACGCCGTCGTTTGTGATCAACTCCAAGAAGTTTCGGGACCAATCGAGCAGAGATTTTTGTCATTTGAAGATCATTGTGAATAATGACATGAACACGTTCCTGGGAGAATGCCCAATTCAGTAGCAATGTACCTCTCAGTTAGTCATCGATCCTCCATTATCATGTCATGGATTCTTCCTGTGATTTCATCTTAGTCTTCCTGGACGGGGATCATCTTCCAGACTCTCCCTTCCATGTTTAAACTGAGCTGCTCATTTCTTCACTGTGCTGTAAGAAGGAGCACTCTCTCCTAGAGTCTCTACCATATCATCATGGATCTCCTTCGATGAAAAGCCATTGATGCAGAGGTAGAGAATGACTGGTCGATGAAAAATTTTATCCATTTCCTCAATTTCTGCACCCATTATCACTTCAGTAGCCTGTAAAAAAAAATTGTTGCAGTTAATTTCTTGAAACTTGGTGTTTAATCTTACATAAACCTGATCTACAAATGCACATAATATCAACTGTGTGTTTCAAGTATTTGTACCTTATGCTGAGAATGTATCAGTCGTCCCTGATATCTCGCAAATTGCAGCATTTTCTCTCTGTCACATTATTGTCTTGTTAACCCTTTCTTATCATATATATCATATATAGTTCACTTGCTTTTTTTCAATTTTAAGTAACCTCTCATCTTTTTCTTACTCTGTTGCGACCTGAAAGTTAAATTTTTGAAGAGAATTTATACACAAATCTGTAACTAATTTGAATGAGTTGTTTTTCTTTATTTTTTTTACTTAAAAACTTTCCTGAATCTCTTGTTTAATAAAACTTTAAAAGATACTAGAGAAGTACTACCTCTTCCTACTGGGTATAAATATCCCACGTCCACACTGAAAACTTTATAATAAACTCAACTGCCATGTTTTAATCCAGAAAATGGCGCTATGACTATAATTTGCACGCATTGTGATTAAAATCTTGGTATCCAAAATCCTGAACAAAACCATATTTATAGGATTATTTTTATATTTTAATTTTACGTTTTTTTTCTACCTTTTATTTATTTATTTTTACAAATCATTTAATGGGTAACGGAAGCAAAGAGTTAACGGTTGAGGCATTTTGATGAGGACAAGAAATGAAAGCAAGAAAGGAAAAATACTTATCAAACCAATTTATTAATCTTCACTACACATATCATAGTACACAACAACTGACACTACATCCACAAGACATACAACATATGTCAGTCATAATGGTAACAAGGCGTAATATCAATATAATAGATTACTTATCATGTGAGCCTTAACTAAGACTGATGGACCCGTGGTCCTATGCTCTTATGGCCCCACAAGTAAGACACACTATATTCTAATTGTGCCATCGCACTTACATCCAACGCAACCACTGCTGCCACAGTACTATGTGCCAATGCAATTCTCCATATATCCACGAATCATAATATATATATATATATATGTGTGTGTGTGTGTGTATGTGTCTGCCAGTGCACTTCTCCATATATCCACGAATCATAATATATATATATATGTGTGTGTGTGTGCGCCAGTGCACTTCTCCATGCAGCTAACACTGCCATGGCCCACCTCCCTAATCTCCACGAATTCCAATTCTGCTAGTGCACTGAAATCACGCAGATGTCGCTGCTGTGACACACATCCATATATCCTCGAATTCCAATGTGCCAATGCACTTTTTCATGCAGCTGCAGCTGCCCTGTTACTGGTCTCCTCATAACAGCATATAGAATATCCATACGAGTGACGGCATTATGGTATCAGACATGTGGCCATCAAATATAATGATCATCACCATGATTCGTAAACAATCTCCAGATCAATACATGAATTATATAAATCCACATCAGAGCATACTACGCAAGACATGATCACAGTATCAGGTCGGCTCCGACAAAGTATTTCATTACATCATAAGTACAATACGAACAAGACCTTGCCCCACCACTGCCTCTAGCCAACTGCCTTCCCCGCCAACGCTTTCCTCGATATATACAGATCCATCCACCCCCAGATCACGTGAACGTTGACGCTCCGTACAAGGTCGTACATACCCTTGAGCCTCGAGTGATCGTTCACGGGGGGGGGGGGTGCTAGACGATGAGTATCCTAAAGAACATAGTTTAAAGTCTCTCGTGTATGTTCTGTGTACAAATTCTCCAGGGACGTGAGAAGACTTCCTACACCCATAGAATGAAGGGACACGAGTAAGGCAGTGTGAGTAAAGAATTATCTCATTTTGTGGAAGAAAACGACGATTCTGAAATCAATGTGTGACATGAACAATCAGTGCACACGCTGTTCATTGGTTTCTGGTATGGGCGGTGAAGCAGATATGTGAATATCCTGACTGCAGTGATGCTGCCGCCTGAGGTAGTCAATCAGTCAGTCAATCAATCAGTCAGTCCCAGAATTTTTTTTTTAGTTTACCGCTATTGTAAAGAGCACAGCCAATGGTCGAGCGACGGGCTACGTTGGTTGTGAACTTTACTTAGGAAACAGGTCTTCCAAAAATATTTTCTGGTCAGTTCGGTTTGCGTGGCCGATGGGCGAGCTATCATTGTACGCTTGAATGTTATTGTTCTTTATACTGAAATATATTCAGTGTTATTGTGTACTGCAGTAAATTATGTCGTAAGTTCGATGTGATATGTTGTAGGCGACGACCCATCGAGCACCCTCGAACTCATTAGTTGTGTTTATGTATGTTGTTTATTATATATTTTTGCAGTTTTAGTGCAGATGATAGTATAAGTGCTGGGTGCACCGACAGTATGTATTGCGTGGTTGTAGTATGAGTTCTGGTTATGTTTTGATATATATTATATACAGTTTGAAATTGTGTTGATATACATAAGAGTACTATGATGTTCTATGCAGACAACACAGTTTAGTTTATTACGAAAGAAACAGAACAGTGGTTCATATTATGCATTGCTATGTGATGATTTTGTTTCTTTTCCTATGCATACACACAGACAGACAGACAGACAGACAGAACGAACATACTTTGTTTTCAAAGGATTTTGAATTGGACACGCAGGTCCGTCCAACATTCTGCCTTTCATCATACAGCTTTCACTCAAGTCATAGTCATTCAGCATTTATTAATGAGCATAATAATCATGAAGACACATTAAACGATTACGTAAATAAATAACAAATTCATCCCATGTCCATACACTCTACACTCTGATTTATGCAATAACATGAAATAAACTTGCATCCTTACATTCATTCAAAACTAACAAATTTATAGAAAAGTAGTATTTAAAAAATTACAACACTGAAACCATACTTTAAACTATGCTTAGGGAGGCATATAGTCCATATCAAACAGATGTTGACAAAGTTTATAGTTATAAGAACGAATATTACTTATACGTTTTATGTGAATTGGTAGGAGCTGAGTAAGAGAAGTTTTTTTTTTAAACATGTTAAGGGTTGGTTTTGGGAGAATACAATTGCTTAAACGTTGACTGTGTTTTGGGTTTGATTTTAACAATGATCACAGATAGGGTGGAGCATTGTGAGACAGAATTTTATGAATCAACTTGGCATTGTTGAAAAGAAATCTTTTCCTGATGGGTAGAATATCATGATGCTTGTCGTCTGTAAGCTTTACTGCTCGTTTTTGAAGTGAGTAAAGTCTTTTCATGTTTGATATGGAACAACCGTCCCAGACTGTGGAACAATAATCCAAGTCTATCTGTGTCTGTTATTTGTAGTATATGTTTAATTTCAGTAAATTGGTAAACTTTTTGTGCAATGAGTTTTGTTAGATTGTCTACATGATGATTCCAGTTGAGGTGGTGGTCAGTCATGAGACCTAGAGTTTTATGTTCACTAACATTCTCTATCTGTGAAGTTCCAGCATGGAGCTGTAGTGTTCTTGTTGATGAATTTGTTAATTTCTGTCTTGTTGTAATGAGCATGGATTTTGCTTTGCTGGTGTTTATGAGCATTCTGTTGTTATTGCTCCAGTTAATTAAACTGTTTATTTCAATTTGAAGAGTTCACTCAAGATTAATACAGTCATTGTCACTAGTGTAAACTGTGCAGTCATTAGCAATGAGGTCACAAGATGATTTGTTGAGAATAAGTGGAAGATCATTGATGTAGATGGTAAACAGGAGAGGACCAAGATTAGAACCCTGTGGAACACCATTATCAACCACAGATGAACTTGACTTAGAGTTTTTAAGGCAAGCTACCTGCTGCCTGTTGAAAAGAAAAGCTGTAATAAATTTTCTCAAGTCAGTGTGTAATATATACGTCTCAAGCTTTCTAACTAAGATCTCATGATCAATCACTTCATATGCTTTTTTAAGTCAACAAAGACAACAACACATAATTTATCATCATTTATATTAAATAACCAGTATTCTGTCATTTTTGTGAGAGCTTTGTGGCAGGAATGTTTCGGCCTAATACATGACTGACAGTCAACAATCAAATCATTTTCTTGCATGTGTTATAAGGTTGTTTTTGTTTGTGTTTTTGGTTCTAAGGACTGTCATAGCCGGAGGTGGGGTGAAGGATACGCTCTCCATTCCAATTAAATGTCTCCAAGGGTGCGTCTCAAATAGCCGCTGACAGTTAAGTCTAGCTCCTGGTCTTCTCGTGGCGAACTGTTCAAATTGACAGTAGAAAGCGAATATCTGGCGCCTGAAAACCAGACGCTTCGGAAAGGTGAGAGTCTTGTTTGGTAGCTCATCTGAGAGAAGGAAAACTCAGATTTAAAACCCGCTGGTGGCGAGATCCTTCAGCAGCCGTGCGTGGAGCGGGGCACATCCCGGCCAGTGAAGAAATGTGCGAATGGGGTTGCCGCGCGGCGTCACCGTGGAAAACGTGAAAGAAAGGATTAATTGAAGTAATCAGTAGTCTCGAGGTCAGGACTGTTCAAATCTCGGCACCTCTGCTCTGGAAGTCGGCCACGTCCTATGTACACCCATACCTGGCGAATTTATCTGGCTTAACCCAGGGGTTACACTAAGACACTGCTGGCGAGATTCTTCGTCTACGGCGCGTGGAGTGAAACTCCTCCCGGCCAATGAAGAAAATGCGAATAGGGTTGCCGATGGGCGCTGCTATGAAAAGATGATGGAATGGATAAAGTGAAGATTAATCGGTATGTTTAGTAGTCTCGCGACGAAACTACTCATACTACGGCAGCTCTGCTCTAGAGCCCGGCCACGTCCAATATACATCCATATTGGTGAAAGACGCCTAAACCGACTAAACCCGGGGGTGAAACTTGATGAATACTCATGTCATGGTACCTCCGCTCTAGAGGTCGAACACGTCCTAAATGCGCCCATACTGAAATAATATGCCTAAACCGGCTTAACCCAGGGGTAAAACCTAATAATGGCGAGGATTCGAACTCCTCAACAAAATCTCTGTCCTGGTAACAACTAGGAAGGGTAGCGGCCACGACCACAAAACGCTGAAGTCGGAGACACTGAACCAGTGCAGTCTAGATAGGCAACTGCCTCTCATCCGACGGGGATTTATGCGTATCCTAATCACGCTGAGGTTTTCCGGTGAGAAAGTCCAACGCTGGACTAGATGGGTAACCACCTCTCACCCGGCAGGGACATACGGTTATCTAAAACACGTCGAGGTTATCCGGTGAGAAAGTCCAACTCTAGATTAAACTTGAGCAACTAAAACCACACGGTCACGCAATCTCGCTTCTGCGACCCACCGAGAATACAGGCCCAAGCCCCGCGATACTCTGTACCTCATGTGGTCCTCTCGGGGATCTCTTGTGGCCCTCTAGGGGACCACAGGGGGACCACAGGATCAATCAAGGACCACAAGAGTAAATTCAGTAGGATCACGGGGTGATCCTGGTGGTAGAAGCGAACGAAGAAGAAGAAGAAGTATGTGTTTTTCTAGGGGTTTTGACAAAGTCGATAGAATGGAAATTGGTCTATAGCTTGAGGGATTTTTCTCCGAACCAGATTTAAAAAGTGGATATATTTTTGCAATGTTAAAAGCCTGCGAAACATGACAATGTGCAATGCACTGATTGTAAATGTATGTTAGTGTATCTGTAATTACTGGGGCTGAGTAGCGTAATATCTTGTTGCTGATTTTATCAAATCCTGCAGTGTTGTTCCTTAAAGATGAAAGATAATTATAAATTTCACTAACTGACATGAAAGGAATAACTGGGTTGCTTTAGATTTACACATTTGCAATCTATAAATTTATTTAATCCACTTAAGTCAAAAGTAGGGGTTGGTAGATTTTAAAATATTGACTTCTTCTCTACAGCAATTGCTGAATTCTTCAAATGCGGGCACATGATAATAATTCTGCAAATCAGACTGTTTTCTCTTGTTTGCAAGAATGTTAACTGATTTCAAGACAGACTTACTGTCTGATTTATTCTGAACTAGGTTTCTAAAGTAATTTCTCTTTTCTTGCCTAATTAAATACTGACCTCTATTTCTAAGTAATCGGTAGCCAGTGAATTCCTTAATTTTGTGGGCCTGATCCCTTTCCCTCATGAATTGCAATATCTCAGGTGTTATCCAGGGGGACTTCACTTGATGTTTAACTTCACCTCTAGACAGACAGACAGAGACAGACAGACAGACAGAGGGACAGACAGGCAGGCAGACAGACAATGTGTTCAGTATTTGGATGATCAGTGTTGCTATGTGTTATGAAACGGTGTAATGAAGACCACCATATTTTATAATATCTGCTCGTGTGATGATGAATTCAATGCTCTTGCCTTTCTGTGTTCTATTTATTTTCTTTATGTTTGTACTGTGACTCGTTCTTCATTGGTCTTTTGTTGTATTTTCATGATGGGTGTCCTAGCTTTTGTCATAAGAAACTTACTGTGTCAAGTCTGTAGTTGCACTGAGACGTTATGTTTCGTATTGGTACGAGAGTGGCGAGGAAGCGGAGAAATATATATTAATTGTTTGAATGCTGGTAAAGCGAGGATTTAAAGAACTGGGATAAATGTGGTTAGATTTTCTCCTAAAAATATTGTCTTGTGGCTAGTACTGTCGCACATTGGGAACAATTATATAATTAAATTAACCAACACTTAGTAAGTTACCCACACACCTCGCCCCCATCTTTTACATTATAACATTTATCTCCTCCACCCATAAGTTAGCGGGTGGAACAGGGACCAGTTGTACCATTTTCTTCCTGCAGTAACAAACGAACCCGATATTTTGTCTCTCAGACTGGCAGTGATTATTGCTTTATGTTACTTGTTCAGATTATAGTTTGTAGTCGATATGTGCCATTAGTTCTTTCCTTGAAAGTGAAAGAACAGGAGCTCTCAGTCGCTTCACAGCCACGATATTATCTGAACACACTTCTTACATTTGTTACTGGAATGGACGGTGGGGCAGGCCTGACTGCAAGGAGATCAGTCAGTCATTCAGTCTGTCATGACCAAGTAGTTACGTCCGTACCTTTTAGCTTTTGCTTTATCTTCTGCAACGTTTACTTAATTTGTTATGTGTAAAAAGCAACCTTGCTAACATTGATCATCATCATCATCAGGTGCCGTGCCGACTGGCGTTGGCTATTATGCTTCTCCAGAGTACACGATCCTTCATGCAGGCCATCAGCTCAGTTGGTGATCTCCTCTCACACCATCCCGTCAGACTGTCCAGTATCATTTCTCTTGGTCTTCCTCTTGATCTTCTTCCTTCTATTTTTCCTGTTGTTATAATATTTTCAATGCCCCCTCTTCTCATTGCATGTCCTATGAAAGTACATTGTCTCTCTCTTATCTTTTTGACAAGGTTTTTTTTTGTCTCTCCAGCTCTTCTCCTACATTCTTCATTAGTTATTTTTGCTGTCCAGGGGATTCGCAACATTCTTCTAATAAACCACATTTCTGCTGCTTCCAATGATTTTTGTGCAGACTTGCCTATTGTCCATGATTCACTTCTATATAACAAGATAGGTTCAATATAGCATTTTAGGACTCGTTTTCTAACATTCATTGATAAGGATGTGTTGGTCAATATGTTTCTCATTCTCTGAAATGCAGTCTTTGCTTGGCCTATTCTGTTCCTAATTTCTGTTCTGCATTTCCCATCTGAAGTTATTACTGCTCCAAGGTATTTGAATTTCTGCACCTGCTTTAGAACAGTTCCGTTTAATTTAATACTGCATACTGGTGGATTCTGTTTCTTAGATATAACCATAGTCTCTGTCTTTTTGATGTTCAAAGTAAGGCCTTTCTGTTCACTTTCTTTGGCGACTTTATTCAAGAGATTTTGCAGGTCTTGTTGGTTCTCAGCTATCAGTACTGTGTCGTCAGCATACCGAAGGTTGTTAATATTGTATCCTCCAATTTTTATGCCTGGTTCTGTGATGATTGTTCTTAGAACATTCTCGCTATACAGAGAAAAAAGGTCTGGAGATAGTACACATCCTTGTCGCACCCCTTGTTTTATAGGTTGATATTTTCCAATTCTATTTTCAACTCGAACTGCTGCTTCTTGCTGCCAGTATAGATGTTTTACAATCCTCAGGTCTTTGCCGTCTATATTGATGTCTTCAAGCATTTTAATAATTTCATTATGTTTCACCTTGTCAAATGCCTTGGTGTAATCAATGAAGCATAAGTAGAGATCTTTCTGTACTTCTAAAGCTCTTTCTGTTAGTGTTCGTAAAGCATAAATGGCATTGTGTGTTCCCTTTCCTTCAACAAATCCAAACTGTTCATCTGCTATTTCCATTTTTATCTTTTTCCTTGTTCTTCTCATAATTATTCTCAGAAGTAGCTTCGTTATGTGACATGAGAGGCTGATAGTCCGGTGGTCGTCACATTCCTTTGCACCTGGTTTCTTTGGTAGTGCTATAAACGTGGATTTAATCAGGTCACTGGGAATATAACCACTGTTGTAAATGTCATTCAGTAACTTGGTTATTATTTTTATTCCTGTCTCCTCTAGTGCCTCTATTTCTTCTATTTTTATATTATCAGGCCCAGTCGCTTTTCCTTTCTTCATGTGTTTGATGGCATCTATGATTTCATCTTCAAGTATTGGTGGTCCCTCACAGTTTTCAGTATCTGGTGTTAATTCTGGTCTTTCTCCTCCATATAGCTCACCGATATACTCTGTCCACCTGTCCACAATGTCTTCTTTTCCCATTAACATTTTACCTTCTTTCGATATTTATTTTGATTCTCTTTCTGGTGATAAAGACAGGTATAGGCCTTTCATTAATTTTTTTTTCGTTGTTTAAATTCTTGGCTGTAATAGTAAAGTATATAAATAAGGATGTCATCCATTCATAGCCAAATATTTACTAGATATTCCAGTTATGTTGCTGTTTTGTTACCTTAAAAGTGAGATCTTGTATGTCTTGCTGGGCTTTTGTTACCGCCACAAAGGCGGTAGATTGTTTAAAGTGTTATTTTTGAAGTGTTTATGTTATAATTGTTAAAATACTACCTTAGTGTACCATATGCTATTTTCTTACATGGTTTCTTATTTGAAGTTTTATTTGAAGTTATTGTATGGAGGGGTTGTTGGGAGGGGGTGGTATTCTTAACATTATGTGATTCTTTATAACATTTAATTATTTACATTTAATGAATATGTGTATTATATAACTATTATTATTTCCTTCAAAGAGAAAGAACAGGCGCCCTCACATATGACATTATGTGATTATTTACATCAAATGACGTCACCTTGTTACTTGTTTGAAGATTTTTTTTTCAAAATATTATCGTGCTTTGTAGAAAGGTGGTTAAGACCTCTAATTTATTTTCATATAATACTCAATAATGTGTTCGCTATTAAAGATTATTGTTTTTATTCCATATAGGACCACTGGCTTGTCCACGCTGGATCAAAACTATGTCTGGACGTTGGCTCCAATGGACCAGTGTTAAACAAATGCCAGGCCTCACTAAAGACACAGAAATGGTTGTTTAGGCCTTATACCTTTACGAGTTAAACTCTTGATCTGTTTGTTCTAATCATCATCATCACGTGCTGTCCAGAAAAGCGTTGGTCTTAATGGTTTCCATCTTGTGTGGTCCTTAGTTTTGCCAATTAATTAAAACTCTTTTGTTTTTCTGTGTCGTTTGGTCAGCCCTTTGGGATATTTTTCCTTCGAACTTCCTTCTGTAACATCTTTACTGCTAAAATCCTAATTCTTATCTTAAGTGAATTTCAAATATTCAGTGACAGAAAATATGCAGAAATAAAGCAGCCATACATTCAAAACGATCGGTATATCTTATCTATAACAACAGCAATTCAACAGGGCTTGATGAAATTAGCAACAAAATGTTAACGTTTCTCAACGTCCAGCATTACAGCTGAACTAACCTATATCTATAATCAGTGCACAGCTAGAAGATATTTCTCTTAAACATTTAAAACGTGCGTTCCTTTTCCAAATCTGGTTCACTTTACAATCTGTCCAACCAACCTCCATTCTTCTCTATCAAACATCTTGGAAAACTACTCATATTACAAAATAACCTGCTAATTGACAATCAGTCAGGTATTATGCTCAGTCATTCCTGACACATAGCGCTCTGCAGTATGTAAAGCCCTCACAGAAATGACAGAATGTTGTTTATCTAATATAAACGATGATAAATTATGTGGTGCTGTCTTTGTTGTCGGTTAGCGGGGTAGGGGTATCCCCTATCAAAGGAGAAGTTAAGATTTTTAAGGGCATGCATCTTTCCCATCGCAACATATGCCTGTGAGACCTGGACACTTAACAAAACAGCTGAGAAACACATAAATGCCCTTGAATGTAAATGCTACAGAAGAGTTCTCCAAATATCGTGGACACAAAAAGAACAAATATATCTATACCATAAGAGCTTAATATTGAAGAAGGTTGGCTAGTAAAGAGGATTAAAGAGAGAAAACTTAAATATTTTGGACATATTAAACGTCATGATAATTTAAAGAAGACCGTATTGGAAGGATACATAATGGGAAAAAGAAAAAGAGGAAGACCAAAACGAAGATGGCTGAAAGAAATCGTTGACGATCTGCAAATGGACGCAGCAGCAGCAGGCCATCTTGCTCACAACCGAGAGGCCTAAATTAGTGCTGTTTGGGAGGCAAAGTTCCGCAAGGGACATGCAAATGAATGAATGAATGAATGTCTTTTTTGACTTTAAAAAAGCATTTGAATTGATTGATCATGAAATCCTAGTTAGAAAGCTTGAGACTTAAAAATTACACCTTGACATGAGAAAATATATTACATCTTTTCTTTCCAACAGACAACAGGTAGTTTGCCTCAAAAACTCTAAGCCAAGTTCATCTATGGTTGATAATGGCGTTCCACAGGTATCTATTCTTGGTCATCTCCTGTTTACCATCTACATCAATAATCTTCCACTTCATCTAAAAAAATCATCTTGTGACCTCACTGCTGATGACTGCACAGTTTACACTAGTGACAATGACTTTACTAACCTTGAGTCAACTCTTCAAATTGAAAGAAACAGTCTAATTAACTGGAGCAATAACAACAGAATGCAAATAAACACCAGCAAAACAAAATCCATGCTCACTACAACAAGACAGAAATGAACAAATTCGCCAACAACAACACTACAGCTCCATGCTGAAACTTCACAGATAGAGAATGTTATTGAACATAAAACTCTAGGTCTCATGACTGACCACCACCTCAGCTGGAATCATCATGTAGACAATCTAACCAAACTCACTGCACAAAAAGTTTACCAATTTACCCAAATTAAACATTTTCTTGACATAGACACCAGAAAAATATACTACTTATCACAGATACAAACACACTTGGACTATTGTTCCACAGTCTGGGATGGTTGTTCCATGTCAAATATGAAAAGACTTTACTCACGTCAAAAACGAGCAGTAAAGCTTGAAGATGACAAACATGCAGCACGTATTACAAATAATGACAAACATCTTGATGTTCTGCCCCTCAAGAAGAGATTTCTTTTCACCAAGGTCAAGTTAATTCATAAAATTCTATCGCACAATGCTCCACCCTATCTGTGGTCGTTGTTCAAATCCAACCCAAAACACAGTAAACGCTTAAGAAATTGTATTCTTTCAAAACCAAGGTTTGACATGTTTAAAAAAGTTTCTCTTACTTAGCTGCCCACCTTAGGAATGCCTTACCAGTTCCCATAAAACTTATAAGTAATATTCGTTCTTATAACTTTAAACTTTGTCAACATCTGTTTGATATGGACTATATGCCTCCCTAAGCATAGTATAAAGTAGTTTAAATGCTTGAGTGTTGTAATTTTTTTAATACTGCTTTTCTATAAATTTGTTAGTTTTGAATGAATGTGAGAATGCAAGATTATTTCATGTTATTGCATAAATCATAGTGTAGAGTGTATGGACATAAGATAAATTTATTATTTATTTATGTAATCATTTAATGTGTCTTCATGATTATTATGTTCATTAACAAATGCTGAATGACTATGACTGAGTGAAAGCTGTATGATGAAGAGCAGAATGTAAGACGAGCCTGCGTGCCCAATTCTAAACCCTCTGAAAATAAAGTATGTTCGTTCTCTTTATCATTTTTTTCCTTATAAATGATATACTTTTTCATCTGAAGCATACTTCTTAATATCATGCACACATGATACATACATGGGCATCAAATGGATTGACAATAAATCACTGGAAGACTTAGACTTCGCAGACGATATAGCACTTCTGAGCTCTACACACGCTGATGGGCAAGAGAAAACAAACCGACTCCAAAATATCTCTAAACAAATAGGCCTCGAAATCAACTTAGCAAAAACTAAAGTTCTTGATCTCACCAAAAACACCGGACAACATTAAACTTAATGGCCATGCTCTTGAAAAAGTCACTAGTTTTACATACCTAGGAAGCAAGTTAACACCCGCGTAAGATATATCAACAGAAATTATGACCCGAATTGCTTTAGCATCAAACGCTTTCAACAAGCTGACTAACATCTGGAAATCAAAACAACTCAGTAGGCACACGAAACTCAAGATCTTCAACTCCTGTGTAGTGCCAGTACTAACCTATGGTTGCGAGAGTTGGAGAACATCTCCAGCAATGGAAAAGAGACTAGATGCTTTTGAAAACAAGTGCCTTCGAAGACTGCTAAATATCTGTTGGCATGACTTCAAATCGGTTACATCAATAAGACAAGAAACTAAACAAGACTACGTATCAAACTTTATCAGAAGACGTCGCTGGAACTACATCGGCCACGTACTTAGAATGGACGAAAAACTACTCCCACACCAAGCATTTACGTAGTCACCAGAGGGTAAAAGAAAGCGGGGAAGACCCAAAGACACACTAAGAAGAGTTATCACCAAGGAGTGTTCAACAGTGGTCATCAGAAACACATAAGATCTAAAGCAAGTAGCAAGGAATAGCCAGACATGGAGAGCATTGTCCTCCGCCCTATGCACCGCCTTTGACCCAAGAGGATCAACTAACTAATACTTTGTAAGTTCGTCGAAAACTGGACAGTGTTCATTAGTGACTGCATCTCTCCTAATGTAGAGCCAGTACTGCACAGTATGTACTGGCGACCGCACCTATGCCAGTGCATAACCATTTTAACAGTATACACTGCCGACCACAACAATACTAATGTAGAATCAGTACTCAGCCAGTCAGTCATTTGCATCTCCCTTGCGGAACATTTCCTCCCTAACAGCTCACCTGTAGGCCTCTCGGTTGTAACCAAGATGCCCTGCTGGGGTGATGCATCCATTTCCAGATTATCAACGATGTCTTGCAGCCATCTTCACCTTGGTCTTCCTCTCTTTCCTGTTTAATTAGGGAGGAAAAGAAAAATTACTTAAGAAATTTAGTGAAAAACAAACCTGATAGTAAATCAATGTGGAAAGCGATTAATACTCTTGTAAATAAGAGGAAGCAATCTGACCCACAAACACTTAATGGTGAACATTTTAAGGAAAAAATTAGTATTATAAAATCTTCATTACCGACCCCTAATCGCGACCTGAGTGTGTTGAAAACTTCTAGCGAAAGTAAATGTGTAAAGCTAAAACTAAATATTCCCTTTCTCACAGTCGGTGAGGTTTATAACTACATCCGGTCTTTAAAAAACACTAACTCAGCAGGATGTGATGATATTAGTAACAAGATACTACGCTACGCTGCACCAGTTATTACATACATATACAATTTGTGCATTGACAAACATTATTTCCCTGATGCTTTAAACTCGCCAAAGTGTTTCCTCTTTTTAAATCTGGACAGACTAGTGACCTCTCAAACTATAGAAACATATTCATTCTGTCATCATTATCTAAACCTCTTGAAAAACATACAAAAGTTAACACTGCTCCACATGCAAGAAAACAATCTGCTAATAGATAGTCAGTCAGGTTTTAGGCCAAATCAATCCTGCCACAAAGCGTTAACTAAAGCGAATTAAAACTGGTCGTCTAATATAAATGATGATAAATTATATGGTGCTGTCTTTATTGATTTCAAGAAAGCCTTCAATATGATTGATCATGAAATTCTTGCAAAAAAGGTGGAAGGTTATAGTTTACACCCTGACCTAACAAAATTTTTTACATCTTTTCTCTCAGGTAGAAAACAAGTAGTTTGCTTTAGAAACAAAATATCTGGCTCGTCTGTGGTTGATATCGGTATTCCTCAAGGCTCCATTCTTGATCCTCTTCTCTTTGTTACCTATATTAACGACCTACCACTAAAGCACTCTTCGTGTGATCGTTTTGCTGATGACTGTACTGTTTATAATAATGACTATGACATCAATAAACTACAAACAACGCTCCAAAAGGATATAAACAGTTTGATTAAACTGAGTAATAAAAATGGTATGTTGATAAACACCAACAAAACAAAATCCATGCTCATCACTACAAGACAGAAACTGCAGAATGCAACAAAATCTTCACTACAGCTTTGTGCTGGGACTAAGGCAATAGAAAATGTTCATGAACATAAAACCCTAGGACTCATCATTGATCAGCATTTAACTTGGAATTCACACGTACATAACCTAACAAACTAGATTGTACAGAAAGTTTACCAACTAGCTAAAATTAAACACTTTATCGACAAAGACACAAGAAAAATATACTACATATCACACGTACAAACACACTTAGATTACTGTTCCACAATCTGTGATGGATGCTCAGTCTCAAACACAAAAAGGCTCCACTCACTTCACAAACGAACATTAAATCTGATTTGTGACAAACACCCAGTACAGACTGTAGATCAGCACAAACAACTCAAAATTATACCCCTCAAACAACAGAGTCATTTTTAACAAAGTTAAGTTTGTTCACAGAATTCTGTCGCACAATGCTCCGCCTTACTTGTGGTCACTGTTTACGTATAATACTAAACATAGCCAGCGCTTAAAAAACTGTTTTCTTCCTAAACCCAGGATTGATCTGTACAAGAAAAGCCTTCCATACTCTACACCTCTGGAACACTCTCCTCTATCATTTAAAATCCATTAGTAATACTTCATCCTTTAACTCAAACCTGTTTCATTATTTACTTGCTTTTAATTATATGTTTCCATAGAATAACCAGCACTCTCTCAACCCATGACTCGCCAGCCATCAAATACTAAAATTACATAGTTCGAAAAGTAACTTGTTATATATTGTTAGAAATTATTTTAATGTTTGCTGAAAAAAAACATATGTTAGAAAATCTGTACTGACAATGTATTTTGATTATGTATATTCTGTGTGGTGCGCGTGTATGTATGTTTGAGTGCTATTTTATTAAGCTCATTACTTCTCTTTCACTTTGAATGTGATAGTTTAATCTTACACTCTTTTGATTTTTTTCCTAATGTAATTTGTATACTTGTATTAAATCGAATGTGTGAGAAGAATGAAAGATGGAGTGATGAAACGCAGAATGTAAGACGGGCCTGCGTGCCCAGTTCTTTACCCTTTACAAATAAAGATTATTCATTCATTCATTCCCATTACGTACCCTTCCAATACCGTCCTCTGTAAATTATCACGACGTTTAATGTGTCCAAAATATTTAAGTTTTCTCTCTTTAATCCTCTTTACTATCCAGCTTTCTTCAGTATTAAGTTCTTATATTATGGATATATTTGTTCTTTTCTGTGTTCATGATATCTGAAGTACTCTTCTGTAGCATTTGTATTCAAAGGTATTTATGTGTTTCTCAGCTGTTTTGTTAAGTGTCCAGGTCTCACATGCATATGTTGCGATGGGAAAGATATACGCCCTTAAAAATCTTATTTTTGTAGTTCTGTCGGTTACTCTCCACAGTTTCTTTAGTTGTTTTACTTTCTGAATAGCTATAGCTTTTGAATTTCCCTCATTGTATCTCCATTATTAGTTAGTAATGATCCAAGATATTCAAAACTCTCGACCTCTTCCAATTTTTCCTCACTGATACATATTACAGCTACCTTATTTGTAGAATCAATACTACAATGTGAAATTAAGATTTTAATTAAATGGAACTACAACAGCGTCATGCTGATAAACACAAACAACAAAATTCCATTATCATTACAAGAAGACAGAAAACGATAAACTCACCAAGAACATCACTATAACCATGTTCTGGAACTTCATAAATAGAAAAGGTCAATAAACATAAAACGCTAGGTCTAAACATTGAGCAACATTTAACTTGGAATTCAGAGCTACGCATTCTAACAAAAACCATTGTGCAGAAATTTAACCAGTCTTTTTCGATCAAAACATGCTACGTGTCACACATACAAACACACTTACACAACTGCTCTATAATCTGGCTGTAGAGAAGACATGCAGTGTCAATGTGACAGGTCAAAGATTATGTATAATAGTTTAAATGTGTGAAGGTTAACAAGTGGGGGAGGGGGGAAGTTGATGAGAGGCTCTGTGAATTATCATTGCTTACAGGAAGTCACATGGTCTTGTTGGTACTAAAGTTGCTTCTAATGTTAATGCTTCTTGGCTGATGACCTAGTTGTTTCCTTTTTGAAAAAAAATGTATGTTGAATCCAAAAAAAAAATTACCTGTCTAAAAAAAAAGCGTCCATGTACTTGTTATTGTTGTGCGGTATACACTATAAATTTCCAGAACATTATGTGCTATATTTATGTCTCAGAAATTGGGAACCTGCTGGTTGCATGGTTAGCTTTGAAAAATACAAAATGTTAAGATGTGAGAGAAGTTTTCAGTGTTTTTTAAAATATTTTTTCCTGGACTAAAAATACAATGCCTCGCTCTGTCACTTTATCACGTGCTGGTCTCCTTGTTTTCTCTACCAAAAGAGGTCATACTGTGACGGATTCTTAGAAAATGCTTTGTTAAGACTGATGTGTCGCTTGTCACATGATTTAAATATAAAACTTTCTGGTTTTAGCATTTGATTGATGTAAGAAATATTTCTGTCAGCTTGCAAACATACCAAATTATCAACAGTCATTACTTCTTCTTCTTCATCTTTCACTTCTACCACCAAGACCGCCCCGTGATCCTATATTTTAGTTAATCTGTTGTAAGATATAAAGGGTGTAAAGAGAGAGAGAGAGAGAGAAAGAGAGAGAGCGAGAGAGAGCGAATTTTTACTGTAAAGACGTAAGTGCTCATTTGACAACTGTCCCCTTTAAGGTAGTTCCTTCTTCTGGCGATGTCTAGTTCACTACGTTTTTTTTTTCTGTTGCTGGGATACTTCCTGGAACGCCCTTTCTGTGCTGGGATATTTCCTGTAAAGCGCTTTCTGTGCTGGGATATTTCCTGTAACGCGCTTTCTGTGCTGGGATACTTCCTGGAACGCCCTTTTTGTAATGGCGCGCAGTTCTTTTATCGCATTTTCCTGAATCTCTTCTATGGTTTGGAAACGACGTCCTCGCAAAGTGTGTTAACTTTTGGGAAACAGGAAGAAGTCTAACGGGGTTAAGTCCGAAGAATATGGTGGATGGGGCACATCGGATGTCTCGTGTTTGCTAGATAACTGCGGATGAGGCACGAGCAGGAGCATTGTCGTGGTGCAACATTCAAATCAGGTTTTCCCACAATGCAGGCCTCTTCCTGCGCACAGTATCCTTTAAACAGTAGAACTTCTTAGTGCAGCAGTATTTTTTTCTTCTTCCTCTTTTTTTATTATTATCTGACAACGTGGTACAAATTAATATTCTATAATGCCTTTGCATTTAAAAAAAAACAGAACCAACAACACCTTTATATGTCACCAATTCATCCATGCTTTTCTTATTGTCAACCCTTTCCAAAAGATATCATCTTGGTTCAGCATCACAGTCATAAATGCACGTCTTATCTTCAGTTATGATGCTTTTTTAGAAAATGTAATTGACCGTTTGCTATGGCGAGGAGTTCCCGACTGACTTCAGCACTATTCATTTTCTGATCCTCAGTCAGTAAATGCTTCACGAATTTTTCATACAGCGACACATCTGAAAATTTTCACTCAAACTTAAATGGCGAAATTCTATGCTGATGCTCGTTTCATCAGCAACTTCACAGACAAAGTGAACGACGATTTCCACAAATAACAGCGTGAATTTTCTCGGTGATCGTTTGTTGTTGTGGAAGCTAGTACACACCTGGAATGTTCACGTAACGACCTTCTGCCCTCGTTAAAATTCTCAAACTACCTACAGCTGGGGTCATACAGTTCTTCCCACTCCTTCATTGTCACTTTGTCACTAATCCAAGGAATAGCTTGTGCATGTGTTTAATAACATGTTTTCTGTCAGCTTCTGTGTGACTGCCTTTACCAGGGATAACATTCTAAACTTGAAAACATAAGTTGTCATTTAATACACGAAAATGCCATCATTACCCAAGTGTCTCTTAAAGCCTTCTGACCCTGTCACTAAAGCTCTTCTTCGTCAACCTCTCTGGAACTGCCAGCTGGTATTCTCTGCAGCCGATGTGGCGGGGATGTTGAGGCACAGCATCATCTTGGCTTATAAGTGGTTATGGTTGCTATTTGGGGGGGGGAGCCGTGAATGGAGATAAGAAGCAGAGAGTGTGCAATAGATCTTTAGTAGACTCCACCGTAACGGGGACTATGGCGATTTCTGACCCGTTACTGGGGGTACCAATAAGGAGGTGGGATAGGGTCTTGGTCAGATATGATTTGCTGACCCTAACTACATCATGTCAGCTTTGGGTCACTGATTGCTAAATCGGACAGCGTTGAAAGCTGCAACAGTAAAACCAATGTTCCCTGTTCTGTGTTCACCGTGGATCAGGTATTGCTTCTTGTATTCTGATACAGGCAGACTAGACATACTGTGGTTCTCTGATACAGGCAGACTAGACATACTGTGGTTCTCTGATAGAACGTATGAACTTCGAACCAAAAGTTCATCTGTTTATCTTAGTTTCAGCATGACTGCAGTATGTGGGTTATACTGTAATTTGCTTTTATTGTTCAGTATCAAAACTGAATGAAAAAAGGAGCAGAGAAAACACGTAGACTAGGCCACGTTGCAATTAACTTTACAATCGTAAAGTTGTATTTTGTATGTAAAGTTATGCATTTTGTGAGGGAGCGATTTTCTTTACTAATATTCCTTAATAAATTAATAATAACGTCTCTACAAGTTGTGCTTCTTTCGGTCTGTAGAATTATTCCTCCCTCTTTTGCCAGTCTGCCTGACTCTTCATTTCCTTTCATGTTTCTCTGGGCAGGATTCCATTTTTTATTACTATTTTTTGAATAATGTGTTTGCTAGTGTTAGCGCCTTTTACAAGTTATGATGTCAGCTTGTGATCCTTCCTGGTTTGGAACCAGTTTATGGCTCGAGTAATTGCTTCAGTCTCCATCCTCGTACTGGATGTAGTTGTGGCAAAGGCTCTGGACTCGCTGACGACGGAGTGTCCATTGCTATAGACCGTTCCTTTTTCCCCAGGTGGGGGTTAAAGTTCTACCGCAATGGACGTCCCATCGTTATGACTCACGGTAGGAAAGAGTTAATGGTTTACCGCAATGGACGTCCCATCGTTGTGACTCACGGTAGGAAAGAGTTAATGGTCTACCGCAATGGACGCCCCGTCGTTGTGACTCACTGTAGGAAACAGTTAATGGTGAAGACATTAAGATAAGGGGGAAAATGAAAGGTAGAAACAAAAACACCCTTCAAATTACTATATTTTCCCATTCACTACTTCTTCTACAGGTCTTCTCTCTGACCACTGACAACCTCTTGAGGACATCACTTCAGTGTGTTGTGGCTCATTCCCCCGAGGTAGGAAGAGAAGCCAGAATCGAAGGCTGCATTATCGGGGCTCGTGATAAATGGACTTACAAGAAGGTATCGATGCAGCATTTATCTCAACAGGTGTTACCATTATGCATTAATATGAAAAATGTATCTTGCTAGCGTTGTACTTTCCCATTCTCCACTCTTGCCAATCAGCTGTGGAGGAATGAATATCAACATCCATACGACTGAATATCTAGCAGAGCTACGTGGGATGCTAGAAGATGGGTATCCTAAAGAACCTAGTCTTAAGCCCCTACATTCACAGAATGAAAGGATAATGGGTGAGTCTATGTGATTTAAGGATTATCTCGCGTCGTGGAAGAAGGCCATGAATACATCGTACAATAAAAGTTTGACATGTAGGATCAGTACTCACACCTTTCTTTGGTTACTGCGATGGGCAGCGGAGCAGATGCGGGAATCTCATGAGTGGAGGTAACGCTACCTCCTGAGACAGTCAGTCAGTCAGTCAGTCAGTCAATCAGTCTCAGAATTATCCTTTCGGAGTTTATCTGCTCCAAGGTACTCACAATTCAGTGGGTTTAACAGGAACTAGTAATACCACTTACTTCGTGCGCTATGAAACGAACACGACGGTATCTACTAATATAGTGTCTCTCAATCTGATTATTGCTTTTGGTTTCTAGTTCAGATTATTGGCTGTAGTCGTTGTGTATCATTTATTATTTCCTACAAAGAGAAAGAACAGGTGCTCTCATTCGCTTCAAAGCCACGATATTATCACAATACATATCTTACACTTGTTACTGGAACTGGGCATGAAACAGTCCTGATTGCGAAGATAATTTTCTTTGAGATCACTCAGTTATTCAATCAGTCATGGCTACGTGGTTGCGTGCCACATGTATTAGCGTTTGGTTTATCTTCTCAAACGTTTTGTTAATTTAATTTGTTATGTGTACAAAGTAACCTTGCTAAAATTTATATTTATTTTAATTCTCTTTGTGGCGGTGAAGCCAGATGTGGACCTTTAATATGCTGTAGCATTTTTATTTCGTTGTTTATACTCTTGATTGTAGCACGTTTAAAGTTTTATTCTCTTGTTTGTAGCACTTTAAAGTTTTATACTCTTGATTGTAGCACGTTTAAAGTTTTATACTCTTGGTTGTAGCACGTTTAAAGTTTTATACTCTTGATTGTAGCACGTTTAAAGTTTTATACTCTTGATTGTAGCACGTTTAAAGTTTTATACTCTTGATTGTAGCACGTTTAAAGTTTTATACTCTTGATTGTAGCACGTTTAAAGTTTTATACTCTTGATTGTAGCACGTTTAAAGTTTTATACTCTTGATTGTAGCACGTTTAAAGTTTTATACTCTTGATTGTAGCACGTTTAAAGTTTTATACTCTTGATTGTAGCACGTTTAAAGTTTTATACTCTTGACTGTAGCACGTTTAAAGTTTTATACTCTTGATTGTAGCACGTTTAAAGTTTTATACTCTTGATTGTAGCACGTTTAAAGTTTTATACTCTTGATTGTAGCACGTTTAAAGTTTTATACTCTTGATTGTAGCACGTTTAAAGTTTTATACTCTTGATTGTAGCACGTTTAAAGTTTTATACTCTTGATTGTAGCACGTTTAAAGTTTTATACTCTTGATTGTAGCACGTTTAAAGTTTTATACTCTTGATTGTAGCACGTTTAAAGTTTTATACTCTTGATTGTAGCACGTTTAAAGTTTTATTCTCTTGGTTGTAGCACGTTTAAAGTTTTATACTCTTGGTTGTAGCACATTTAAAGTTTTATACTCTTGGTTGTAGCACGTTTAAAGTTTTATACTTGCAGTAAAGAATATAGATGAGGATTTCATACACTGAGTGACAGGTTGTTACTATCTTGTTATTTCTATTGTTACTTGAAAATATAGTACGTGTGACATCTCGTATGTCTGGCTGGGCTTTAGTGCCACAATGGCGGTAGATTTCTTAGAGAGTTATTTTTTAACTGTTTATGATATAACTGTTAATTTCAACGTTAATGCACCATGTGCTGTTCTCTGACATGGTCTCTTGTTTAGCGAAGTTTTATTTGAAGTTATTTTATGAGGGGCGGGGGAATGGGAGGGGGTGGAGGTATTCTATAAATTTTGTGACTCTTTATATCAAATAACTGTTTGCATTATGTGATTATTTGCGTTAAATGACGTCTCCTTGCTACTTGTTTCAAGTTGTTTTAACAATTATTATCGTTATTTATTAATTATTACCATTACGACTTCTACTATCTTTTCATATAATACTCAGTAAAATGTTTACTATTAAAGATCATATTTCTTTCTTATAATTCATGTAGGACCACTCCCATGTCCACACTGGATCAAAACTATGTCTGGACGTTGGCTCCAATGGACCAGTGTTAAACAAATGTCAGGCCTCACTAAAGACACAGAAATGGTTGTTTAGGCCTTATACGTTTACCAGTTAAACTCTTGCTCCATTTCTTGCGATCGTCATCATCATCATCACTTGCTGTCCAGAAAAACGTCGATCACAACGGTTCTACATCTTGTGCTGTCCCTAATTTAGCCAGTGAATTCAAATGCTATTGTTTTTCAGTGTTATATGGTCAGCTCTTTTGGATATTTTTCGCTCCAACTTCACTCTCCAACATCTTTTCTATGGAAACGAAATTGTGATTTGAAGTGAATTTGAAATATTCAATGACAACAAATATGTGGAACTAAAGCAGCCATATATTGTAATAGGATATAGATTTATAGAATGAAAGTTAGACAACTCAACATAGAATTGGAAACTTGGTATAAAAAGGGTTAGGTCCCATAGAAATAAATAGCTTGTGCTTAGATTTATTCCCATTTTAAGTCAGATGGTTGCATATCTCGTGCCGGGCAAGGGGCACGTATAATTGATGGGAACGAAAAGTCGTGAAACTGAAATGAGATGATTTGTGATATTTGAAGTTTGAATTTCGGATAAGGCAGTTCGTGGGTTAGATTGTCTGTAAGATATGTAGTTGTGTACGGTAAAGTACGAGAACAAATTTTGTAGGATTAGACCTCGAAAAAGTCGTAGACAAAGCACTTTAGTGAGACGTGAGAGAAAGAAAAATCACAAGAGAATTACCTGGGATTCGAACATGGACTCCGGTAGGATGAGCAGCCGTCTAGCCACGAGAGAACAGCGCACTATCGACTTAGCCAACTAGCACCCCGGAAATACATAAATGACATCCTGATCTAATAAAACTTATTATATCATTTGTCTCAGGCAGACAGTAGACAGTATTCTTCAAACATATGATATCAAATCTGATGTCCTGTAAGGTTCTGTCCTTTGATCTCTCCTGTTTACCATTTTTATAGGGTGCTAGTTGGCTAAGTCAATAGTACGCTGTTCTCTTGTGGCTAGACTTCTGCTTGTCCTACCGGAGTCCGTGTTCGAATCCCAGGTAATTCTCTTGTGATTCTTCTCTCACGTCTCACTAAAGTGCTTTGTCTACGATTTTTTCGAGGTCTAATCCTACAAAATTTGTTTTCTTACTTTACCGTACCAAAGCCTCGTAGTTTCCTATTTATAAAAAATGTAGTTGTGTAGTGTGATAGATTAGTAGAATAGAAATGTAGTAGAAGTTCTGTTGGCGACGAAGTCTGTGGACGTCAGTAGTCGCTTGGAAATTATTCTATGTTGATTGAGTTGGAATTTCGTCCTGTCATGTCTTCATGATTGTATAATGCCATTGTTATACTCGTCACATCGTCATCGTCATCGTCACCCCGTGCACCAATAAAGTCTTCATAACTTAATATTGCTGCTGCTCTGCTGCTACTTGCCACTGAGAGAATGATCGTTCATGAGAAAGTATGTCTGTGAAGCCAGCAGTTAAACAGACGTAGAAAGAGATTGAGCTCGACTGTAGTTGAAAGAGTAAAACCTCGACTGTAAGTGAAGTAAAGCTAGTATTAACTAGTAACAAAAGAGAAGATCATATATACTGAGAAAAGCAGAAGTAGTATCCAATGTGTGAACATAACATTTCCACAGTATTATATGCTACAGCTAATACAGCAGAGCATAATTATAGAGCAGGAAATTATACATTACATCAATGTGATAGTAATAAGAATTCCGGAATAGGGACATTCTGTTTTACTATTCTTTTCCTAAAGGTCGGTATACCTTATCTCTAAAGAACAACACTTCAGAAGGACGATGAAATTAGCAATAAAATGTTACGTTACTCAGTGCTCACTATCAAAGGTAAACTAACCTATCTATAATCTATGCATTGCTAAAAGTTATTTCCTTGACGCATTTAACATTACTAACGTGCATCCTCTCCTTATTCTGGTTCACTTAACAGTTTGTCCAGTTATAGACCAATCTCCATTATATATTCTTTCTTAAAAACTCCTTGAAAAACATCTACAACGTGTAACATTTTTACTCATATAACACAAGAACGTGCTAACTGACAATTATGGCCAGTCACTCCTGTCACACCGCCCTCGGTACAATATCAGAAATGTGCTATCTAATGTAAATGATGACACATTATGCGGTGAGTATGTGTTGATTGTAAGAAAGCCGTTGAAATGATTGAATTCGTGTTCAAAAGTCGGAAATACATAAATTACATCCTGATCTAACAAAACTTATTATATCATTTGTCTCAGGCAGACAGTAGACAGTATTCTTCAAACACATGATATCAAATCTGATGTCCTGTAAGGTTCTGTCCTTTGATCTCTCCTGTTTACCATTTTTATAAATGATCTGCTTCTTCATCTGAAACATTCTTCATGCGACTAAATCGCCGACTCTGCAGAGTATACACTATTGACCACATCTGTCCTAATGTAGAGTCAGTACTGCAATGTGAAGTTAAGAACGTACTGAAATGGAGCCACAATAAACACCGTTCTGATAAACATAAACAAAGCAAAATCTATATTCATTACAATAAGACAGAAATTGATAAGCTCACCAACATCATCACTATAGTTCAATGCCGGAGCGTCATAAATAGAAAACGACAGGCAAACATAAAACGCTAGGTCTAACCTTGGAATAAAACCTAACTTGGATCTCACAAGCACACATTCTAACAATATTCATTGCACAGAAATTTAACCAGTTAGCCTAGATTAAACATTTTTTTTCGATCAAGACGTAAGAAAACTATACAATATGTCACACATTCAAACTAACTTACACTATTGATGCACAAACTGGAACACAGCTGATTGTCAAATAAAATTTACTCGCTTCAAAGTCAATTCACCTAATTTGTGACAAGCAACCAGCACAGACTACAGGCCAGCACAGACTACAGGCCAGCACAGACTACAGGCCAGCACAGACTATAGGCCAGCACAGACTACAGGCCAGCACAGACTACAGGCCAGCACAGACTATAGGCCAGCACAGACTACAGGCCAGCACAGACTACAGGCCAGCACAGACATCTCAAAGTTCTACTATAAAAAAGCAGACTCATATTCAACAAAGGCAAATTTGTTCCTGGAGTTTTCTCACAAAATGCCCCGCCCTACTTTATGGTCGTAGTCTTAAACACACCTTGGGTCTCTACGGAAATGTTTTCTTCCAATGTTTTCTTCCACACCGAAGGTTTGAGTTCTACAAGAAAAGCTTGTCTTCCTCTGTATCTCTTAGAACTAGACCACCCTGGCTTAAGGCACATATTTTCCTCACCTCTTTGATTTGCCTGACGAATGGTTTTACTAAATAACTACAATAATTCTATTAATTAATTTGAGCCGTTCAGAAAAAGAACCTGTGACTTCATCTGCCAGAGGTAAATTAATGCTTTTTTTCCTTTCATACAGTCACATTGTTAAGAAAATCCTTCACCGCCATATGCCACGGCTACAGCTCGATACCGACACTCGCGACACCTCCTTTGATTCTTCCCCCCCCCCTCACTCCTTCACAACCCTCGCTCATTTGGAACCAAATCTGAAGATCACCTGCCGATCGCTTACCTTTCTCAAAACTGTCATCACACCCCATGAAGGATTCACATGTGAGTCCCGCAAAGTAATATGTCACTGTGTGCAAAAGGTGTAGGGTAACGTGTATTGGAGAGACTGCTCTCGGACCTGGTGACTGCACGCAGAAACATCTTTATGATATCTATAGGATAATTCTAAGTCATTATCTAATCATTTCAAAGGCCATAACCACAGAGGCCAATCTGATTTTGTAGTTACAGCCACTAAACAATGTCACTCTGATGACAGAAGCCGTCTGGCGCTTGAGAACCTCCGCATTCAGGAATATGGGGCGTTGAAACCACATGGTTTGAACACGAAATTTAACTGCTAGCACAGTCATATTCCGTATCTACTAAATTCTACCCTTTCATCACCTGTAACTTACATTCCAGAACCCCTTCACTGCACTAGATTACAACCCTAACCCAGGCACATTCTTCTGTTCAGCCAGTCCTATCTCGGATAGATTACCACTGTATCCCTCTATCTTTCCCTTCCGCTCTTAAATCTACTACTATCAACTTATCACACATCCCAAGTCTCCATTTAAGCACTCACAAAACTCTGTCATGCGCACTCTATGTCGTAGGTTCTCACAAGTCACAGCTAAGTGCGTTCTCTTTTCAGTTTTTTTTTTTCCTGACTCTATCTATTCCTATTTGTTGCATAGCGTTCATGTGAATTTATATTTCATATTCATTCGCTATTTCTTTTTCCTGTGTTTTTATTATTAGGTGTTGAATCCAAACGTCACTAATGTGTGCTCGTTAAATAATAATGCTGTTTCTACTTTATTTTAAATAGTCTCACTAATTAATTTAGTGTCTGTTGTTTGACTATAACACATACAATCTGAGCAGTCTGTGACTTTTCTTTCTTGGGTAATGCCATAAACTCTGAATGTTTCAGTTCTTCGGGCGTATGTCCCAGGCTGAATATATTATTACATGTTTCTGTTACTTTTTCGATTCCAAAATCCTTCAGCACTTTCATCATTTCTGTGCCATCTGTCCCGCTGTTAAACATACTCTCATCTTGTTTATGGCTCTTTCAATCTCTGATTTCATTGTTAGTGGACCATCTGTGTTTCTTAGGGCTGGCCTTTTGCCTCTTTTATCTTCAAGGCAACTGAAATATGTATCAATGAGGAAAAACTGGAAGAAGTGGAGAGTTTTGAATATCTTGGATCACTACTAACTAATAATGGAGATACAATGAGGGAAATTAAAAGGAGGACATCTATTGCTCTTCAGAAAGTAAAACAACTAAAGAATCTGTGGAGAGGAGCAGACAGAACCACAAAAATAAGATTTTTAAGGGCATGCATCTTTCCTATCGCAACATATACCTGTGAGACCTGGACACTTAACAAAACAGCTGAGAAGCACATAAGTGCCTTTGAATGTAAATGCTATAGAAGAGTTCTCCAAATATCGTGGACACAAAAAAGAACAAATATATCTATACTACAAGAGCTTAATATTGAAGAAGGCTGGCTAGTAAAGAGGATTAAAGAGAGAAAACTTAAATATTTTGGCCACATTAAACGTCATGATAATTTAGAGAAGACCGTATTGGAAGGATACATAATGGGAAAAAGAAAAAGAGGAAGACCGCACCGAAGATGGCTGCAAGACATCGTTGATGATCTGGAAATGGATGCAGCAGCAGCAGGCCATCTTGCTCACAACCGAGAGGCCTACAGGAGTGCTGTTTGGGAGGCAAAGTTCCGCAAGGGACATGCAAAGGAATGAATGAATCTTCAATAAGTCTGATATATTCTGCCCATCTTTGTGCTATTTCATTTTCTTCTATTATTATCTGACTTTTTTTATTCATGAAACCTCCCCTGTTGTTTGTCACATACTTTCTTTTGGTAATGAGTGCTATTTCTTCATGCACCCCTCTTGTGTTGTGAGTGTTCTTCATTTCTTCTATGACATTACAACTTTCCTCTATCCATTTTTCTTTGGCTTGTCTGCACATATGTCATATTTCTTTGTCAATATTTTTATATTTCGGTGATTTTTTTTAGCTTCCTTTCTGTCTCTCATACGAGTTAATATATCTTCTGTCACTGAAAGCTGTGTGAAAGAATTCTGTTATGTGTAGAATGAAGACGCTAGAGTGTTTAGTCAAAGGGATATAATTCTAATATATTATAGTCCCCCATGAATTATTTCCCCTTTGAGTCTGAACTTTCAATGACATATGGTTGAAAAAAATTAGTAATCGTCGAAGTAGGAGGTTATAGGTCATGTTGTGATGGCAACTCTAGACAGAAGTTTCTAGATGGGCCTGAGAAAATTCCAGTCATATAAAAGAGGCAGAGCTGACCAAGCAGTTAAGATGATTATGAGATTAGATCAAGAAGCCATCTTACAGCTGTAGTCGTCAGTGAGTTTCAGACATGTCTTAGCTTTGTTGCAGTAAAATGTGTCCTTTTTTTAGGGCAAACGTTTGCCTAATGTAAAATGTAAATAGTTTTGTAGCATTGTCCTTTTTAGGGCAAACGTTTGCCTAGTGTAGAATGTAGATAGTTCTGTAGCATTGTCCTTTTTTAGGGCAAACGTTTGCCTAGTGTAGAATGTAGATAGTTCTGTAGCATTGTCCTTTTTAGGGAAAACGTTTGCGTATTGTAAAATGTAGATAGTTTTGTAGCATTGTCCTTTTTTTAGGGCAAACGTTTGCCTAGTGTAGAATGTAGATAGTTTTGTAGCATTGTCCTTTTTTAGGGCAAACGTTTGCCTATTGTAAAATGTAGATAGTTTTGTAGCATTGTCCTTTTTAGGATTGAAAATGTGATGTAGAAATTCATCTTTTGGAGGATTTGTTGTTGTGCACGTTGCTTGGAGATTCTGTAATGTTGTAAGTAGTAGTTTTTTTTTTTAAACACTCATGGTTGTAATAGTTCATACTGGTCTGTTGACAGATTCACTTCCCCGTGGCACTGACTTCGTGTCCGGGAAGTTCTCTTGAATGTTTTTCTGGTCTCTGCCGTGTGGCAGCGGTTTTCAAGCCGTGTGTCTTCATCACATCTCCCATTAACTCAACGCTCGTTTTCTTCATCAATAAATTGCGCCGACATTTAAATTTAATTGCAGTTCCTGAGTTGTTGGAACTTCTTCTGTCAGTCTGTTTGATGGAATGGAAGTCTAGTTCTTGATCTTGTGACACTGGTGTTATTGTTGTGCTAGTGACGAGTTTGAAAACTGTTGTTGTGTTGCTATGGGAATACAGTAGTAACACATTTTGCCTATTGATTAACAAGTAGCAGAAACATAAAATCAGTCAGGCAGACAACAACGTGAATGATATCATATCAAGCACAGTAGAGATCCAATAACATTTATAGTTTTGACTATCAATGGAGAATATCGCAGTCTATTTACGGTGTTATGCACCATAGGAAAGTCTAGTATAGTCTGGTTAAAGAGAGATAGACAGTTCTCATAGGTCTTCATCTGGTGCCATGTTGGCATATTAGTAATTGTCACCCTACAGATTCTCCCTTATCTGCTTCATGTTGCAGTTCCTTCATGGCAAGTTGTTGTTTGCATATTCTATACCTTGTGTTAGACACTGCCATTTTACATCAGTTCTCTCTTGTAAAGTCTGTCTTCTGTGTTGTTCTATTCCTTCACTTAACAGAGGTATTCATAATTGATTACCACCTACACTAAATATTTCTTATGTAGATCTTGTTGTTTCAGAACATTTGACTCAATCAGTTGGATCTTCCTTCTTGTGGCAAGACTTCAGCTTCACTTTAATTTTTGCCACCACAGGGTTATGCTCTGAATTAATATCTGCCACCACAGGGTTATGCTCTGAATTAATATCTACCACCACAGGGTTATGCTCTGAATTAATATCTGCCACCACAGGGTTATGCTCTGAATTAATATCTGCCACCACAGGGTTATGCTCAGAGTTAATATCTGTCACCACAGGGTTATGCTCTTAGTTAATATCTGCCACCACAGGGTTATTGTCTGGATTAATATCTGCCACCACAGGGTTATGCTCTGAATTAATATCTGCCACCACAGGTTTATGGTTTGAGTTAATATCTGCGACCACAGGGTTATGGTTTGAGTTAATATCTCCCACCACAGGGTTATTGTCTGAGTTAATATCTCCCACCACAGGGTTATTGTCTGAGTTAATATCTGCCACCACAGGGTTATTGTCTGAGTTAATATCTGCAACCACAGGGTTATTGTCTGAGTTAATATCTCCCACCACAGGGTTATTGTCTGAGTTAATATCTGCGACCACAGGGTTATTGTCTGAGTTAATATCTGCGACCATAGGGTTATTGTCTGAGTTAATATCTGCCACCACATGGTTATTGTCTGAGTTAATATCTCCCCCCACAGGGTTATTGTCTGAGTTAATATCTTCCACCACAGGGTTATTGTCTGAGTTAATATCTGCCACCACAGGGTTATTGTCTGAGTTAATATCTGCCACCACATGGTTATTGTCTGAGTTAATATCTGCCACCACAGGGTTATTGTCTGAGTTAATATCTGCCACCACAGGGTTATTGTCTGAGTTAATATCTCCCACCACAGGGTTATGGTATGAGTTAATATCTGTTCCTGGGTATGTCTTGACTTGCTTTACACTGTTTTTATACCTGTTTCTAATCATGATATAATCGATGTGGTTTCCACATATATAATGTCCTCTTGTGGTGCTGGAAAAAATGTGTTGCATATTGCATATTACTAAGTGATTTTCTTCACAGAATTGTATGAGCCTGCCTCCTCTGTCATTTCTCTTACCTACACCATATCTGCCTGAGTATATGTCTGAGTATTCTGCCAATTATGTCTGAATATTTTCATTCTCCTACAAAGCATTCATATCTCCCATAATTATCAGTATATCAGGTGATCTAACATTCTTTAGCATTCTTTATAAGTATTTCTCAGTTATTTCTTCAGAATAATCTTGTGTTGGTGTATATGTTGGACTTGTTGCCAGGTAGAAAGGTTTTGCTCTGATAATTTTATTAGCATCATTCATATGGTTATATCTAAGAAACAGAATCCACCAGCATGCAGTATTAAATTAAACGGAACCATTCTAAAGCAGGTGCAGATATTCAAATACCTTGGAGCAGTAATAGCTTCAGATGGGAAATTCAGAACAGAAAAAAGGAACAGAATAGGCCAAGCAAAGACTGCATTTCAGAGAATGAGAAACATATTAGATAACATATCTTTATCAATGAATGTTAGAAAACGAGTCCTAAAATGCTATATTGAACCTATCTTGTTATATGGAAGTGAATCATGGACAATAGGCAAGTCTGCACAAAAATCATTGGAAGCAGCAGAAATGTGGTTTATTAGAAGAATGTTGCGAATCCCCTGGACAGCAAAAATAACTAATGAAGAATGTAGGAGAAGAGCTGGAGAGACAAAAAACTTTGTCAAAAAGATAAGAGAGAGACAATGTACTTTCATAGGACATGCAATGAGAAGAGGGGGCATTGAAAATATTATAACAACAGGAAAAATAGAAGGAAGAAGATCAAGAGGAAGACCAAGAGAAATGATACTGGACAGTCTGACGGGATGGTGTGAGAGGAGATCACCAACTGAACTGATGTCCTGCATGAAGGATCGGGTACTCTGGAGAAGCATAATAGCCAACGCCAGTCGGCACGGCACCTGATGATGATGATGATTCTGTCGTTGAATTCCCAATATCCATTTACAAACTCATTTTTGATTTAAAAACCAAGACCATTCTATGCTCCTCTCTACCCGAATATAACAATGTGTAGGTGTCTTTTTAAGTGTATCCTGACATGCCCAGTATTTCTACTTTCATGTCTTCCGCCTCTAAGATACGGTTATCACGTTTTCCCTCACGTATAGCGTCCTAACATTCCTTGTTCCAATTTTTAGATGTTGTTTCTTTGTTTTCTTCCAGGCGTTTTCTGTGTGCGCCTCCTCATTTGATGGTTTTAAGGTGCCGTCGTCATCCTGGCCTCTTTGATTTGACATTGTTGCTTCTCTTTTCTGTGATTCATTACCTTCTTTTGGGAATACATGGTGAGCTCCAAGTCTCTTTCATGGCGTTCAACCGCTATCCACTTTTGCGTCTGGATGCGCTTCATGTGTACCACACACTTCGATGTTTCGCTGTATGAGCGTTGTTCTTTCGCCTCAATCACGGTCCCAGACTTTTGGAACTAGGGATAGACGTTTTTTTCGTCTTCTTTCTATAGACGGGGTTAGTTTTTTGCAGTTGCTTCTCTCTTAGATGAGTTTTTTGTCCCTAGTTAACTATCTCATCTACTCGGGAGTTGCGAATCACGCCACGGAGAGGTTATCGGTATCTGGTGTTATCACTTTACGAATTCGTTCCTACACTTGATACCCATGTTTAACATGCATCCTCGATGTATTCACACTGTAATCCGTATCCGATATAAATATTTACACAATTTCACATCAAAATAACACGTGAATCCGACGAAACACCAAAAAGAAAAAAAAATCACCTCTTCCACGGCCAGAATGTATAAAATAGGAAAAAGCAGGAGCAGCTTTATTACTTAACGATTACAAAGTTGTGACGTTTCGGCTTGAGCCTTAATCATACAAAAACATACAGGACGAAGAAATAGAGAGAGGAGATAAAGTATAGATTCACATGAATACTATTTTTTTTTAATTGTAAGGTGTGACACACACCGCCGGACAAGCCACACCTTACAATTTACAGCTAAGTACTTTTTTAAAAAAACATTAAAAAAAAATAGTATTCATGTGAATCTATACTTTATCTCTTTCTTCGTCCTATATGCTTTTGTATGATTAAGGCTCACGCCGAAGCGTCACAACTTTGTAAACGTTAAGTAATAAAGCTGCTCCTACTTTTTCCTATTTTATACATTCTGGTATCACAGCTTTACTGCAGTGCTTCGTGTATAGTTATATACTTATACACTAATTATTGTGTTCCTCGGCCAGAGGCCGCCATGCTGGACCGAAATTAACAGTTATCTCACCCAACTGAGGCTGAAAATAGATAATGACTATTCTTTAGTTCAAAACTTAAAACCGAATTCACTTCTTTAATAAATGATAATGACTATTCTTTAGTTCAAAACTTAAAACCGAATTCACTTCTTTAATAAATGTGGTCTAGATGTGCATCGAAGACATAGATTACCCTTTCACTTCATGTTATGAAAGAGTCTTCATTTACCAACTAAACTATCTGAGAATAAACTTTTAGAATAATAAAGTTGATTATCATGGACTTGTTTTTAAGTTTAGTACGTAAAAAAAAAATCATTTTAAAGAATGTCACATCGAAATGATGTAAATTGACTCTAAATGTTTCGAGTAAAATCTATTCGTTCCACAGAATATTACAAACTATTCGTCCTATACAAGATAGTGACAATCAATGGTAATGCCAACTGGTGTTACTACAACAATATTATACAACCACAGTAATTGTACACCGCAAGAACACCTCTTCATTACAGTTGTGATAGTGACATTTTGGGCCGGAATGTTGTATAGACCAAGTTAAAGTGTTACCCAGAACACACTATAAAATGTGACAGTGTACTTAACAGTATTATATGATAGTGTTATCATGAATCATCATCATCATGTGCCGTGCCGACTGGCGTTGGCTATTATGCTTCTCCAGAGTACCCGATCCTTCATGCAGGACATCAGCTCAGTTGGTGATCTCCTCTCACACCATCCCGTCAGACTGTCCAGTATCATTTCTCATGGTCTTCCTCTTGATCTTATTCCTTCTATTTTTCCTGTTACAATATTTTCAATGCCCCCTCTTCTCATTGCATGTCCTATGAAAGTACATTGTCTCTCTCTCTTATCTTTTTGACAAGGTTTTTTCTCTCTCCAGCTCTTCTCATACATTCTTCATTAGTCAATAATCGTGCAGTTAAATAATCAAAACACAACTTTCTTTAAATTGTAGTAGGGCAGTGGAGCAGATATAGGAATTTTCTGACAGGAGTGACGCTATACTTCCGGAGGTCAATCAGTCACTCAAAGTCACGTCTATTTGACCTTATAAGGGAGCAGTATATACACATGAGCTGAATCTGTCTAAGGCCCAGAACTACACGCTACTACCAGTGCACTTTCACTAGTCCTGTCTGTTTAATCTGTTATTAAAGGTATACTTGGTTTTACCTGGTCAGTGAAAGATGGCTGCTTGTGTTTCAGTTTGCTATGTTGCAGGCTACGACCTACGTAAGCAAACCGGCATAAAGGGACAAGCAAGAGCCAGGGTAGGAAAAGTCTCTCAGAAACAGCAGAAACGTCCTCATGATGGCTCACCATCTGAAGGAGTTGTTTTGCTGTTCCGCTCTCTGAAGTGGTGAGTTTTCTGCATATGGTTCTGTGAATATAAACAGGTGTGCTAACCAGGCATAACTTTGTTTACTTGCCTACATGAAAACACCAGGAAAAATAATTACCGATGTTTCTCGTCATTTGAAATCACCACAATCGGTTTACTCAGATAACTCCGCCTATCCCAGCTCATATCATATTACTTTGTAATCTCCCTTAGCTAAGCGTTCCAGAAATTTAAAAGTTCAGGACCCACATTTTGCAAACAGAGGCAGTAAAATAGTTATATTTTCTCTTTAGTTGTGAATTTAAAGCTTTATATAATACCTAAGGACAATATTCAATACCTTCAAAATTATAAGAGATAAGAAGGGCTAGAATACAAGTTGGAAGCAAGACATTTCCTTACACTTTACATCCTCCCCGTGCCGTTAAACGTCACATAGGGCCCGCATGGTAGTTCGCCAAGATGCCTGTCTTTGGTGAGTTTTTCAATCTCATCAAGGGATGTTATGCCCACTGAATTGGCTTCTCTTAACAATGTCCTCTTTAGAGTTTCACGTGGTCGACCTCTTTTTCTTTGACCTGTTGTGATCCATTTGACAGCTTTATTGGGGATTCTCTGATTGTTTCTTCTCATCACATGACCGACATATGTCCATCTTCGTTTTTTCTAATGAACCATGAGACAAGTTGTTGTTTGCTCATCTGTCTGATCTCTGCGTTGTTCTTGAATTCATTCTACTTTATACTGAGTATTTTCCTTAGGCATTTGTTTTCGAAAGAGTCTAATTTCTTGTCTATCTCTTCAGTTGTTTTCCAGCTTTCACATGCATTAATGAGGATGGATATTACATTTGAATTGAATAATCCTAATTTGGTTTTTGTGCTTATAACTTTTGAATGTCATATGTTCTTAAGATTCTTGAAGGTCAGTGCTGCTATGGCAATTCGAATTCTAACTTCTTTACTGATGTCACCATTGTGGTCTATATAGCTGCCGAGATATGCAAAATGTTTTACTTCTTCAATAGCTATTCCTTCTACGTATATTTGTCCTTCGTCGTTAATGAGAACCTTCATTATTTTTGTTTTATCCTTGTTAATTTCAAGTCCTATTTTACTAGCCATTGAAGACAAAGTATCTGTTTTTATTTGCATTAATTTCCTATTGTCGCTGATAAGAATTATGTCATCTGCAAAATCAAGATCTTTCAGTTGGGTCTCACGTACCCAGTCAATACCTGTTTTACCTGTGCAATATTTTTTCATTATGAAGTTTATGGCAATTCTAAAAAGCAATGGAGATAATATACTGGATATATATATATATATATATATATATATATATATATATATATATATATATATATAATGGAGATAATATATAATATTTGTTTCACCCCTGTTTCAATCTGGAACCATTCACTCATTCCTTCGTCTGTATTGACTGCACAAACATATCCATTGTACAGGTCACTAATGATGTTGACAGTCTTAGATGGTATTCCATATATTCTTAAAATCCTCTATAATGATTGTATGCTATCAAATGCCTTTTTAAAGTCTATGAAGTTTAAGATTAACGGTCTTTGTTTTTCAGTATGTTCTTCAAGTATTATTCTTAGAGTAAAGATCTGGTCGAGACAGCTTCTCCCTTTTCGAAATCCTGCCTATTGTTCTCTCATTGCAGCATCCACTGTATCTTGAATTCTATTCAGAATGACTCTGCAAAATACTTTTGACACAAATGATAGTAAAGTTACTCCTCTCCAGTTGTTGCAATCGTTAAGATTGTCTTTTTCAGTATTTTAACAATGATTCCTTTTTTTTTTAAAGGGACTTTTTCTTCTTTCCAAACTTTAGTAAACATTCTCTGTAGTTGCTTCGTGTTGTCTATATTAATAGCTTTTAACATTTCGCCTGTTATTTCATCTTCACCTGCAGCTTTCTTGTTATCCATTATATTCACTGCTGTTTCAATTTCATGCAATGTAATTTCATCTAGGTTTACATTTAGTTGTGGGATTGGTAAATCAGTTCCAGGGTTTATCAATTCTTTTGGATGTGGTCGATTAAGCAATTCTTGGAAGTGTTCGACCCATCTTTACTTGATGTTAAACGTGTGCTAGTTTGGCTAAGGATTTGTCTTTCTTTGGATGCAATAGTACCTGTTAGCCTCTTTTGTATGGTATATAGATTTTTGCTGTCTCCTGTTTTTGCTGCCTTCTCCGCTTCTTTCACCATATTGTCCATGTATTCTCTTGTATCCCTTCTAGCTGAACTTTTTACTTTATTGTCTAGTTCTTTGTATGTTGCTTTTTCCAATTCTCTTTCGAGATCTGTGTTTACATTCAACATAGCTAATTTGGCTGCCCGTCTTTCATGTATGGATTTTCATGTGTTATCTGATGTCCTTGCTTTTCTATTTATTGTTTGCTGTTCAGCACTTGTTTTGGCTGCTGTAATTATGGATGTGCTGTAAGAATGCCATAAGTCATCTATATCTGTCTCCTCTACCTCAGCGAACTGTTTGGTAAGTTCCGGATTAAAACTGCTCTTAGTATTTTCATCCTGTAGACTTTGACTGTTTATCTTTCTGAGTATTACTTTCTTTGTTGGTTTTTCAGTTTTAGTCTTATTATCCCTATACACAGATTGTGATCATTGTTGATATCTGCACCCCTATATGCTCTTACATCTGTCAGAGATGTTCTGAATTGCTTTGATTTCTGGTTCTATCATCTGGAGATATCCATGTTGTTTTATGTATCTCTTTGTGTGGAAATACTGTTCCTCCAGTGACCATGCCCTCTGTTAGACATAATTCAATTAATCTTTCTCCATTCCGATTTACCGTATCAATCTCTTCTTTCCTCATAACTTTTTCGATGTCGGTGTTATCTTTTCCTACCTTGGCGTTAAAATCTCGCATGACAACTAAGATGTGTTTAGGAACTTTGTTAATGAGTTGTTGTAGTTGGTGATCAAATGTGTCTTTTATTTCGTGTCATATGCATCATTCGTTGGTGCATAGCATTGTATGACTGTCATTCTAACATGTCTTATTTGGAATCGTGCTCTTAATACACGACTGTTCACTGGTTCCCATTCTGTAGGGCTCTTTGCTGCCACAGTTGACATAATTATATCTACTCCTTCGTGAGATTTCCCATCGTCTCTGTCTGAATGATTAACTTAGATTTCGGCCGATCTTTTCCCTGCTTCAGGCCATCGCATGTCACTGATGTCCGGGACGTCTAAGTGATACCTGTCCATTTCTTGTATTACCTCAGCAGTTGTCATGGTGCGGCCATTGTTCTTACATTCCAGAATCCGATCTTTGTCACATATTTGGGGCCGATGAATGTGCTCTTTTGGCTTCTCTGAGTTGGTATCCTCGATGCTCGATTGAATATGATGCGAGTTTCCGTAACGGTTGGTTCCCCCCCACCCCCCATCTAGAGCAGCTTTTAGATGAGTCTCAGGATAGTTCTAAGGACTGCAAACGCGCCACAAACAGCCTCTGGCAGTCAAGTCCAGCTCCTGGCCCTCCCGTGGCAGAACTGTTTTAACTGACAGGAGAAGGGGCGAGGGCGAATATCTGGCGCCTGAAAACCAGTTACTTAGGGTAGATGAGTGTCACGTTTGGTATCTCATCTGCCGCTGTTGGCGAGATCTTCAGCTGCCGTGCGTGGAGCGGTGCTCTTCCCGGCCAATGAAGAAATTTGCAAATGAGGTTGCCGCGCAGCATCACTGCGGAAAAGGTGGTTGAAAGAATAAAGCGAAGCAAACAGTCAAATCACGGCACCTCTGGTCTGGAGGTCGGCCACGTCCTGAGTGCAGTCATATCGGGTGAAATGCATGAACCGGCTTGTCCCAGAGGTTAAGTCACTGCTGGCTTGACTTTTCAAATGCCGCGCGTGGAGTGAAGCTCCTCCCGGTTAAGGAAGTAAATGCGGAAATAAAGGTTGCTGTGCGGCGCCGATGGGAAAAGGTGGTGGAAAGTGAAGTTTAACCTGGTATGTCCAGTAGTATCGCTACGAGAGCTATACCACGGCACCTCTGCTCTAGAGGCCGCCTACGTCCGAAATACACCTACACTGGTGAAATGTGCCTAAACCGGCACACACCAGGGGTGGAACTCGATGGCTAGACATGTCATGCCACCTCCGCTCTAGAGGTCGGTAACGCTTGATAAACACCCATACTGGTGAATTTTGCCTAAACCGGCTCATACCAGGGGTGAATCTTGAAGGCTATGAATGTCACAGTACCTCTGCCCTAGAGGTCGGTCCCGTCCCAAACATGCCCATACTGGGAAATGCCTAAACCGGCTCAACCCAGGGGTAGAAGTCACTAGTGGCGAGGATTCGTCCTCCTGGACAAAAGCTCCATCCTGGTCACAACTAGGAAGGGTAGCGGCCACGACCGCAAAATGCTGAAGTCGGAGACACTGGACCAGGGAAGTCTAGATAGGCAACCACCTCTCACCCGGCGGGGATGTCTGCGTATCCTAATCACGCTGAGGTTTTCCGGTGAGAAAGTCCAACCCTGGACTGGATGGGCAACCACCTCTCACCCGGCGGTGATACACGGGTATCTCAAAACACGTCGAGGTTTTCCGGTGAGAAAGTCCAACTCTGGCCTGGGTGGGCTAACGCCTCTCACCCAGCGGGGATGCACTGATATTCAAAACACGTCGAGGTCTTCCGGTGAGAAAGTCCAACCCTAGACCAAACTGGTGCAATGAAAACCACGGTGTCACGCAATCCCGCTTTACGATATGCGTCGAGGCAAAAGATTCACACGAAAGTATATCGGCAGAAACGTTCAAAATCTTCTGGCATCTTTTACGTTACCCGCAATATTTTACCCTTGGAGAATTGTTACAGGGAAAAAGTATATCCCACAACACCACACTAAACATAGATAAGGTACAGATTACACCACTTGTACTATTTGTGTCAGAAACATGGAGTACATGAAAGGCAAATAGGAAAAGCAAGTATATACATTTGAGAACAGAATCCTAAGAGGAGTGTATGGGCCGGTAAGAGACCTAATAACACAACAGTGGAAGATAAGAAATCTACACATTGTTTAACATTCATTGTGAAAAAACAACAGACTTGGGTGGCTCGGGCATTTAAACTGTGGAAGAGGACAGGTAAAGATGGTTTATGGGACAATTTAGAAGAACATATGTCTACTCTTAAAATTGACATTTTGGCTTAAAAAATATGAACAGAGAGGAATGGAGACGTGTCATGTCCACCGCAACTGGCCTCAGTGGCTGGGAGAGCTGCTTAAATCAGCTGTTGCTGAAAGAAGACAAAGAAGATGTGAATCTGATCCTCTTAATCTAGAATTCTAATCTCCAGAAGGTTCACATTTCTGGACAAAAGTAAAAAGCTTGTGATATCTGAGACGCAACGTGTCAGGTGTTTTAAATATAAAACTTTGGTTTTTTTTTAATTATTTTTTTTTGGTGCTTTTGATTGATGTAAGAAACAATTCTGTCAACCAGCAAACATAGCAAATTATCAATAGCCGGTACAACAATGAAAAATATAAAAACTGAATAACTTTTCTTCAGAAACTAAAAAAAAAAAAAAACAAAGAATTTTAATGTTAAATGTACAATTAATAAAGGAAAATGTTTACAAACAAAGCATAAAACACACAAACATTATCACAAATGTTTTACAAAAACATATTAAAAAATCGCACAAAACTTTCCAGCGTAGAAAGTAACTTCAAGTGAATATCTCGCTGTTTTTAAAATCACTGTACAGTGATTCACTTGTTAAAAGAAAATATGTAGGATATGATATTTTTTGGGCAAATTATCAGTGTTTATGTTTTGTGTGGATTCTCACTAAGTCCTGAAACTAGAGCACATTGTCATTTTGCTTGATATCCTATTTTCTCCTTCACCCACTGACATCCATTATGTGCTGTGTAATCCAGTGCACTGCCCCGTGTAAGCAGGTATTCTCCGGCCCTCCCTGGCACTTGTTCCTCTACACAGCGCGCTAAGTTCTCAATCGTCAAGCAATGTTTATTAAAGAATGTGTGTTGGCAAGAACTGATCCCGTTGTCATCAGTCCGTGAGTCTGTATCACATTCGACTCGACCAGTCCTAAACCAGGTTCCGTAATGCAAACACGTATGTTACAGTTTTCTTCATGTAATCTCTTCTGTTATTCTTCTACGGATTATGAATTGTTAAACCGCCTTTTCTCACAAAGGTTGAAACCTGAGATTACTAAACTTCAGTCTCGGCTGGGATCACACAAATTCGAGTTCATTTTCAACTTTCTGGTAATCTATACCCTTAGATAATTATGTATATGTAAATAAGTTTACAATGTTGAACATGTACGCAACTGGTTGTCGGTGAGAAATATTCCAGCCCAAACAACGTGATTTATGAAACTAGTGAGACACAGTGGGTTTGGTCGTTCTGGCAGACTACAACTTGTCCTAGAACATTAGATCAATATTATACATCACTCTAATGTGACGTTGACATCTGATAACAAAAGCACATAAATTTAAGAGCGTATGACTTTTCATTTTTTCCGTTGTCGGGTCAGTGTACTAAAGTCAGATCTCCCAGTGTGGAACATACATTTTATTTCCTAATGGTTTCTATGCATTGTAATTATTCTGTTTCGTGTCTTCCTTTCATTTTGTCAAAGCATCGAGTGATACATTTGAAAAAAAACCCACTCCTGGGATGATATCAGTTATGCCTCTTACTAGGTTAATGTGAGATAAGAAATCAGTCTGATGACATCAAATTCTTTCTATCCGTCGTTAGAAGTGAACAAGTCCGTATAACCCTGTTTGGTCATAGTTTCATTTGTCTCGTTTGTTTCATTTGGATTTTATTACTTATATCTTTTCTGCGTCAAGATTTGTGACTGAAATTTCACACATCTCTCTCTCTCTCTCTCTCTGAATCTTAAGTGCCCAGGGCACATGGATCTTCCGCAAGGGTTTTCACAAACGCCTGTCCTTTGCCTTTTTTTCTGCTCTTGCCCAGGTGAGCCCTCTATTGCTCAACATTCTCTCTGTTGTTCTTCTCCATGTCTCTTTTGGTCTACCCTTACTTCTGCTCCCCTGTGGTGTCCATCTTAGTGCTATTTTTGGTAGTGAGTTGTCAGTCACTCGGAGCACATGTCCCAACCATCGCCAGCGTCTTTCCTCAATAATTGCTGTCAGTGGCTTCATCTGCATTTCTGCCAACAAGATGTTATTTGTTCAGGTTCCAGGAGGTCTGCAGTCGGGCTGGGGACTTTCAGTGGCTGGCTTTCATCCACAACCTTCATGGGCTCAGTTTCCTGATAAGCATTTCTCCTTCCACCTGCATTTGTATTTTTCCCTTGCTTCTGTTTCTGTAGCAGTCTGATAGTTTTTTTTTTAACCAGATAGGGTTGCTGGCCCTATGCCGAACCCTCCTTGGTCGGCTTTTACGATCATGCGTGGTAGGGTACAGTGGTTCTATTCTTTGCAGATCCCGGATACCACACCACAAACATATTAATGAAATAACAAATCGGAATACATGTAAATTATTTTACACACACAAATACACACACACACACACACTCTCTCTCTCTCTCTCTCTCTCTGAAACGTAAGTGCCCAGAGCACATGGGGCTTCCGCAAGGGTTTTCCACAAACGCCTGTCCTTTGCCTTTTTTTTCGCACTAGCCCAGGTGAGCCCTCTATTGCTCAACATCCTCTCTGTTATTTTTCTCCATGTCTCTTTTTGGCCTACCCTTGCTTCTTGTCCTCTGTGGTGTCCATCTTAGTGCTATTTTTGGTAGTGAGTTGTCAGTCATTCGGAGCACATCGCCAGCGCCTTTCCTCAATAATTGCTGTCAGCGTCTTCATCTGCATTTCTGCCAAACAGATGATGTTTGGCCAAAATATTCGTATAATTCTTCAAACACTCTTCGTAACTTACCAATATGAAACTATTAATAAAATTTCTTCATGAAATGCGTCGATTTTTATACCATGAGAAAAAAGCTACATATAAACAGATATAATATTTCACAGAAAAAACTCAGCTACAGCTGACACTGGTGGAGGGGCTGGCAAACTCTGGTCCTCGGGCAGATGCTGGTCCGCCACCAGTATTATTATTATTACCAGCTGAATAGGTTTCTGAAGAAAGAAAAGATGGAGGGAAAGTACACTGTCATGCATGATGCCCATTCTTTCTGAGTTTACTTCCAAAATCTCACTACCAGTGTCACACGTGTCAGTGATGCTGAAAAATGCTGAAAGGTTCGTCAGTTTGCCGTAAACACTGCAAAATTAACATGACACAAGTCTCTCTTAATTTCATATCAGTTACAACAAAGATATTTTGCGCAGCAAAATTCGAATTTTTTTAAAGCTTTAGTATTCGATAATTTTTTTTCTGACTTTTGAAAATTTGGAACAGTGTCAGTTTTTATGAAATGATCTCTTTCTTGTTTTATATTATTATTATCATTATTTTACATCATGTATTACTTTTGTTATGAATTATAGGAAACGCCGACGTTAGCTATTCTCATCTCCCCTCTCTGTCGCTTCTCTTAGAACGAGTAGCACTGTGTTAGAGGTCAGGACTGAAGGACAAACTCACTCAAAAGATGGGTGCAAAGTACCAGAAGAAATCTAAGAACTAAAACGTGTGCAAGAATAATAAACTACAGTAGTTCATTTGAAGAAATGAATTTTTGAAGAAATGAATTTATAATGAACGAGTATGAAACTGTGGGTGAAATAAACTAAGCTGAAAATATGCAGAATTTAAAGAGAGAGAGAGAGGGAGGGAAGGAGGGAGAGAGAGAGAGAGAGAAAGAGCATTAAAGTTTTGCATGTTAATGTTAAGAAAATTATCCAGATAGTCCTCACTTTTCGAGTTGGTTCTGTTCCTACGGCCTTGTTAAACACCGAAATGAACGTGAAGCGAGTTTTGTAGGATTGAACATGTGGTATTTTTCCGTCAACAGATATACATGTTTTAAAACATAAAAAAAAAAAACCAAACTAGAATTATCTTAGAATTTGTATAAAAACCTTAAATTAAGTAGTTTTAACATTAAATAAATATATGTTCTAAAGATACTTGTAAAATTTACAATAAAAATCCCACTATCTCAAGGGACTGGTGGTTGGAAAAACGAATCATCCTTTCAAGCGGGACGTTGGAAAGCGGAGCCTAACTAAATATTATGAAGTATTCGTGCTAAAAAAAAGCAATCAAAAACACGCTATTAAATCAGAATATAAAAACATTCAGCCTTTCTGTTCTGGAAACGTATACAACACAGTATGATTACAACGAAGAAAATGCTTAAAATACATTATGCAAAAACTGTAAGTGCAGTAAAAGAAAACAGAAAAGAAGTACCACATGGTACTGTAAAACGCTACAATTAATAATCATGGGTCTCTCCTTTCTCCATGATATAGTGCCAGCGACAGATCCTTCTCCCACTTCCAAACAAAGCCTCGTCCCAGTGCTCAATAACGCTCTCTTCTGTCGAGCCTAGCCCCATGATGACCTGTCCCAGCAGTGGGTCTCCTCGCAGTCTGTCCCTGTCGTGCACGTCAAACACCAGCCTGGTGTGGTTTAAAGCTTTAACCTTGACATTCATCTGTGAAATCAGCAACAGAAGGTAATGCCAAACTTTTCAGCTAATAGGGTCAGATGAAGATGATAAACAGCTGTTTGATGTGGATGCATGTAAGAAGAAGTTAAAGAAGAAACATCTGACTGATTAAACAGATATATATATATATCTGTACACAGAATACTAACATTTGACTGAATAAACAGGAATACCTATTTGTGCAGTTGAATCAGCAAGATGTCTTCATTATGTACAGGATATACAAAATATGGGCACTAACACCATATCCCTATGTGCCTCTAAGGCATGACAGGATTACCTTTACCTTTACTTTACCTACACAATCTTCAGACAAGACAAAAGATCTCTAATTGTTATTCTGTCCTATGTATCTCCTCGCTCATTTTCTTACCTCACTCCTTTCATGAATACTCTAATAATTTTTATTACTCCTTTCAAGAATACTCTAATAATCTTCCTCTCCTTAAAACATATCCTAGCTTCTGTCTCCCCTCCTCTGTGTTGGCCTGTTAAAGGAAACACAGGCTGAAACATTATTTCACTACTAAAAATAACACCATCACTTTATTCTTGTATTACAAAATCCTCATTTCTGTGAGGATAGTTGGAGACCATATGCTCACACCCAAAGTAATATTTCAACACTTAAAAAATTTAACTCTTTAACTCCAGAACTGTATTCACAGCACATTAAACATTATACATATATATCAAACATCACACAAACCACGTTTACTGAGAAATGATAGATATGTATTTATCTATAACTTAGGCAATTAAAAATTATTAACTGCTTTGATTTGGTATTTATTATTATTATTATTATTATTAGTAGTAGTAGTAGTAGTAGTAGTAGTAGTAGTAGTATTAAGCCTTTAACAAGGCACACGATAGTTTAAGAGTTAAACCACAGACTGAAAGCACAACAAGAAGGAAACTCTAGCGCGTAGTGTGATACTTCAGCTCAAGGAATTGTTCATTACCTTCACTTCGAAAGTTTCGTTGAAGGACGGTGCTGTGATGTTCTTCTTCACGTTCGTCTGATACTGTCCTATCAGCTGCCCGAACTGCCACACCGCCACCCGCACGTAGGGATCTGAGACAACAAACAGACATCAGGCAAATGCGCGAATATGAAGTGAAACGCTGGCCGTTCATAAAACAAGGAGAAACAGAATCAACAAGAGACAAAAGAAAACAGAAAAGGCAGAAATCTGTACTGTTTCTAGGGTGTTTCCTCTGTCTGGCGGATTGTCTCTAAACAAAGACATTGGTTGAAGAAATCTAAATAAAGAACAATTCATAAAACAAGATATAACCCCTACTTTCTAAGTTGTCTTGTAAAGCCAAGACTAAGACCAGTGTAGGGATGTGTGTGTGTGTGGGGGGGGGGGGGGAGGACAGAGAAGGAAAAAAACTAGAAAACAGTTGGCCAACAGACGGAAGGTAAAGGAACTCACTGCCATAATTTCAAATTTTAGTTAAAAAAAAACCAAATGAGTAAGGGTGATGAACATTAAGACTGAAGGAAGACAGAATGATAAACAACAAAAGAGGTGAGAGAGAATTATGAAAACGAAAAGGAACCGTGGAAACAATCATAAAGTCCGTACATGCACAAGTATGCAAATTTGGAGACAAGGCTACATCGAAGAAGGCTACATTAATGATAGAAGGACAGTACTGAGATAGAGCATAATAGAAGAGAGAACGATAGATAGAAGGTGACAGAGTTATTGTGCCAGAAGGAAACATCAAATCATCGCGAGCCACGATAATCAAATTAAATCGTGCCACCATTTTCTTGTGGAAACTACACGGAGACAACAGTAAAACGTTGTGTCCGTGAAGAGAGTTTCTGTTGGCTGTGGTTAGTGTTTCACAGCTATTACCATGGACTCAACAAGATGTACTTCTCGTGCTAGGGAGTGTAGGGAGAAAACCCAGTGAATGGAAACTGAGTGTTACAGTTCGGTCTATTTTTAGTCTAAAAACTGTTATCTGTTCTACATTTGTGAATCTGATTTTTCGTTTAAAAATTATAGGTTCTCTTGAAGATTTTAAGAAACAGTAGAGAACTTTGTGAAGGTGGCTGGTTTTGAGCTTTTGGGGCGGCCGAGCCTAAAGGTCAAAGTAAGCACCTCGCACTGGTCACGAGATTTGATTAGTGTGTATGTCCGGTCAGTGATGTGTAGCTAATTTATTGATTCGTGTTTGTGCTGTGTTGAGGTACGGCCAGGGAGTGAGGGAGCGTGTTTCCTACCTGTTTATGGAATTAATGTAATATTTTGTATGTTTGTCTCCTGCAATGATCTCCACCTGCGCCTCTTCATTTGGTGTAAGTTTTTTCTGTAGTCTGATGTCGTATTATGTGAGTTATTTGTAAATCTTTGTTACAAAGTGTGTAGAACGTGATTTGGTATAGCAGGTGAAGTTCTTCTGTGAAATGTCAAGTTTTCAATGTGTTACATATATGCATTAAGCGTGGGTCATTAATTACTATTATTGATATGCCATTTGCTATGTTGATTTATTGTGCTCATTGAAATTGCCATGTGTTATGTTTATTTCAGTTTGGTCATTGAAATTCTTAAGTCATCATTGAACTCACCATAGATCATTATTCATGTGTAATGTTAAATGTTAAAAAAATGAATTTGCACATTGCATTGTTTCACATGATATTCTTTTGCTGACGTATTTCACATGTTTTTATGATCATTGTTGCATTTTACGTACTTTATGCGTTTAATTGAGTTTTCTCATGTCATTCGAATATCAGTTTGTCGACAAGATGCAGCTGTGTAACTGCGATTTTTCATGACTCATTTGATTGTGAATTTCCAGAAATGTTGTGGAAGATAATGTTTCGAAATTAGTGCGAATTACACAACAATGATTTCTCTGGTACCCGGTTTTAAAAGCTAGGTGGTTGCCGAGTGTCGTGGTACCAGAAAAAATCCACGATGTTTTCTGATGTATCTTGTGGCGTTTCTGAATTTTGCAATAATAAACAGACCACCATGGACTATTTTCCCATTTGTGTTTTGAACGAATGAAGTTTGTTCACACGAATATTGTTTCATCCACTCCATCATCAGACAGTAGTGGACGAGAAACAGACTATGTGACAAAATGTGTGTCTGGCAGTCTGAGAAAATACTTACAGATATTCCAGGTGTGAACGTGTCCGGTTTTGGGGCTCGAGAAGTGGCCGAACCGAGAGGTCAAGCTGAACACGCCATAGTCACGTGACTAAATGTGTGGCGGGAAGTTTGGTTTTGCGTGTATTTTCGTTACGAGGTGTGGTCAGGAGCAACAGGGGTCGTTGTCATATTGTGACGAATGTCATATTGTGATGGATGTCATATTGTGACGAATGTCATATTGTGATGGATGTCATATTGTGACGAATGTCATATTGTGATGGATGTCATATTGTGACGAATGTCATATTGTGATGGATGTCATATGTGATGGATGTCATATTGTGATGGTGGTGTATTATCGTTCCAGCACAAGCTCTACCCCCCCCCCCCATGTGGCGTAAGTTGTATGTGTGTTATGTAAGTTTATTTTAGGTTTGTGAAGTAGTTAATATAAGTTTCGAGTACGTTTATGTAAGTATTGTTCAGTCGTAAGGTCAAGTGTGTTGATGTGAATGTTAAATATATGTATATATATATATATATTGATAAGTATGGTGTTGATTTATATCATCATGCAATATTTTGATATGGATTTGAATTGATGTTGGATTATGTCATAATTTTTTATACATTTGATTTCATTTTATTCACACCGCTGATTTGATTACATGCATGATTCATTGTTCACCATTGCCGTTTGGGCTCAAGATGCGTTTGTGGGTTTCGTACATTTTGAGTATCACATTGCTCACGTCCTTAAGTTTCGGTGCTGTTCCACATACGTGGCTTGCTCACGTCCTTAAGTTTCGGTGCTGTTCCACATACGTGGCTTGCTCACGTCCTTAAGTTTCGGTGCTGTTCCACATACGTGGCTTGCTCACGTCCTTAAGTTTCGGTGCTGTTCCACATACGTGGCTTGCTCACGTCCTTAAGTTTCGGTGCTGTTCCACATACGTGGCTTGCTCACGTCCTTAAGTTTCGGTGCTGTTCCACATACGTGGCTTGCTCACGTCCTTAAGTTTCGGTGCTGTTCCACATACGTGGCTTGCTCACGTCCTTAAGTTTCGGTGCTGTTCCACATACGTGGCTTGACAGAGGCTTTCAGTGAATGTATAAGATTGTTAAGATTGCCATGAGACCAGTCTATCCAAGTTGTTGTGTTTGATAGATAAATTTATAATGTTCATTATTTGGGCCTGAGAATTGGGCCATATTGCATTGGTGTTCATCATACTACTTCCAGGTAAACATCACACACCAAAAAACATGGAGCCTCTAAACTCTCCAACAAAAGAAACGACCCCACCAGTTTCACAACGGCTTGCAAAACAGCAGCATCCACGTGGCCCTGGTTTGTTTCATCCCAGACTTGACCTTGTTAAATCCTCAGCTACTGCATCCGCAACTTCTTCGTTTTCTCTGTCTGTTCTTCCATCCGTTGTAAATATGTTTCCTAGATATTCGAGTTCAATAACATGTTTGAGTGTGGTGTTACTTATATACATGTTACATTCTCTTGAGGCTCTTCTTATCATCATTGTTTCTGTTTTCTCTATATTCATTTTCATATTGCATTCTTTGTAGCTGTTGCCCTGGCCGCTAATGTGATTTTGTAGTTCATCATTTTGGTATATTAAGCTTTGGTCGTCTGTGAACATCATTTCATTTCATTTCTCTGGTTCTGCGTTGGCATATGTGGTGATCTGTTCCATATACATGTATGTGAGTAAAAAGTAGAGGAGAGAGCACGCATCCTTGTCGAACTCTCCATGCCACTTGGACCTACTTAGACAAACCTACAGGGCCAGTAAACCGGTACTGCAGTTCTGAATGCTCAAGAGAAATAAAAGAGAAATAATCGAACATTTCTGACAGAGACTAGTGATCTGATTCTTTAGCTGCGTGTGTGTGTTTTTTTTCATGGCTCTACAAACCTACATTAGAGCTTTAGCGCTCTTCGAAACCTGTGGATAGAATTCGCCTCCAATGCTATAACACACAACCAAACAAAACCATGATAATAATATAATAATAATAATAATAACAATAATAATAATAATAAATTGGCCTTTTTGGTCAGACAGAAAAAACGTGACAGACAAGCCGTCAGTCGAAAACGAAGTCAAACTTGTCTGGTTGGGAAGCAGAAAAGTAAGAATAATTTTGACATATGAAGGGAAAAAAGGTCAACCTGTCCAGGAAGGTTGTGTGGAGAGAAGAATAAAGTGAGAAAATGTGGACGTGGGTGGATATGTCAACAGACAGACAGACAGAGACAGACAGATAGGAGGGACTATACAAGTTACAAACTAAGACAAGCGTATTCGATTCCACTGCTCTTGTACACTGTAAACGTCAGTAAACTGATCGTTTGTTTTTTTTTCTCTCATCATTAAATGAAGTAATCGGTAGTGTCTACGTACGTACAGAACATTTGAAAGCCTTCTTAGAATTAGAAAAATACGCTGAAAATTGATGTTAAAAAAAAGCAACTCCAATTTCATGTTTGAGACTCTGGAAGATGAAAAATGGAATTAAGAATTTTTCATTTGTTTCACGGCTTCATAATTAGCTTTTTTTTTCTTTCTTTGGAATGTATGCATTTTAAATGATTCCATCTCACATAAAAAATGCACATTGTTTCCAAAATCAATATGGCGTAGTAGGAATTTTGCATTTCAGAACAATTTGGCCTCCGACTTTTCAAAGTCTTTTTTTCCCTTCTATTTCCGCTCATTCACGGCAGTGTTTCCCAAGCTTCTTCTGGCTGCTACCTCCTTTTCTCTCAGAGCACATTTTCAACGCTCCCTTTCCCCCCTCCCACACTGTATTGTACTACTCGTACAACGACGTATTAAACTAGGACATGCATCACACAACTCAAAGCCACAAAACCAGCTTATTTAACGATATGAAGGAGTACATTTACAACCCACTTACTGCATTATTTTCACAATGTTTTAATGTGATGGATGAGTTTCATGTAGGGCCAAAAATTTCATGTAGGGACAAAAGTTTCGTGTAGGGACACGTTTCATGTAGGGACACAGGTTTCATGTAGGGACAGGTTTCTCAATATCAGGGTGACAAGTGCTAAGAAGGAAAGTATTACTGTCCCCCTATCTGTTGCTTCCTTTCTTCTCAAAGCCCCCATCCTCCTTACCCCCCCCTCCAAATTGCCACCCTTTTTTCCACTGCCCTATTACTGACCCTTTTCCTTTCATCGTCCCGTCCCCCCCCCCCCGTCCTTTCCCTTTCCAGCGCCCACCGGGGCGGGTGAGTTATGGTCCACTGTGGGGAACACTGATCTACGGTTTTTGTCGTTTGTAAGGAACTTCATAAAACCTGTGTCACGAATCACTTGTTCCCAGGGAAGCCATATCTAACATGAAAGAATAAAAAAAACATGTGTTTGTTATAATTGTGACACTATCGTGACCTGACAAGCAGCATAGTACCACATGCATTAATTATGTGTCGTGAGAATAAGGCTTGTCTAAAGGTTTGAGATTCTAACTGCGTGTGTTGTGTTTTCTTTGCCATGTCCCGGCAGACATTTTCCTCCTCCTCTTCTTCTTCCCTTTTCTTTTTTTCGCTCGTGTTTTCCTGTGATTGTCAGGTCAGAGAACTGGTGTTAATGAAGTTAAGGCCTGGCACATGAAAGCATTTTAATTCTGGGGACAATTGTTTATGTTGCTGCCAAGATGGCGCTGTCAAATTTACATGAGCTGCTGCTGTCCTTCTACACCAGTGCTCCTCAAACTTGTTCGGGATGGCCCCTCCCCTCTTTCGACCAAGTTACATCCTTCCCCTCCCCCCATCTTATGTACTACTCGTAAAATGACGTATTAAAATAGGACATGCATCACACAACTAAAAACTTAAGCTAGAAAGCCAATTTGTTTAACAATATGAAGGAGTACATTTACAACCCACTTACTGCATTATTTTCTCAACTTTTAATCTGATGGATGAGTTTCATGAAAGGGACACAAGTTTCATGTAAGGACAAAAGTTTCATGTATGGACAAAAAGTTTTATGTAGGGACAAAGGTTTCATGCAGGGACAACAGTTTTATGTAAGGACACAAGTTTCTCAATATCAGGGTGACAAGTGCTAAGAAGGAAAGTATTACTGTCCCCCTATCTGTTGCTTCCTTTCTTCTCAAAGCCCCCATCCTCCTTACCCCCCCCTCCAAATTGCCACCCTTTTTTCCACTGCCCTATTACTGACCCTTTTCCTTTCATCGTCCCGTCCCCCCCCCCCCGTCCTTTCCCTTTCCAGCGCCCACCGGGGCGGGTGAGTTATGGTCCACTGTGGGGAACACTGATCTACGGTTTTTGTCGTTTGTAAGGAACTTCATAAAACCTGTGTCACGAATCACTTGTTCCCAGGGAAGCCATATCTAACATGAAAGAATAAAAAAAACATGTGTTTGTTATAATTGTGACACTATCGTGACCTGACAAGCAGCATAGTACCACATGCATTAATTATGTGTCGTGAGAATAAGGGTTGTCTAAAAGTTTGAGATTCTAACTGCGTGTGTTGTGCTTTCTTTGCCATGTCCCGGCAGACATTTTCCTCCTCCTCTTCTTCTTCCCTTTTCTTTTTTCGCTCGTGTTTTCCTGTGATTGTCAGGTCAGAGAACTGGTGTTAATGAAGTTAAGGCCTGGCACGTGAAAGCATTTTTAATTCTGAGGACAATTGTTTATGTTGCTGCCAAGATCGCGCTGTCAAATTTACATGAGCTGCTGCTGTCCTTCTACACCAGTGCTCCTCAAACTTGTTCGGGATGCCCCCTCCCCTCTTTCGACCAAGTTACATCCTTCCCCTCCCCCCATCTTATGTACTACTCGTAAAATGACGTATTAAAATAGGACATGCATCACACAACTAAAAACTTAAGCTAGAAAGCCAATTTGTTTAACAATATGAAGGAGTACATTTACAACCCACTTACTGCATTATTTTCTCAACTTTTAATGTGATGGATGAGTTTCATGAAAGGGACACAAGTTTCATGTAAGGACAAAAGTTTCGTGTAAGGACAAAAGTTTCATGTATGGACAAAAAGTTTTATGTAGGGACAAAGGTTTCATGCAGGGACAACAGTTTTATGTAAGGACACAAGTTTCTCAATATCAGGTTGAAAAGTGCTAAGAAGGGAAATATTACTGCGACCGTCTTTTGCTTGCTTTTCTTTCAACATCTCCCACCCATTGCCCACTTTTCTTCCACTGCCCCTCCCAACTGCCATCTTTTCTTCCACTGCCCCTCCCCAACTGCCATCTTTTCTTCCACTGCATCACAACTGCCTCCTTTTCTTCCACTGTCCCCCAACTGCCACCTTTCTTCGACTGTCCCCAACTGCCACCTTTCTTCCACTATCCCCCAACTGCTACTTTTCTTCCACTGTCCCCCAACTGCCACCTTTCTTCCACTGTCCCCCAACAGCCACCTTTCTTCGACTGTCCCCCAACTGCCACCTTTCTTCCACTGTCCCCCAACTGCTACTTTTCTTCCACTGTCCCCCAACTGTCACCTTTTCTTCCACTGTCCCCCAACTGCCACCTTTCTTCCACTGTCCCCCAACTGCCACCTTTCTCCCATTGCCCCACAATTGCCCCCTTTTCTTCCACTGTCCCCCAACTGCCACCTTTCTTCCGCTGTCCCCAACAGCCACCTTTCTTCCACTGTCCCCCAATTGCCACTTTTCTCCCACTGCCCCACAATTGCTCCCTTTTCTTCCACTGTCCCCCAATTGCCACCTTTCTCCCACTGCCCCACAATTGCCCCATTTTCTTCCACTGTCCCCCAACTGCCACTTTCTTCCACTGTCCCCAACTGCCACCTTTCTTCCACTGTCCCCCAACTGCCACCTTTCTCCCACTGTCCCCCAACTGCCACCTTTCTTCCACTGTCCCCCAACTGCCACCTTTCTTCCACTGTCCCCAACTGCCACCTTTCTTCCACTGTCCCCCAACTGCCACCTTTCTCCCACTGCCCCACAATTGCCCCCTTTTCTTCCCCTGCCCCCCAACTGCCACCTTTTCTTCCACTGCCCCCCAACTGCCCCCTTTTCTTCCACTGTCCCCTTTTCTTCCCCTGCCCCCCAACTGCCACCTTTCTCCCACTGCCCCACAATTGCCCCCTTTTCTTCCACTGCCCCCCAACTGCCACCTTTTCTTCTAGTGCCCCCTAACTGCCCCCTTTCCTTCCACTTGCCCCTTTTCTTCCACTGCCCCCCAACTGTCCCCGTTTCATCCACTGCCCGCACTGCCCCTTTTCTCCCACTGCCCCTCAACTGCCACCTTTTCTTCCACTGCCCCCCAACTGCCCCGTTTTCTCCCACTGCCCCTAACTGCCCCCTTTTCTTCCACTGCCCGCACTGCCCCTTTTCTCCAACTGCCCGCACTGTGTCCTTTTCTCCCACTGCCCCCCAACTGCCCGCTTTTCTCCCACTGCCCCTTTTCTTCCACTGCCCGCACTGCCCCTTTTTCTCCCACTGCCCATCCAACTGCCACTTTTTCATCCACTGTCCCCCAACTGCCCCCTTTTCTCTCACTGCCCCCCAACTGCCCCCTTTTCTTCCACTGCCCGCACTTCCCCCTTTTTCCCACTGCCCGCACTGTCCCTTTTTCTCCCACTGCCCCTCAACTGCCACCTTTTCTTCCACTGCCCGCACTGCCCCCTTTTCTTCCACTGCCCGCACTGCCCCCTTTTCTTCTACTGTCACCTTTTCTGCCACTGCTCTGAAACTGCCTCCTTTTCTTCCACCGACCACACTGCCCCCTTTTCTTCCACTGCCCGCATTGCCCCCTTTTCTTCCACTGCCACCTTTTCTGCCACTGTTCTGAAACTGCTTCCTTTTCTTCACTTCCCCCGAACTGTTGTATTTTCCTCCACTGCCTCTCAGCTGCCCTCTTTTATTCTACTTCCACTCCAACTGCCCCTTTTCTTCCACTGCCTCTCAACTGCCCTCTTTTATTCCACTTCCACTCCAACTGCCCCTTTTCTTCCACTGCCTCTCAACTGCCCTCTTTTATTCCACTTCCACTCCAACTGCACCCTTTTCTTCCACTGCCTCTCAACTGCCCTCTTTTATTCCACTTCCACTCCAACTTCCCATATTCTTCCAATGCCCTCAACTTTCCTATTTTCTTCCACTGCCCATCAACTGCCATATTTTCTTCCATTGGTTCGCAAACTGATCCCTTTTATTCCACTGTCACTTTTTCTTTAACTGTCCTCTTTTTTTTACTGCCCCCCCCCAAATGCCTCCTTTCTTCAACTGCCCCAACTGTCCTCTTTCCTTCCACTGCCCCTAACTTCCTTCTTTTCTTCCACTGCCCCCCAACTGCCCCTGTTTTCTTCCACTACCTCCTTTCTTCCACTGCTCCCCAACTGCTCCCTTTTCTTCCACTTCTCTCAATTGCCGCCTTTTCTTCTACTGCCCCAAATGTCCCCTTTTCTTCCACTGCCTCAGCTGCCACCTTTTTTTCAACTGCCCACACCTGCTCATATTCTTCCACTGCCTCCCAACTGCCTCCTTTTCTTCCACCGCCCCCACTTCCCTCTTTTTTTCCACCGCCTCCACTGCCCCATTTTCTTTCACAGCACCCAGTGCTGCTTTTCTCACACTGCCTGTTTTTCTTACACTGCCCCCACTTCCCCCTTTTCTTGCACTGCCCCCACTTCCCCCTTTTCTTCCACTGCCTTCACTTCCACCTTTTCTTTCACTGCCCCCACTTCCCCCTTTTCTTCCACTGCCTTCACTTCCCCTTTTTCTTTCACTGCCCCCACTCCCCCCTTTTCCTTCACTGCCCCCACTTTCCCCTTTCCTTCCACTGCCCCTAACTTCCTTCTTTTCTTCCACTGCCCCCCAACTGCCCCTGTTTTCTTCCACTACCTCCTTCTTCCACTGCTCCCCAACTGCTCCCTTTTCTTCCACTTCTCTCAATTGCCGCCTTTTCTTCTACTGCCCCAAATGTCCCCTTTTCTTCCACTGCCTCAGCTGCCACCTTTTTTTCAACTGCCCACACCTGCTCCTATTCTTCCACTGCCTCCCAACTGCCTCCTTTTCTTCCACCGCCCCCACTGCCCTCTTTTCTTCCACCGCCTCCACTGTCCCATTTTCTTTCACAGCACCCAGTGCTGCTTTTCTCACACTGCTGTTTTTCTTACACTGCCCCCACTTCCCCCTTTTCTTGCACTGCCCCCACTTCCCCCTTTTCTTCCACTGCCTCACTTCCCCTTTTCTTCCACTGCCCCCACTTCCCCCTTTTCTTCCACTGCCTTCACTTCCCCTTTTTCTTTCACTGCCCCCACTTCGACCTTTTATTTCACTGCCCCCACTCCCCCCTTTTCCTTCACTGCCCCCACTTCCCCCTTTTCCTTTACTGCCCCCACTTCCCCCTTTTTCTTTCACTGCCCCCACTTCCCCCTTTTCTTCCACTGCCCCCACTTCGACCTTTTCTTTCACTGCCCCCACTTCCCCCTTTTCTTCCGCTGCCTTCACTTCCCCTTTTCTTCCACTGCCTTCACTTCCCCTTTTCTTCCACTACCCCCACTTCCCCCTTTTCTTCCACTGCCCCCAGTTCCCCCTTTTCTTCCACTACCCCCACTTCCCCCTTTTCTTCCACTACCCCCACTTCCCCCTTTTCTTCCTCTACCCCCACTTCCCCCTTTTCTTCCACTACCCCCACTTCCCCCTTTTCTTCCACTACCCCCACTTCCCCTTTTCTTCCACTACCCCCACTTCCCCCTTTTCTTCCACTACCCACACTGCCCTCTTCTGTTCCAATGCCACCACTGCCCCTTTTTCTTCCACTGCCCCTTTTTCTTTCAGCACTCCTCGGTCCTTTCTAACTTCCTGAGGGGGGCGATATGGCCCACTATTTAGATACACCGCTCTACGTGAATATTGCAAATTCTTGTCAGCTGTTAACGAACTGAGCAAACCATGGTACAGTATCACATCAGGTTTTATGCTCTACCCAGAGCTGACTTTAAGAACTCTTCTCAGTGTCTTTACCACTCTGAAAAAAAGCTTCTATATTTTAACACATGATAAAACTGCAGTGTTATAACAGGTTTTGTATGTGTTAACATATGAAGGAAAAAAAATATGAACCAATTTTTTTTCTACATATGATTGTCATCCTTGATAGGGCCAGTCTGTCGTGCAAAGAAAATGAGAAGATAAAATTACATAATGAACATTTAACATATTTAAATTTTAGGTAAGCAGTGTTTATTGCAAATGAGGAAATATTTAGAACTTCAGTCACAATAACAAAGGACACTCAGGCAAGAAAGTACATACCATAACATCTTTCTTTCACTTGCATACACACACATCACACACAGAGATATCGGGGATGGAGAGGGAGAAACACAGAGAGAAAATTAGAGAATGAGAACTAATGAATTAAACAAAAACTTCATTCTTAAAGATTAGAAGAACTTGGTCTTCTATATAACGTAACCCTCTGCTCTTTATTTCTCAACTTTTACTTGACCACAGGCATTAAAAATCAATTTAATGCAACTGTAATATGCAAATAACGAACAATAATAAAATATTATCTGAAACATATCTATAGAATCAACACAATAGCAAAGCCAAATTTATGCAACATAGGCAGAAAATGCGACATATCCCTTGGAAGAATGACAGAACAGCAGAAACTGGAAGCTTGTTTGACGCTCAGATTTGAAACTTAAAACAGGAACAAACAGATAAACGTCCAGAATTCACACACATAGGGAATCCCTCAAAATTGGACAGGACGGCCTCAAAGCGGATTCTTATGGCCAGTAGATCAGACGTCGTAACAAGGTCTATTTTCCATCATTCCCTTGAGAGTTTTTTTTTTTCCTTTTTACCTTTTTTGTCTGTATTGTTTTCAGAGTGTCTGGAAGCGTGGCTTGCACTCTGCTTCTAAGCGGCGGCTTAATGTTTCAACTTTGAGGGCGCTACACTAAATGATGGATGGGGAGAGTACAGCGGCCCACGGATGAAACAAAATAGATGCCACAAACCGGAAAACACACTCTGTTTCATTACTATGCTGACCTCAAACCTCGTTGCTTCTACCTTGCAGATGAAAGAAAGCGCAATATGTATTATGTGTGAGCTACAATTTTGGAAAAAAGTAATCCACCTTCAACTTATAGGAATATCAAGCTTTGTTTTAACCGTGTCAACTTTCCCCTTTGTCATACAACAAATGATGAGATTTTCATCTTGCTCCTTTGTCATACAACAAATGATGAGATTTTCATCTTGCTCCTTTGTCATACAACAAATGAGATTTTCATCTTGCCCCTTTGTCATACAACAAATGAGATTTTCATCTTGCCCCTTTGTCATACAACAAATGATGAGATTTTCATCTTGCTCCTTTGTCATACAACAAATGAGATTTTCATCTTGTTCCTTTGTCATACAACAAATGAGATTTTCATCTTGTTCCTTTGTCATACAACAAATGAGATTTATATCTTGCTCCTTTGTCATACAACAAATGAGATTTTCATCTTGCCCCTTTGTCATACAACAAATGAGATTTATATCTTGCCCCTTTGTCATACAACAAATGAGATTTTCATCTTGTTCCTTTGTCATACAACAAATGAGATTTATATCTTGCTCCTTTGTCATACAACAAATGAGATTTTCATCTTGTTCCTTTGTCATACACCAAATGAGATGTATATCTTGCCCCTTTGTCATACAACAAATGAGATTTTCATCTTGTTCCTTTGTCATACAACAAATGAGATTTTCATCTTGTTCCTTTGTCATACAACAAGTGGTGAGATTTTCATCTTGTTCCTTTGTCATACAACAAGTTGTGAGATTTTCATCTTGTTCCTTTGTCATACAACAAGTGGTGAGATTTTCATCTTGTTCCTTTGTCATACAACAAGTGGTGAGATTTTCATCTTGTTCCTTTGTCATACAACAAATGAGATTTTCATCTTGTTCCTTTGTCATACAACAAGTTGTGAGATTTTCATCTTGTTCCTTTGTCATACAACAAGTGATGAGATTTTCATCTTGTTCCTTTGTCATACAACAAGTGGTGAGATTTTCATCTTGTTCCTTTGTCATACAACAAGTGGTGAGATTTTCATCTTGTTCCTTTGTCATGCAACAAGTGGTGAGATTTTCATCTTGTTCCTTTGTCATACAACAAGTGGTGAGATTTTCATCTTGTTCCTTTGTCATACAACAAGTGATGAGATTTTCATCTTGTTCCTTTGTCATACAACAAGTGATGAGATTTTCATCTTGTTCCTTTGTCATACAACAAGTGATGAGGTTTTCAATTTGCTCTCCCGTCATACAACAAATGATGAGATTTTCATCTTGTTCCTTTGTCATACAGCAAATCATGAGATTTTCAACCTGCGCCCTTGTCATACAACAAATGACGAAATTTTGTTAACAAATGAGTGAAGGTAAGATGTGATTTTAAAACTGAAACTGATTTGAAATTAGATGAATGTGGGAAGAAAAGTGAAAATGAATTTATGTTTTACTTCACTGGTTTAAAATATAAGGCGTCCGTAAGAAACTCATGTATCCCTTATGAGGTAGTATAATAAGCTATCCAAAAACTTATGGAGACCTGTTTTGCTCAAGTGTATTGTGTACTTTAGGAGGAAATGAGGGCCAAACTTGCAAAATAGAACTGTGAACTCATTAGAATATGGTTTGGTGTTACTGCGGGCGAGGAAGAGGGAACCCTGGCATGAGGTGAGCGGAGGAGATAACAGATACCTGAAACGTTACAGATACCTGAAACATAACAGATACCCGAAACATAACAGATACCTGAAACATAACAGATAGCTGAAAAATAATACACCTGACTACAGATACCTGAAATATAACAGATAACAAATATCTGAAACATAAAAGATAACAGAGTTATAACTTCACACCTGAAGAATAACAGGTAGCAGATACCAGAAATATACCCCTATATGTAGCAAACGAACGAGTACTACCAAAAAGTCTGCTCATCTCTCAGAACACTAAAATGTAGATTATGAAGAAGACAACGCAAGTTTCTGTGATCGATTATGCCTGTTTATTATTGACAGAATTAGCCACGAAAGAAACTGAAACTTCCACAAACAGCTGATGCCTGCCCAATGTAAATCTGAGTTTAAATAAAAACAAAAACTGTCATTAGTACAAGGTATGGCTAGACAAATGTGTAAGAAAAGTTTACCTGGAGCACCTGTTAGGTGATGGCTGGGCAACCCTCGAGCCTGGCACACGCCCACTAGCAGCCTGGCCTGGCGAGAGTCCAAGAGAAGTTCCACCTGCAGATGTCCCAGATCCTAAAGAAAAATGAGAGACAACAATAATTTGAGCATGCTCATAGAAATGCTTGCCAATATTTCCAGTTGTCAACGAAGAAACGAACTAACAAATCTTGTTTTCAAAAGTTGAAGAAATGGGCGTGTAGCATTCACACGTTTCCACACGTTCTACATCAGTTAGTACAATTACATTACGAATATATCTTATCTTATATCTTATATCCTTCCCGTGCCGTTAGACGTCACATAGGGCTCGCAAAGTAGTTCGCCAATTTTTCCTGTCTTTGGCGAGTCTTTCAACCTCATCAAGGGATTTTATGCCTGTTAATTTGGCCTCTCTTAACAATGTCCTCTTCAGAGTTTCACGCGGTCTGCCTCTTTTTTTTTTTTTGGCCTGTTGAGTTCCACTTGATAGCTTGTTTAGGGATTCTCTGATCATTTCTTCTCATCAAGTGACCAACATATGTCCATCTCCTTTTCCTGGTCACCCATGAGACTGGTTGTTGTTCAGTCATCTGTCTTATCTCTGCATTGTTCTTCAATTCGTTCCATTTGATGCCAAGTATTTTCCTTAGGCATTTGTTTTCAAAAGAGTCTAATTTCTTTTCTATTTCTTTAGTTGTTTTCCAGCTTTCACATGGATAAATGAGGGTGGATATTACATTTGAATTGAATAGTCTTAACTTGATTTTTGTGCTTATAACTTTTGAATTCCATATGTTCTCAAGATTCTTGAAGATTGATGCTGCTTTTGCAATTCTGATCCTAACTTCCTTTCTAGTGTCACCATCCTGGTCTATGTAACTGCCAAGGTATGCAAATTGATTGACTTCTGCAATATCTGTCCCTTCTATGTGTATTTTTCCATTTTGATTAATGGGAAGTTTCATTATGTTTGTTTTGTCCTTGTTAATTTCAAGTCCTATTTTGCTAGGCGGTGAAGACAGGTTATCTGTTTTTTCTTGCATGGAATTCACATTGTTACTGATATATTACGAATATAACCAGGCAGAAATAAATAAATACATTTACGTTTCAGCGTAATCTACCCGCTCAATACAGGAAGATTTTGTTGCAGTCTCACAAATTAATGAATATCTGCCAGACTATTATGGACTAAGAGAATTATTCAAGATAAAATAATGTATATTCAGTGTCTCCATTAAGCGGGGTGACGACGCCGTCTGATGAGGCAATCAGCGACTCATAGCTGGCCAAGACCCTGTCCCACCTCTCCGTTGGTGCCCCCAGTAACAGGCCTAGCCTGGCTAAGGGGGCAGAGATTGCCATAGTCCCCATGGTGGTGGAGTCTGCTAAAGAAGCACTGCACACCCCCTGCTTCTTAGCAGCACCCCAGGACTAAAAATTTAGCCACCATAACCCGCTCGCTCGCACGCCGATACAATGCTGTGCCTCAACACCTCTACAGCATCGCCTGCAAAGAGAACCAGCTCGCAGTTACTGGGAGTTCATACAAGTCTCAATTAAGAGTCTAAAGTAATGTGAAATATTTATGAATCATGGGAGGGACGCATCTAATCGATATCAAGTGGAAAAGTTTGTGGTTATGTGGAGAAATATAGCTTATACTATAGAAAAGGAATCGGATGAGGGGGGGGGGTGAGGAATTAAGAGGAAAAGAAGTTTATTGTTTGTTAAATGAGAATAAAGGGAGGCAGAGAGTAAGATGGTCAGGGGCTGCGAGAGAAATGTTTTAGCCGATGCAAACATTGTTATGTCATTCCTTTGTTACGTCATTCCTTTGAACTGTTCCCTATCCGACTGTCACTCCTATCAGCAGAATCTTCTACCTCTGAGAGAGCTATCCAGAAAGACAGCCTCAGTCACAAGGTTTAGAGCAGAAATGCAACATCCGCACCCTAGTTATAATAGGATTTTAGCAAAATAATAGCTTGGTGCACGCTATATTATACTAATGGTAAGACTGATTTTGGGATTACACTGGTTTGGAGCAAAGTACACTAATGGCCACAGATATCTGTTGTATTCACAAAGACTCCCACTTTTGGAAACAAAACTGGGATAAACAACAGTTTTTGTATAAATCAAAACGCATGAAAGCTTTGTCCAAGTTGTCGGGGTGGCTGGACATCTCTTTCTAGAACAATAAAAACCAAACTCAGAATTAAACTCCTTACAGTAAAAAAATGAATTTTTTAAAAAACGCGTTAATTCACTTCCTACAGATTGCTGTTAAAATTAGTGTCAGAGTCTGGTGGCTGGATTCAACGATTACATATAGCAATCTGTTATAGCAGCCATTTTTATGCCTAAAAGCAGTAGCTCCACCTTTTAGTGTCTTTTTTTAATTTTGGAGTTTGTTTTATTTGATACTGGGACCTACTAGGCTATTTTGTAATACGGCACAAAAGTACCACACCCACACCCACCCCCGTTACCCTATTGATTAGCTTTTCTATTTTCATCAGCTAAGAGCTCCCCCTCCCCCTCCCCACTTTTTTAAAAATGGAGACCCCTCTTGCTGAGGTTGGATGCCGTCATTCCTTGTTACAACCTCATCTGAAATGCGTGTGCTATGCTTGCATGAGAGAGAGAGAGAGAGAGCGCTAAAAGAGAGGGAGAGAGAGGGGGATGGAGGGAGATACACAGGAGCGGATTTAACATTATTAAGACTTTTCTTATCTCTCTCTCACTCTCTCTCTCTCTCTCTCTCTCTCTGAACCTTAAGTGCCCAGTGCACATGGGGCTTCCGCAAGGGTTTTCCACAAATGCCTGTCCTTCGCCTTTTTTCTGCTCTTGCCCAGGTGAGCCCTCTATTGCTCAACATCCTTTCTGTTCTTCTTCATGTCTCTTGTGGTCTACCCTTACTTCTGTTCCCTTGTGTTGTCCATCTTAGTGCTATTTTTGGTAGTGAGTTGTCAGTCATTCGGAGCACATGTCCCAACCATCGCCAGCGTCTTTCCTCAATAATTGTTGTCAGTGGCTTATCTATCTGTATTTTATTATGACCTGCCTGAGTTTATATATACCAACGTAATTATGACCTGCCTGAGTTTATATATACCAACGTTATTATGACCTGCCTGAGTTTATATATACCAACGTAATTATGACCTGCCTGAGTTTATATATACCAACGTAATTATGACCTGCCTGACTTTATATATACGAATGTGCGAACGAATGTCGAAGACATTTACAGAAAATTTACAGAGAAACATTGCAAAATGAACTTCACTGATTACAACGTTTGACATCATGAGACAAACATTTCAAGAACAGTTGTTGATGTGAGTAACATTCAGTTCATGATGTATCGGATGTAGCAAATGTGTAATAGAAAATTAACGGAAACAGATATCATGAACGTGAATATTTTGACAGTCATGGCAAGTCTGAGAGTAGAAAGCAGCTTTCACGAGCCTCACTGAAGATGTAGCCAGCACGAGGCTCTGTAACCATAACGAGAGTCCGTTTATATGTCATTGTTACAAGCTTGAGTACAGTGTGTAAGTAACTGGTGTAGGATTCTGCAAGAAGTAGTTGTTGCCAACGGAACTACAAAGTACAGAAATCTGTGAACTGTACTTATGTAAATGACTATTACACGCGTTTGTAAGAACGCCGTAGTTATCAAGAGCGTGAATGTGTAATAGAGTGTTTGTCAGAGTGTACAACCCTGCAAGAGTCATGTGTAGTTAACGCCCCTGATTGTTTATATACTCGGGCTATCGGGGTGATTTACTAATTTCAGTTGGGAATTAATTTGGTAGTGCATAAAGCGTGTTGCACGGGATTTGTATGGAGGTTTGAGCATGGTTTGGGGTGGATGCAAGGCTGTGGTTTTTTAGTTAATTTGGGTCTGCGTGTAACGCTATGAGGATATAGTGCTGTTTTCGCAGAGTTTCTATGTGTTGCTTCAGACGGAAGAAGACAAACATGTCTCTAGAAGTTTTCTGCAAGTCCGGTGAACCCAATTGACTAATGTATTTCCTGCCAGTGGGATTTGCTTCCTGTGTGGCACCATCAGAATTTTGATATGTGTCTTGCTACATCAATCACCACAAAGAACTTCATCATTATCTGGTTCCATCATTAAACAATTTTGTGTTTTGACCTGAATGCTGGCGCTTGTTAACTAAGTGTGAGATGTCTTGTCTAGGTCTTGTCAAGTATATATCAACAGAGAATCGTTCAACTGTTTTGAGTGTGGCATCGTGTTAGCTGTTATATCATCTCAAAAAGTGGCAGTTTCTAGAGAATCAAGGCAGTCTGCGACAGATTTCAGAAAAAGCAACTGTCACGAACATGATTACTTACATGTCTACCACAAACTTCAGAATGTGAGATTTTCTAGAAGAGGACTAATTTTTTTCTTCTCTCTAATCAACCAGGGCGCATAGACAGACGGCGTGTAGCCTGGCCAGGAAATGAGAACACGCACGAAGAGATGGCTTATCAATCCTTCGATCGTCCATGGGGCAAAGATGAAAACACAAATAACTTCTATGTGCTATGATGCTGGAAACGTTCAGCTCCTTACAGAATTCATTGTGCTTGTTTCAGGGAGGGGAGATGATTATGGAGAGAAAAGGAAAGAAACAGACTGACAAATTGTAAGACGTTTCAAGGTCATTGTTGCAAGAGTAATACTAACTATATTTTTTATAGCAATTGTGTTTTTGTATTTAAGTCTCGTTCGTTTCAGAGATATGATACAAAAGTTTTAGTACTTTGCTGGCTTGTCACCTACACTTTGTATAGCGAGTAGATATTTTACATAGCTGCGGTATGTTTATTTTTCTGTTTTTTTTTTGTTTGGTCCCGTTGTCCATGAATACGCGGTTCTGTTGAAATACTGGTTGTGTTGGTTGTCGTGAGTTTTATCTCCTTTCTTTAAACGTCTCATCTGATATCTCTCTGTGTGTTTGTGTTTTGTTTTTTGTTTCTTTTTGTATAAAATTCTTTTGTGAATCTTCAAAAGTCCATCAGCATCTAGTACCAAATTTACCGCTGTCACAGTTACATACATTTGTCGTGTCAACGCTGTCACAGTTACATACATCTGTCATGTCACCACTGTCACAGTTACATACATCTGTCATGTCACCACTGTCACAGTTACATACATTTGTCGTGTAAACGCTGTCACAGTTACATACATCTGTCATGTCAACTCTGTCACAGTTACATACATTTGTCATATCACCGATGTCACAGTTACATACATCTGTCATGTCACCGCTGTCACAGTTACATACATCTGTCATGTCACCGCTGTCACAGTTACATACATCTGTCATGTCACCGCTGTCACAGTTACATACATCTGTCATGTCACCGCTGTCACAGTTACATACATCTGTCATGTCACCGCTGTCACAGTTACATACATCTGTCATGGTTAAAGTGTAGTTCATGAGCGTTTCCTTCTTGATGTTGTAGCTTCAGACCATGACTCTTCAGAACTGTATAGAGTAGGTAAAACTATGAGTCAAGACTATTTCTCTCTCAGTTGGAATTCAAACATCCCTGCTTCTTGTTTGTTTATTTATTCTTCTTCGTTTTATTTTCATTTTATGTCTGTTTGCTTAGTTTTCCTGAAAAGTTTAGTTAATCAGTTTACTTTTTTTTGGAAATGTATTAGTTACATCGATCTTTTACTCTCAGACTGAAGGTATCGGGTTATGTCTGGTCATGGTGCTGCTTTCACATTTCAGGTTTCTTTCCGGCGCTACGAAGTAAAGGCACCTCGCGGAGGAGATCAGAGCAAGTTCAGACTTATCCGAAGCCCGTTGATCATAGCCTTTTAATATTTAAACATTTTTTTTCTGTACCATTTAGTTGTACGGACTGTTTTGGCTGTATAAAGAAAACACTGTTCAAAATCTTCAGCAGAAAAATCTGTGCTACGGTACTACAAAATGCAGTTGAAAGCTATATCCCTGAGATTACAGCACACATCTGAAAGCTATATCCCTGAGATTACAGCACATATCTCCACTACAGCTGTGTGAGGAATTGGCCATATTCTGAAATAAACGCGCCTTCGAATAAAGGAACCAGAATATTGGTACACCGCTGCCCTCCCACAGCGTAATAAATCGGCTAACCTATTACACCGGCTATTTCCTGTTCAATCAATTCTAGAACTGGCAAATTCTGGACTTAATTTCTCGCAGTTCTCAGACAGAGGCTGATATTAAAGCGGCTTTCATGATGTCCAAATTTTTCTATTTCTGGCGGTCCGACGGTTGTCTCCAGAGATTCAAGGTTTCCCTGACTGGCTAGAAAATGTTGCTAGTGGGATGGGAAATGTTGTTGCTAGTAGCATGTTACTGAGGTGACATACGTCCACAGCTTTTCACCAAATCGTGGAAGTAAAACACATAATAGAAACAGACTGTCTGAGAGACATAACATCAAAGGCATGGTAGATATAAGATCGTTTGCGCTCTCTATTTTATCTATATGACATACACATGCTGTTATTATTTATGCTAATTATCATTTTATCACAAGACACGGTGAAGCTTAGTAAAGAAACAAATGGTTCTATTCTAATTGCTATAGGTCTTAAGGCCATATCTGAGAATCAAACATGGAAAAACAGCAATCTCAGATATAGATCACAGAATTAACATTTGGCCTTTTTCAACCTGGTCAAGTACACAAATAGTGATTTTTAAAACTGTTTAACACAGTAACATAAGACTATTATATCTCTTTAGATGGTCAGACTTTTCCTTCCCAGCTTTGGAAGCACTTCTACAACTGGGTAACTGGGGCGCTTCCACCTGCATCTGAACAATCAGCTTCGTCATGGGAGACAAACGCGCTAACCATTACGCCAGTCGGACACCTAGCTTGGTATATACACGGTTATTTATAAGTCCGTAAAACATTTTTAAAATTCGCAACAAAGAAACTACGTAGCAGATCAGGATTATTCTTACCCCGAGAGAGAGAGAGAGAGAGAGAGAGAGAAATTCTTCAAGTTTTTTTTAACAAAGGCCGCGTGCAGAGCTCCTATGGTTTGCCGCTAGGAGGCAGCAGTAGCTAATATGGCGTTCAGCAAACGTGAGCAGTCTTTTGTATTTTGAAATACCCAAGAACCTCGTCCCTTGTGAGTGCAGCGACGATTGCGAGTGGAAGTACAGAACACAGCGATTGTTTTCAACAGTGTCAAGAAGTGGTGAGCGAAATTCCAGGATGAAGGCCGTTTGTCCACAGCTCCTCGGCAGGGACGTCCAGGACCAAGCGTGGAAACTGTGAATCGTTTTAGAGAAGCTCACCAGCGAAGCCCGGGCCTTTATCCCGGAATTTCGCGGACCACTTCTTGATACTGTTGAAAACAGTCGCTGCCTTCTGGAATTCCGCTCGAAATCGTCGCTAACACTCACAACAGACGAGGTTCTTGCGTATTCCAGAACACAAAATGACTGCTTACGTTCACTGAACGCCATTTTTGCTACTGCTGCCTCCTAACGAGAAACCATGGGAGCTATGCGCGCAAGCTTATTAGAAGAAAAAAAAACTTGGAAGAGTTTCTCTCTCTGTCCTGGCCTAAGAATAATCATGATCCGTTACGTTTTTGGTTTTTTTTTTGCGACTTTTAAAAATGTTTCCGGCGTTAGGAATAATCCCGTATAAATACATACATTTTTATACACTTGAAAACGATTCCACGACAATAACAAAAATATTTGCCTAACCAGTCCGTTTTTACAACCGTGTCGATAATGTGTCGACCGTATGGATTGACCAGTCACTCTTCATTATCCGAAGTGACATTACTGGCCATAACTTGGGTTAGTTTGCCATCACATTTAATGGGAGAAATCAGGTCATTTTAATAGCAGCGTTTTTCGTATTGGACATGGTTTGTGCTTTGTTAAGTTTTCACGGAGAAGACAGGCAATATTTTATTCCGATCACTATTTGTAGTTACAATTCTTTCAAGACTTGACGAACGAAAATGTTGGAGATGCTTATATATTTTTATTCATTATTGTTTTATTTTGTACACAGTTTTCCTGCTTATGCATGTGTTATTCTTGTGTATTTATTGCATAATTGTTACAATATCATTTTGATAATACACTTTTCGTTTTAGGAGTATGTTTTGAATCAGACAGACTTTAGATATCTCGGAAGCGGCCGAGTGTTATTTTTCTTGTAATCTTGCTTTACATTCTAGCATTATTTAATACACAATCTATATAACGTGCCTTACATTCTAGCATTATTTAATACACAGTCTATATAACGTGTCTTATATTCTAGCAATATTTAATACACAGTCTATAAAACATGGGTATATGCAACATAAGTACATTGTTAAACATTACATATTACTGTGTAAAACAGAGGCAAATATACTATTACAAGTATTAAAACAATAAAAAGTATACTGAATCGCCATAAGCAATTAGAACGCGTGAGTGAATCCTGAAAAGCTGTTAAGATTCTATTCTTTTATTCATAACCTGCCTGCTGGAAAGCGTTTGCGATCATGACATTCCATCTGGAGCCGTCCCTGATGATTGTATCAAAATGTTTTCATTTTCTTGTATCACTTTGTCAGAGATTTATCGACTATTTATCGGAGAAGCAGTGAGGATGATCTTTGGACTAACTAATTTTGTTACCGTGATCAGGTATTTTGCTCATTGCTTCTTGTGTGTTCTTTTGTAAGAATATGGGTAGATGGAGGTAATGTATACGTGCCTATCAGATGTTTCCTTCCCATTATTAAGCACATGGGATCTACAACTGCACCCCTCCAAGATATACCAACCCAGGTTATAGCCATTTCGTCTCTGCCCAGTTTGCTACCTTGTGAATTTTACCCAATATGAAGAAATTAGAAACATTAACACAGCAAATTTCGTACATAAGTTCAACTCATAACCAATAATGATCAAAGCAAATAATAATCAATTTTAGACATGAAACAAGAAAACGTATCACACTCGACAAAGGAAGACTGAGGACCACGAAAACTGTATGCATCAAGGACAAAAACATACAACTTGAAAATGTGAGACACTTCATGAAATCAAACCACATGACAAAACTAACTGTCACTGTATACGTGATGCGCACGTAACACAATACAACAAATGGCAAATGTCAAATGCAAATGCAGTCAAATATATCAAACATGTCAATGGATCAATAGTGATGGTTTTTCATGTTACAAATATCTTAACTACTTCTATATAATACCTAACACATTTAACATTTCACCACGAACTACGACTTCGTTACACAAAACAACGAGCAATACTTCTGTTAACTAAACGTACGTTTAAATACTACATAAACCAACACTGGGCATACGGCAACTTACACAACCTTGAGGATGGCACAGGAGAAGATCATCGCAGGGAACGATACAATCAAATATATCCTGATCCATAAGAAAATAACGATAACATGCTCCCTCACTATAATGCTGGCCGTATCTTCCCACAAACAACGGACGAATGACTGGTCACCTACACATTCTAACTGGAAAACACACAAGTCAGTCACGTGCCCCAAAATCACGAGGTGCTGCTCTGACTTTTTCCGATCGGCCGCTCCGAAAACGCCAAAGCCAGCAACCTTCACACTTTCTCCCCTGAGTTTTCCGGTGAGTTGACAGGTAACTTCTGTGTTCTCCCTACTAGTCTTGATGATTTTAAATGCATCTTTTAATGATTTTTATCAGTTTTCATTTGAGTGCAACTTGCATAGGAACTTCGTTTTCTTTTTTCTCTAGCGTTCTGGAATCAGCTGCCTGAGATATGCAGATTACATCGTTCTACCAGCGAAAAGTGAAAGCCGGTTGCATAATCTAGTAAACTAGATTACAGAAGGGAGCATTATGGAGGTTTATAACTAAATTACTGAAGATAGCATTAGAAGAGGTTTATAACTAAATTACTGAAGAGACCAGTAGAAGAGGTTTATAACTGAATTACTGAAGATAATAGAATAGGTTTATAACTAAATTACTGAAGATAGCATTAGAAGAGGTTTATAACTAAATTACTGAAGAGACCAACAGAAGAGGTTTATAACTGAATTACTGAAGATAATAGAAGAGGTTTATAACTAAATTACTGAAGATAGCATTAGAAGAGGTTTATAACTAAATTACTGAAGAGACCAACAGAAGAGGTTTATAACTGAATTACTGAAGATAATAGAAGAGGTTTATAACTAAACAGCAATAAGACAGAACCTGTGGTCATATAAAAAAAAAGTAAATATACCAAGATTCGTTCAAACGGAAAGACGCTGTTAAAGTAAATAAATCCAATTCCTTTGGAACAACAGTATCACAGTTAGATGATAGCAAGTCATCATCATCATGTGTCGTGCCTGGGGTGCGTTGGCGACCATGTCTCTCAACAGTTTCTGATCTTTCATGTTATTCATCAGTTCTGTTGATGTCTCTCACATGCCGTACTGTCAAGCCTTCTAAGATGTTCTCTCTTGGTCTGCTTCTCCCTTTCATTTCTCCAGTTTTCCCTAATGTCGCGATATTTTCAATCCCTCCTCTTCTCAATGTATGCCCACTAAACCTTGAATGTCTCCCCCGTAGTGCGTGTATTAAAGTTAGTTTTTAACATGACTTTCCTTGGGCATTCTTCCTTTGTTATGATAGCAAGTGCACAAAAAAAATAAAATCACGAATAGATAGTGAAAACACAGCTTTTGTGACATGAAGAAGGTACTAACAAATACGAAGACGAAGATGCTCTTACAAGTGAGGAAAAAGATATTACAATAGTATATAACGCATAAACTAGGAAAAAGGTAGGAACAGCTTTATTATAACGAGTACACAGTTGTGACGTTTCAGCGTGAACCTTAATGATACAAGAGCACACAAGACGAAGAAATAGAGAGAGTAGATAGAAGTATAAATTCAAATGAATGCTGTGTAAAAAAAATATGAACGGAAAATTATTTTAATAATATAAAATAAAATGAATGGAGCATTTAGCTGTGACTTCTAAGAAGCTGTGGTAAGATAACATTCACCCTCCCCCCCCCCCCCCCCCAGTCCTCATTTACGACCCATCTATTATGCATCACGAATCTCCATTTAAATATTTTCTACATTCCATCATGTGCATTTCTGAACACACCCTCTTACAGGACACAGCTTCTTACAAGTCACAGCTAAGTGGTGCAATTATTTTATTTTATTCAGTTTTTTTTCCATTCATATTTTTCAAGATAGCATTCATGTGAATTTATACTTTGTCATTACTCTCTGTTTCTTCGTCTTGTGTGTTTTTGAACGATTTAGGGTCACGCCGAAACCTCACAACTGTGTGCTGGTTAAGTAATAAAGCTGTTCCTACTTTTTTCCTAGTTTATACATTTTGGTATCATAGCTTTACTGCGGTGGCTCTGTGTATAGTTATATACTTATATACTTATTATTCCTGTGTTACAGTAAAATATAGAACCAGTATTGCGGTATGGTAGCGAAACTTGGAAATTGCAATGCAAATGAAAGAATAGAGGTGTGGTTTTGGAGAAAGATGCAACAAATACTCAGGACGAACAGAAAAACAAACGAATACGTCTTCAAAGAAGTTACAAAACAGAGGAACCAGTTAACGTGATAAGAAAAAGACATTCAAAATTTATTGGACATGTCGTGAGAAGACAAGCTGGAGAATCTAATAATGGCTGGAAAATTCAAGAGATGAAGGAAAAGAGGAAGGCCAAGAGGAAAACATCTTAGAGGACTGACCAAGTGCCATGGAGAAAGAAAAGCATCTGAAATGATCGGAAACACCAAGGACCAACCAAGATGGAGAAGCGTCACTGCCAACGCTATCCGGCACAGCAAGTAATAATAATAATAATAATAATAACTGGAGTGCAGTGTTCATCTTTATTCTTGTTTATATCAATGATGTTTCAAAGTTAGTTTCTTTCTTCTGCAAGAATTCTAAGAAAACTTAAATAATATCAACGGTCATTCCTTCCTATGGTCAAATTTCCTTCAAATCATCATTTTCTCATTATATATATATATATATATATATATATATATATACCTCAGTTTCTCTTATCTTTTCTTACTCCATCACTCTTCGCTTCTAATTCCTTCTATCTCCTTTTCCTGTCAGAGAAAAAGTTCGGAGATAAACTTGCGTGCTAATCAAGTTCGTGCAATCGATCGTTTTCTCTCTCTCTCTCTCTCTTTCTCTTTTTATTTCTCTCTCTCTCTTTCTTTATTTCTCTCTCTCTCTCTTTCTTTATTTCTCTCTCTCTCTCCAGTGCTGCTAAAATTCTTCTCTCTGCTTATTTCTTATTGTAAGGTCAGAGAACAAAAGACAAACCTCTTGTTGAAAAGTGTCATTTTTAATCTGTAGAAAATAATATATTTATTCTCAGGCATTCTGTTTCTTTCCTTCCCCATCAAAGCGTCCCTAGCAGGAAAACTGTTTATACCCGTTAAAAGAACTCTCCAAAAACGAGTCCATGTGTTATTTAGCATACTGAATACATTTAGTGTGAGCCTAGTTCCTCGGGGTCCAGTTGTCTTTTAGCAGATGACAGGATAAACAAAATGAGATCTATAAGAATATTCGTATTGTGCCCAGTGCCACCCCTTGGTCAGTCCAAGTTTTCTCACACGTTATAGATTTCAGTGAACATGAAACAATCAGTACGTGATTTACGCTCCACAAGTAAGCGTGTATCGATTTCAGCCCTTCCATTTACATGACCAGACAATTGGAAAATCCTCACATGAAGGGCTGTTATCAATGTACAAAATATCGGTTGATATATCGTGATACTGTAAAGAGGGCATAATATCTTTTCCTTTGACGTTTCCATTTGTTGTTGTATGAAGGTGTCTCAAGTTAACCTTTTGATTTCAAGTTCGCAGTCTGTGACAAAGTGAGTGTATCAACCATCTTAAGCTCTCAGTCTGTGACAAAGTGAGTGTGAGCAACCATCTTAAACTGTCAGTCTGTGACAAAGTAAGTGTAAGCAATCATCTTAAGCTCTCAGTCTGTGACAAAGTGAGTGTAAGCAATCATCTTAAGCTCTCAGTCTGTGACAAAGTGAGTGTATCAACCATCTTAAGCTCTCAGTCTGTGACAAAGTGAGTGTAAGCAATCATCTTAAGCTCTCAGTCTGTGACAAAGTGAGTGTAAGCAATCATCTTAAGCTCTCAGTCTGTGACAAAGTGAGTGTAAGCAACCATCTTAAGCTCTCAGTCTGTGACAAAGTGAGTGTAAGCAATCATCTTAAGCTCTCAGTCTGTGACAAAGTGAGTGTAAGCAATCATCTTAAGCTGTCAGTCTGTGACAAAGTGAGTGTAAGCAACCATCTTAAGCTCTCAGTCTGTGACAAAGTGAGTGTAAGCAATCATCTTAAGCTCTCAGTCTGTGACAAAGTAAGTGTGAGCAACCATCTTAAGCTGTCAGTCTGTGACAAAGTGAGTGTAAGCAACCATCTTAAGCTCTCAGTCTGTGACACAGTGAGTGTAAGCAACCATCTTAAGCTCTCAGTCTGTGACAAAGTGAGTGTATCAACCATCTTAAGCTGTCAGTCTGTGACAAAGTGAGTGTGAGCAACCATCTTAAACTGTCAGTCTGTGACAAAGTAAGTGTAAGCAACCATCTTAAGCTGTCAGTCTGTGACAAAGTGAGTGTGACCAGCCATCTTAAGCTCTCAGTCTGTGACAAAGTGAGTGTAAGCAACCATCTTAAGCTCTCAGTCTGTGACAAAGTGAGTGTGAGCAGCCATCTTAAGCTCTCAGTCTGTGACAAAGTGAGTGTGAGCAACCATCTTAAGCTCTCAGTCTGAAGGAGAGACAATATTGATGATCTTTTTCTTCTTATTATTATTTTTCTTTTGAAAGTTTGTATGCCTGTAGTATAACGACTAGTGGGTATAATCATCCATCACTGCCTTTATCATATAGAAAGATGTCATTCTTCCAAGTTCATCAGTCTCGCAGGCACCTACTTCACTCTACTACATAATTTAAAAAACATAAATTTTACACACAAATTTGAAATTGTTTATGGAAACATTTACTGAAAATTAATAGCAATTTGTCTGAGAAAAACAGTCTGCGGAAGTTTGCCTTGACTGACGATTTCACTGCCGGTGCAAATGTAATTAAGTACAACATAGGCCATGTTGACATGAACAGATGACAGTTTTTAAGGTCCTGAAAACGAAAAATGGAGTTGGATACGGGAGTGGGTCCTGATTTCATTAATTCTCATGAAGGATGTAGGACATAGACTCACCATGCAGAAGATGTTTATCACGAAAAAGTGATGCCTTTCATTGTTTTAGGACATCTTTTGGACAGTTGGATAACGTTCCGGCCTGCAACACTTCTCTGATGGTAACAGCCCACGCGGTCTCTCTAAAATAAACCCAACTACTCTAGGAGTAAGGAAATTTGATTATTACCTTTGATGATGGATGTTGTTTTGATCATCAAATGTTATGAGATGGTAGCTACATAAACAACTCCGCAAAAGGACCTAGCCAGACCCCAGGCCTCTACGTGACAAGCTTTATGGCGGCGCGGAGAACCAGAGACGAACTGTCACATTTATGAGAGAAACTGGCATCGATGTCAGAGCGAACGACGAAGAAGAATATATGTTATATAACGAGCTCATGTAAAAATGAAAACCCACTAACGTGCGCATGTATCGATTGTGTAAAAAACGGCTTATACTGAACTTTTATGATCTGCACACATCCCGCAGCAACTAATCGCTTCTGTTTGCACAAACGATACAATATCTACTTATTTTCTGATCTACAAGCCCGAATGCGACTATTGTTTGCAGATTCGAATATGAACTTCTCACACTCCTCTTTGATACCAGGCGCATAACACTACAGGCCATGCTCTACAAAGACAAGCCTGAACTGAAATACATGGCCTAAACTTTGTTCATTACAGAGGTTTACGATTATTAAATGTATTTGCTGACAGAAGAACTATAATTTACTTTTATCTTGCCACATGTGGGTATTATTTTCACATTCTTTAAAAAAACAAACAAACATAGGGCTTGAGGCTTACCACTGAGGATGCGTTTCTTGGCAACTTAGAGATATGTGAGCAACCATCTTAAGCTGTCAGTCTGTGACAAAGTGAGTGTAAGCAACCATCTTAAGCTCTCAGTCTGTGACACAGTGAGTGTAAGCAACCATCTTAAGCTCTCAGTCTGTGACAAAGTGAGTGTATGCAATCATCTTAAGCTGTCAGTCTGTGACAAAGTGAGTGTGAGCAACCATCTTAAGCTCTCAGTCTGTGACAAAGTGAGTGTGAGCAACCATCTTAAGCTCTCAGTCTGTGACAAAGTGAGTGTGAGCAGCCATCTTAAGCTCTCAGTCTGTGACAAAGTGAGTGTAAGCAATCATCTTAAGCTCTCAGTCTGTGACAAAGTGAGTGTGAGCAGCCATCTTAAGCTCTCAGTCTGTGACAAAGTGAGTGTGAGCAACCATCTTAAGCTCTCAGTCTGAAGGAGAGACAATATTGATGATCTTTTTCTTCTTATTATTATTTTTCTTTTGAAAGTTTGTATGCCTGTAGTATAACGACTAGTGGGTATAATCACCCATCACTGCCTTTATCATACAGAAAGATGTCATTCTTCCAAGTTCATCAGTCTCGCAGGCACCTACTTCATTCTACTACATAATTTTAAAAACATAAATTTTACACACAAATTTGAAATTGTTTATGGAAACATTTACTGAAAATTAATAGCAATTTGTCTGAGAAAAACAGTCTGCGGAAGTTTGCCTTGACTGACGATTTCACTGCCGGTGCAAATGTAATTAAGTACAACATAGGCCATGTTGACATGAACAGATGACAGTTTTTAAGGTCCTGAAAACGAAAAATGGAGTTGGATACGGGAGTGGGTCCTGATTTCATTAATTCTCATGAAGGATGTAGGACATAGACTCACCATGCAGAAGATGTTTATCACGAAAAAGTGATGCCTTTCATTGTTTTAGGACATCTTTTGGACAGTTGGATAACGTTCCGGCCTGCAACACTTCTCTGATGGTAACAGCCCACGCGGTCTCTCTAAAATGAACCCAACTACTCTAGGAGTAAGGAAATTTGATTATTACCTTTGATGATGGATGTTGTTTTGATCATCAAATGTTATGAGATGGTAGCTACATAAACAACTCCGCAAAAGGACCTAGCCAGACCCCAGGCCTCTACGTGACAAGCTTTATGGCGGCGTGGAGAACCAGAGACGAACTGTCGCATTTATGAGAGAAACTGGCATCGATGTCAGAGCGAACGACGAAGAAGAATATATGTTATATAACGAGCTCATATAAAAACGAAAACCCGCTAACGTGCGCATGTATCGATTGTGTAAAAAACGGCTTATACTGAACTTTTATGATCTGCATACATCCCGCAGCAACTAATCGCTTCTGTTTGCACAAACGATACAATATCTACTTATTTTCTGATCTACAAGCCCGAATGCGACTATTGTTTGCAGATTCGAATATGAACTTCTCACACTCCTCTTTGATACCAGGCGCATAACACTACAGGCCATGCTCTACAAAGACAAGCCTGAACTGAAATACATGGCCTAAACTTTGTTCATTACAGAGGTTTACGATTATTAAATGTATTTGCTGACAGAAGAACTATAATTTACTTTTATCTTGCCACATGTGGGTATTATTTTCACATTCTTTAAAAAAACAAACAAACATAGGGCTTGAGGCTTACCACTGAGGATGCGTTTCTTGGCAACTTAGAGATATGTGAGCAGGCACCAAGTATGGTCACTATAGCTTTGACATGTGGGCCTCATTTTAAAAATTAAACTTCAGATGTAAATTATTTTATCAATTCAATAACTGGCCAGAGCGCCAAATACAGAGTAACGTGTGAAGTAGTAGATTTTAGATAAGAATGTCTATTTTCGTTAACAAGCAATTTTCTGTGCTTCAGCGGAGAGCCAACAGAATACTGCAGGAGCGTCGTAGAAAATGTGGGTGGGGGTTACATATTAAAGAAAGGGCAAGGGCGTGGACAGTTCTGTAGGTTTTTCTGACAGCGATCTTTTAGAACTGACTGTCTTTCTCTGACAGCGGTCTGTAGAACTGACTGTCTTTCTCTGACAGCGGTCTTTTAGAACTGACTGTCTTTCTCTGACAGCGGTCTGTAGAACTGACTGTCTTTCTCTGACAGCGGTCTTTTAGAACTGACTGTCTTTCTCTTACAGCGGTCTGTAGAACTGACTGTCTTCTTTTGACAGCGGTCGTTTAGAACTGACTGTCTTTCTCTGACAGCGGTCTATAGAACTGACTGTCTTTCTCTGACAGCGGTCGTTTAGAACTCACTGTCTTTCTCTGACAGCGGTCGTATAGAACTGACTGTCTTTCTCTGACAGCGGTCGTTTAGAACTGACTGTCTTCTTCTGACAGCGGTCTATAGAACTGACTGTCTTTCTCTGACAGCGGTTGTTTAGAACTGACTGTCTTCTTCTGACAGCGGTCTGTAGAACTGACTGTCTTTCTCTGACAGCGGTTGTTTAGAACTGACTGTCTTCTTCTGACAGCGGTTGTTTAGAACTGACTGTCTTTCTCTGACAGCGGTCGTTTAGAACTGTCTTCTTCTGACAGCGGTTGTTTAGAACTCACTGTCTTCTTCTGACAGCGGTCGTTTAGAACTCACTGTCTTTCTCTGACAGCGGTTGTTTAGAACTCACTGTCTTTCTCTGACAGCGGTCGTTTAGAACTGACTGTCTTCTTCTGACACCGATTGTTTAGAACTGACTGCCTTCTTCTGACAGCGGTTGTTTAGAACTGACTGTCTTCTTCTGACACCGATTGTTTAGAACTGACTGTCTTTCTCTGACAGCGGTTGTTTAGAACTGACTGTCTTCTTCTGACAGCGGTTGTTTAGAACTGACTGTCTTTCTCTGACAGCGGTTGTTTAGAACTGACTGCCTTCTTCTGAGAGCGGTTGTTTAGAACTGACTGTCTTCTTCTGACAGCGGTTGTTTAGAACTCACTGTCTTCTTCTGAGAGCGGTTGTTTAGAACTCACTGTCTTCTTCTGACAGCGATCTTTTAGAACTGACTGTCGTCTTCTGAGCACGTTGGTTGTGTGGTATCACAGTTTGCAGCTAAACTGTGATACTGACGGCTTTAGGCCCCATGTATCCAAATTCAGCTTGGTTTATTTTTATGATGGGATTCGTTTTCCTATTTCGATCTCTATTCACTTTGCTAGATTTGTGTCTGTTACCAGTAGCACCGGCTGGAGGCAGAGCAATGATCTACCAGGTAAATTGCCATCTCGGACCACTCAGCCCCAGTACTACGTTCTGGGCAACCTTTTCTCAAGATTACTTTCATGAAGCAGTTCTTGGTAGTATGAAACTGTGCTGAAACCGCCTCACTTTGTCTTTTTGCATCCTTCTCAATCAAGGTCTTCATTGATGAAATGGACTATGATCTCTGTGGTCGTGTGATGCTACTGCTGTGGAATTATGTGTTTGTTTACCAGTTCTCGTAGCCAAATGTCAGGGCTTGTATTGGTCTACCAATTCTCATAGCTTCTTCTTCTTCTTCGTTCACTTCTACCACCAAAAGCCGAACTGTGAACCTACTGAATTCATGCCTGTGGTCCTCGTTAGGTCCCGTGGTCCCCTGTGTGGTCCAAAATAGACCACACGAGATCCACGAAAGGACCACAAGGGGTTCAGAGTATCACAGTGCTTTAGCCTGTATTCTTGGTGGGTCTCGGAAGCGGGATTGCGTGACACCGTGGTTTTCATTGCACCAGTTTAGATTCTCATAGCTAAATCTCAGTGCGTGTATTGATGTACCAGTTTTCATAGCTAAATGTCAGGGTTTGTACTAAAGTATCAGTTCTTGTAGCTCATTGTCAGGGCTTGTGTTGGTCTACCAGTTCTCACACCTCATTGTCAGAGCTTGTGTTGGTCTACCAGTTCTCACACCTCATTTTAAGAACTTGTGTTGGTCTACCAGTTCTCACACCTCATTTTCAGATGATGTTTTGGTCTACTGGTTCTCACAGTTTATTGTCAGAGCTTGTATTGGTCTACCAGTTCTCACACCTCATTGTCAGAACTTGTGTTGGTCTACTAGTTCTCACACCTCATTGTCAGAGCTTGTGTTGGGCTACCAGTTCTCACACCTCATTGTCAGAGGATGTGTTGGTCTGCCAGTTCTCACACATCATTGTCAGAGGATGTGTTGGTCTACCAGATCTCACAATTCATTGTAAGAGCTTGTTTTGGTCTACCAGGTCTCACACCTCATTGTCAGAGCTTGTATTGGTCTACCAGTTCTCACACCTCATTGTCAGAACTTGTGTTGGTCTACTAGTTCTCACACCTCATTTTCAGAACTTGTGTTGGTCTACTAGTTCTCACACCTCATTGTCAGAGCTTGTGTTGGTCTACCAGTTCTCACACCTCATTGTCAGAGCTTGTGTTGGTCTACCAGTTCTCACACCTCATTGTCAGAACTTGTGTTGGTCTACCAGTTCTCACAATTCATTGTAAGAGCTTGTTTTGGTATACCAGTTCTCATTGTCAGAGCTTGTGTTGGTCTACCAGTTCTCACACTTCATTGTCGGAACTTGTGTTGGTCTACCAGTTCTTACACGTCATTGTAAGAGCTTGTGTTGGTCTACCAGTTCTCACAGCTCATTGTCAGAACTTGTGTTGGTCTACCAGTTCTCACACCTCATTGTCAGAGCTTGTGTTGGTCTACCAGTTCTCACAATTCATTGTCAGAGCTTGTGTTGGTCTACCAGTTCTCACACCTCATTTCAGAGCTTGTGTTGGTCTACCAGTTCTCACAGCTCATTGTCAGGGCTTTAGAGAGGAATTGTATCAACTATTTTTCACCCACTGCGGTCCCCCGCCCTTAAAACGAAGAAACCTCATCGAGCCCCGGAACAATGCACTAGTTACCCCCCACCTCCCCCATGGACCTGCTTATCTTTACTATGAACCTCACCATGACAGCTGGCAGTAACTCTTCCACTGTGTCATTAATAGCATCCTTTAATTTTGTTTAGTTGCCCAATTCAAAGATATTTTGGATGACCATCTGCTGATGAAGTCCTCACTGACTGACTCGATATTTTCTGTTATGACAAGTTCTTGAGAAGTTCTAAATGCTTTAAGTGTGTAGAAAGAAATTTGTAATTTTAAAAAAATTTAATTAGAAATTGAATATAAATGTAAAAATCAAGTTATAACGAAAAAAAGGCGTAAAATCTTGCTCTTAAAGCTCTTCATGCAAACTTTTATGTTCCTTTTGGTGAAGAGAACTTCACCGCCTGAACTTAAAAAAATTTTTTTTTATGTTTGTGATAGCCACGTTGGGGGAGAAAAGCAATATTACATCACGCAAGTCCTACAGAGTGCGTGCACTTGTATTAGAGTGTTACTGCGGGTCACGTGATGAGCCAGGGAGACCTCATTGACATTTAACAAGCAAAACAGGGTCATACGACATCAGGTACGCTTAAGAGCGCGTTTAGAATTTAAGGCTGGAAATAGATATTTAAGAAACAAGCGACTGGACTCGGAACCGCTGTTCTAATTAATTCTTGGAAACATAATTAGAGGAAGGACTACTCAACGCTATGTGTAGTTTTTTATGAGGATTTCAATTTATTATAATCGCTCAATTGGCCTAAGATTCAAGTTTTTGTTGACAGAATGAATGTAAGAACTGAATGTCAGTTGTTGAAAAACTGAGAACATTCTGAGATCGTGAAGTTTTGTTTTTTTCCTGTAACGCCGAATGAGATGAATGGAGTTCTCGTCATTTATGCTAGCACTCATAACGTAAAACTGGCTATGGCATGGTGCAACGATGGATGACAATAGTAACAACAATCTATAACTGCGTAAGCAACGTTTGGAAGGATGGAGACCAAAGACCAGAGCACAAATGAGATGCTAGATTACCTGTAACGCAGCTATTGGAGATTTTGTCATCGGCCACGATGATAGTGAGAAAGTAGAGAAACACCATCTAGCTTAAAGTGCGACTAAAGCTGTGCATCATGTGGCATTTCGGTGAGATACAAGGGCCAGAATTGAAGACAAGATATAAACACGGATAGATTGGATCATCCAGCACAAACAGTGCTTGTTGTTACTATTGTCATTTATACAAAAGAAAAATAGGTCTAATTAGTCATGGCAGAACTACGGAGCAAATAATTAACTCGGTGAGTTTAGCCATTCTTTCTGGAACGTATATATCTCGACGCACTATTCTCAAGTATATATTCTAACCGAAAATATACTCCTTCATGAACCAAAAGAAAAAGTGATGATTAAATACAATTTAAGATCGACAGAATTTGAAACGGAGGGAGGGGAGGAAGGAATTGGAGAAATATAAAGATATAGTATATTTAAATAAAACGCTAACCTTCACTGTTCAATTAATAAACCTCTTGGAAATTATTTATTATCAGTAATGAAAAGCAATAGTCATTGTCTTTGGTCCAAATGGAGCTAAGTGTTTCCAAATCTTCCTCAACACAAAAGATACATACTTTCTGACGGTCATTCATAAGCTAGGCTGATTCACATTGTGCAGAGATGTTCTTCTTCTTCTTCTTCTTCTTCGTTCACTTCTACCACCAAAAACCGCACTGTGAACCTACTGAATTCACGCATGTGGTCCTCGTTAGGTCCCGTGGTCCCCTGTGTGGTCCAAAATAGACCACACGAGTTCCACGAAAGGACCACAAGGGGTTCAGAGTATCACAGTGCTTTAGCCTGTATTCTTGGTGGGTCTCGGAAGCGGGATTGCGTGACACTGTGGTTTCCATTGCACCAGTTTGGTCTAGGGTTGGACTTTCTCACCGGAAGACCTCGACGTGTTTGGAATATCAGTGCATCCCCGCTGGGTGAGAGGCGGTAGCCCACCCAGGCCAGAGTTGGACTTTCTCACCGGAAAACCTCGACGTGTTTTGAGATACCCGTGTATCACCGCCGGGTGAGAGGTGGTTGCCCATCCAGTCCAGGGTTGGACTTTCTCACCGGAAAACCTCAGCGTGATTAGGATACGCAGACATCCCCGCCGGGTGAGAGGTGGTTGCCTATCTAGACTTCCCTGGTCCAGTGTCTCCGACTTCAGCATTTTGCGGTCGTGGCCGCTACCTTTCCTAGTTGTGACCAGGATGGAGCTTTTGTCCAGGAGGACGAATCCTCGCCACTAGTGACTTCTACCCCTGGGTTGAGCCGGTTTAGGCATTTCCCAGTATGGGCGTGTTTGGGACGGGACCGACCTCTAGGACAGAGGTACTGTGACATTCATAGCCTTCAAGATTCACCCCTGGTATGAGCCGGTTTAGGCAAAATTCACCAGTATGGGTGTTTATCAGGCGTTACCGACCTCTAGAGCGGAGGTGGCATGACATGTCTAGCCATCGAGTTCCACCCCTGGTGTGTGCCGGTTGAGGCATATTTCACCAGTGTAGGTGTATTTCGGACGTAGGCGGCCTCTAGAGCAGAGTTGCCGTGGTATAGCTCTCGTAGCGATACTACTGGACATACCACGTTAGACTTCACTTTCCACCACCTTTCCCCATCGGCGCCGCACAGCAACCTTTATTTCCGCATTTACTTCCTTAACCGGGAGGAGCTTCACTCCACGCGCGGCATTTGAAAAGTCAAGCCAGCAGTGACTTAACCTCTGGGACAAGCCGGTTCATGCATTTCACCCGATATGACTGCACTCAGGACGTGGCCGACCTCCAGACCAGAGGTGCCGTGATTTGACTGTTTGCTTCGCTTTATTCTTTCAACCACCTTTTCCGCAGTTATGCTGCGCGGCAACCTCATTTGCAAATTTCTTCATTGGCCGGGAAGAGCACCGCTCCACGCACGGCAGCTGAAGATCTCGCCAACAGCGGCAGATGAGCTACCAAACGTGACACTCATCTACCCTAAGTAACTGGTTTTCAGGCGCCAGATATTCGCCCTCGCCCCTTCTCCTGTCAGTTTAAACAGTTCTGCCACGGGAAGGCCAGGAGCTGGACTTGACTGCCAGAGGCTGTTTGTGGCGCATTTGCAGTCCTTAGAACCGGCAGAGATGTTCTAATTCTGCACATGAATAATGTGATGATCTGTTTCCCTACCCAAGTAACAGTCTACATGTTCTGCACTCATTGCAGTCAGAACAGAAACAGGAAATGCAGTGGCGTCAGTAGTGTCACCATAGAAACTGTCTTATCATTAAGTGTTTACAAGTGTGTGCTTAAACTGTTTAATGTTTACCACATAATTTCCTGTCACGTTTCTGAAAGCGCAAACGCCATTCTCTGAAAGCGGAAACTCCATGATGAAATTACGAAATGACTAGAAAACTGCCGTCATATCTTGAAAATGAGATTGTGATCACACTTGTTTTTTTTTTACACTGGATACCACTCGAGAACTCTGTCAAGTGTTCCACCCTCGGGTTGGACATTCCATTTAAAAGGATTCTTTCAGCCACGTAATAGTGTGAATGTCTACTTCTGTTATTGACATAATCGGCGGGACATGAAATTCGCCGTGTCTTTGCGACATAACCTTCGATTTTTTTTTGTTTGTGAGAATGCTAAAGTGACGGTAACTGCCCACAAGAGACTACGGGATAACTCAGACTTTGTAATAATATAATATAACCACACCTGATTTATTTCTCGGAGTTCTAATTTGTGTTGTCTAGCACTTTTCAGGTGATTGATTTCTTTTTTTCTTTTTCTGTTAAGACAAGTAATCTTGCTATATAATTTCCTAGATCTGTTGCGTTGCGCTTACATTATAGATTAATATATGTAGTCCACATTCCTCTCATCGTAATCTCAGCTGACAATGTGTTCGTTGTTCTGGCGACTGGAAAAGTCGCTATTTTGTTTTAAAATGCTTTTGCATTGCCCGTAGTGGATAAAACAAAATTCAAGATCACGAAACTTTATTGTCTAATATTTTAATCTTGCTACTTTTCCAGATCAAGTGTAGATTATTTTTCAGATTCTGCCATAGAATGAATTTCAGAAATCATCATTTTATTCTTTTTAAGTTCTAGGTCGGTGTTTCAACAAATCTTTTCTTGATGCCGTCCAGATCACATTTTTAGCAACCCCTTCCTCATTCCCTCCTTCCCCCCCCCCCCCCGCCCTCGCCCAATTTATTTCTCACTCAGCTCTTTCTAATTACCTAAACTCTCTCTCTCTCCTCTCTCTTTCTCTCTCTCTCCTCTCACTCTCTCCTCTCTATCTCCTCTCTCTTTCTCTCCTCTCTCTCCTCTCTCTTTCTCTTTCTCCTCTCACTCTCTCCTCTCTCTCCTCTCTCCTCTCTCTTTCTCTCTCCTCTCTCTTTCTCTACTCTCTCTCTCCTCTCTCTTTCTCTCTCTCCTCTCTCTTTCTCCTCTCTCTCCTCTCTCTTCTCTCCTCTCTCTCTCCTCTCTCTTTCTCTCTCCTCTCTCTTTCTCTCTCTCCTCTCTCTTCTCTCTCTCCTCTTTCTCCTCTCTCTTTCTCTCTCTCATCTCTCTTCTCTCTCTCTCTCTTCTCTCTCTTCTCTCTCTCCTCTCTCTCTTCTCTCTCTCTCCTCTCTCTCCTCTCCTCTTTCCTGGATTTTCCCATCGTTGCATCGTGGAAAGCGCTGTTCTACAGAAAGTTTCACAGCTGTTACCGCCAGAAGTATGAACGATTTCTCTCCATCACCAGGAATACCACTAACAAAAAATAGCTTTTAAGTCCACTCTCAGAAGTGCCGGATAAAAACTACAACAGCATGCTCTGTCCTTAGTGATGCCTTCATGACACGCTCTTATCCATTCCATCGGTTGTAAAGAGCGTGTAGTTCTCACCCGAAATAAAAATCTCTCACTGATAAGGGAATGAGTATAATATAGTCGTTCATTCTAGAGAACTTCCTGCTAACCAGTTTAGACAGCTCCTAAATTTAATTTTCTGTTCTGATTTCACTGATAGATCTTTGAAATGATGGCTATAAGAGACTGTGTTTAAGGGGCACACAATCAGTATCACATTCTTCTCAACATTATCTCCCCCTTCTATCTGATATCTAAATGGCCTTAAAAGTAGACGGCTTAAGAGAGTGAGCGATCTAGTTTCTTCTCTTGGCCTCTGTGACAGTAACTGATGATGTTGTCACACAGGCACGCGCGTTCCATTTTACTTTAGAGATTAGAGAAGGTGGTAAGGTCATGGGACGAAAGACTGATGAAAGAACGTGTCACAATGAAGGCTTCCAATTTTTTTTTTTTTTTATTTAACTCGTAATGTACGAAAATTCACTGTCGCTGCTCGATTCATACGCGCGGAGACGCAAAACGAGCAGTTTTAGTGAAGTTTTGTTTCTATCAACGGTAAACGTGGATCCATGTTTTTAATTTGTGAGACCAACTTCCCCTCGATCGATTTCCCTCCAGGAAGCATGACAAAAAAACTGAACTTATTCTAATATGTGTGTGTGTGGTGTGTGGTGTGTGTAGTGTGTGTAGTGTGTGTGTGGTGTGTGCAGTGTGTGGTGTGTGTGGTGTGTGTAGTGTGTTGTGGTGTGTGTGTGGTGTGTGTAGTGTGTGGTGTGTGTAGTTTGTGGTGTGTGTGGTGTGTGGTGAGTGTGTGGTATGTGTGTGGTGTGTGTAGTGTGTGGTGTGTGTGTGGTATGTGTGTGTGTGCGCGCGCACCTCTATGTTTTTCTTTGTTGAAAATGGCAAGTACTATTCCTTCTTGATTACAACCGAGAGGTCTACAGAAGAGCTGTTAAGGAGGCAAAGTTCCGCAAATGACTGACTGACTGCCTGACTGACTGACTGATTTTTCCTTCTGGTTCTAAACAAACTAGATGAATGTTTTGATTCTAGTGACAGACCTGAGAATAACAGTAAATTAGAGAAAGATTGAATTAAGTGCAGTGACAACTGGGCGTTTCCTTCTTCGTCAACAGGAAAAAAAAATTTTAGCCCTACTGTTCCATCCACTGATCAATCTCGGATAGAAAATATAGTTGAAAATAATGTTCAGGTAAATCCAGATTTACTACCACTTATGAGGGTGGCCATTCAATACAGGTGAGAACAGTGATCTTACAGATGAGTCATCTACACGCCTGGATTATTGTTTTTAGCTCTGATGAAAGCTGTCACTGGTCCAGTACAGAAGATAACATTCTTGCACTATTGGAAGGACAGAAAAACTCAGTAGGGATGATAATATTCTGTGACCTACTTGAAAGTACAGAAAAACTCAGTAAAGAAGATAACATTCTGTGACCTACTTGGAAGTACAGAAAAACTCAGTAAAGAAATTAATATTCTGTGACCTACTTGGGAGGACAGAAAAACTCAGTAAAGAAGATAACATTCTATGACCTACTTGGAAGTACAGAAAAACTCAGTAAAGAAGATAACATTCTGTGACCTACTTGGGAGGACAGAAAAACTCAGTAAAGAAGATAACATTCTGTGACCTACTTGGAAGTACAGAAACACTCAGTAAAGAAGATAACATTCTGTGACCTACTTGGAAGTACAGAAACACTCAGTAAAGAAGATAACATTCTGTGACCTACTTGGAAGTACAGAAAAACTCAGTAAAGAAGATAACATTCTGTGACCTACTTGGAAGTACAGAAAAACTCAGTAAAGAAGATAACATTCTGTGACCTACTTGAAAGTACAGAAAAAAAAAGGAAATGAAGCCTGTTTTGATAGTAACAACATACTGGAATGTTGAGGATGTAACAAACAAGCAGAAAATAAAATCGCCCACTATTCACAACTACAACACGAACATAAATGGATATGAGAGATAAAGCGGATCAGATGATCGAATATTATGGACTGCACACTAGGAAAAGCAACAAATTATGGACGATCATTTACTACTGTACGAAGGAAACTTGTGTAACTAATTTATATGTTTTATACCTTCTCTTTTGGATCAGAAGATTCTAGGAAAAAATACAAATTAAATTCAAATTAATGTTGATTGATCAGTTGACAGACGTGGAAGCCGGAGCAGTGAGAAGCAGCTAGCGATAAAGAACATCTGCCAGCTTCTGGTGTTGGCCTGCCTTCCAAATCAAATTCTATTGCAAGGCTTATAGGCTCTAAGATTATCACTCTTAAGGCAACATTTTCTGGGAGGTGTAATGTATTCAGCATGCCACAGCAGATAAAAAGAACTGTCTATGCTTGTGAAGGTTGTGAAGGCAAACCTCATCCCCATTGTTTCAAAGCATGGCATACATAAGTTCTTGTAAGTTTAGATAAAGTATGTAAACAGGAAGTACTTAAACTGGTTATATATTCTGTTTGTGCAATATAATAGTTTAATATGTCCAAAAACATTATACAACTCATTATTGATACTTATGGAAGAATTTTTCTGTCCATAGTCATACTGTAAAAACGGTGTAAAATCAGTAAATGTGAAATATTTTCCTGAAAAATCTGTGCAACATTTCTTGAAAATTAGATTACCACGAAATTCCAAGGAAGTACAGCGAGTGTCTAGCTTTGATTTTATGACAAGACTTAGTTAAGTAGAAAATTTTGTGCTTCATTTTTGCCAGTTCCTTTTTTATGTATGTGTTTTTTTATTTGTACTATTTTTGTATGGCATGCTACTAATACAGAGCTGTCATAGTTTGCTTCTGTATTTAATTATCTTTAATTTGAAATATGATATGCTTATGTTTCAGGGTACAGAAAATCTCACTCACTCTGTGCTGCCTTTTTTTCTTTTAAATTAGTTCCGGTATAGCAATATATTGAATGGTTTGGATGTAGGATAGATAACTCATCTGAGAATTGGAATATTTGTATAAAATGAGTTATCTTCTAAAGTGATCAGCTATTTGTGAGTAGAGTCCATCTGCTTTGTCTCGGAATGCACGAGGGTCACGGATGGGGAATGATAGGAAAAAGGTCAGGTGAGAGAGAAATCATATGACTGAGGGACAGTTGTGTTTTGTGTATCGTCTGAGATAGACGTAGATTAGCGGGTTAGTAACGTTGTTTTGTGAAATAGATGTAGAATAGAGTGTATTAGGATGTTCTGATGGCGACAGTAGTCTGCCTGGAACATATATATATATATATATATATATATATATATATATAATGTCCAGTCTTATGTCCATGGATTTTGTTGATGCCTTTGTTGTTCTCGTCATATCGCTCATCGACTCATCGTCACCCCGTGCATCATTAAAGTCATTTCAGCTGTAAAGTTGCTGCTTCTGTATTACTATTTCCACTGAGAGAGAGTGAACCTGGGAGCAAGTAAGTCTGTGAAGTGAGCAACAAAACAGACGCAAAACAACGCAGAATAATAATGTAAGAAAGAACATTATTCCAGTGGACAGTAGAAATGAGTAGCAATACATCTACAGTTTACATTCTACACACAGAAGAGCAGAAGATTGAATCACCCGAGAATCCTGCTTTACCGGCATAGAGTAGAAAATAATTCCGGACAGTGAAAATTAAAAAAAAAAATGTTTATCGTTCATATGGAAGCTTACCAAACAATGTAAAGATGATGTCAGGCAGTGTTGGGTAGACAATGTTAGAGGGTACGTAGATATGATAAATTTAAACGTGTTTCGGTAAAATAATGATGAGAAGATACAGAATCCCATAACATAATGGTCAGAGAATCTCATAATATAATAATCAAACAATCGCATAATATAACAATTAGAGTGAGGAAATTGGGGGGGGGGGGGATTTTTAATGAAAATTATCGTTTAAAAATAACGCCCATTTCTTTATTCAGCTGTGAATTAATGGCTGACAACAAAGCTGCGAGTAAAAATGAAATAACAGCCGAAATGTTGAAAGCTGTTAACATTGACAACGTGAACCAACTACAGAGAATGTGTAATAAAGTTTGGAAAGAAGAAAAGGTCACTTCTAAATGGAAAAAAAAAAGAATCATTGTTAAGATATCAAAAAAAAAAAAAGCAACCTTAGCGATTGCAATAACTGGAGAGGAGTAACCTTCCTATCAGTTGTGTCAAAAGTATTTTGCAAAGTTATTCTGAATAGAATTCAAGATATAGTGGATGGTGCAATGAGAGAAGAACCAGCAGGATTTCGAAAAGGGAGAAACTGTCTCGACCAGATCTTTACTCTAAGAATAATACTTGAAGAACATATTGAAAAGCTAAAACCATTAATCCTGAACCTCATAGGTTTTTTAAAAAGCCATTTGATAGCATACACAGAGATTCATTGTGGAGAATTTTAAGAATATATGGAATACCATCTAAGACTGTCAACATCATTAGAGATCTCTACAATGGATATGTTTGTACAGTCCAAACTCAGAAGAAGGAAAGAGTGAATAGTTCCAGATTAAAACAGGCGTGAAACAAGGATGTATATTATCTCCATTGCTTTTTGGAATTGTCATAGATTTCATAATGAAAAAAATGCTGCACAGGTAAAAGTGGCGTTGATTAGGCACATGAGACACAACTGGAAGATCTTGATCTTGCAGATGACATAACTGTTATTAGTGACAACGTGAACTGATACAAGAAAAAAACACATACTCTGTCTTCAATGCTAGTAAAATAGGACTTGAAATTAACAAGGATAAATAAAAATACTTTGAATGTAAATGCTATAGAAGAGTTCTCCAAATATCGTGGACACAAAAAAGAACAAATATATCTATACTACAAGAGCTTAATATTGAAGAAGGCTGGCTAGTAAAGAGGATTAAAGAGAGAAAACTTAAATATTTTGGCCACATTAAACGTCATGATAATTTAGAGAAGACCGTATTGGAAGGATACATAATGGGAAAAAGAAAAAGAGGAAGACCGAAACGAAGATGGCTGCAAGACATCGTTGATGATCTGGAAATGGATGCAGCAGCAGCAGGCCATCTTGCTCACAACCGAGAGGCCTACAGGAGTGCTGTTTGAGAGGCAAAGTTCCGCAAGGGACATGCAAAGGAATGAATGAATGAAATAAAAAATAATGAAACTTCTCATTAACCACAAGGGAAAAATATACGTAGAAGTAACAGTTGTTGAAGAAGTAAACCACTTTGCCTACCTCGGCAGCTACATAGACCTGGATGGTGACACCAGGAAGGAAGTTAGAATTAGACTTGCAAAACCAGCATTGACCTTGAAGAATCTTGAGAACATATGGCATTCAAAAGTTATAAGCACATAAACCAAGTTAAGATTATTCAATTCAAATGTAATACCCACCCTCATTTATGCATGCGAAAGCTGGAAATCAACTAAAGAAATAGACGAGAAATTAGACTCTTTCGAAAACAAATGCCTAAGAAAAATACTCTGTATAAAGTGGAATGAATTCAAGAACAATGCAGAGATCAGGTAGATGAGCAAACAACAGCCTGTCTTATGGGTGATCATAAAAAGAAGATGGACATACTTCGGTCACGTGATGAGAAGAAACAATCTGAGAATCTCCAAACAAGCTATCAATTGGAACACAACAGGCCGAAGAAAAGGAGGTCAACCACGTGAAACTTTAAAGAGGACATTGTTAAGATAGGGCAATTCAGTGGGCATAACATCCCTTGATGAGATTGAAAAACTCGCCGAAGACAGGGCATCTTGGCGAACTACCATGCGCGCGCTATGTGACATTTAGCGGCACGGGAAGGATGTAAGATGTAAGATTTATTTATTGCTTGAAAAGTAATAAACAGGCGTCGAAGCTGCGAACTGCATAAATAAATAAATACATAAATAAGATTTTTAAAAAATATTATAAATGTTCATATATAGTTGTAGCAGAACACTCACTGGGGAAGGCAATCAATCACGTCAGTGGAGGGCTTTCTGAATAGTTACCATGAGACAAGTCTGAGCCAAGTGAAGACCACGTTAATGTGTTTCATGACCGTGGCTTAGGATATTGGCATAAAATTGCAAAGCAGGATACGGCAAACTCAGTATTTCACTTATAGATGAATACTGTCATTGTGGAATTGAGACATTTGGAGATGAGGCACTGTGGAGGTGAGACACTGTAAATATGAGACATTGTGGATTTGAGAAGCTATGGAGATGAGACACTTTGTGAAGCTGAGATACTGTGGAGTTGAGATACTGTGGAGATGAGACACTGGAGAAGAGATACTTTACTGTGGAGATGAGATACTGTAAAGCTGAGACAGTGTGAACACTGTGAAGCTGAGACTTTGGAGATGAGACACTGTGAAGTCATGACACTGTGGAGTTATGACACTGTGGAATTGACATCGAGTAGAATGTAGCTAGTATTTGTCCAGTGTTTTCTATTAAGTTTGTTTGTGTCTGGAAATTGAACCCCCCCCCCCCTTGTAGGCAAACTATGGGAACACCTGGTAGAGATGGCGTCGGTTGTCTGATCTACATTTTTTCCCTTGTCGGTTGATGTGCAATAGCTAGCCGCTTTATCATTTTCCCATGAGCAGTTCACTAGTTCTTACCTGTTATATTTACCCGGAGAAATCTTGATATTTTCTTCCAATGTTTTTCTGTCAAAGCTTCCATTTGTTTATATTTGATTGTTATTATTTCTTTTTGTTTCCCCTATTTTTAATCAAAATGCTGGTCGTGTCTCCAAAACTGTTGCTTGATTCTAAATTGCACTTTAGCGGTGTCTAACCATCTACTTTCTTGTCCTCCTTCTTTAACCTACCTGCTGTTCTTTGCAGCCGATGCGGTGAAAATGTTGGGGCAGCAGCATCGTGCCGGCTTGGGAGTGAGTTATGTCGGCCGTCTTTTCGGTCCGTGAGTGGAGATAAAATGCAGCAGTGTAATACTTCTTCAGCAGGCTCCACCACCATGGGGACTATGGCGATCCCTGCCCCGTTAGCCAGCGTAGTCCTGTTACTGGGGGTACCAAGGGAGAGTTGGGATAGTGTCTTGGTTAGCTACGGTTTGTCAGCCCTGATGCTAGCTGGTTAGCTACGGTTTGTCTGTCCTGACGCTAGCTGGTCAACTACGGTTTGTCTGTCCCGACGCTAGCTGGTCAGCTACGGTTTGTCTGTCCTGGCGCTAGCTAGTCAGCTACGGTTTATCTGTCCTGACGCTAGCTAGTCAGCTACGGTTTATCTGTCCTGACGCTAGCTAGTCAGCTACGGTTTATCTGTCCTGACGCTAGCTAGTCAGCTACGGTTTATCTGTCCTGACGCTAGCTGGTCAGCTACTGTTTGTCAGCCCTGACGCTAGCTGGTCACCTACGGTTTGTCAGCCCTGATGCTAGCTGATCAGCTACGGTTTGTCAGCCCTGAAGCTAGCTGGTCAGCTACGGTTTGTCAGCCCTGATGCTAGCTGGTCACCTACGGTTTGTCAGCCCTGACGCTAGCTGGTTAGTTATGGTTTGTCAGCCCTGATGCTAGCTGGTCACCTACGGTTTGTCAGCCCTGACGCTAGCTGGTTAGTTATAGTTTGTCAGCCCTGATGCTAGCTGGTTAGTTATGGTTTGTCAGCCCTGACGCTAGTTGGTTAGTTATGGTTTGTCAGCCCTGACGCTAGCTGGTTAGTTATGGTTTGTCAGCCATGATGCTAGCTGGTTAGTTATGGTTTGTCAGCCCTGATGCTAGCTGGTTAGTTATGGTTTGTCAGCCCTGATGCTAGCTGGTAAGCTGCGTTTTGTCAGCCCTGACGCTAGCTGGTCAGCTACTGTTTGTCTGTCTTGATGCTAGCTGGTTAGCTACTGTTTGTCTGTCTTGATGCTAGCTGGTTAGCTACTGTTTGTCAGCCTGATGCTAGCTGGTCAGCTACTGTTTGTCTGTCTTGATGCTAGCTGGTTAGCTACTGTTTGTCTGTCTTGATGCTGGCTGGTTAGCTACTGTTTGTCAGCCTGATGCTAGCTGGTTAGCTACTGTTTGTCAGCCTGATGCTAGCTGGTTAGCTACTGTTTGTCTGTCCTGATGCTAGCTGGTCAGCTACGGTTTGTCAGCCCTGACGTTAGCTGGTCAACTACGGTTTGTCTGTCCTGATGCTAGCTGGTCAACTACGGTTTGTCTGTCCTGACGCTAGCTGGTCAGCTACTGTTTGTCAGCCCTGACGCTAGCTGGTCAGCTAGGGTTTGTCAGCCCTGATGCTAGCTGGTCAGCTACGGTTTGTCAGCCCTGATGCTAGCTGGTCAGCTACTGTTTGTCAGGCCTGACGCTAACTGGTCAGCTACTGTTTGTCTGTCCTGATGCTAGCTGGTTAGCTACGGTTTGTCAGCCTGATGCTAGCTGGTCAGCTAAGGGTCGCTGTCTGTCAAATCGGACATTCCTCGCCCCCAACTATTTACATAATAATGGCATGGAAATGACCTCAGTGCCACGACACAGTTCATTACAACGGACATTCAAGTACTGAACAAGCATTTTAGTACAAGATGTGAGATACTCTAAGCCTGAAAATGCATAAAATGAGAAATTGATATCTTACGGGTTCCCTCCCTTTTTTATGTTGATTTCACTATTTACAGAGACAGACTTCTGACAGATTTTGTCTGTCTGTCTCTGTCTCCCGGTGAATGAGAAGAGGGAAAGGGCAGAATATCAGACTGGCCTGCATGCCCATTTCTTCACCCTTTTCAAATAAATGTTAGTCAATCAATCAATCAGTCAGTCAATCAATGAATCTGTTTCTTATTTAAAATTAAAAACGGATAAGATGCACTGAAGTGCTGGTATTTTCAGGACAGCGTGTGAGACAGACAAGCTGAGTGTGTACAAAAGTTAACTTTTATTATTGCATCTTTTTGTATTATGTTGTATCTTCTTCTTCTTCAACTGCTTCTTCAGCTTGTTACTTTGGAATCAGTTATTAAAATATTGATGGTCTGGCTAGAAGACACGTTCAGAGATTATATTTAGGAGCACGTGATAACTGCGCAGGAAGCCTAATGATGAGTATAGTTAGAACCGGCTCTGTATGGTTTTAAGATAAAAATGGAATATTTCGGCATGTGCCTTCATCAAACAGAAATAAAAATTAAAATGGCAGAGTGGAGAACCAGAGAACAGGATAGTTAAGGATAAAAACAGAACTCATTTGAATTATATTATTTTTACTGAATTTAATGAGAAAGAGATGATCATGTTATCCTCTATTTTGTGTAATCCTTGCTGTTTTCAATCAAGTAAATTAAATTGCCTTTTTTTATCCTATACCACTTGATCATCTCTCTAAAATACGATTATTTTTCTGTTCTCTCTCTTTTTTTCAACCGAATTTTCTAGTGACTGTCTATTTCTCTTACTTCTTTCGTTTTATGGCATTTCTTATCTTATCTTATATCCTTCCCGTGCCGTTAAACATCACACAGGGCTCGCAAAGTATTTCGTAAATATTATGGCATATACTACAGGTTTTTTTATTGTCTATTTTTAAAGTTTTATTACAAGTTTTAATATTTTTTTCAAATCTTTGAAACTTTTTTGATAGAGTAAAAGTATGCTGTCGACACAGTACTGATAGCTGAGAACCAACAAGACCTGCAAAATCTCTTGGATAAAGTCGCCAAAGAAAGTGAACAGAAAGGCCTTACTTTGAACATCAAAAAGACAGAGACTATGGTTATATCTAAGAAACAGAATCCACCAGCATGCAGTATTAAATTAAACGGAACCATTCTAAAGCAGGTGCAGAAATTCAAATACCTTGGAGCAGTAATAACTTCAGATGGGAAATGCAGAACAGAAATTAAGAACAAAATAGGCCAAGCAAAGACTGCATATAAGAGAATGAGAAACATATTAGCTAACACATCTTTATCAATGAATGTTAGAAAACGAGTACTAAAATGCTATATTGAACCTATCTTGTTATATGGAAGTGAATCATGGACAATAGGCAAGTCTGCACAAAAATCATTGGAAGCAGTAGAAATGTAGTTTATTAGAAGAATGTTGCGAATCCCCTGGACAGCAAAAATAACTAATGAAGAATGTATGAGAAGAGCTGGAGAGACAAAAAACCTTGTCAGAAAGATAAGAGAGAGACAATGTACTTTCATAGGACATGCAATGAGAAGAGGGGGCATTGAAAATATTATAACAACAGGAAAAATAGAAGGAAGAAGATCAAGAGGAAGACCAAGAGAAATGATACTGGACAGTCTGACGGGATGGTGTGAGAGGAGATCACCAACTGAACTGATGGCCTGCATGAAGGATCGAGTACTCTGGAGAAGCATAATAGCCAACGCCAGTCGGCACGGCACCTGATGATGATGATGATGATGATGATGAAAAGTTTTATTCGAAAACCATTGCGGAGTCAGGCTGAGGAGTGTTTGTAAAAATCATAAATAAGTCAGTGAGAAAGATACAATTATTTTCTTAAAGAAATTCTTTAAATTGTGCTCATATTTCAGGACTGGCAAGTTAGAGACGTCCCACAGAGTTTATGTTTTATTCTCAGAGTTTTTCGCGACAAATATTTTATTTTAAGATGTGCGTTGATTTCAGTAATAGTATAGTTCAACCAACTAAAGTGCATGAAAGTTGTATTGTCAATATAAGTTTACCAATGACAATCGGAGAGAAGATGTTACGGGACATTATGAAGACATAGCTCAAGAAAAAAAGTAACGTCTTCGCTCATTTAAATGTAATATAGGTCTTACAGAAACTGCAGTTTTCATTCACAGACTTCTTAGACATAAAGATATGAAAGTTTACAAGCGACATAGAACCAAACCTAAAAACTTTACTAAGGTAGCAGGGTACTGTCTTGTTCAAATTATTCACCGTAATGGGAAATAACAAAATGGACCGGCATTTTAAGCCTGGTACGGAACCTACTTACACTAGGCGTTGAATGCAAGACACTAATTCTGTGATAAGTTTGAGTTCATCACTTTGTAAAAATGGTATCTTCATTTCTGACGGCAGCAATAAGTAAATGAAACACTGACCAACCACCAGGGGGCGGAGAAAAAGGGAGAAAACGTTACACGCATTTTAAACGAGAAAAACAAAGAGATTGAATTTGGTTTTTTTTAAAGCAATAAAACATGTCAAACTAATAATAACTTTTAGAAACTTTCGTGGACGTGCCATGAAACAAAAGCAGTTAAAGAATTTGACAGTCACTGAAAAGCTAAGGCTAAAGAGTATACAAAGCAGACTGAAAATAGAATTATTTTACAAATCAGTCACGTTTTACAGGAAAATAAAGGAAACTGTTTAGATAAAAAAAAAGTTAATAAGGACACACCATAGATAAGCACGATCAGCCAAGTCTTTCTGTATGATCTTTATCTCTTATCTTTTATATATAATATAATATTTTATAATATAATATAATTATATTATAATATAATATAATTATTATCTTTTATCTCTTATCTTTTATATGATCTTTATCTCTTCTTCTTCTTCTTCTCACAGTGATAATGATGATTACCGTATTGACCGTTGTAAATTTGAAACGTAAACTGCAACAAGCAAAGAGAAATGTCTGTAAAACTTTAGAAGACGTGCTCTGGACACACAGAGCATCCAGCAAAATCCACGTAATACAATATAGCTTCCAGTATAAAACAATGCACTAAGAACGATAACCCCACATACAGATTGTTGAAGCAGGCAATATGGAACTGAACAAACTCAAACCTTCAAAAGCGTCAAGATTTTCAACGAGATCACATTTCTTGTCAGTCGATGATGACAGCTCTGTCCCTGACAATACATTATCCCTCAGGTGATGCAGCTTTTGTATAACTGACAGTAGATTTAAAGTATTTTTAAACATTAAAAGCACAGGTGTGTCCACGCAGAAATTCGCACTGCCAGGTGTGACACAGTTTGTACAAGTTAGAGAACCACTATACCAGAGAGACACCATGGAAATATGGGCCGACCAGGTCTTGTCTAAATTATCCTCACTGCTCTCTGTAACAGTCCCAGATGGATTCATTAAGACTTGTAAACATGGTGGGTTAAACATGGACCCAATCGTACCTGGAAGCCAGGCCCTCAATCAAAGCTAGCCTACAACATTGTCCTTCCAACACGGTGACCTTGCTCTGGTGTATTGGCAGCACTGGTTCTAGAGGGAGTATGCTTGAGGAAGGACGAGAAGAAGAAGAAGAAGACTGAGTGATTAAACTTTTTTTCAAATGCTGAAGAACGCATGTCCGTATGACATTCTGCTTTTTAATACACAACTGTCTCTCTATAGGCATCGTTGATGATCTGCAAATGAATGCATCAGCAGCAGGCCATCTTGCTCACAACCGAGAGACCTACAAGAGTGCTGTTAGGGAGGCATTTTACACGGGACATGCAAATGAATGAATGAATGTCTCTCTATTCCAGGCATTCCATATCATATAATACAAATATGCTACGCATGTAACAAATATAATCAATATTGATATAACAAAACTTTTAAAAATAACATTTACGTTTCACTCTTACCAACATGTGGTTACAGAAAGTAGCTACAAATATGTAAAATATTACTCTCGTAGTCTGACACTAATGAAAATCTACCAAACCACTATTCAGTGTAAATCATTTACATTCAATACCCGCAGTAAAGTTTATAAATCATGCATGGGGGGGGGGGGGTGTGGTATGTGGTGAACATCACGGAGATAGTGGAAAAGTCTGTAGTTGTAGGAGGAAGAATAGCTTTTATTTTTTTTCCTTATATAAGATGGGAGGGTATTCCAAAAAATGAGAGCAGAGTAAGCAAGGCTTTTCTTAAACACTGAGCTAATGGCTGACTCGTTACATCTTTGTGCAGATCTGTGAGGTGTGCTTGATATTTGTCACTATTACGCTTTACCGCTGGCTTTTAAAACGAATAAAGCCTCTGTGCGTTTGACACTGAGCAACTATCTCTGATTGGTGGACAATAGCCTAATGTGTTTGTATATGTTATATGTTGTATGTCCTCCTCGTGTTTTAATCAATGAAGTGCTTAATTTTGGCTAACTGGTTATCTCTTTGTGTAGTGAATGTTTGGTAAACTGTCCACGTGAGAGTTCCAGGTCAAAATGCTGGTCAGTAGTGAAACCTATCGTTTTGTGGTCGTTAATGTTTTTGTTAACAAGTGCTGCCACTAACTCAGACTTTCTTTGAGGTAATGGTAGCACTGGTTATAGACAGAGGATGGAAGAAGAAGAAGAGCCCACTTTTACAATCATATCCTTTCTCGACGCTCCTTCAGTTTTTCTCCTGAATGTCTACGGATATTAAGCAACATTGTTGATAGTTCCTACTCGCCATTGCTTCTCTTTCCACTCCCCCTCCCCCACACCATCTCTCCCCTCCTAGACCATTAAACTCTAACTGCATCGACTTAATAGTATTGTATTGTCACGGATAGAGCTGTCATCATCGACTGACAAGAAATGTGATCTCGTTGAAAATCTTGACGCTTTTGAAGGTTTGAGTTTGTTCAGTTCGATATTGCCTGCTTCAACAATCTGTATGTGGGGTTATCGTTCTTTGTGCATTGTTTTATACTGGAAGCTAAAATGTATTATGTGCGCTGCTCAATGCTCTGTATATGCAGGGCACTTCTTTCAAGGTTTTAATGCCTCTAAGTTTGCTTCTTTTAATTTAAGCTATAAATTTAGTGTAGTCATTAAGGTAGTCATTATCATCATCATCATTAGGAGAGGAAGGAGAAGAAAAAGCATTTAGTGTTTCTTATGTGCAGTATTGATATGTAGACAGACCGATAGGCAGGCAGGCAGGCAGACAGACAGACACATAGATAGAAAACAGACAGAAGGATAAGCAACGGCTCACCTCTACAAATAACCAACTGTAAAGCGATCTCTACACTCTCAAGCTCAAAATTTCTGGCCCTTGTCCAACTTCTGAACATGGAAATATTGTATAGTCCTGGACTTCTTATCTTTGGCAGTTCAACAACTGTTCATTAATTAATGCTCTTAATACCAGCACCGTTACGTGCTATCGTCCCGCCCACTGACCTGCTGTAGAGGGAACTCCCTGTTTTTTTTTTTTAACGGAGGATAATAATTTTTTTTATAAATAACAAGCTTCGTGTGACTAACCGATGATCATTTCAGATGGCCTTTTGTGGTGAAACTGAAGTAAGTGAAAAACTGGGCAAAGCTTCCTCATGACTGCTACGAGAGCTGTTCTGGAGACTTTAACTGACTTCGAACATCAACGCTTACAACGGTGCACCACTTCCCTGGCGCTCTTCTTAACAAGCTCTGCTACAAACGTTTCTCGATTGACAAAAAGAAATATCCAGAAGATACGAGGGGTGATTGATAAATTCTCGGCATAATGTACAAATACTTGAAACACACAGTTGATATTAGGTGCATTTGTAGATCAGGTTAATGTAAGATTAAACACCAAGTTTCAAGAAATTAACTGCAGTCAATTTTTTTACAGGCTGCTGAAGTTGTAAGGGGTGGCATAAATTGACAAAAATGGATAATATTTCTCATCGAGCAGTCATTCGCTACCTCTGCATCAAGGGCTTATCATCAAAGGAGATCCATGAGGTGGAGACTCTAGAGAAGAGTGCCCCTTCTTACAGCACAGTGAAGAAATTGGCAGTTGAATTCAAACATGGAAGATGATCCCCGTCCAGGAAGACCAAGAACGATAACCACCGATGAAACCACCGGCAGAATCTATGACAAGATAAAGAAGGATCGACGACTAACTGAGCTGTACATTGTTACTGAGTTGGACATCTCCCAGGAAAGTGTTCATACCATTATTCACAATGATCTTCAAATGACAAATGTCTCTTCTCGATGAGTCCCGAATCTTCTTGGAGCTGATCACAAACGACAGCGTCTCAACATGTCAAGAGACAATCTTGGCCATTTTTCTGCAGATCCTGAAAAGTTTCTTCAACAATGTGTGACTATGGATGAGACTTCGGTCCATCATTTTCAACCAGAAACCAAAGAACAGTAACGCGGTGGAAACGTCATGGATCCCACCTCTAAAGAAAGCAAGGGTGGTTCTGTCTGCAGGCAAAGTGATGGCTTTCATCTTTTGGGATTCAGAAGGTGTGCTATTGGTAGACTACCTTCAAAAGGACAGAACGGCCGCCGTGGCCTATTACGCTAATCTTGTGAAGCAACTGTGGGTCACACTGAAGGAAAAGCGTGGAGGGAAATTGACGAGAGGAGCCATCTTTCATCAAGACAATGCTCCAGTTCACAATGTAGCAGTATATTACAATAAATGTATAAACTAGGAAAAAAGTAGGAGCAGCTTTATTACTTAACTATTACAAAGTTGTGACGTTTCCACGTGAGCCTTAATCATATAAAAACATACAGGACGAAAAAACAGAGAGAGGAGATAAAGTATAGATTCACATTAATGCTATTAAAAAATTAATAATGAATAGAGCACTTAGCTGTAACTGTAAAATGTGGCTTATTCGACACTGTGTGTCAGAAATGAGCTTTGTAGGGCGTAGAGACTGTTTAAATGGAGACCTGTGATGTGTGGTCGGTGGGTTGTAACTGGGGGTAGTGGGGGAGGAAACCATGGAGGGGAGAGAGAGTGGTACAATGTTAACCTAGCCTGGAGAATGTGAATTAGATGATTATAGTTGGGGTAGAGGGGTTGTAATATGACGGTGTGCGGAGGTTCTGAGCTATGTGTAACAAGTGAGAAGGGAGTGGAGCTTAGTAGAGAGGGATTATAACTATTGAAGAGGAGAATGTTAGGTATAGCTGAATAGAGAGTTTAACCCGTGTTAAGTGGCCTCAGATTAGGGGAAAGCATGCAGAAACATCTGCACGATATCACTCATCTTGCTTCAGAACCAGTCCCAAATCATTTAAATCCCCCAACCACAGAGGCAAATCAGATTTTCTGGTAACAGCCATCAAACAATGTCACACAGATGACACAAGCCGCCTAGCGCTTGAGAACCGCTACATTCAAGATTATGGGACGCCGGAACCACACAGGTTAAACTCTTTATGTTATCTGTAATTTTGTGTCGGAGATGTCAGAGGTTTTCATACTTTGCTGCTGTGATCTAAGTTGGAGTTGCGTGGCTGGGTGTGTTCGTTTCTCTGCATATATCAAAGAAACAATTGCTTATACTATCAGATTCAACAGTCAGATTGACTATAACTTACTCCACTTAAACTCATAAAGCAGTAGCAAACACAATCTCGGTAACTTATCATAACTTAAAAGTAGTGATGCTATATCAACAAGTCGGCGGTGGCAATAGCTGCCATTCATGAATGCGGCCTCCAGCTTCTTGAACATCCTCCTTATTCCCCAGATTTGGCCCTTTCAGACTACTACCTGTTTACCAAACACAAAAAGGACCTCAGGGGCCGCACATTTGCTTCAGATGATGACGTCATCCATGCTGTAGACTGGCACAAGATGCTGACTTTTAAAAAGGAGGGATCCGTATGTTCCAGGAACGCTGTACTAAGTGCATAAACCTGCAAGGGATCTATGTTGAGAAATAACCCCAAAAAGTTGTCCACAAATAATCCGGTGTACCTTATGCCGAGAACTTATCAATCACCCCTCCTACTTTGAGTCCTTGTGCTTGTTACAAAGAAATGTAGTCGTGTGGACACGCCTATGTGTAATTTACAGTCAAATTTTAAGTACCTGACATATAAGTCACATGGAGTGAAACAGACACGCTCACAATGTGTAACATAGACAAACAATCATGGAGTAATATGAAAGAGTTCCGTTTCTAAGTCTGTTCGTGAGCCGAATTTGTACGTGGGTCAAAACAGTTAGATACTATTTGCATTTAACATCAGTTATATGGTTACATGTATATTGTATTCATTACAATCTTAGCGACTGCAGTAACTGAAGAGGAGTAATCTTACTATCAGCTGTGTCAAAAGTATTTTGCAAAGTTATTCTGAATAGAATAAGATATAGTGGATGCTGTAATCCATATATTCTCAAATGATGGACATATGTTGGTCATGTGATGAGAAGAAATAATCAGAGAATCACCAAACAAGCTCTCAAGTGGAACACAACAGGCCGAAGAAAAAGAGGTCGACCACCTGAAACTCTAAAGAGGACATTGTTAAGTGAGGCCAGTTTAGTGGGCATAACATCCCTTGATGAGATTGAAAAACTCGCCGATAACAGGAAATCTTGGCTAACTACCATGCGGGCCCTATGTGACATTTAGCGGCACTGGAAGGATGTAAGATGTAAGATATTGTAATCTCTGTGCGTTTCTGTGCATTAAAAAAATCTCTGTAGGCGGGTATTGTTTTGATGCGCTCCGAAAAGTTGACTTCGTTTAGTATCAGTGTATGCAATTCGAATTTTAATATTAAGATTTACTTTGGGGGAGGAGGGAATTGTTCATAAACGCAAGGTCGGACAATTAAGTAATAGACTGATCTTATTACAGCCAAAACAAAAATGCCATCTATGAAGCAAAGCATGGAATCCAACGAGGCAACCTGCATCTATGATCTGGCAACTTTTCATCGCCGCCCAATAAGCAGACGATAAACAAGCCACCATTTTGTTGACCTAGTCAGAAGTGCATTGTTACGTAATCATCATCATCATCATCGCCTTTCACTCTCTCGAGAGCATGGGCCACTGTTAAAGGTTCTCCAGTCATTTCTGTTCTTGGAAATATCCTCTGCTTCCTTCCATGTGCATCCCTTGTCTCTGAGCGCTGTCATGATTTCTCATCTCCAAGTAAGTCTAGGTCTTAATCGTTTTCTATTTCTTTGAGGGTTCCATGTCAGTGCCTGCTTTGCTATGTTAGTGTCGGGTTTCCTCAGAATGTGGCCAATCCATCTTCACTTCCTTGACATGATTTGTGGGTTCATAGGTTCTTGTCCTGCCCTTTCCCAGACCTCCTCGTACCTGGTTTTGTCCTACCATTTAATGTTTAAAATCCTCCTCAAGCAGTAGTTCATGAATGTTTGTATCCTCTGTTGTATTGTCTTGGTCATAACCCATGTCTCTAAGCCATATAGCAGGACAGTCTTTACGTTTGTATTGGAAAACCTAAGTTTGGTTCTTGTTTTGGTGTTCTTAGATGACCATATTTTGTTAAGTTGAATAAACGATGTCCTAGCCTTGGTTATTCTAGCTTTAATATACTTTCCTTTTCCCCCGTATTTATCCACTATGCTGCCTAAATATGTGAAATACTCTCCCTCCTCAATTGGCACTCCTTCAATTACCATGAGGCTATTGCTTGCCCTATTACTTTTCATTATCTTTGTTTTTTGTCTGTAATATATAGTTCTAGTTTAGCTGAATTCTTGCTTAAGATCTGAAGTGTCTCTTGCATTTGTGTGTGGCTGTGTGCCAGAAGTGCCATATCATCTGGAAAGTCAAGATTTTCCAATTAGTTCCACAATGTCCATTGTATCCCATTTCTTTTTCTTTGTGTGGCAGTTTTCATGATCCAATCAAGTGCTAGAAGAAAAAGGAATGGTGATAGCAAACATTCCTGCCACACGCCTGTTTCCACTTTAAAACTTTCTGTGAGAGTTCCTCCATACACAATTCTGCAAGTTGTTCCTTCATATATGGTCTTTTATAAGCTTTGTTATCTTGGCTGGGATACCAGAGTGTTCCAGTAGTTTCCATAGCATTCTACGATCTAAACTTTCAAATGCCTTCTCATAATCAATGAATGTAACTAACAGTCCAGAATTCCACTCCATTGACTGTTCTACTATTATTCGCATTGTAGCAATGTGGTCAGTACAGGATCTTCCTTGCCTGAAACCTGCTTGCTCTTCTCTTAGTTTACTAGCTACTGATGTTTTAATTCTATTTACCAAAATTCTGCTGAAGACATTGCTGGGCATTGAGGGCAGGGAAATCCCTCTATAGTTCTTACATTATAATAGATCTCCTTTCTTATGGAGTTTTATAAGCTTGGCCTCCTTCCAGTCCTCTGGGACCTTCTCTTCTTCCCAAATCCTGTTAAATAGTATTTTTGTTGTTATTTCTTTGTTCGCTAAAAGCACTTCTGCTACAATTCCATTTGGACACAGTGCCTTATTTCTTCATGATAAAGCACCGGCTCACCGGGCGGTAGTTGTACAGGAATTTTTGGCCCCAAAACAAGTGTGTGTTCTCAACCATCCACCCTATTCCTCAGATTTGTCTCCCTGCGATTATTTTCTATTCCAAGAATTAAAGTTACCATTGAAAGGACACTTCTTTGATGATACTGATGACGTCCAAAGGGCCGTAACATCGAGTTTAAGGCCCATACCAACAGACGAGCTGCAGAGATCGTTCTATTGTTTGTTAGATCGTGCCACTCTCTGTATCAATGCACAAAGGGCTTACTTTGAACAAAATACAGGTTATATTTTCAACTGTTGTTTATTTTATTTTTTATGAAATTAGTCTCATTACTTAATTGTCGTACCCTGTTTGAGTTGTACGTAAGTTGAATGTTCGTAACTAGGAGACTGCAGTTCACTGAAGTGGTCAGTAAAAGTTGTAAAGAGACATAATGTGCACAAATAATCTTAAAAAACTGTTTTATTGCTGACAGTATTTATTTCACATGGTATATTTGTGGCAGTTTAGTCTGCTATACATTCTAATTTATGTTTATTTAGTTCTATATTATTTAATTATTGTTCAGGGAAAGTAAAAACACGGACGCGTGTGAAGTAGTGATCTACATAAAACTAGCATATAATCATCTGGAGCATAATGCCATGCTGTTTACCATATGGTACTCTTTGTCAGCCTTCCTTTACCTCATTTCTCATCCAGCCGCCTGCTTTCACTTTGTGCTTACCTATGTCTATCTGAGCGCATTTTGCGCTCGTCTTTCGAACAAGGTGGATATTTTAAAAAGATATTTGTTTAATTGTCATCTATTTTTGGTATTTTTTTAATCTGTTACGTTATTTTTATATGTGATCTATGAAAAAGGCTTTTACCGAAATATTGAATTATTATATGTTCTTCATTCATACTTACTCATCTTACTTTCTGTCGTTCTTGTTTCTGCCCACTTTCCTCACTCTATCTTTTTTTTCCCTAAAACTAAACAATACACTGCAATCTACTTCAAAAGCGAGCAGTAAAGCTTATTAGTGACAAAGATCAAGCACAAAGAACTAACCATCACAACGTATCAAAATATTGCCTCTTAAGAACAGGTTCCTCTTCAACAAAGCCAAGTTAGTACATCAAATTCTTTCACGGCATGCCCCGCCTTATCTATGGAACCTGTTTAAATTTAGCTCAAAGTGCAGCCAACGCTTGAACAACATATGTCTTCCAAAACCTAGACTTGATCTTTACAAGAAAAGCTTTAGTTATTCTGCTGCTCATCTTTGGAATACACTCCCATTCTGTATAAAAAATATAAATTATACTCCTTCCTACAACTACAAGCTTTCCCAATATCTATTTGATGTCGACTACATGCCTCCATGAATTATAAAACTTAAAAGTTATCTTAAACTGCTCTTACAGACTCCGAATACAATTAATCGTTTTCTGAATAGTCCCGAAAATTTTGTTTAGGAGATAGTCATTTATAATGTATGTAGTTACTTCTGTACTGAGTGAATGTTTAAGAGCGAAACGTAAATGTTATATTTTATTTAGTCTCTCAGCTTCATTGTTAATTATGTTTGTTACATGAACAGCATATATGTAGAATGTCTGGAACAGAGTGAAAGATGTATGATAAAGGGCAGAATGTCAGACGGGCCTGCGTGCCCAATTCTTAACCCTTTTGAAATAAAGATCAATCAATCAATCAATCAATCAATCATACGGCAAAAGAATGACTACGCATTTTCTACTGCGTTTCAGAGAGTGTTTACATGAAACATACACACCAACCATATTATCGATCGCACCAAAGGGAATCTGCACTAGGTCAACAAATGAAATTAGGTCAAAATGTAACTGGAAACTCTTGACGAAACACGGAAGAGTGAGGGACATGACAATGGGAAAATAGGGAAACAAATGCTGGAAAGACACACCTTATTCTTGCGTTTTATGTGGTGAAAACTGATTGAGTTAAACTGCTAGGACAGGAAGATTGTGTCTCTCTAATCGCTAGCTCACCCTTACACTTCATTGATTTTGTGCTTTAAATCTCTTGGTAAACCTCACAGTACACTGGGTTATGTCCCTCTAGTATCTTGCTAAACCTAACACTTCACTGATATATGTGCTTCAAATCTCTTGATAAACCTCACAGTTCACTGGGTTATGCCCCTCTAGTATCTTGCTAAACCTAACACTTCACTGATATATGTGCTTCAAATCTCTTGATAAACCTCACACTTCACTGGATTATGTCTCTCTAATGTCTTGCTAAATCTCACACTTTACTGGATTATGATTATGTACCTCTAATGTCTTGCTAAACCTCACACTTTACTGGGTTATGTACCTCTAATGTCTTGCTAAACCTCACACTTTACTGGATTATGCACCTCTAATGTCTTGCTAAACCTCACAGTTCAATGAAACAAGCTGAAATAATCAAACCACAAACCTTACTGGAAATACCTATTGTTACGAGGATTAAAGAGGAGAATGACGACTTTACAATGGCACTGGTCGGAGAATAAAGGCCTGAAGACTTTCGAGCGATACAGATAGGAGATTAGAGACCTAATAGTCCGGACTAAAGACTTTTAAACGATACAGGTAGGAGATTAGAGACCTAATAGTTCAGAATGATGACTTTCGAGCGATATAGGTAAGAGATTAGAGACCTAATAGCTTAGAATGATGACTTTAGAGTGGTGTTACTTCGAGAAATGCGTAGAAAAATTAGAGATAAGAAGAAATAAAAAGAAAAACAACGACATTTTATTGTTACAGAAAGCTGTTAGCAAACCCTCTAAAATATAAACTAAGAAATGTGACGTGTGTAAACTAACAGGAAACAATGAGTTCTCTTACCTTCTTATAAGGTTTAAAGTGCAGATCATTCCACATTCTGTTTTCCATAAGCAGATCGTAGTTGGAAAGAGGCACGTTAAGCTCTCCTATGTACTCTGGCAGCTTCAGATGATGGGCCTTGTGGAAGGTTAAGATTCTTAGTCGTAAGATCTTCATCTCGTCCAGGTTAAAATCGGTAAAGAAAAACTCCTTATTTAGAATCGGGGCGGACGTCTGGCGTGCTGGCTCAGAGCTCTGCTTCTGAAGTTTTCCAGGCATAAGGCAAACCTTGAAAAATGGGTTTAAGACCATGTCTGGCTTCTCTGGGAATCGAAGTCCCTCAGCCCGTATGATTATAACCTTAAGCCTTTTCGTGGCTGGGAAGTACTGGAAAGAAAATTTCACGTCGCCTCGCTCAGTTTCAGTTTTTGCTATTGAAGGAATCTCAGAGTGCTCGTGGGATGAAAGATTTTTCATCGAGCTGGACTTGGACTTCTCCATAGTACGAGCTTTCTCCTGCTCGACAATTTTACACTCGTTGACGTTAACTTCTGGAGAAGAATGTCTTTTATCCTGAAGTGGGTCTACTGGAGCCAGTTGTCTCCGGTTCATGGAGAGATGAGGGCTGCCATCGGAACAGTTCTGGCCTTCTGCAGAACTCTGGGGGTACAAGAGACGCATAACATCTGATGTGACCAGCGAGGATCGTCGCCTGTAGTATCGTTTCGACCGTCGAAAAGATTCCTTCATGGGCAAATATTCGTTTTTATCCGTCAGCCCAGTGTACGCTCCTCTATACTCTGTAGGAAAATGGCTGACTTGGAGCAAATCATTGGAAGTGTTTCGCTCGTCTAAATGTTGATAGAAATCTTGAAATGATCTGTGTATCCTCCTCGTCCTATGTCTTGTTTCAGATTCCGGAATTGTCAGAGACCCTTTTCTCGCAGACGACCTTTGATCTTTGACACCTTGATCTTTTGCTGAGAGCGTGCATCCACTTGTGGATAACTTCCACAAAGACTTCGCGGTTTGTCCGCTTGTACTGGGCGATCTTTGCTCGATATTTGCATGGGGCAGATTAGATATGGATCGGACGCCGAAATCTCTTAAGAAGTCACGAGAATCCCGGCGCGGAGACACGGGTGCGGAGCGTATGAGTACAGTGTTGCTCTCTGGAGCAGCAAGAGCAGAAAACGAGGATCGTGGGGACACTCCAGGGCTAGTGGAGGCTGACCAAGATGTGACACTGGGCTCACCGCTGGAATGACTGACAAGGTCATCATTGGAGCCTACACTGGGCTGCCTGGAAGAGTCGTTAGAACCAGGTATAACAAACTGTGGAATGGTTCGAGGAGTGACTAAATTAGCTGCAAAGGGCTGTGCTTGTGTAGCTGATCTGTCATTGAAGCCGGCCCGGCCGTCTCTACGTCCATTGGAACTCCTGCTTTGCTCGCTACCAAATCCAGGTAGACGGCATTTTGTAACCAACCAGTCTCGAAGTTCTTTCATTGTGTCCGCTCCTTTTTTTTCATCTGCCATAGCGCACATGACTGCAGCCGTTAGACGACAATACACAAAAAGGACAAATTGTTTTGTGTTCCCCAGCTACAAATTACACAGAAGTAATCTCTCCAAAATGTTGTCTTTTTTTTTACAAAAAAATGTAACACTTTGAAAAGAACTGTAACATGTTTATATAATGTTTTCAGAATACCTTCACAGTTTTTGATAGTACACGAAATACGGTTTCATACATACAACAGTAACAATGTCATGGAGTGGTGACTTTTAGTTTCTTACCACTTGAAATAATAGTTTTAGCAAACCCTTCATGTCCACGATTATAAGAACTTTGGACACTTGCGTCGCTAGTTTGATTTCGTCATATTGCTAGCTGATTCCATAGGCTGAATGTATCTGTTTCCTTGAAGAATTCTAATGTCACTTCAACAAAACCGCGCAAAACAAGCTGGGGTCTTTAGCTGAGTGATTCTTCATTTGTTTCCCAGTGCTGTGTCTGAAATAATAAAAAAAAGTGTATATTTAGTCAGATGTGATAATTCCCCTCAAAACATGCTACAGCTACAGGCATAGAACCAAATACAAGGACTGACATTTTATTGCGTAACGTACAGAAACCATAGTACACAATTATTTTTGCCCATGATATGGTCATTATTTACGAATCCTTTTCATGATTTACTAAATATATATCCATCGCTTAAAACTTTCTCAGAGTATAAGATTCTCATTTGATTAAATGTATCCGAAAATCTCACATTCGTGGCTGTTTCTGTATAAGTCATCTCAAAGACAACATAAGACCAGATTGCCGCTTTTAAATGTGACCACCCTTAGATATCTTATACACGGGTCAAATTCTCAACTGACATGAACTTCTGGCAGACAAGATAACGGACTTCCGGGTACTGATAACTGTGAAAAGACCCTTAATCCAAGATAATTAAGGAATCCCTACTTCCTTTCCACTAGTCTATCGGCACGTCAGAGTAACACGAAACACCCTTCTCTTTTTCTGTTGCCTAATACTTTGTTTGATACTAAACACAAGTACTTTTGTACAGTGTAAACCAGGACTGACTAAATATTATTCTATATAAAGCTAAATAGCATTCTATATGAAACTAAATATTATTCTATATGAAACTAAATATTATTCTATATTACAACAGGTCTTTGACGCAAAAGCAAAACGGAACATTTAAAGTAAAATAGATAAAGAAAGGGATCCCACCGAGCGATAATGCAGAGAGAAAACTGAATTTTAGTGCGTGAACTTTCGAATTTTGATATTGAACTCAAGAGAGAAAATGTGAAACGTGTAAGAAATATTTAAGAGCAGAGATTGTGACAAAAGATTTCTTGAGATTACAGCCTTAAAGCGAAGATTAACTTGACAAAAAAAAAAAAAAACCAGAAACCAGATAAAACAAATTTCGAGAAAGCTTGGTTGTGATAGTGAATTTCTGTCGAGAAGGAAGCCGGGAGGCAGAACAAAATCTGAGAAACAAGAATTCATCAGACATTCAGGTGAGACTTTCCCAGCATGCTTATGGATTTGGAGCACATGGCGAAAGACCACGCCAACTAAAGTGAGCGTCCGTGCAAAAGTTCCACCAGGAACTGAAGGTCACATTGGAAACAGTCCAAAAACAAACAAACAAACAAACTAACTAAATCTGGAGTCGGCAACATTTCAGTAGTGTTGTGCCGAAGTAGTGTTGGGTCGAAGTAATGTTGTGTCGAAGTAGTGTTGGGTCGAAGTAGTGTTGTGTCGAAGTAGCGTTGTGCCGAAGTAGTGTTGTGTCGAAGTAATGTTGTATTGAAGTAGTGTTGTGCAGAAGTAGTTTTGGGTCGAAGTGGTGTTGTGCAGAGGTAGTGTTGTGGCGAAGTAGTGTTGTGGCGAAGTAGTGTTGTGCCGAAGTAGTGTTGTGTCGAAGTAGTGTTGTGTCGAAGTAATGTTGTGCCGAAGTAGTTTTGGGTCGAAGTGGTGTTGTGCAGAGGTAGTGTTGTGCCGAAGTAGTGTTGTGCCGAAGTAGTGTTGCGCCGAAGTAATGGTGTTTCGAAATAGTGTTGTGTCGAAGTAGGGTTGTGCCGAAGTAGTGTTGTGTCGAAGTAGTGTTGTATCGAAGTAGTGTTGTGCCGAAGTAGTTTTGGGTCGAAGTGGTGTTGTGCGGAGGTAGCGTTTGGTCGAAGTAGTGTTGTGCCGAAGTAATGGTGTTTCGAAATAGTGCTGTGTCCAAGTAATGGTGTGTCGAAGTAGTCTTGTGCCGAAGTAGTGTTGTGTCGAAGTAATGTTGTGCCGAAGTAGTTTTGGGTCGAAGTGGTGTTGTGCGGAGGTAGTGTTGTGTCGAAGTAGTGTTGTACCGAAGTAGTGTTGTGCCGAAGTAGTGTTGTGCCGAAGTAATGGTGTTTCGAAATAGTGCTGTGTCCAAGTAATGGTGTGTCGAAGTGGTGTTGTGCAGAAGTAGTGTTCTGGCGAAGTAGTGTTGTGACGAAGTAGTATTGTGCCGAAGTAATGGTGTTCCGAAATAGTGTTGTGTCGAAGTAATGGTGTGTCGAAGTAGCGTTGTGTCCAAGTAATGTTGTGTGGAAGTAGTGTTGTGTCCAAGAAATAATGTGTAGAAGTAGTGTTGTGTCAAAGTAATTTTGTGCCGAAATAATGCTGTGTCCAAGTAATGATGTGTCCAAGTAATGGTGTGCCCAAGTAATGGTGTGTCCAAGTAGTGATGTGCCAAGATAGTGTTGTGCCGATGTAGTATTGTGCAGAGGTAGTGTTGTGTCGAAATAGGGTGGTGCCTAAGTAGTGTTGTGCTGAAGTAGTGTTGTGCTCAGGTAGTGTTGTGTCGAAGTAATCGTGTGCCGAAGTAGTGTTGTGTCCAAGTAATGGTGTGTCGAAATAACGTTGTGCCGAAGTAGTATTCTGCCGAAATAGTTTTTGGTCGACGTCGTGTTGTGCAGAGGTAGTGTTGTGGCGAAGTAGTGTTGTGCCGAAGTAGTGTTGTGCCGAAGTAATGGTTTTCCGAAATAGTGTTGTGTCCAAGTAATGGTGTGTCGAAGTAGTGTTGTGCCGATGTAGTGTTGTGCTGAAGTAGTGTTGTGCCGAAGTAGTGTTGTGTCGAAGTGGTGTTGTGTCCAAGTAATGGTGTGTCGAAGTAGTGTTGTGCCGAAGTAATGTTGCAAAATTACTCAGCGTGCCAACATGAGTCCACCATAATTTTATATAGAGCAGCTAATGAAACACATTAAATAACAATGTTATTTCTTCATGATTATTCAGTATTTTAATATAAATAAGAACAAATACCAAAAGATTTAGCATAATTTAATTTCTGAACACATTATTTTGAAATTGTATTATAGTCATTTTCGCTCTACACTCACTCGCTCACTTTTCATCAGATTGCACTCTTACCTCCCCTGCCTTACAACTTTTGTTTTCAAGGGACGTAAACACAGGGAGAGCTGTAAAGAATTGTATGTTTCTATTTAATTAAAACTTTAATCTTTTAGGAGATCAAAAATACTCAAACAGCCTGTCATTGTACATCTTACCACCGTGCAACCCTCACAATGCTTGCCCTTGGTTGCAGATCAGAGCACAAAACATGGCAACACTAACTCTCTTATTCATGGACCATGCTTCACATCCATAAAACAAAATTGACTCGATGTAACATTTAAGTACTGGGAATCTTGTTTCCATTGATGTGGGAAAATTGAGAGAAGAAGAGACAGAGGAAGACAGAGAGAGAAATTACTGGATGGGCTGTCAGTGTGGCTAGGAAGAAAGTCACAGGCGGATCTCATAATCAAGTCTAAAGACAGGGAATTGTGGAGAGAAATGATCGCCTACGTCACACGGCACGGCACTTAATTGACTGATTGGTAGTAGTAGTAGTAGTAGTAGCATAGTAGTAGCATAGTAGTAGTAGTAGTAGTAGTAGTAGTAATAGTAGTAATAAAGGTAGAAGTGGTAGTATTAGTAGTAATACTACTAGTTGTATAATTAATAATAGTGGCAATAATAAGTAGTAGTGGTGGTTATGATGATGATGGTGGTGGTGGTGGTACTGGTGGTGGTGGTAGTTTTAGTATGCAGGAGAAGTTTAGGAAACCCAACATCACTACTCGCACAAAGAAAAAGTAAGTCTCAATCAGCAATCAAACAAGACAGCAATTGATATGGATCAGCGCTATGTGAACTCTGCTATGTAAGCTCAGTACTCTGCTTTGTGAACTCAGTACTCCGCTAGGTAAACTCAGTACTTTACTATGTGAACCCATCACTCTGCTATGTGAACTCAGTACTATGGTATGTGAACTCAGTACTATGATATGTGAACTCAGTACTATGATATGCTGCATGAACAGAGAGAGTGTTATTAAAAACAAAGAGGAAGTTCGGCCATGTTTACAATAAAGAGAAGCCAAAGAGCTAAGCTGTAGGTCAAACCATCACTCTGGATGAGGCAAGTAAAGTAATGACTGACATATTGTCAGTCACAGCAAGTGAGTATTTTTACAGTACTTAAAACCGGTTGTTTACTCTTGGAGCGAAGTTATTTCCCATGGGTTTAACAATTCGACAGTTCCAGGCAGTCAGTTATAAACTTGTGGATTGTTCCAGTTACCTGTCTCTTCTCTCCTGACTACCAAGTAAGTACACTTTTTTAAACAGACTTATTATAACATTCAGTGCAGTGATACATTTGTTTTTGTTTTTGGTTTTTGCTGTTGTTGTTGTTGTTGTTGTTGTAATCTTTCGGACAATGGAGCAGGAAATACTACAAACAATTGAAGCAGGAAATATTTCGGACAATGGAGGCAGGAAATACTACAGACAATTGAGGCAGGAAATATTTCGGACAATGGCGGTAGGAAATACTTTGGACAATGGAGATAGAAAATACTTCTCACAATGGAGGTAGCAAATACTTCGGACAATGGAGGCAGGAAATACTTCTGCCAATGGAAACAGGAAATACTTCGAGCAATGGAGGCAGGAAATACTTCAAGCAATAGAGGCAGGAAATACTTCGGACAATGGAGACTGGAAATACTTCGAGCAATGGAGGCAGGAAATACTTCTGACAACTACTGTACTTCACAAGCTTCACATCCGTAAGTTGACAATGTTCCTGGCTGTTTGTGGGAGCCCTAGCTCGTAACTCCAGAGTCTGTGAGATGTTGGTTTATAACTACTTCACGAGCTTCACGCCTGTAAGTTGACAGATTTACTGGCTGTTTGTGGAGGCCCTAACTCGTGACTCCCGAGTTGTAAGTTGTTGGTTTATAACTACTTCACGAACTTCACGCCTGTAAGTTGACAGATCTACTGGCTGTTTGTGGAGGCCCTAACTCGTGACTCCTGAGCCTGTAAGTTGACAGATTTACTGGCTGTTTGTGGAGGCCCTAACTCGTGACTCCCGAGTTGTAAGTTGTTGGTTTATAACTACTTCACGAACTTCACGCCTGTAAGTTGACAGATCTACTGGCTGTTTGTGGAGGTCCTAACCCGTGACTCCTGAGCCTGTAAGTTGACAGATCTACTGGCTGTTTGTGGAGGCCCTAGCTTGTGACTCCCGAGCCTGTAAGTTGACAGATTTACTGGCTGTTTGTGGAGGCCCTAGCTTGTGACTCCCGAGCCTGTAAGTTGACAGATCTACTGGCTGTTTGTGGAGGTCCTAACCCGTGACTCCCGAGCCTGTAAGTTGACAGATCTACTGGCTGTTGGGCGGGTGCTGCATTCCTTCATAGTCTCTGCTACATTACCGTGTGTCCCCATATCTGCCCATTCCTCCATGGTGGGAGACTGATCTCATTTCACTTCTGGTCTCCAGGCTCTAGCAGCTCCAGACTGTCCGATACAGTTTTAATACTATCTGTCCTGGGGTCTGAATCCGGACAAACAATTTTGTATGTCTTAAATAAGACCTCACATGGACAAACGTTTTTCGTATATTTTAAATAAGACCGATGTTACGTTATATGTTGATTGTCGGATATAAGGACCTACCACTTGTCGTCTATGTTCTGTGATCTTCATGGCTGGGTGAATGTTTTGAATTTTTAATTCCCTGCTACAGTTGCTTGGGTGTACCAACACGCTATTCTGAAACAGGAAGAAGTAGGCATAGGGTCGTACTAACAGCACCCTGTGCCCTGAACAAAGCAATGCACTAACTCCACTCCCACGCTGATCTTTATCTAACCCACGCAAAGACAAGACGCACTGTCAGTATCACAGGTCTACTAGGCAACTGTTCAGAGTGGCCGTGTAGTAAGACGAGAAGGCAACGTCATCATCTGCTAATGTCACTTGCCGGTCTCTTATTTTCTCCTCCTTTGAATTAATTCTAGTTAAGAGAGGAGGAAAAGAAAGGGAGGGGAGTTGGGGGGGGGGGGCAGGAAAGAGATGAAGAATGTACAGCGAAGTGCGCGGGACTAAGACAAGAAATAGAGTATAAATAGAAAAAAAATGGGTGAAAATCTAGAGGTTTAAAGGAAACTAAATACATCGTTAATTTCAGCTGGGTGGAGACAGCCGGTCTGGAAAATAAGGCACTGATCTAGAGCTTTCCGAGATCGTACATCAGAAGAACAGAAGTGGATTGCACTAACAGAGATGTCCAGTTTTCCCCTGTGGTTTATTTTTTTTACATTTACCTTTATTTGCCAGAAATGGTTTGCCACAGGTGTCCATGCCCTCTTGGAAATGTCGTTAAAATGTTGACGAAAACGGTATCCTAAGCATAAACCGGTCTCCCCTATATACTTCATATCGCAATGTTTGCACATAATGGTATAAATGACATTTCGTGAAGTGCAAGTTAAGCCTTCCTGAGCTGATAACGTGGAAGTAGGGAAGGAGATCTGGCTAGCCTCAACAACAAACGGGAAAGTATTGCATCTACGACGTCTGCAACGTCTGGTATCATAAAAAGTGTCCTCCGTCTAAAGTCGACTTCTAACTAATAAGTCTCTGAGGATTTTGTCCCCTATGTAGGCCACCGATGGGGGTTCCTCAAAGTTCACGTGTATCAGGCTCGGTCTGGAGAAGATGGCGATGGCGAAACAGTATTTTCTTCACTGCCAAACTATGGGGGTGGTGTGTGAGTACCATTTTGACTCTATCCGAGCTACAGGGCGGTTTAGGAGTGAAGGCCTGTTGGCACGATATATGACTGATGGGATTCAAAGACGACGTGAGAACATGTTCTGGATAACGGCATTGGCAGAAGAAATCTAACATCTTGTGGGCTTGATCATGGAAGTCACAATCCTCAGTACACAAATGTCGCAATCTAAGAAGCTGGGAGAAGGGAATAGAGTCCTTACACGATCTGGGCTGGAAGGAAGAGTACAAGAGATAGCTGTGAGAGTCTGTAGGTTTATAGTGGACAGAAGTGGTAAGTCGGGTAGGAACGATAGTGACGGCAATGTCGAGAAAGTTAGCAGAAGTTGTAGAGACATAGGAGGTGAAAGAAATAACAGGATTGAACTTCTTAACAAAACTAATGAAGTTGTCAAGGTCTTCCTCTGGCATTGATAGAGAAATTTAGGCCGCTGACTGTCATGTTTGACATCTTCACCTATTTCTACATAAGGTACACAAAAGAAAGGACAATTTCTAGCATAGATTAAAAAGTATTGTGTGCTTAAACTTGTGTAATTGTAGCCTGGAGTCCATTGAAAGGTTCCAGTTACTTTGGATATCTAATAACATATTTTAAAAATTTCTCCGATTGTAGACATTCGCTACCTTACAGAGCAGAATTATTTGGACGCAGGTAAAGGGAGTAGAGGCTGGAGTATAAACACTGTTTTGTTTCACAGATGAGACCTAGGCTTACCGTGACGTGTTTGTTGTGGTGAGCAGAGGCCGAAAGTACTTCAAGGATTTTTCTTTGTAGTAGTAATCATTTGTAATGCTTGTGAGTGAGTGAGTGAGTGAGTGAGTGAGTGAGTGAGTGAGTGAGTGAGTGAATGAGTGAGTGAGTGTTATCCAGACAGAAATGCGAACCCGTTAATCATTTCGAAGAGATGATAATAATTACGAGTAAAAGTAACTAACTCAAATAACAATTATATTTTTCTTTATTTTATCGTCAGTTATGAAGGTTTGCAGCTTGTTGACTAATGGCGATATATCTTTGTGGGTTACTTGTATGTCCTTAGGCAAACAGATTAAAGCCAGATTTGTCTGCGTTATGCTGCCATGTATTCTCTTCTCTGTTGTTTCTGGCCCAGCTTGTTTCAGTGAGCTCAAAGATCGGTATTCTACTGCTGCAAAAAAAGTGCAAACTTCGCTGTTCTATAGTCATATTGTGAGAGAAAGAGACGACAATGAATGCTCTTTTCTTGTTAAAAGAAGTTTGTGAAGCAGGGAAAAGTTAGACACAGGACTTAGTATCATCTTCTTCAGCAGCCCTCTATCAAACCTCTATTAACATACTCTACCAAGCTATCTGACAGTGCTACAAGGAAAAACAAAGCTAACAGGAGCACGTAGAAAAATTATAGAAGACACTGAATGAATGCCACAAACGTTGGAAATATTACGAGAATTATACTTGACAAATAAAATTACCAAACCGTCCCTTCGGACATTTTCTGATGTGAATGAGGAATTAGCAGGAAATGTGGAGCATAAAACTACTCAACAAAACTACGGTTAGAGAATGCGCATAAACTACTAAACAAGACTACGGTTAGACAATGCACATAAACTTGTCAACAAGACTACGGTTAGACAATGCACATAAACTTGTCAACAAGACTACGGTTAGACAGTGCACATAAACTTGTCAACAAGACTACGGTTAGAGAATGCGCATAAACTTGCCAACAAAACTACAGATACTGAATTTGCAAATATTTGCTAAGAAGACTACAGTTTCTGATTGTGCATAAATCTGCCAACAAGATTACAATTATGGAATGTGAAAAAAACTTGTAAACAACTTTTGAAATACTTGAATTTACATAAACTTGTGAACAAGGCTAGAGATACTGAATAACAAAGCTTCCAACAAGACCATACGAGATTCTGAACATATACATACACTAAGAAGAACACAATATGACATAATGTAATAAGAGTACTCTGGACCAGAATAGTCTCAGGAGTAATTTCTTCAGGGTGACCTATGTACCAGCAGAAAATAAGAACACATCGGTCAAGATTAGAGCGAGTGCTGTCAGACTATATTTGGTTTGGTCATCTTTCCAATCTTACCCACCACGTGGTTCATCCACTTTCAAGCAGCAGTTTCTAGGTCGTTATTTTTCTCCTTTCATGGCTTCCTTCCTACAGCTTATTTTCTGAATTCTCTCCCTTCTACTTAGAGAACCGTATATTTTGCTCCACACATTACAGTTAAAATTGCACTGAAGTTTGTTCCAAGGTAAACTAGTTACGCCATCATGTCACATGGAACATCGGATAAATTAATACAATATTACTAGAAGGCACTGGAAAAGGGACTTTGGCGGTATTAATAAAAGGAGTGAGAATTTAAAGTTTGTGAAAAATGTAAATTCGGCATCTCAAAAATTCAGGCCATGAAATCACAGAATGAGTAACAGAAAAACGAGAAATAAATTATTCTCTGAGAAATCACACACATGGTCAAATGACTGAAATATGAGCATTATTGACAAGACATGTGACTAAAATATGAGTATTATTGACAAGACATATGACTAAAATATGAGTATTATTGACAAGACAGCAAGACTAGACATTCACAGACTGAATGAAGTGTCTCTGTCTCATTTATCTCTTTACCTGTTTATGTGTGAATTAGTTACCTGGCTCAATATGTCTGACAGACTACCTGTTAGTAACATGTCAAAGATGTTAAAACAGAGACAATGGAATCATATTTGACCATACTCATACAACTGTCCTTGATATCTGTATCGGTACGTACACATTTCATGCATTAGAAAATACTCGCTTATTGTCCAGGAAACACGTCAATTCTGTCAGCATGAGATAATCAAGTCTGATGAAAATGAGATCCAGAATAGAATATTTGTAAGAAAGATGAATATAATGATTTTTTAAAGTTAGATTTTTTTTTAAAAGTTAGTTTCAGGATAAACTGGTTAAACTGGTTAAGTTGTTTGTTTTTTTTAAATAATGGTTAATGTTGAATTTCCTTTAAATGTTAGGTAATTTTATAATTATTGTATGCAAGGAATGTAACATATTGTCTCTCTGCACGATCCACCATTTGCTAAAAGGTTTAATTTCTAGTCTTTTTTGTCACTTCCACTATCATTTTCATGATATGTGTATAAAAACTAGCGTGAAGACTCCTAAAATTACATCTATGACTGCTTAACAAAACGAAAAATTCTAAATTCCATCATCATCATCATCGCCTTTCATTCCCTTGAGAGCATAGGCCACGGATAAAGACTCTCCAGTCATCCCTGTTCTTGGAATTATTCTCTGCTTCCTTCCATGTGCATCTTCTCTAAATTCCATACACACATAAAACTGCATCTATAACTCTGCTTAACAAAACAGAAAATTCTAATTTCCATACACACCTAAAATTACATCTATAACTATGTTTAACAAAACAGAAAATTCTAATTTCCATACACACCTAAAATTACATCTATAACTATGTTTAACAAAACAGAAAATTCTAAATTCCATACACAGACGTCCATGTATTAACAACACATCTGACCTGGATGTCAAACTTGGCGACTGTTAGGGACTCATATATTTCGCATATGAAATCTGGTAATAACCGAATATCCCAAAACTACAGAAGATATGAAATAGTAGGCTTTCATTCTATTTGTTGTGTAGAACTAATCTAATAAATATAAACTTATTATTCGCGGAAACGTCTCCACAGGCTTTAAATAACTGAAAAAAATAGATTTGTTAAATAATCTTAACCCTTTCCTATCCTTTCTCAAAGATTTATTAGACAAGCCTCCCACAGCTGGTATAAATTGTTATTACTGATTAAACAAAAAAGGCATAACTATTCAAGTCAGTTGGCATGGTCATCAATATATTTCCTTCATAAATTTAACTTTGACGCCAGAAAAGTGGGATGTTTTACATCCAATTAAAGAATAATAGATTTATAAAGCTGTAAATAAGCTGCAATTATTCAGGGCAGGGATGTGTTAACATCACAGATGTTTGGAATTAATGCTCCTGGGTTCTGCACAGTTATTGGTGATATTTATTCTCCCTGCTACTGCTGTTTCTATAGGTTTGTAAAATGTATTTTGAGAAACAGCATTTTTTTATTCTATAGTTAGTTTCATGGCTACTATTCCAGTGTTAGATCTGTAAATAGCATAAAGCATTTCAAGTCAATGAAGTTTACATATCTTTGCTTTTCTTTTTTTTTTCAAGCATGTTTGTTTTTCTTTTTCTTTTTCATCTAAAAAGGCCTTCCAGACAGTCCTCATTTCCCAGATGTTTTCTGTCCTACAGTTTTAACAGCTCTCTTCTCTGTTGCACGGTGGAATGGGCAAGGTATGACAGAAGTTGATCTCAGACGAACTGTTGGCAGAACTCGCTCACAACTTGAACAGACGACAGTATCAACTGTGAGATCCTGGCAGGAAAAACCAGGTTGTGACAAGCCACAGTAAATCAACACATCTTTTTAGATCAACACATCTTTTTAGATCAACACATCTTTTTAGATCAACACATCTTTGCCAATTCAACATAAGTTTAATGGCGGAACATGATGATTATGTATTCGATTATGGTGTATAATGATAATAGCTTCACATATTTCAAAATACTGGTGGAATAACGAACGTTAAAACACTGGCTGCGAGTAACACTACCCAGTGGTTCCACCATAAACACAGGAAAATATAGTCTCATCATCATCATCATCATCATCATCATGTGCCGTGCCGACTGGCGTTGGCTATTATGCTTCTCCAGAGTACACGATCCTTCATGCAGGCCATCAGCTCAGTTGATGATCTCCTCTCACACTATCCCGTCAGACTGTCCAGTATCATTTCTCTTGGTCTTCCTCTTGATCTTCTTCCTTCTATTTTTTTCCCCCTTTTCTCATTGCATGGTCTATGAAAGTACATTGTCTCTCTCTCTCTCTCTCTTTTATTTTTTTACAAGATTTTTTGTCTCTCCAGCTCTTCTCATACATTCTTCATTAGTTATTTTTGCTGTCCAGGGGATTCGCAACATTCTTCTAATAAACCACATTTCTGCTGCTTCCAATGATTTTTGTGCAGACTTGCCTATTGTCCATGATTCACTTCCATATAACAAGATAGGTTCAATATAACATTTTAGGAATCATTTTCTAACATTCATTGATAAGGATGTGTTAGCTAATATGTTTCTCATTCTCTGAAATATAGTCTGCCTCTCTTAAACAACATTTACACCACAAACAGTCACACGCACTGTTCTGCCTGAGAGATTCAAGACACTTAACTAACTAAAACAAAATTGATTCAAAAGTCACCACCCCCATCCATAAAACACAAAAAAGGACCTTTAATTCCCGTGTGTTCGTAGAATCACGAGAAAGATGTGAATCTAGAAGCTTCTACACGCCCGTCAAATCGGGGGAAGTCACCCCGATAACTTTTCTGTGAAAAACAACAAGGGAATTAACTCGTCTAATTGTGAACACCAACATAAACCCCCCCCCTCCCAAAATATACTTTTATACAGTATGTTTACCTTTCACGCACTTATATTCGTGTAATGGGATCATCTATTGTAGTTCGTCCTGCAGGAACATATTCTCCAGAGACAGTTCCTTCCCCCAAGCAAAGTGCTTTGGATAGTCAGTTTTGCAAGTCACAATTTTCCCATGTGTAGACATACTTCTATAGCATGTGTAGGCCATACTTTTATCGCATGTGTAGACATACTTCTATAGCATGTGTAGGCCATACTTTTATCGCATGTGTAGACATACTTCTATAGCATGTGTAGGCCATACTTTTATCGCATGTCTATACATACTTCTACGGCCATATTAATTACTAAATTAAAATATTAAAATATATGAAAGGTACCATAATCAACAAGGTCCAGGCTAAGAAAATGTTAGTGGAAACACCCTCACCATGGCCGGGTGGTTCACGTACATAGCAGCGCCCTTGCGGGTGTTTAAAGAAATAAGAAACATTTTTTTAAAAAATTTAAATAAATACATTCTCAATATGACATGTAGGCTTTCAAAGATTAAACATCCTAAAATATATTACTCCTTTAAAAATGAATTTTCATTGAATGAGTAAGCACAAATATTAATCGTACATTATGAAGTTTTTCAAGTTACTTTGAACTTCTTATTCGCTCTCCTTTTTTTAGCAGTTGTCTGCCCTTGCATTCTACCAAAGACAGGATACGACCCGCGTCTCGTCTGAAAAATCTACTTACACTGAGTCCAGACCATCAACACTCAGGGCCAACTCCCTGATGTCGTTGTACAATAGATTTCGAGTTTACATGACAAGGGACTATGATCTCCTGTGACAACAGAGTCTACAATCTATGGCTGTCAAACTCTCAGACTTGGCGGCTACTAGCAACGCGAGTCCTGATACAGAGTTCAGAAGTTGGGGCTCTGAACAAATGACGGCGAGTCTCTTTCTTGCCCACTTACTTAAATCCTCTACATCTCTTCTATACTTCCAAACTGCATCTATTTTAAGCATAAATTCATATTTTATCTAATTTAATCTTTAAAAAGGCACTATTTATCATATACAAAAGTGCAACAAAGGGAAGACACTGTCACAACTAAATGAAGATGATACTAGCAAATAAAATGCATCTGAAAATGAGGACAAGAGTATTACAGGACTATATAGAGCCAAACTCTCTATATGGTTGTCAAACTTGGACAATTGACAAAATTATGACAAAGAAGTTGAAAACAATAGAGATGTGGTTCTGGAGAAAGATGCAACAAATACACTGGACAGACAGAGAAAGACACAAAGAGGCCCTCAAGGAAGCTGAAGGACAAAGGAAACTGATTAAAATTAAAAGAAGGTCAGCATTTCTTTGACATGTCATGAGAAGACAGAAGAACCTAGTAATGACTGGAAATTTCAATTGAAAAAAAAGAGAGGGAGGCCAAAAGAAACAATTTTCTCAGTGGACTAATCACGTAGCATGGAAAAAAGATAATCATTGGAGCTAATAGAAAAAACTAAGGACCACTCGAGATGGAGATGCATGGTCGTCTATCTTTAAACAGCATTGCATATACAAATAACAGTAAGTGCTCATCAGACGTGACCTGAAAATTAGAATTTTTGTTTTTTAAATTCGAATATTTATCGCTGGATGTCTCTAAGTGCACGTATTTGTAGTGTAATTTAATTTTTTTTCTATTTCTTCCTTGCTTAAATATGATACATAAATATTTTATATAACCCGAGGAAATCTACCCCATGATCTAGCAAATAATCCCATTGTCTTCAGGCAACTAAAGGTCATTATGCAAATGCCAGCAAACCCAATCAATGTATAGTAAACAGTCCTGTATTCGAACCAAAACGTGTATTCGACTGTAGAACTCGTAGATTTGAATTACAAATGGGCTCCGTACAACCGATGACATATGTTACAGTGAACGCTAATGTGAACAGAGCTAATCTAAATATGAATCGAACAAATGATTTTGTTATTGATGATTGATGTTGGTGACATATGAGGTAAAGTATATCTATGTAGATCTTTGGGTTTAGAAACAAACTTTGTAAAGTTTTTTTATGGGATTATAAAACCAAGTAGGTAATTGTTTAATGGGATTACTAAAGTGTACTTGTTTCACGTTTTGCTATAGGAGATAACAAGATATTTATTTTGAGAGAATAACAGAAGCTTGTATAATGTTTGATTCACGGAGTTGTAAAAGAGATCAGGCTCTTGTTTCATGGGATTGTGACATATGAGATAAGGCTCTTGTTTCATGGGATTGTGACATATGAGATAAGGCTCTTGTTTCGTGGGATTATACAGAAAAGATAAGGCTCATGTTTCATGGGATTGCAACAGGAGACGACCTGAGTCAGGACACCTGATGAGCTTTATACATCTACCAGCACAGGCTTACAATCTAAAATACCACGATCCAGAAAACAGGGATGACCTTAGAAAGAAAAAAGATTTTTCTTACATTGAATCTACGGAGACGATTTTGAACTAGATATTCATCAGTTGTTGTGGGTTTTGTCAAGCATCATCTTGTTGAGCAGCTTCTCTCAAGGCTGACTCTATCAACACCTCATCACATGGCTGACTCTATATCAGCAGCGGTTCTCATGACTGAATCTATCAACAGCTCTCATGGCTGACTCTACTGGTAGTTCTTCTCATGGCAGACTCTACCAGCAGCTTTTCTCATGATTGACTCTACCAGCAGTTCCTCTCATGATTGACACTACTAGCAACTTCTCTCATGAATGGCTCTCTCAGGAGCTCATCTAATGATTGACCATCCTACCAGCTCCTCTCATGATTGATCTTACTACCAGCTACTCTCATGAAGGACTCTACTACCAGCTCCTCTCATGACTGACTCTATTACCAGCTCCCCTCATGACTGATCCTACTACCAGCTCCTCTCATGACTGATCCTACTACCAGCTCCTCTCATGACTGATCCTATTACCAGCTCCTCTCATGACTGACTCTACTACTAGCTCCTTTCTTGACTAACTCAACCACCAGCTTTTCTCATGTCTGACTTTACCAGTAGCTCCTCTCAAGAAGGCCTCTACCACCAGCTCCTCTCATGGCTGACTCAACCACCAGCTCCTCTCATGGCTGATTCATCCACCATCTCCTCTCATGGCTGACTCTACCACCAGCTCCTCTCATGACTGACCCTACAACCAGCTCCTCTCATGACTGACCCTACAACCAGCTCCTCTCATGGCTGACTCTACTACCAGCTCCTCTCATGACTGACCCTACAACCAGCTCCTCTCATGACTGACCCTACAACCAGCTCCTCTCATGGCTGACTCTACTACCAGCTCCTCTCATGACTGACCCTAACACCAGCTCCTCTCATGACTGACCCTACTACCAGCTCCTCTCATGGCTGACTCAACCACCAGCTCCTCTCATGGCTGATTCATCCACCATCTCCTCTCATGGCTGACTCTACCACCAGCTCCTCTCATGACTGACCCTACAACCAGCTCCCTCTCATGGCTGACTCTACTACCAGCTCCTCTCATGACTGACCCTACAACCAGCTCCTCTCATGACTGACCCTACAACCAGCTCCTCTCATGACTGACCCTACAACCAGCTCCTCTCATGGCTGACTCTACTACCAGCTCCTCTCATGACTGACCCTAACACCAGCTCCTCTCATGACTGACCCTACTACCAGCTCCTCTCATGGCTGACTCTACTACCAGCTCCTCTCATGGCTGACTCTACTACCAGCTCCTCTCATGGCTGACTCTACTACCAGCTCCTCTCATGGCTGACTCTACTACCAGCTCCTCTCATGACTGACTCTACCAATATCGGACTTACACAGAGGCCGCTGTAGCAGCAAGCAGTATCTGTGTTGTAAGGCGCTGTTTCCTTGCGCTTGCATGTTCTAATTCCAAGTTTGGTCCTCATTTCCTCCTCTGTAACCCTGAGCACAGTTTCTCTCCACGTGACTCGGTCTTTTGCACGCTATTCCCAGACCTCATGACTCCTAGAAAAATCTCACATTGATTACTTACAAATATAAGACACTACAGACATATGCAAGACTCTGCTAAGACCATGCATACAAACATCGACCATCATCTTTGCATAAATATAATGTGAGTGTATGCTTTTATTTTGCTCTTTTCTGTTCTGTTTCTTTCTGTAGTGTACGGCTGACCAGTTTTCAAAAACCTTTTGGAATGCTTTCACGTATAACTGACGCGAACATCAAAGAAGACATTTTTCTTTCAGAATATAACACAGAAATCAGTCATAAGGAATTATGTGTTCAAAATTGTATGGCGAAAATTTCTTTCGTTAATTGTTAGCGGACTATTAAAGGAAACTGATATAACAAAAATAATGGATTTTCATAACCAACACTGCATTTACAATGTTCTTTTCTTACTTTCATGTTTTTACTCTTTGAAATATTTAATCACTAAATCAATTTGATTTTTATGAAAGGAATTATTAATAAGACTGCACAAACGTCTGTCTTTACGTTTTTATAGGAGATTTTGAGGCAAGTCAATGTTATATGTGGAAGTGAAGCAGAGCTGTCTTTCTGATCAGCTTTTCTAGAGGTTGATTTTATTAATAGTTCAGTGAAAGTACTCAGTACGGTACAGCAACCATATACCAAGCTTTTGTTGCAAAGTCCAGTCTCTTTTTTTCTTCTTTTACTTGTCCTTTTTTTACTTGCTTTTACTTTACTTGTTCTTGCTTTTCTTGCTATTGTTTTGCTTGTTCTTGCTTTTTTCCTTTTCTTGCTTTTCTTGTCTTGTCTTTCTTGCTTCGGTTTTAGCATTCATTTTACCTTGGAACAACACGGGTTTCCCACCTGGACCAGCTCACCACTTCTTTCGCCAGTTCTTCACAGTTCCAGCAGATGATCAGCAAGCCTCGTGTAGATGCTGTAGAAGCATCATTCTACCCTAGCTTTGATCTACCTCGTGTCTTCCTTTTCTCCAGTGTGTGGGATGAAAGCTCTCATTTTTCTTCTGGCTACAAGGTTGTGTGAATAAAATACGTCGAGCAGAAGTCGTATGTGTAGCGGCTTGCAATGTGCCCGGGCAGAAGTCGGATGTGTAGGGCCTTGCAATGTGCCTGGGCAGAAGTCATATGTGTAGGGCCTTGCAATGTGCCTGGACAGAAGTCGAATGCGTAGGGCCTTGCAATGTGCTCGGGCAGAAGTCATATGTGTAGGGCCTTGCAATGTGCCCGGGCAGAAGTCGTATGTGTAGGGCCTTGCAATGTGCCCGGGCAGAAGTCGGATGTGTAGGGCCTTGCAATGTGCCTGGGTATAAGTCGGATGTGTAGGGCGTTGCAATGTGCCTGGGTATAAGTCGGATGTGTAGGGCCTTGCAATTAACCTAACGGCGACACAACCCTCCGTGGACGGCACGCACGAAGAAGTGCGTCGAATAAGAAGAAAAAAAGAACTTCGGCGCACATTTACAAAGTGCTGAACTAAACCTCGCTGTAACCAAATATTAACAAACTTTATGAATTGTTAATGACGTTAATTCGAAACATAATCGTGTTTCTTTCACTTACAACTGAAATTTTAAAACTTTTAATGGTAGATACAAGAACAAAATTTATGTTGGAAATTTAACAACCCTCTTCTTGTTCAAGTTGCAGAAATATTTACCTTTCTGTCTGAACTTAAAAATAAATGTCAGCTCCGTCTCCAGTTTCCATCAACATTTGATATCTTTATTTTGTATGTAACATTTCTCATCATGTCTACAGAAGAATTAAAGGATGAAAATATCTTCATCAATAATTCGAATTTTCTTCTTTCTGGATGCAGATTTTCATCGCCAAAAACAAACCAAAAAAAAAAAAAAAAAACTAAATATAGAGTTTTGCAGATGTCAAAGAAATACTTTCCGTTAAAATTCAAATAACCGTCTTTTGAAATCGCTATAGATTTATACATACTGTATAATATTTTCGTGAACACCTGCAAAGACTGTGTAATTTTAGACTGGCAATCTCTTCCTGGACAGCCCTTACATTCTTTTATAATCCTGGCTACATTAAAGCTTTCCCGGTCTGAGATCCGACAAATTCCACTAGTTGTCAGCTTCACCCAGGAGGGTATAACGACCGAGCTGGGGCAGATAATCAAGACATGTGAAAGGAAATGTCTGATAAAAAAAAAGAGTCGATAAGTCTTAGGAGAAAACAGAAAATGGAAATATTGAAGATTGTGTGGTGAGGCTTACCATGAGGAAAGATCATGCCTGTAAGCGCAAGACTTCCTCAGGGTATGCGACCTCAAGATTAAACAAACTGCCTCTACAAGTATGATAGTAGAGTGGAAATAACACAAATAACTTAAGAAATATTGCTACAGTGTCTTTTCTCAGCAAAACTGTTACAATCTCCAGTGTCAAAGTAATCTTTACTCACCAGTTCAGAATAACTCGCTAATTATGTTAGGTAAATCAGGTCAGTCTCTCCAGATCCCCTGTCCCCATGTTCTGATACGACCAGGACAACTGTCAGAGGACCCCTGAGTTTATTTACTGGCCTTGCACTTCACTTTTCATTGCTGAAAGACTAACGCTTTCCCACAAGAGGTATCACACACATAACATGGGTGTCAAAAGTCCAATGGTTGATTGATAAGTTCTCGGCATAAGGTACAACGGGTTATTTATGGACAACTTTTTGGGGGGTTATTTCTCAACCTAGTCCCCTTGCAGGTTTATGCACTTAGTACAGCGATCCTGGAGCATACAGATTCCTTCTTTGTAAAAGTCAGTATCATGTGCCAGTAGAAAGTGGTCTACAGCATGAATGACGTCATCATCTGAAACAATCTTGCCACCACTGAGCTCCTTTTTGAGTTTGGTAAACAGGTAATAGTCCGAATGGGCCGAATCTGGAGATTAAGGAGGATGTACAAGAAGCTGGAAGCCACGTTCATGAATGGCAGCCATTGCTACCGCTGATTTGTGGACTGGAGCATTGTCTTGATGAAAGATGACTCCTTTCGTCAGTTTCCCTCGACGCTTTTCCTTCAATTTGACCTGCAGGTGCTTCACAAGATTAGCGTAATAGCCCTCGGTGACCGTTCTGCCCTTTAGATGATAGTCTACCAATAGCACACCTTCTGAATCCCAAAAGATAGAAGCCATCACTTTGCCTGCAAGCAGAACCACCCTTGCTTTCTTTGGAGGTGGTTTCCACTGCTTTGACTGTTCTTTAGTTTCTGGTTGAAAATGATGAACCCAAATCTCATCCATAGTCACAAATTGTTGAAGAAACGTTTCATGATCTGCAGAAAAATGACCAAGAATGTCTCTTGACATGTTGAGACGCTGTCGTTTGTGATCAGCTCCAAGAAGTTTCAGGACCCATCGAGCAGAAACCTTTGTCATTTGAAGATCATTGTGAATATTGGCATGAACTCGTTCCTGGGAGATGCCCAACTCAGTAGCAATGTACCTCTCAGTTAGTCGTCGATCCTTCTTTATCGTGTCATGGATTCTGCTGGTGGTTTCATCGGTGGTTAACGTTCTTGGTCTTCCTGGACGGGGATCGTCTTCCAGACTCTCCCTTCCATGTTTGAACTGAGCTATCCATTTCCTCATTGTGCTGTAAGAAGGGGCACTCTCCCCTAGAGTCTCTACCATATCCTCATGGATCTCCTTCGATGATAAGCCTTTGATGCAGAGGTAGCGAATGACTGCGTGATGAGAAATTTTAAACATTTCTCAATTTTTGCTACCCCTTACCACTTCAGTAGCGTGTAAACAAACAATTGGTTGCAGTTAATTTCTCGAAACTTAGCCTTTAATCTTATATTAAACTGATCTACAAATGCACCTAATATCAACTGTGTGTTTCAAGTATTTGTACCTTATGCCGAGAACATATCAATCACCCCTCGCATACTCGCGCAAATTTTTGGGCACAGAAAAACTTCAAAATTTTCTAAATCCAAAGTAGACAGTAAAATTATTAACGACAAGTGGGGGAATCTAAAGAAAAGGGTAATCTACCAACAGATTCAAAATAATTTCACCGCCTCTTGTCTGTCAAGGCAATAAATGATGATACTGACGTAAATTCATTGCCCAGTGTGAAACTGTTATTCCACAGCTCAGAGACCAAATGCTTTCTTGCTACTGTCTGACAGTACAACCAGTGGTTCAAACTCACTTCCTTGTGGGTCGTTTGAGAGGCTAAAGTTTATGGGAAGAGAACTTTGACGGAAAGTTCAGATCATGTTAAAATTACTTCCTAACAATCCCCTGACATTCCATGCAGCTCTTCTGCATTTTATGAAAGCACTGGTATATCATGATCGCTTTGGAACTAATTAGCAGAGTCGAGAGAAGAAGGTAGAACAAGTTTGGCAAGGTACATCTTCGGTCGAAGTGTGATAAACTTAACAAGCTTAACATATTCTATAATAGTATATATACTGTTCAACACAAAAAAGCGCAACAAATACGATGTTGCGATTTAAACTGAAGTTTGCTGATCAAACAAGGGCAAATTGTCTGAAAGGCTCACTTGGACATCAACTTCACGTGCGACCTGAACTGTACTCAGCAGATGATTCATGAGCACAGAAAAGGGACACTAGTCAAAACAGCATTTTTGACAATAACTCATGACAGGTTCACGAGAATCCCGTGAAACTTACTGAACACAAAAACTCACTGACCATGTTATTGAATGCCTATAAAAAATTGGCGCTCCTCGAATCAATTCATTTGAAAATTCAATGCTCAAGTATGGCTCATCTCACTACAGAACGACTCATCATCATTGGACGTTTACAGACTGGACAGTAACAAAGTGTAGTGGTCAGACAATTTAATGTGGTTAGAAGCACCATTAGTCGCCTTTGGAGATGATTTCAAGAAACTGGCTCAGTTGCAGGCCGGCGCGCAGTGGGAGACACATAGTCAAAAATCCTACCGAAGATCGATTCATACGGCTGCCTCACATCAGGAATTGATTTGCATCTGCGTTCTCAAAAGTCCAGTCAATGGCAGCAGCTAGTCAAATTTCAGATCAGACGGTCAGGAACCGTCTGCACAACGCTGGTCTTTGGGCTACAAGACCATACAGAGGTCCTGTTCTTACGCACCAGCATCGCCAGAACCGACTGCAGTAGGCGAACAAGCATCACCAATGGACCGTTGCGAATGATTAAAGAAGGGTGTGGTTTAGTGATAAATCATTCTTTCTGCTCCAGTGATACGATGGACGGAGAAGAGTTTACCAAAGAGTCCATGAGCGCTACGCCCAGAACTGCGTGGATGAGGCTCCTCCACATGGTGGTGGAGGTGTACTGGTGTGGGGGACGATCAACTTCATGGAAAGACATGATCTGGTGCAAATTGAAGGACGTCTGAATGCCGACCGATACGTCGCTGAAATTCTTCGTCCTCACATCCTTCCACTTCTGGTTGCACCAGGGTCGATTTTTGAGCAGGTTAACTCTCGACCTCATGTGGCACAACTCACCACCAAATTCCTCTCTGACAACAATATCCAGACCATTCCCTGGCCATCCATGTCATCAGATATGAACCGAATATAACACTTATGAAATGAACTCAACAGACAAGTCCGCCAGCGAGACATGGCGCCAACCAATCTCCGACAGTTGTCTCTTGCACTGCAGGAAGAGTGGGTAGCTATCCCACAGCAACAGATCCAATGGCTAATCGGATCCATGTCAAGGAGATGTCGTTCTCTGATACAGACCAGAGAAGGCCATACATCTTACTGAAACGGAGGCCTCAGTCGCAAAGAATAAAAATCCAAACCAAATTTAATGAACATCATTTCATTGTTAAAGTCTTAAAATTTCTTCATGCCAAGATTGAAACATTTTGATGCAAGTTTGAAATTTGATGACCATTACGACTACAAAAGTGTTGCGTTTCTTTTTTAAACAATATATATATATATATATATATGGATGGATGGATGGATGATATATAGATAGATAGACAGACGGACGAACAGCAGACAAACAGACAGATATATAGTATTTCTTTCATATTTATTATTGTTCTTTTAGCTTTCACAGTACTCGTACTAAAATAATGCTTCATGAATGCCTTAGAAAGAAAGATGAGTGATGAAGAGCAGGATGTTAGTTGTACTTGTGTACCCAGTTCTTCATTATATGAGATAAAGCTCATTCGTCATTTCAACTCGAGAACTCCTGATACACATCAAATCAAGAACATGCAGGAAAAAACAGGATGGCAACAGAAGAAAGTTGTATTAGATTACGAGTGAACATAAAGAAGACCAGACTACTGAAACAAAATGCTGAAATCATCAGGCCAATTACAGTGATTCGCTGGCAAGTGGAAGAGTTCAAGGAATTCACATATAGTCAGAGCAGACAGTCTTTCAATAACAGCAGACAAATGACCCAGACAATTCCACGTACGCTTGACGTCTTCCAAACTAAACGCGCACGTAAGATAAAAGAATGTTTTGGCCAAATACGCCAACAAATAACATCTTGTTAAGTGAGATGGACATGACTCCATTTACGGTGGTAAATAAAAGCAGGAGGTGGTAATGGACTGAGCTCATCATGAGAATGAAAGACGAGTCGTATGACGAATAGCTTTTAAGTGGGCTGCATTGATACGATCGAAAGAGGCTTGTAGACGTACAGCAATGAAATGGCGGTAAACAAACAGTTGAATGTTAAAGATAGCAAAGAACCGACACAAGTTAAAATCTCTTGCTACCAGCAACATGCATGTCTTGGGCACTGAAACACAGAACAAAGACACGTCGAAGACAAGATATTAACGAATGTCACCAAAAAAGAAACAATTCCTATTTGTACTGGATTCAATCTTCAATTTTTTTTTTGTGTGGATAATCCTGGAAGATTTATAGCTATATGAAAGTAAGGATTCATACAAGTAATTTACAGATATGTTTTCTTTTACAGAGCAAATCAGATCTGTATGCTAGTCAGCTTTTCTACAGTTTGTGGGAAAGTTATGGCCATTTCATGTTTTCGTCCTCTAAGAACTCGGACAATCAAAAACACAGTCGCTAACCTGAGTTGTAAGTGACATTGCCAGACGCTGGTCAACTTGCCCAAGACCATGTTGCATTAAAGGAGGCTGCGAAAGGAACAATGTTCTGGAAAGGACAAGCCACATGAATGAATGAATGAATGAATGATTGAAAGAATGAATGAATGATATGAGATGTTAGTGATATCTCATTTTCTTGTCCATATGTTTGTGACAGTGAGCAGGCAACAACTTTCTATGCTAGCAGATTAATCTGATTTCGTTCGTTCATGTATGGAGCCAACGAATATTGAGCCTTCAGCACAGATTAGATATTATGGGCCTTCAATAGAGATTAGATATTATGGGCCTTCAGCACAGATTAGATACTATGGGCCTTCAACAGAGATTAGATGTTATGTACCTTCAGCAGAGACTAAATATTATGGGCCTTCAGTAGAGATTAGATATTACGGACCTTCAGCAGAGATTAGATATTATGGGCCTTCAACAGAGATTAGATATTATTCTCTTGACAGGAACCAGGCTTAAAATTGTCTTCAAGACTCGCAGAGGCATTTTTAAAAGGCAAAATTTCGATTTTTTTTGGTGGTGGGGGGGGGGGGGCGGGAGGGGGGTAGGGAGGGGAGAGTGAGGTGTGGAAAGGACATAATGAGGACACCGTTCACTGTTTGGGGCTTGGATAAAGAGAGGAAGGCGCTGAATTGGATACAATATTAGAATCAATTTTACATTATCAGTTTCTTCTCTCATTCATCACATTTATCTTTTGTGAGATATCATATTATGCGATATTTACGGACGGACGGACGAACGGACGGATGGACGGACGGACAGACAAACAGAAAGACAGACAGGCACATAGATAGATAGATAGATAGATAGATAGATAGATAGATAGATAGATAGATAGATAGATAGATAGATAGATGGGTGGGTGGGTAGGTGGATGGATGGATGGATGGACGGATGGATGGATGGAAAGATAGATGGATAGATAGATAGATAGATGGATGGATGGAAAGATAGATAGATAGATAGATAGATAGATAGATAGATAGATAGATAGATAGATAGATAGATAGATAGATAGATAGATAGATAGATAGATAGATAGATAGATAGATAGATAGATAGATAGATAGATAGGATGCTCTAAAGCAGATCAAGTCATTTGACAAATTACTCCTTTACTGAAAAACAAAAACATCACAACTGAAACAAAAAAGGCACTGTAAAATACAATTTTCCTCCCAACTCTATGCTATCAATATCAAACATGAACACTAACAGCCAAGAGCAAGAGAAAAATCATCACGACAGAAATTAGATGCTTAAGAAGAATACTAAATGTAACAAGAAGAGACCAAATAAGAAATGACGCTATCAGACCAGAGGTTGGAGTAACACCAGTATTCCATTATATCCAGAAACAGAAAGTCAAATGGTTCGGCCATGTTACACGGTTACCACCAGACAGTATATCACAGACAACATTCACACTAAGATTTGTAGGTAACATAGGAAGAGGCCGCCCTCGCAAGAGATGGAGAGAAGAAACTACATCGAGCCCCATCAGGATGTCTATTTGACCCCCTCAACGCCGAAAGGTATATGAGGAAGGAGACAAGACAAGGGATTTTCTCTTTGAAAGAGATAACAGGTTTTTTTTTAGTGACGGTGTAATGACGTGTCCAAGCTTTAGGAAGGTCTTTCTGTTTGGCCTGGGCTAAAGATAACTGGAATGTTTGGATGAGAGAAACTACCACACTCAGAGACCTACAACGCCAGCATTCAAAAGGACGTGGTAAAAATCGACGGAGACCTTTCTTGTGTTGGTTTTTCGGCGATTACATAGTGAGCAAGGTTTCTATTGATAGGAGAGCTTGGACATGAAAATTGATTCTTTTGATCAGGATTTTCGCCTTGCAGCTAAATTCCAGTTTTCTTTCAGTGAGTAACACACAAACAGACATACTCACGCACACATACACACAGGGAGAAGAGATGGGGGGCCAATGGTAGCAAAAGAGAAATAGGGAAAAGAAATGGAGAGAGAATTTATTAATGATAATGGATGTAGCGTATCGAATAGAAATTTATAAAATATCAAGCCCAGTTTAAAAAAATGGATGGTGTTTCAAAAACAGGGCCGATAAGAATGCTGACAATGTTTGATCAGATACTCCATTTTGTTGGTCGATATGAAATGTTTGGACGCTGGGCATTTTTTTTCTTGCAAACCCCACAGCGTAAATGTGTTGGACGCCAACAGCTTGGGAACAAGAAGACCTTCATGAGGTACTGATACAAGTGGAGAGATGTTGTCAGCGACATCTGGAGAATTCCCTTCTACATCAAAAAGGTTCAGAATAAAATCAAACGATATTTTACCATCATTCTTTATCACGGCTTGCAGTGTAATTGATCACTTTTTTATTGCTTTTCATTCAGTCTGTTACATTCAGTTTTGTCTAGCTTCGCTCTGTCTTCTCTCTCAGTCTTCCCTGACTTCTGTAATGACATTTCCGCGTTTTAATTTTTGTCATAAATACAATAAATTTTGACATCTCAAGTCTTCCCGTGCTTTGCCGTTTCTGTGGCTGTCTTATTGTTTGTCACAGTTCGTCCAAGTGCGTCCGGCCTTGTGGAACTTGTAGAACTAGAAAGGCACAGATCTATGGGAGTGATAGCACAGAGATTCCTGTCCACTTTAGCACGTCAGAAGTTTAAAATGGGCTACCTTGCCAGATAGAGAGGGAGAAGGGAGGGAGGGGAGAGAGAGAGAGAAGTAGAAGGGGGAGAATTAAATAATTAATTAAAAATTTAATTAATTATCTTTATTTTTAAAGGCTAAAGAATTGGTCACGCATGCCCGTCTTACATTCATCACTGCAGCTTTCATTCTTCCCACACACTCAATTTAGTACAAGTGTATAAACGGCATACAAATGATCTGATACTGAAGACATAACGACATAAAAATGATCTGACACTGAAGATATAACGACATACAAATGATCACACTTCCTTAGTGACGCATGAGAATATCTGTACGGGAAGTCCTATATATTTTCTCTGCTTAGAACAAAAAAATCGGCGTGAGATGATGACTCTTGTATTTCCATATTTCATGGGCACGTTTGTTATTAAAGATCACAAATAACCTCTTGAATTTTGTAAACAGTCTTCAGTATCACATCTCTAGGTATGCATAATCCCCAAGATAACCAAATAAAATCTAATAAACTGTGGAATTATATATGGAACCGAGTTAGCCTCATCAGTGTATGCGTGCCAATAGACTTTGTGATCTACAAGGGTTGTGACGCGGACAACAACACAAAGCAACACGACTCAAAGTACTGACACTACCACAGCCATCTGGACACGCCTGTCATTACACCTGACTGTCAGACACTTTTTCTGACCCTTCAACCTCCTGACAACCAATGATAAGATCCTCACTTCATCCTCTAATTCCAAATACGTATATTTCATCTTAAAAACCGTACATTTGCGTAAGTCAGAAGCAGACAGTGCTGAAGGATTCAAGTAAGAAATAAATAAGTTTTCAAGTATCAAAAACTCTCGTAGAGGATATAATTATATAGAAACAGTGATATCTAAAGGGTAAACGTTTCTGTCGCACTCTCTACGCTAAACGACGTATTCCGACGTAATAAACCACCAGACTGATTCTGGATACCACCGCATCTCATCGCCAGGGACACACACACAGGCAATCTGTTCACGGACAGAACTGTAAACTCGAAAATGTCAGGAAATAGATATTTAAGCGGCGACTTTGGCGCCGCTAATCTGGGATATGACATAATGAAAACATGTAAAACTTACTTTCAGGTATCTGGCATCCGTTTAATGTAAAAAAAAAATGTGACAGCCTGGAGTAGTTTCCGATTTTATTTCTCCTGGCTCTGAGAGAATCAGTCACAGAATGGGGGTATTGATGACACGATTTCAGGGCAGGATGATTTGATATTTGATAAGTTCATTGATGATGATGACGACGACAACGATGGCGATGATGATGATGATGACGACGACGATGATGATGATGATGATGACGACGACGATGATGATGATGATGATGATGATGATGATAATCACGTCTTAAAGAAAAGTCAGAGCTGAAGGTATAACTCAGTGCCGCATTAACTCATTCCTATTAAGTGCTTCACACAAAAGAAAAGCGTGGAGAAAAGGATCTACGTGATGGTAGAGGCAGTGATGTTAGTGGTGGTGATGTTTGTGGCAGTGACGCTAGAAGAAGTGATTTAAGTGGCAGTGATCCTAGTGGCAGTGATATTAGTGGCAATGATACTAGTGGCAGTGATGATAGTGGCAGTGTTTCGAGTGGCAGTGATATTAGTGGCAGTGATCTTAGTGGCAGTGATATTAGTGGCAGTGATCCTAGTGGCAGTGATATTAGTGGCAGTGATATTAGTGGCAGTGATCCTAGTGGCAGTGATATTAGGGGCAACGATATTAGTGGCGGTAATTCTAGTAAAAATGAACTTAGTAGCAGTGATATTAGTGTCAGTGATGTTAATAACAGTGACCTTAGTGACAGTGATATTATTGACAGTAATATTAGTGGCAGTGATATGAGTGACAGTGATATTAGTGGCAATGATATTACTGGCAGGAATTTTAGAAAGAATGATCTTAGTGACAGTGATTTTAGTGGCAGTGATATTAGTGACAGTGGTATTAGTGGCAGTGATATCAGTGACAGTGATCTTAGTAGCAATGATATTAGTGGCAGTGATATTAGTGACAGTGGTATTAGTGGCAGTGATATCAGTGACAGTGATCTTAGTAGCAATGATATTAGTGGCAGTGATATTAGTGCCAGTGATCTTAGTGGCAGTGACATTAGTGACAGTGATATTAGTGTCAGTGATGTTAATAACAGTGACCTTAGTGACAGTGATATTATTGACAGTAATATTAGTGGCAGTGATATGAGTGACAGTGATATTAGTGGCAATGATATTACTGGCAGGAATTTTAGAAAGAATGATCTTAGTGACAGTGATTTTAGTGGCAGTGATATTAGTGACAGTGGTATTAGTGGCAGTGATATCAGTGACAGTGATCTTAGTAGCAATGATATTAGTGGCAGTGATATTAGTGACAGTGGTATTAGTGGCAGTGATATCAGTGACAGTGATCTTAGTAGCAATGATATTAGTGGCAGTGATATTAGTGCCAGTGATCTTAGTGGCAGTGACATTAGTGACAGTGATATTAGTGGCAGTGATATTAGTGACAGTGACCTTACTGGCAGTGATATTAGTGACAGTGATATTAGCGGCAGTGATATTAGCGGCAGTGATATTATTGGCAGTAATATTAGCGGCAGTGATATTAGTGACAGTGATATTAGTGCCAGTGATATTAGTGGCAGTGATATTATTGGCAGTGATATTAGTGGCAGTGATATTAGTGACAGTGATATTAGCTGCAGTGATCTTAGTGGCAGTGATATTAGTGACAGTGATATTAACGGCAGTGATATTAGCTGCAGTGAAATTATTGGCAGGGATATTAGTGACAGTGATATTAGTGACAGTAATCTTAGTGGCAGTGATATTACTGACAGTGATATTAGTGGCAGTGATATTAAATGCAGTTATAATAATGGTAGCGATATTAGTGACAGTGAACTTAGTGACAGTGATCTTAGTGGCAGTGATATTAGTGACAGTGATATTATGGTAGTGATATCAGTGACAGTGATCTTAGTCGGAGCGATATTATTGGCAGTAATCTTAGTGGTAGTGATATTAATGGCAGTGATTTTAGTGGCAGTGATATTGGTGACAGTGACTTTAGTGGCAGTGATATTAGTGGCAGTGATATTAGTGACAGTGATATTTATGACACTGATATTAGTGACAGTAATTTTAGTGGCAGTGATATAAGTAGCAATGATATTAGTGGCAATGATATTAAATGCAGTGATATTAGTGGCAGTGATATTAGTGGCAGTGATATTAGTGACAGTGGTCTTAGTGGCAGTGATATTAGTGACACTGACATTACTGGTAGTGATATTAGTGGCAGTGATCTTAGTGGCAGTGATATTAATGGCAGTAATATTAGTGGCAGTGATATTAGTGACAGTGACTTTATTGGTAGTGATATTAGTGTCAATGATATTAATGGCAGTGATATTACTGACAGTGATATTAGTGGTAGTGATATTAGTGGCAATGATATTAATGGTAGGAATTCTAGTAAAAATGATATTAGTGGCAGTGATCTTAGTGGTAGTAATATTAGTGACAGTGATCTTAGTGACAGTGATATTAGTTGCAGTGATATTAGTGGCAGTGATCTTAGTGGCAGTGATATTAGTGGCACTAACATTAGTGGCAGTGATATTAGTGGCAGTGATCTTAGTGGCAGTGATATTAATGGCAGTGATATTAGTGGCAGTGATATTAGTGACAGTGACCTTAGTGGCAGTGATATTAGTGGCAGTGATATTAGTGGCAGTGATATTAGTGACAGTGACCTTACTGACAGTGATATTAGTGACAGTGATATTAGCGGCAGTGATATTAGTGACAGTGATCTTAGTGGGAGTGATATTAGTGACAATGATATTAGCGGTAGTGATATTAGCTGCGGTGATATTAGTGGCAGTGATATTAGTGTCAGTGAAATTAGTAGCATGATCTTAGTGACAAGTTATTAGTAGCAGTGATATTAATGGCAGTGATATTAGTGACAGTGATATTAGTGACAGTGACATTAGTAACATAATCTTAGTGGCAGTGATATTAATGGCAGGGATATTAGTGACAGTGACATTAGTAACATGATCTTAGTGGCAGTGATCATATTGGCAGTGGACCTATCTGAGAAGTCTACCAGTCTAGATTTTTGAAAGAACTTCCGCTGCGTTATTGTATTGACACATCGGGAAATAAAGAGCGAATTTCTGTCATCAAGACCGTCCTCAATATTATCATCATGGAACTATACATAAGCTTATAAAGTACGGTATATAATGTTCTAATACGAAAGTTACCAGAAATATTTAATAGTTCAGATAACTCAGTCTGTTTCCTAATAGTCAGCATCATCATCCTTGTCGTCATTATTATCACTTTTATCATCATTATACCCTTCATCTTTCTGCATAACAATGAAACACTTGTGTAACTCATTCAAATACAGTTTTTAATAAACTGTCTCTAAGAGACTGTGCTCCACCTCTGCTATGTCAGACTCTGTGAGACAAGTCTAAAATACTGTACAATCACACCTATTCCTTGTCTTTTACTCTCTCGCAGAAGCCAATATCCATGTCACGCCTATTCTTGTCTTTTACTCTCTCACAGAAGCCAGTATCCATGTCACGCCTATTCCTTGTCTTTTACTCTCCCACAGAAGACAGTATCCATGTCACACCTATTCCTTGTCTTTTACTCTCCCACAGAAGACAGTATCCATGTCACACCTATTCCTTGTCTTTTACTCTCCCACAGAAGTCAGTATCCATGTCACACCTATTCCTTGTCTTTTACTCTCCCACAGAAGACAGTATCCATGTCACACCTATTCCTTGTCTTTTACTCTCCCACAGAAGACAGTATCCATGTCACACCTATTCCTTGTCTTTTACTCTCCCACAGAAGACAGTATCCATGTCACACCTATTCCTTGTCTTTTACTCTCTCGCAGAAGCCACTATCCATGTCACGCCTATTCTTGTCTTTTACTCTCTCACAGAAGCCAGTATCCATGTCACGCCTATTCCTTGTCTTTTACTCTCCCACAGAAGTCAGTATCCATGTCACACCTATTCCTTGTCTTTTACTCTCCCACAGAAGTCACTATCCATGTCACACCTATTCTTTGTCTTTTACTCTCCCACAGAAGCCAGTATCCATGTCACACCTATTCTTTGTCTTTTACTCTCCCACAGAAGCCAGTATCCATGTCACGCCTATTCCTTGTCTTTTACTCTCTCACAGAAGCCAGTATCCATGTCACGCCTACTCCTTGTCTTTTACTCTCTCACAGAAGCCAGTATCCATGTCACGCCTACTCCTTGTCTTTTACTCTCTCACAGAAGCCAGTATCCATGTCACGCCTACTCCTTGTCTTTTACTCTCTCACAGAAGCCAGTATCCTTGTCACGCCTACTCCTTGTCTTTTACTCTCTCACAGAAGCCAGTATCCTTGTCACGCCTACTCCTTGTCTTTTACTCTCTCACAGACGCTAGTACACATGTCACGCCTACTTCTTGTCTTTTACTGTCTCACAGAAGCCAGTATCCATGTCACGCCTACTCCTTGTATTTTACTCTCTCACAGAAACCAGTTCCTACATCACGCCTACTCCTTGTCTTTTACTCTCTCACAGAAACCAGTTCCTACATCACGCCTACTCCTTGTCTTTTACTCTCTCACAGAAGCCAGTATCCATGTCACGCCTACTCCTTGTCTTTTACTCTCCCACAGAAGACAGTATCCATGTCACACCTATTCCTTGTCTTTTACTCTCCCACAGAAGACAGTATCCATGTCACACTATTCCTTGTCTTTTACTCTCTCACAGAAGACAGTATCCATGTCACACCTATTCCTTGTCTTTTACTCTCCCACAGAAGACAGTATCCATGTCACACCTATTCCTTGTCTTTTACTCTCCCACAGAAGACAGTATCCATGTCACACCTATTCCTTGTCTTTTACTCTCCCACAGAAGCCAGTATCCTTGTCACGCCTAATCCTTGTCTTTTACTCTCTCGCAGAAGCCACTATCCATGTCACGCCTATTCTTGTCTTTTACTCTCTCACAGAAGCCAGTATCCATGTCACGCCTATTCCTTGTCTTTTACTCTCCCACAGAAGTCAGTATCCATGTCACACCTATTCCTTGTCTTTTACTCTCCCACAGAAGTCACTATCCATGTCACACCTATTCTTTGTCTTTTACTCTCCCACAGAAGCCAGTATCCATGTCACACCTATTCTTTGTCTTTTACTCTCCCACAGAAGCCAGTATCCATGTCACGGCTACTCCTTGTCTTTTACTCTCTCACAGAAGCCAGTATCCTTGTCACGCCTAATCCTTGTCTTTTACTCTCTCACAGAAGCCAGTATCCTTGTCACGCCTACTCCTTGTCTTTTACTCTCTCACAGAAGCCAGTATCCTTGTCACGCCTACTCCTTGTCTTTTACTCTCTCACAGAAGCCAGTATCCTTGTCACGGCTACTCCTTGTCTTTTACTCTCTCACAGAAGCCAGTATCCTTGTCACGCCTACTCCTTGTCTTTTACTCTCTCACAGACGCTAGTACACATGTCACGCCTACACCTTGTCTTTTAATCTCCAACAGAAGCCAGTATCCATGTCACGCCTACTCCTTGTATTTTACTCTCTCACAGAAACCAGTACCTACATCACGCCTACTCCTTGTCTTTTACTCTCTCACAGAAACTAGTTCCTACATCACGCCTACTTCTTGTCTTTTACTCTCTCACAGTAACCACTTCCTACATCACGCCTAATCCTTGTCTTTTACTCTCTCACAGAAACCAGTTACTACATCACGCCTACTCCTTGTCTTTTACTCTCTCACAGAAACCAGTTCCTACATCACGCCTACTCCTTGTCTTTTACTCTCTCACAGAAACCAGTTACTACATCACGCCTACTCCTTGTCTTTTACTCTCTCACAGAAACCAGTTCCTACATCACGCCTACTCCTTGTCTTTTACTCTCTCACAGAAACCAGTTCCTACATCACGCCCATTCCTTGTCTTTTACTCTAACACAGAAGCCCGTGGCATCTGTTGCCAGAGGCTGAATTTTCTCTGGCGCTAGTTATAAGATGACAAGACACTGTTAAAATTTATAGAGGGGAAAGTACAACAGTGAGGAGCACTCATTCACAAAATTACCTTCAACGGGAATGGAAGATCAATGCTCCGTGACACGTCAGATTAGATTACGAAAGCGCCCTACTGGTTTGTGCGTGAGATCATGTCTTTCTTCAACTGTTTTTGTCTTTCCTCTGTCATGGTTTTGAATAGTCATTAAAACATTGGACTATGTACCCGAGAACGTGGAGTGTCATCTCACGCTTTCACATTCCGTCCGTCTTCGAGCGCAGAGGTTCTCAAACATTTTAGACAGAAGGGGCTATTACACCAGAAAAATTACATGCCTGAAGCTATCATAATTTCTTGGCACTGATATCATGAACATTCAGTAAAGGGTAGTTAAATGTTTCAAGTCTTTTAAACTTTAGGCTTTGAACAAATAATCAAGAAAAACAAATATTACGTATCTGCTTATTTGTACAAAGGTTCTGCTTTCTAGATGTACATTTTAGCTACGTCTCTAGTTATTTATTACTATCCTTTATTTATATTTGAAGAAATGGCAATACTATTTACATATGCTCTTTTATAATGTTTTTATAACGTGAAAAACACTTGTATGTTATGTGTCACATTTCACTTCCATATCGATTATTTAAAGTTTTCTCTGCCAGTTTCAATCCTTTACAACGTTTACCGTATCTGTAGCGGTCCTTGTCACAGATCTCTTGTCTACATTAATTTCATTTAGAGGCTCTTCCGTCTTTTTTGATATTCGAAGCCTTGGCTCCTGTTCAATATTTATATGGGCCATGCGTTTTTGTGTTTTTTCTAATTTGATTTTTTTTTTTATCAAGAGTTTCCAAACAGTTTGTACCGTTGGAAACCACGAACAAGTGAATTCACACATTCCATGCAGAGTGTTAAATTCCAGGAAAAAACAAACTTTCTGATACTCCATTCATTGGCATTTAGCTTTCTTTTGTCTCATTCAACGTTAGCTTTATTCTATGTGAGTATTTATCATTTAAATGACAGCAGGTTTGCGTCGTTCCCTTTCGAGTTATTAAACAATTATTTATTTTTATACATTAGTATAATTATATGCTACATTATTCACTAAACGTGACCGCTGGTCAGAACATTCTGATGTGAAAAAACAAGCTATTTCAATAACTGAGTATAGTTTGATAAGAAAATGTAGAGCTCTGTCTGATCAATGTATTTTTGGAAGTTAACATAAGATCAGGACAAACGCTGGAATGAAAAATAAAAAAAAATAAGTTGCGAGTCAAAAAGAAGTACTTGATTCTTGTTTGTTATTGATGTCAAGTTTTGTGGGGAAAGTAGTATTGATCCTCGAAAAAACTTTCTAGGGAAACCAAGACAATTACAGTTAGTAATCCTCTTTCGTAGGTAGAATCCATTTTGTGGATTCAAGCAAAGTGAGAATGATTGGCTTTGAAAATGTGTACGTAGAGCAGTTTAGTTGTGAGGAAATTATGTACATGAAGCAATTTAGATAGAGAAAATATGTGTTCGTGAAGAAATTTAGATGTGAGAAAATGGCATCATGAATAAATTTTGAGGTGATAAAATACTTGTATGATCATGAAGAATTTTAGATATGAGAATATAAAAAAATGCTAAGCGAATTTATGAATATCTGGTGGAACAGCAACTGTGTGTCGGAACTTCACATAAAATATAGGTTGTACCACTAGATCTTTGATATTCTTCAGTTCTTCGTTACATCGGCACATTTAATGCCGGACTCCATCAAATTTATCATTATTGTTAGCGCGCGCGACACAGACAGCAAAAGCAAAGCGTCAGTGGTGAGTGTGAGATGCAGTAATATTACCCTCTCTATATAAGACGCACAGGTAGACTGTTTTAGTGTGTTGCCTTACCCTGGAAGATGTACATGCAACGTCATTTGTCTTTTAAGTGGTTATTTACGTGATTTTTTAAACTAATGAACATTATAGGATTTAGTTTAGAACATATGCAATATTTTTACAGTAAAACTCATGATGTTGTTTTTTCTGACTAAATCTGGAAAAAAAAACCAAGAGCAACTATATGCAGATGGCGGCTGGTGAAAGTCCTCCAGATATGGAGGATCCCTGTGAATAAGGAATTACCAAAATACGCAGGCGCGGACCAACTGGCGGTGGTCTCAGAGAGCGAGGTAGGGTGGTAGGTGGCTCTACTACTCCTAAAAAATGCCTCATGTACTCAGTGAAGGGAATACCAGTCGGGTAAGAGGCGTCTTAAAACCTCTCGCTCCCGCTGCCTTGCGGATAGGACAGGGAGTCCAACGGCTAGCGGAGAATCCGTACACAAACCGACAGAAGGCAACGGGAAACCTTTGTTGTAGCTCACAGGAATTTTTATGCTTATACAAAATAGAGGGAAGAAGAACCAGGAGAAGACCGAGAGAAATGATACTGGACAGTCTGACGAGATGGCATGAGAGGAGATCACCAACTGAGCTGATGGCCTGCGTGAAAGTTCGGGTACTCTGAAAAAGCATAATAACCAACGCCAGTCGGCACGGCACCTGATGATGATAACTATATGGCAAGATGTAGGATTATTAGAAGGACAGAATATATAAATGAAAGTGAGTAAAGAACTAGATACAAGTTGTACTTTTTCTTGGATGTGGAGTGGATTAAGCTGGATTAAAAAAAAAAATACAATCACCTGATCTGACCTGGTAGCTGCGATTGTCAGCTGATTCCCCAACAGGATCATGTGATCTCTATCCCATTGGCCAGACAGATTTAACTCAACGGCCTGTTTGCATGAGCATCAGTTGACGCGTTTTAAGGTTTGACTGTCTCTAGTTAGTTTAGCTCTGAATAAATGCACAACTATTATCTAGTTAGTTTAGCTCTGAATAAATGCACAACTATTATCTAGTTAGTTTAGCTCTGAATAAATGCACACCTATTATCTAGTTGAATTGAATTGCATGAAATTGAAACAGCAGTGAATTTAATGGCTAACAACAAAGCTGCAGGTGAAGATGAAATAACAGCCGAGATGCTAAAAGCTATCAATAGTGACAACATGAGACAACTACAGAGAATGTTTAACAAGATTTGGAAAGAAGAAAAGGTCCCTTCTAATTGGAAGAAGGGAATCATTGTGAAAATACCAAAAAAGGGCAACCTTAGTGACTGTAACAACTGGAGAGGAGTAACCTTAATATCAGTTGTGTCAAAAGTATTTTGCAAGGTCATTTTGAATAGACTCAAAGATATAGTGGATACTGCAATGAGAGAAGAACAAGCAGGATTTCGAAAAGGGAGAAGCTGTCTCGACCAGATCTTTACTCTCAGAATAATACTTGAAGAACATATTGAAAAGCAGAAACCATTAATACTGAATTTCATAGATTTTAAGAAGGCATTTGATAGCATACACAGAGATTCATTATGGAGAATTTTATGTCTATATGGAATACCATCTAAAATTGTCAACATCATTAAGGACTTATACAATGGATATGGTTGTGCAGTCAAGACAGAAGAAGGGATGAGTGAATGGTTCCAGATTGAAACAGGCGTGAAACAAGGATGTATACTGTCTCCTTTACTTTTTGGGATTACAATAGACTTCATAATGAAAAAATGCTGCACAGGTAACACAGGTATTGACTGGGTACATGGGACCCAACTAGAAGATCTTGATTTTGCTGATGACATAACTCTTATCAGTAATAATGTGAATTCCATGCAAGAAAAAACAGATAGCCTATCTTCACTGGCTAGCAAAATAGGACTTGAAATTAACAAGGACAAAACAAAAATAATGAAAATTCCCATCAATCAAAATGGAAAAATACACATAGAAGGGACAGATATTGAAGAAGTCAATCAATTTGCATACCTTGGCAGCTACATAGACCAGGATGGTGACACTAGAAAGGAAGTTAGGATCAGAATTGCAAAAGCAGCATCAATCTTCAAGAATCTTGAGAACATATGGAATTCAAAAGTTATAAGCACAAAAACCAAGTTAAGACTATTCAATTCAAATGTAATATCCACCCTCATTTATGCATGCGAAAGCTGGAAAACAACTAAAGAAATAGAAAAGAAATTAGACTCTTTTGAAAACAAATGCCTAAGGAAAATACTCGGCATCAAGTGGAATGAATTCAAGAACAATGCAGAGATAAGACAGATGACTGAACAACAACCAGTCTCACGGGTGATCAGGAAAAGGAGATGGACATATGTTGGCCACTTGATGAGAAGAAATGAGCAGAGAATCCCAAAACAAGCTATCAAGTGGAACACAACAGGCCGAAGAAAAAGGGGCAGACCGCGTGAAACTCTGAAGAGAACATTATTAAGAGAGGCCAAGTTAACAGGCATAAAATCCTTTGATGAGGTTGAAAGACTCGCCGAAGACAGGAAAAATTGGCGAACTACTTTGCGAGCCCTATGTGACGTCTAACGGCACGGGAAGGATATAAGATATATAAGATATTATCTAGTTAGTTTAGCTCTGAATAAATGCACAACTATTATCTAGTTAGTTTAGCTCTGAATAAATGCACAACTATTATCTAGTTAGTTTAGCTCTGAATAAATGCACAACTATTATCTAGTTTGTTTAGCTCTGAATAAATGCACAACTATTATCTAGTTAGTTTAGCTCTGAATAAATGCACAACTATTATCTAGTTAGTTTAGCTCTGAATAAATGCACAACTATTATCTAGTTAGCTTAGCTCTGAATAAATGCACAACTATTATCTAGTTTGTTTAACTCTGAATAAATGCACAACTATTATCTAGTTAGTTTAGCTCTGAATAAATGCACCACTATTCTCTAGTTAGTTTAGCTCTGAATAAATGCACCACTATTCTCTAGTTAGTTTAGCTCTGAATAAATGCACAACTATTCTCTAGTTAGTTTAGCTCTGAATAAATGCACAACTATTATCTAGTTAGTTTAGCTCTGAATAAATGCATCACTATTCTCTAGTTAGTTTAGCTCTGAATAAATGCACAACTATTATCTAGTTAGTTTAGCTCTGAATAAATGCATCACTATTCTCTAGTTAGTTTAGATCTGAATAAATGCACCACTATTCTCTAGTTAGTTTAGCTCTGAATAAATGCACCACTATTCTCTAGTTAGTTTAGCTCTGAATAAATGCACCACTATTCTCTAGTTAGTTTAGCTCTGAATAAATGGATCACTATTCTCTAGTTAGTTTAGATCTGAATAAATGCACCACTATTCTCTAGTTAGTTTAGCTCTGAATAAATGCACCACTATTCTCTAGTTAGTTTAGCTCTGAATAAATGCACCACTTTTCTCTAGTTAGTTTAGATCTGAATAAATGCACCACTATTCTCTAGTTAGTTTAGATCTGAATAAATGCACCACTATTCTCACACTGTCACCTTCACAATGTATAAATGGGTGAGAAATTATAGGCCCACACGTACTCCCAATATAACAGAGAAGAAGCTTGTGTTCGTATGATTAAGGCTCACGCCGAAACGTCACAACTTTGTGGTCGTTAAGTAATAAAGCTGTTCCTACCTTTTTTCCTAGTTTATACATTTCATTATTCGGACCGACCGACACCTAGGTCAGCCTAGTGTCAAGAAATGAGTACCTGGGCTTATCCTGTAAAAACAAGGTAGCCAAGACAGGTGCTGGCCTCCCTTTCTGATACCCTAGAAATATGAAGGCAACGACACTACAGCCGCACATCGAGAATGTGAAGGAGCATAATTTTTTTATTACAGACAGACACACACACGCCAACCAACCATTGAACTACATAATCAGCCAACCAATCAATGAACTGCACAATCAGCCAACCAACCAACGAACTACACAATCATCCAACAACCAATGAACTACACAATCAACTAACGAACTAACCACTGAACTACACAATCAGCCAACCAACTTATCAACCAACCAACCACCTTTTCAATCTTTAGAGACTAGCTACTTCTCTGTGAAAATGAAAACTAAGTTTTTTTCCCTGGAATAAAAAAGGGACTTTCAACTTCTAATTGTTTGCAACGTTGAAGTTAGCGGACACAATACGGGCATTGTTCGCATTTTAATTGCGTTCACTGGCGGCATTTTTAAGGCTTTTAATACTTCATCGGTGAGTGCAGAGAAATCACAACGTGGAGAAAGACAAATAAACACACAATTTTTGCTCATTAAATTCTAAAAATGAGATTGCGAGCGTGCCAGCCCATGCAACCATTGGAAATAGTGTTAAACTTGTTGTATTGTGCTGAGGGGGTGTTGAAAAACAGTTTGGTTTGTCAGAAAGCCATGCTACGTTTTCAAGGGCCATTATTTTAAATTTTTGAAAACGAGGGCTCGATGTGGAAGGAGCAGGGATGAATAATAAATATTCGATTAAACTGACACCTGCAGTGGCTTCTGTAGTTTGTTGTATAAATCGAGTAGATGCACAATTTATTTTGCTTCTTGTTTTCCTTTTCTTGTCCCGTGATGTCATTCATTCTTTATAATTAGTGTATAAGTATACAGCAATACACGAATCACTGCCGTAGAGCTGTGATATCAAAATGTATAAACTGGGAAAGAAGTAATCGTTAAGTAATAAAGCTGCTGTTACATTTTTTTTCTAGTTTATACATTTTCATTTATTCATTGTGTTCCTTGGCAACGGGCAGTTACATTTAACACTTATACATATCATAGTGTCCTCGGTGTAACTAATCAATTCTTGTTCTCTTCCGTGTCAGTTAAACAAGGTTATTAAAACATCTTTCTCTCTCTCTGTGTCTATCTGTTTCTCTCTGTCTCTCTCTCTGTCTCTCTCCTCTCTGCCCAGTGGACCTGCGCATCCAGTTCTTTACCATTAGCAAATAAGCTTCTTCCCTTCGTTCCTTTTCCCTTGAGATTTCTGATGCTCGTGTTCTCTAATCTTGTTTTCTCGTAGCGCGTCCAAAAAATGTTGCTTTTTTCTTTCTTTTTGTTTGTTACAGTTTGAACAGCTTCTTATTATCCTGCAACTTCTCTGAGAACTTTTTAATTTGCTATTTCGTGCGTCCAGGATACACAGTGCATGACTCCACTCGCCAAATTACCAGTTTATTTAAATTACTGTTTTATTTGATTCGGCTTTCAGAGCTGCTGTTTTTATTAGCTAAAACAAAAAGTCACATCTCATCAGTGTGTATGTTTTCTTTTTCTTTGTCTCTGTCTTGTTTAGCAAAGCCATCAAATTCAGATCCCTTGACATAATAAATCAAATACAGATCCCCTGACATAATAAAACCAGCTCTCTTGTGGCTGTTTCTGTCCGATATAAAAGGCTTTAATTATCTCCCTGGACACTTACTTGCCGTCGGGCTGCAAAGTATTAGTGACTTTACATTTCTAGTCAACAAATTGTGAGGTAAGGAAGCCATTACCCATGCCACGCCTACTTCTTGTCTCTTACTCTCCTACATAAGTCAATATCCATGTCACGCCTACTCCTTGCCTTTTACTCTCCTACATAAGCCAGTATCCATGTCACGCCTACTTCTTGTCTTTTACTCTCCTACATAAGTCAATATCCATGTCACGCCTACTCCTTGCCTTTTACTCTCCTACATAAGTCAATATCCATGTCACGCCTACTTCTTGTCTTTTACTCTCCTACATAAGTCAATATCCATGTCACGCCTACTCCTTGTCTTTTACTCTCCTACATAAGTCAATATCCATGTCACGCCTACTCCTTGTCTCTTATTCTACTACATAAGCCAGTATCCATGTCACGCCTACTCCTTGTCTTTTACTCTCCTACATAAGCCAGTATCCATGTCACGCTACTCCTTGCCTTTTACTCTCCTACATAAGCCAGTATCCATGCCACGCCTGCTCCTTGTCTTTTACTCTCACACATAATCTAGTATCCATGTCACGCTACTCCTTGTCTTTTACTCTCACACAGAATCTAGTATCCATGCCATGCCTACTCCTTGTCTTTTACTCTCACACAGAATCTAGTATCCATGTCACGCTACTCCTTGTCTTTTACTCTCACACAGAATCTAGTATCCATGCCATGCCTACTCCTTGCCTTTTACTCTCACACAGAATCTAGTATCCATGCCATGCCTACTCCTTGCCTTTTACTCTCACACAGAAGCTAGTATCCATGCCATGCCTACTCCTTGCCTTTTACTCTCACACAGAAGCCAGTACCAATGTCGTGCCTACTTCTCATCTTTTACTCCCACACAGAAGCTAGTACCCATGTCATGCCTACTCATTGTCTTTTACTCTCACACAAAAGCCATACCCCATGTCATGCCTACTCCTTGTCTTTTACTCTACCACAGAAGCCAGTACTCATGTCATGCCTTACTCCTTGTCTTGTACTCTCACACAGAAGCTATTACCCATGTCATGCCTACTCTTTGTCTTTTCCTCACACAGAAGTCAGTACCCATGTCACGCCTATTCCTTGTCTTTTACTCTCACACAGAAGTCAGTACCCATGTCATGCCTACTGCATGTCTTTTACTCTCACACAGAAGTCAGTACACATGTCATGCCTACTGCATGTCTTTTACTCTCACACAGAAGTCAGTACCCATGTCATGCCTACTGCATGTCTTTTACTCTCACACAGAAGCTAGATCCCATGCAATGCCCACTCCTTGTCTTTTACTCTCCAACAGATGCTAGTATCCATGTCACGCCTACCCTGTGGTATGATCACTTCACTACTATGATGGATGAGGTTTCAACCTTTAAGTTCAAAGATATTATCATTCTTGGAGATTTCAAAATAGGTCTAACACAATCAAATCCAACTTGGAGCAATATTATATTATCCTACAATTTTTGCCAAATTGTCCCCAAACCTACTAGAGTAACAGAAGTATCATCCACATTATTAGATCATATATATGTAGCCCACCCAGAAAACATCATTGAATGTAACATCCCTCATATTTCGTTAAGTGATCATTGCCCAGTCTGCTGTACGTGGACAAGAAAGGGGTATAAACTTCCTAAACACAATCACACCAGCAAAATTTAGAAGCTTCAGAAAATTTAACCTAGAATTATTCCTTAATGATTTCCAAAAACCTTCACTTACACACGTGTACCAACTAACAGACCCCGATGAGGCAATAGAATATTGGCTAAAGATCTTCAGAGATATATTAGACAAACATGTCCCTATGAAAGAGGTGAGATTAAAACACCAGACGAAGTCACCTTGGATATCATCATCATCATCATCAGGTGCCGTGCCGACTGGCGTTGGCTATTATGCTTCTCCAGAGTACCCGATCCTTCATGCAGGCAATCAGTTCAGTTGGTGATCTCCTCTCACACCATCCCGTCAGACAGTCCAGTATCATTTCTCTTGGTCTTCCTCTTGATCTTCTTCCTTCTATTTTTCCTGTTGTTATAATATTTTCAATGCCCCCTCTTCTCATTGCATGCCCTATGAAAGTACATTGTCTCTCTCTTATCTTTTTGACAAGTTTTTTTGTCTCTTCAGCTCTTCTCATACATTCTTCATTAGTTATTTTTGTTGTCCAGGGGATTCGCAACATTCTTCTAATAAACCACATTTCTGCTGCTTCCAATGATTTTTGTGTAGACTTGCCTATTGTCCATGATTCACTTCCATATAACAAGATAGGTTCAATATAGCATTTTAGGACTCGTTTTCTAACATTCATTGATAAAGATGTGTTAGCTAATATGTTTCTCATTCTCTGAAATGCAGTCTTTGCTTGGTCTATTCTGTTCCTAATTTCTGTTCTGCATTTCCCATCTGAAGTTATTACTGCTCCAAGGTATTTGAATTTCTGCATCTGCTTTAGAATAGTTCCGTTTAATTTAATACTGCATGTTGGTGGATTCTGTTTCTTTGATATAACCATAGTCTCTGTCTTTTTGATGTTCAAAGTAAGGCCTTTCTGTTCACTTTCTTTGGCGACTTTATCCAAAAGATTTTGCAGGTCTTGTTGGTTCCCAGCTATCAGTACTGTGTCGTCAGCATACCGAAGGTTGTTAATATGATATCCTCCAATTTTTATGCCTGTTTCTGTGATGATTGTTCTTAGAATATTCTCGCTATACAGAGAAAAAAAAGGTCTGGAGATAGTACACATCCTTGTCGCACCCCTTGTTTTATAAGTTGATATTTTCCAATTCTATTTTCAAATCGAACTGCTGCTTCTTGCTGCCAGTATAGATGTTTTACAGTCCTCAGGTCTTTGCCGCCTATATTGATGTCTTCAAGTATTTTAATAATTTCATTATGTTTCACCTTGTCAAATGCCTTGGTGTAATCAATGAAGCATAAGTAGAGATCTTTCTGTACTTCTAAAGCTCTTTCTGTTAGTGTTCGTAAAGCATAAATGGCATTGTGTGTTCCCTTTCCTTCAACAAATCCAAACTGTTCATCTGTTATTTCCATTTTTATCTTTTTCCTTGTTCTTCTCATAATTATTCTCAGAAGTAACTTCGTTATGTGACATAAGAGGCTGACAGTCCGGTGGTCGTCACATTCCTTTGCACCTGGTTTCTTTGGTAGTGCTATAAACGTGGATTTAATCAGGTCACTGGGAATATAACCACTGTTGTAAATGTCATTCAATAACTTGGTTATTATTTTTATTCATGTCTCCTCTAGTGCCTCTATTTATTTCTTCTACTGTTATAATATCAGGCCCAGTCGCTTTTTACTTTCTTAATGTGTTTGATGGCATCTATGATTTCATCTTCAAGTATTGGCAGTCCATCACAGTTTTCAGTATCTGGTGTTAATTCTGGTCTTTCTCCTCCATATAGCTCACCGACATACTCTGTCCACCTTGGATAACACCTGAAATATTGCAATCCATGAGAGAACGTGAGCGGTCGCACAAAATCAAGGACTTTAGGACCTACCGTTCACTCAGAAACAAAGTTCAATATTTAGTAAGACAAGAGAAAAAAAATTACTTTGTGAATCTAGTAAAGAATAAATCAAACAGTAAATCAATTTGGAAAGCCATAAATACCCTATCAAATAAAAGAAAAGAATTTGATTTTCAAGCCATCAATCGTGCATACACTAGCGCACATATAAGTATACATTTCAGAGAAGAAATCAACGTTCTTAAATCATCAATATCAGCTCCTGTATGCGACTTACATGAACTACAAACATTCCTGGACAGCAGATGTACTGATTTTAAACAGTTACACATACCATTCTTAACAGTCAGTGAAGTTCACAGTTATCTCGTAACCTTAAAAAACAACAATACAGCTGGGCTTGATGATATTAGTAATAAGATCTTACGTTATGCTGCACCTGTCATTTCACATACACTAACATATATTGCAAAATTTTATTTCCGTGAGGCTTTTAAAACTGCTATGGTGTATCCTCGCTTTAAATCTGGCTTATCCAACAATCTTACCAACTATAGACCAATATCCATATTATCGGCATTATCAAAAACACTCGAAAAACACATACACAAAATAACTCTACGACACATGCAGGAGAACAATTTACTCATAGACAGTCAGTCAGGCTTTAGACCCAATCATTCCTGCCACACAGCTCTTACCAAAATGACAGAAAACTGGTTAGTAAACATAAATGACGACAGACTATCTTTGTCGACTTTAAAAAGGCATTTGATATGATTGACCACGATATTCTTGTAAGAAAAATAAAGACTTATGAATTGCACCCTGACTTAATAAACTTAATTGCATCGATTCTTTCAGACAAACAACAGGTAGTGTTCTTCAACAATTCTCTATCAAATTCTGCTAAAGTTGACACTGGTGTTCCGCAAGGTTCTATTCTAGGCCCGTTGTTCTTTGCTATCTATATCAATGATCTTCCACTTCATCTTAAACACTCTTCTTGTGACCTTTTTGCCGATGATTGCACACAGTCTACACCAGTGGCTACGACTGTATTAATCTAGAATCAACTCTTCAGGTCGAGTTATACAATTTAATTAGATGGAGCAAAAACAATGGCATGATTATAAACACCGATAAAACAAAATCAATGCTCATAACAACAAGACAGAAACTATAAAACGCAACAAAAACAACACTTCGGCTCAGCACGGACACATCACAGATAGAAAACGTTAGCGAGCACAAAACACTAGATCTTATTATTGACCAACCTGGAACTCTCATGTGCAAGATCTAACAAAACTCATCGCACAAAAAGTATAACAGTTAGCCAAAAATTAAGCACTTCATCGATCAAGACACAAGGAAGACATACTACATATCACATATACAAACACATTTAGACTATTGCTGAACGGTTTGGGATGGTTGCTCAGTGTCAAATACAAAGAGGCTTTGCTCACTCCAAAAGCGAGCAGTAAAGCTTATTAGTGACAAAGATCAAGCACAAACAACTAACCAGCACAAACGTATCATAATACTGCTTCTTAAGAACAGGTTCCTCTGCAATAGAGCCAAGTTAGTACATCAACTTCTTTCACGGCATGCTCCACTTTATCTATGGAACCTGTTTAAATTTAGCCCAACGCTTGAACAACATATGTCTTTCAAAATCTAGACTTGATCTTTACAAGAAAAGCTTTAGTTATTCTGCTGCTCGTCTTTGGAATAACTTCCCAACTTGTATAAAAATATAATTTATACTCCTTCCTACAACTACAAACTTTCTCAATATCTATTTGATGTCGACTACATGCTTCCATGAATCATAAAATTTAAAAGTTATCTTAAACTGCTCTTACAGACACAATTAATTGTTTATGCTGAATAGTCCCGAAATGTTTGTTTAGTAGATAGTCATTTATATATGTATGTAGTTACTTCTGTACAGAGTGAATGGATAAGAGCAAAATTTAAATGTTATATTTTATTTAATCTCTCTCAGCTTCAGTGTTAATTATGTTTGTTACATGAACAACATGTTTGTAGAATGTCTGGAAAAGAGTGAAAGATGTATGATAAAGGGCAGAATGTCAGACGGGCCTGCGTGCCCAATTCTTAACCCTTTTGAAATGAAGATCAATCAATCAATCAATCCTTATCTTTTACTCTCCCACAAAAGCTAATACACATGTCATGCCTATTCCTTGTTTTTTACTGTCACACAAAAGCTAGTACACATGTTATGACTATTCCTTGTCTTTTACTGTCACACAAAAGCTAGTATACATGTTATGCCTATTCCTTGTCTTTTACTGTCACACAAAAGCTAGTACACATGTTATGACTATTCCTTGTCTTTTACTGTCACACAAAAGCTAGTATACATGTTATGCCTATTCCTTGTCTTTTACTCTTCCACAGAGGTCCATGGCATCTGTTACCAGAGGCTGGATTTTCTCTGGTACTGGTTATAACAGGACGAGACACTGCTAAAATTTATAGAGGGGAAAGATAGCATGACACTGTTACAATTTATAGAATGAAAAGACAGCAGTAACACTGTTAAAATTTATGGATGCGAAAGACAGCACTGGGACACTGTAAGGCGAGAGGAGGAAGTATGGAAGGCCAGATGGCAATGGAAAGGAAGAGAAAAGAGGGTAATAGAGAAAAGTAAAATAACTTTTCTATGTCCATGTTGGCTTGTTATTTCAGCGTGAAAGTCAGAACAGAGACGGGCTCGAGGTGATACCTTGTTTGTGTTTGGATATAATAAACTTAGTGTCTGAGCAATACAAACATATACTGTCAAAAAAAAAAAACACGTAGCTTATATAAGCTTCATTTTTTTATGTTATGACAAACTTTTTTCCCGGGTATCTCAAGCCAAAATTGTCACCAAGATATCAGGTTCATGATTTAGAGTGAATTTTGTTATTCTCGTGTATAGTCAGAACGCAGTAGCTGCCCTTGGTAATCACGTATTTTTTTTTTTACCTAACTCATGTTGCGTTTAAGGAAAAGTCGTGATTTTTGTGGTGAGCACAACTCACTTCCCACGCAAATGAAACCCTATAAAAGGATAAAGTTACACAAACAAATTCAGTTAATTTTCAATTAGACAATTATGGCACGTCTATTGCAAAATTTGGATATTTAAGAGTAATGTTCTAAGTGTACTACTCTATGGAAGTGAATGCTGGAAAATCACCAAAACCATAGAAACCAAGTTGAATTCTTTCCAGACTATATGTTTACGAAGAATTAGACAAATATTTTGGCCAAACACCATACGAAATAACATCTTATTGGCAGAAATGCAGATGAAGCCACTGACAACAATTACTGAGGAAAGACGCTGGCGATGGTTGGGACATGTGCTCCGAATGACTGATAACTCACTACCAAAAATAGCACTAAAATGGACACCACAGGGGAACAGAAGTAAGGGTAGACCAAAAGAGACATGGAGAAGAACAACAGAAAGGATGTTGAGCAATAGAGGGCTCACCTGGGCAAGAGCAGAAAAAAAGGCGAAGGACAGGCATTTGTGGAAAACCCTTGCGGAAGCCCCATGTGCCCTGGGCACTTAAGGTTCAGAGAGAGAGAGAGAGAGATTGCAAAATTTACTAAACATTGCAAGCAGGCGAGAGTCAAAGTCAGGTTGCCAGGCATTTAAACGTGCAACATAGTATGATCAGTCGACTTTGGCACCGTTTCCAAGCCACTGGCTCAGCTGAAGACCGGCAACGCAGTGGACGACCCAGGGTGACAACAGCACCTGATGATCGCTTTCTTTTGGTTTATCACCTCAGAAACAGATTTACAAAAGCTTCCTCGTGTATCCAGTCATTGCTTGCAGGACATCGTTTGTCTGATCAAACTGTCCGGAATAGACTGCATGAAGCTGGACTGGTGGCATGACGACCTCACCGAGGTCCTATCTTAACGAGACGCAATCGCCAAAATCAACTTGTTTGGGCTAACCAGCATCGACCCTGGACAACCGACAATCAATGGAGACGTGTCTGGTTTAGTGATGAATCTTCCTTTTTGCTGCACAGCCATGATATGCGGAGAAGGGTCTACGGCAGGCCAAATGAACGTTTTGCCAAAAATTGCGTTGATGAAGGTCCGCCACACGGTGGTGGAGGTGTAATGGTATGGGGAATGATCAATTTCAACGGAAGGAGTCCACTGGTGCAGATTAAAGGTGGCTTGAATGCGTAACGATACATCAATGAAATTCTTCGATCCCATATCTTTCCATTTTTGGCTGCGCAAAGGTCTGTGTTTCAACATGACAACGCCAGACCCCATTCTGCACGGTTCACCACATAGTTCCTGACTGCCAACAACATTCTCACCCTTCCTTGGCCATCCTTGTCTCCAGACATGAATCCAATCCAGCACCTATGGCATGAGCTGCAAAGACGTGTTTGTCGCCGAAACATTTCTCCAGCCAATCATCGTGTTCTGTAGCAGGCACTCCAGGAAGAATGGGCAGCCATCCTACAGGCGCACATCAGACATCTGATCGCATCTATGCCCAGGAGATGCCAGTCGCTGATCGGTGCAAGCGGAGGCCACATACCATACTAACTTGAGAACCCCTAGAACTACTAAATTCTCGTCACACAGATGCAAGAAACTGTCAAGTGAGTGTTTAAATCCTTAGGTATTATTGTGCTCAATTTGAAAGTTTTATTATTTAATTTTAAAAGATATGGAATATCAAAGTTGTGGCTAAAAATGAGTAATCAGTAGTTATTCGTTTCTCTTTTTTTTTGGACAGTATATATTCAAACATTTAAGTTAATGGTTCTCTCGTCATCATTTTTGTTACTTCTAGGATTGAGCTAGAAATGCAGTATATAATAAAGAATTATTGATGTTCCTGCCCTGAGCCTCTTGTGACGTAAAGGACTGGAACTCTCATACCGTTATACTGGTCGATCCAAAACAAATTCAACACCAATGGAGAATCAAACTGGGGACCTTCTAAATAACGTTAAAGAGGGGAAAGTGATCATTACGACGACCAGGCTGACGAAGGACATGAAAATCAGATGTGAAAAAATAATATAAGAAAATCCAACAAAATACAATCAGCATTTTGGCAAAAGGCCTTTTTCTGGAGTAAAGGTCTTTAATATATGAATTTTAAAAAATTTTTCTCCTATACCTTAATATCACATGAGTGGAAGTCGACACATTTCAACAACTCTTACATATTTGATGTGCCTGTTTCATGCCTGCTGTTTTGACATGCAGCTTAAGTTGTTACAGCTGTAACTCTATTTCAGAAAGAACTCGACTCCTGGAATTGACATTAAGATATCGATATTAATGGAGGAAAAAAAACAGAAAGATCGATATCCATTTTCAAGGGTTCAGTCGGACACGATTACACCCGAATCGAAATTCTTCTGTTACATTGAACAACTTCAATCCCTGAAGCCGAAGCGAGGGAGTTGTGCCGTGCTGTCCTTGTGATTCAGACAGTCTTCAAACATGGCTCATCACAGATAGGTCTAGTGTTCCTTCAGAAAGAGACAAAGTAACCACAAGAAGCTGTTATGTTGGTGATTCATACCTCGTTAATACCACAAAGAAAATGTGGAAGTCTCTAAGAACTGGTAAAGATTAATTATACACCAAACAAACGTATAAAATACATGACAAGCTGGTTCATCAGCGGAGGCTTTCTAGTTATATCTTAGACTAACGCAGAGGTTCTCAAAATTTGTAAGCCGAAGAAGCCCAACACCAGGGAAAAAAAAGAAAACTGCTGGAGTCCTGATAAAATATTCTAACACTAAAATTATGAACACTCTAAAGAGACGGTCACATTTAAAAAAACGTTTATAAATTTAGGCTTGAATAAATACTCAAAGGAAAACAACACTTCATATTTACTTACTTGTGCAAAAAAAAAAAAAAAAGTTAAATTTGCAAAATAAGAATTTAGATCAGTATGTATTTATATATACTCGAGTCGGCTTGGGTGTGATCACAAAGTACTTCAATACTCCGAGCCATGTTTGTCCTTCTAGGCACAGATCACCTTCCTAGTTTAGGTTGTTTCTAAATGTAGTGGTTAGTGCTGTATATATGCCAAATGAGCAAAAACAAAAATACTAAAATTCAATGGCTTATTTCATGGATACATAAATCTTTTTTCGAAATTTCTTCCCCTCTAAAGTTTTCTTGTAAACCATAGCCTGCGAAATTGTTTGGAAGCTGCTCTTTCTCATTTAAAGAAAATTTATTGATACTGGTAAATTTAACAAAAGGATTTATTATCCGTGGTAATTTCTCTAAATAAGGGTGTGAAAGCTTGTACACAAACAAGATGTACGAGATACACATGTACAAGGGTGGTAGAAAAAATAGGTTTACAAGGGCTATTATTCAAGAGCAAAATTTATCTCGACATAGCACATTGTACACTGTTATCCATGATGGACATCTTATTTTTCCACGTGGTCGCCATGAAGACTAAGGCATTTGTCTAAATTTGTCTAAAGGACATGTTTTTGTATGTCCATCTCCTAAAATGTGGGTCCTGGAAATAGAACAACCTTGTCACTGTTTCGACATCCTCGTCACTCAGAAGTCTGTGGCCACAGAGATGTTCCTTGGGTGCTGGGAGAAGGTGAAAAATGACTTGACGCCAGATCAGGACTACGTGGACTATTTTCCTCACAGAAAATGTTGCAATAGTTCGCGAGTCCAAGCGCTTGAGTGTGGCCAATCGCTATCACGGAGAAGCAGCACGCTTTCTGTCAACAGCCCGGGACAATGGCTTCCGATGGCAGCTTGTAAACGTCCAGTGCTGTATTAATTTGCATTAATTGTTGCTCCCCTTTCCAGGAAATCGACAAACACGAAATCGACTTACGATCCCAAAATACGGTAGCCATCACTTTGCCGACAGTCGGTACGACTTTGGCATTCGTATGGAGAGTTTTGAATATCTTGGATCACTGCTAACTAATAATAGAGATACAATGAGGGAAATTAAAAGAAGGACATCTATTGCTCTTCAGAAAGTAAAAAAAAACTAAAGAATCTGTAGAGAGGAGCAGACAGAACCACAAAAATAAGATTTTTAAGAGCATGCATCTTTTCCATCGCAACATATGCCCGTGAGACCTGGACACTTAACAAAACAGCTGAGAAACACATAAATGCTTCTGAATGTAAATGCTATAGAATTGTTCTTCAGATATTGTGGACACAGAAAAGAACAAATATATCTATACTAAAGAGCTTAATATTGAAGAAGGCTGGCTAGTAAAGAGGATTAAAGAGAGAAAACATAAATATTTTGGACACATTAAACGTCATGATAATCTAGAGAAGACCGTCTTGGAAGGATACATAATGGGAAAAAGAAAGACAGGAAGACCAAGCAAAGATGGCTGCAAGACATCATTGATGATCTGCAAATGGATGCATCACCGGCAGGCTATCTTGCTCACAACCGAGAGGCCTACAGGAGTGCTGTTTGGGAGGCAAAGTTCCGCAAGGGACATGCAAATGAATGAATGAATGGAGCCTGGATTCTTCCATTCTTTGTTGCGTTTTCCATTCTAGGGTGCTATGATGAATCTTGTCTCGTCATCGGCGACAATGAGTTCCAGAAAGTCTTGGCCGTGAATTGAACATTGTCGCAGGAATGACAGGGCATATGCCACTGTTTACTTGTAATCATTGGAAAAGGCTCTAGGGACAGATCTTGCACACAGCTTAAGAAATCCCAGCTGCACAATCATTCTGAATACTTTTCCAGTGGTAGACTCAAATCATACATCACTTCGCTCACAGTCGCTAGTCTGTTCTCCATTATCGCACGTGAGAAACGCCTTTTATTCACTGCCTTCCTGCTGTCATGGGTCTGCCACTCCGCGCTGTCACTGTTTGTCAACTCTCCCGATTCGAAAACCTGCACACCATTTTACCACACTCTGTTGGCTCATCACTCTGTCTCCATAGACTTTCACCAACTGGCGATGACTTTCCACAGCTGGCATCTGCATCGTGTTCAGAAATCGTATCACAACCGCCTGTTTGGATGACCGCCTCAATCAAGCTTCCATCTTTAATTGACGGATGCCACCTACATGGTGCTGCACATCTGGCATGACACTGACAACTAACGAATGTTGAAACTGTTCCACAACCATGCCCATTAGTCCAGCATCACTGAAATGGATGGTATATATATATATATCTTTTAAGCTTACTTTTGGGTCACCCCTCGTATGTTACGTTACTCAAACTTTGGCATCTTCACTGAAAATAATTTCATTCGCATGTAGAATAATACAGATATTTTCTAAGCAATACAGTTCTCCTCAAATTACACATTCATTCCAACATTTTAATTTACGTTAAATTGCTTCCATTTTACCGTGAACTTTGAAGTGCATTATCCAGGTAGCCTACATATATATATATATATATATATATATATATATATATATATATATATATATTGTAATCAGTATTCACCTGTATGTTTCAGTGTGCAGGGATGTTCAAGTGATCGAAACAGCATTCAGGTAAAAAGAAATCTACTTCCTCGCACACTTCCTGAAGCCCATAAAACCTTTCCTACCAGGAAACCTGAGAACTGCTGTATAAATGAGTCACTTTTTATTACGTCCCCGTGGAGCCACAGTGAGCTGGAGATCGTTCGAGTAAAGCTGTCGCAGCTTTATACAGTTTTTTTTTTCTATTTTGACATCATAGAATATTTCTTTCAAGTTTTGTAGCATTCGTTTTACTGTTGGTGTGTGACCGATGGAGATAACAATGGATGCTCTGGACATCCCGAGTTTGCTGCCTGTCATAGCACTTGAAACTGCGTCAGCCATGGCTGGATCTCCAGCACTGAAAGAACGTGAATACATTTACCATTGTGTTTTATGTTCCTCCATAAACAGCCCATGTGAGTTATATTTACCATTGTGTTTTATGTTCCTCCATAAACAGCCCATGTGAGTTATATTTACCATTGTGTTTTATGTTCCTCTATAAACAGCCCATGTGAGTTATATTTACCATTGTGTTTTATGTTCCTCCATAAACAGCCCATGTGAGTTATATTTACCATTGTGTTTTATGTTCCTCCATAAACAGCCCGTGTGAGATGAAACATTTCCTGACCAGTAAGCAAAGTTTGTGTGAGTGAAAATAAGGTCTGTGTGAGTCAACAAAGGTTTGTTTGTGTGAGTCAACAAAGATTTGTGTGAGTGAACAAATGTCTGTGTGAGTGAACAAAGGTTTGTGTGAGTCAACAAAGATGTGTGTGAGTGAACAAAGATGTGTGTGAGTGAACAAATGTCTGTGTGAGTCAACAAAGATTTGTGTAAGTGAATAAAGATTTGTGTGAGTGAAAAAAGGTTTGTATGAGTCAACAAAGGTTTGTATGGGTCAACAAAGGTTTGTATGAGTCAACAAAGATTTGTGTGAGTCAACAAAGGTTTGTATGAGTCAACGAAGATTTGTGTGAGTCAGCAAAGGTTTGTGTGAGTCAACAAAGATTTGTGTGAGTCAACAAAGATTTGTGTGAGTGAACAAAGGTCTGTGTGAGTGAACAAAGGTTTGCGTGAGTGAAAAAAGGTCTGCGTGAGTCAAGAAAGGTTTGTGTGAGTCAACACAGGTTTGTGTGAGTCAACAAAGATTTGTGTGAGTCAACAAAGATTTGTGTGAGTGAACAAAGGTCTGTGTGAGTGAACAAAGGTTTGTGTGAGTGAACAAAGGTTTGTGTGAGTGAACAAAGGTTGTGTGAGTCAACAAAGATTTGTGTGAGTGAACAAATGTCTGTGTGAGTGAACAAAGGTTTGTGTGAGTCAACAAAGATGTGTGTGAGTGAACAAAGATGTGTATGAGTGAACAAATGTCTGTGTGAGTCAACAAAGACGTGTGTGAGTGAACAAAGATGTGTGTGAGTGAACAAAGACGTGTGTGAGTCAACAAAGATGTGTGTGAGTGAACAAATGTCTGTGTGAGTCAACAAAGATTTGTGTGAGTGAATAAAGATTTGTGTGAGTGAACAAAGGTCTGTGTGAGTGAACAAAGGTTTGTATGAGTCAACAAAGGTTTGTATGGGTCAACAAAGGTTTGTATGAGTCAACAAAGATTTGTGTGAGTCAACAAAGGTTTGTATGAGTCAACGAAGATTTGTGTGAGTCAGCAAAGGTTTGTGTGAGTCAACAAAGATTTGTGTGAGTCAACAAAGATTTGTGTGAGTCAACAAAGGTCTGTGTGAGTGAACAAAGGTTTGCGTGAGTGCAAAAAGGTCTGCGTGAGTCAAGAAAGGTTTGTGTGAGTCAACACAGGTGTCCAATACACATCGTCTTCTTCATCATCAATTTTGTGAATATAACAAGCAACACTGCAAAATCCATGTCTCTTTATACATCAGTCTGTAGCGAAACTGTTGTACTCACTTTTACTCAACTTATCAACAGTCAGATAATATGCTGATACATTCTTGATGCGTCTAGAGACCAATGCATCAGTACAAAACTCAGACATATTTTTCTTTTGTCTATCGTCCTCTACCAAATCTTTTCTACAAAGTTCTATCAATCTTTACTACAAAGTTTTATCAATCTTTACTACAAAGTTTTATCAATCTTTACTACAAAGTTTTATCAATCTTTACTACAAAGTTTTATCAGTCTTTACTACAAAGTTCTATCAATCTTTACTACAAAGTTCTATCAATCTTTACTACAAAGTTTTTTCAATTTTTACTACAAAGTTATATCAATCTTTACTACAAAGTTCTATCAATATTTACTACAAAGTTTTATCAATCTTTACTACAAAGTTCTATCAATCTTTACTACAAAGTTATATCAATCTTTACTACAAAGTTCTATCACACTTTCAGCAACTGTGTGGTCTCCGTCTTCTCTTGCTGTACAACAGCTAACATGATGTGGTGCAATAATAGCACCCCTCTTGTCCGGACATACAGAGAACGAATTATGGTTTTCCTTTTACTGACCCCTCAACATTTTCTTTTGACATTCAGTTTTGTGATTTTTTTTATATATTGGGGAATATTTAGTCTGCACAATGTTTTAGCTTTGTTGGTAACGAAATACTATTTCTTAATACTGCATTCAACACACATAACCCACTCGTTTCCTCTTTGTTACACACCCATGTAAAAATCACAGCAAATATATTTTTTTTTCCTTCTTTCTGAATTAACTGATCATCCTGCCAGATGAAGTGCTAAGAAATCTCCGTAGATGACCTAGATTTGAACCTGGCAAATTTGTCTCCGCTTGCGTTCTATGATACATTATCTATACTGAGCCATTTATCCATTAAAAGGATAGAAAATACTTATTTTTGTTTTAAGATCACATCTCATAAACATACGTACACATACAGTCTTACGGACACAATCTGATTTATTTTTGCCAAACGCAAAACACCGTGCCTAATTGCTAACTTCAAAGCCCTTCACGCATGCGCTGTCGCTGCATCCACTGCTATTTCATAGCGCCAAATAAGAGCTATATTCTGACTGCATGTTTGTACTAGGTTCTTTATTCAGATTTGAAAACAAAAATGTGCCAGTCTTAAACTACTGCTGTTATCTTAAAGTATGTAAACGTTACTATTTTGTATCTGCCTCACAGAGCCTGAAATAACAGCGGCAGAACCCAATAGCTCCGCGGGGCACAGTTTGGGTAACTATGGACTAACAAATAACAGCAACATTTTTTGCTGCCATTCATTACATCCGCCATGTTCTACTGGGAAATAACGAGCCGTTTAAATGATTTATGGCAGTTTATGAACCTGCGAGACATAACGTCGGCTGCGGTAGTGTTAGTGGCACATAGGATTCGTGAGTTTTAGTTGGTTAATTCCCTTGGAGGCTCCTCTCTTCACATATTGGCAGCATCCGTAGAATACTGTTATATCATGTATTATTATTATATCATTACAAATTTGACTTGTCTTAATAAATGTGACTCTGTTCTATAATGTCTGCAAGCTTGACGGAGTAACAAAGAAAAAAAAGTGGGAAAAAGTAGACAAACAAGTAGGTGGAGGAGGAAGATTTAAAAAAAAAGAGAGGAGGATGAAGACGAAAAGATAGCAAGATTTTAGATGATGAAAAATATAAAAATAATAGATATTATCAAGTGATTTAAAGAAGTTTGCAGAACCCAGTATTTTGACATTTCCATTTATTAATATGGAGAAATAGGTTTTCCTACATTGGAATACAGACCATGTGTTGTCGAGATTAGGCATAAAGAGACACACAAGCGCACGAGTATAGAAAACCCTTTCATAAACAGCAGAAAAGGCCTTATGCTGGTTGTAGAGCATGCGAAACAAGCATTGAGAACTTAAATAATTTCGTTTGTCGCAACTAATGCCGGTCCTTCTTACCTAAATCGCTAAGATGCACTTCAGAGTGCCAACTGAAGATCGCAGTTTCTATTCTGGGACGGGACAAAAAAAGCAACAAAAAAGAAGAGCCACAACTCACAAGACTTCTGTGAGTTATGATCCAGTGGGATCCACCCCCTCCCCTTAGAGCGTCAGGAGTTTAATAATGGCGAAACACGTGTTCTTGTTGGAGGGGCTGGTGGGGTACTTCCTCTGATAAACTGAAGGAAGTTGTGTTGTTGTTCCGCTCTCTATAGTAGAGAGTTTTTCTGCATGTCAAAAGGAACAAAATAGAGGGATTGACATTCGACGCCATAAAACTGACAAGCTTACAAGAGCCACTCGATACGCAGATCAAATCCAGTGGACCAATTAGGGGCGTGGCAGGAATACCGATTGGTGAGCTCGTCATACTGGACGTAGAGATAAAACGAAGAAACCGATGCAGAGAGACAGAAGAGATAGACACACAGACAAGGAGGAATTAGAGAGGTTAGGCAGATGGAACTACACGGCAATACAGTGAGCCAGATGCAGTTAGACACTGAAAACACAGAGTTGTACCTATGAGGTCAGTCCGATACAGTAGATAGTCAGGTGGCGATAGCCAGCGATCGGCAGAGAGCTAGTTTTGTGAAGATAGAGCTTTAGACAGATTCAGATGTGGAGATTCAGACAAGATTTTTGAAAGAATCTGAAAACAGATTTTGAGAAACGAATAGAACTTTGGAGAGAAAGAATCGAGTCGAGAGATATAGAATTAAGTTAGTCATACGGAAGCCCTGAAAAGAAAATTAGATCGTCATACAGCTATTTAGAAGGTTGCCAGATCGTCTTGGTACAAATACCAAGGTATTCTAGTAGATGCTGTACTTACGCGTGTTTAGTATAAAACCATAGAAGTGTACTTATGTGTGTTTAGTATTAGACCATGGAAGTGTACTTATGTGTGTGTAGTATTAGACCGTGGAAGTGTACTTATGTGTGTTTAGTATTAGACCGTGGAAGTGTACTTATGTGTGTTTAGTATTAGACCGTGGAATGTGAATACATAAACTATTTAGTACTGAGTCGCGTTAATGAAGACAACAAGAATTACTACCACTATATACTACAACGACACGATAAAATAGAACAATAACCAATATAAACTCTAAAGACAATATTAAAATGCCAGTATGCGACAAACTTTATTATACACTAAGCGTGGACCAAACAGCCTGCATTTTTCAGCCTGTGATGATTGTGTCTACGCTTCGCTGGAGGAGCAAACACAACTATTAAAAGTACAACTCAAACTCAAGTAGCACAGACCAGTGCAACTTGTTCTATCCTGTCCTACGTATAATACCAACCACATGAGACCAGGAAACATGAACAGTCTTGCACTTTCTCAACGAAAACACAAGCAAGCGGAACGATCTCGTTCAGTTTGAGAGAAGCTCTAGGCAGAAGAAGTGAGAAAATGGAATTAACTTGAATCAGAAGCCATATATTCTTTAGAACTATGTAGCATGTCCTTCCATGCAAGAGTTCTGCATTGTATGAATGCAATGGAGAAAATCCTCAGTCTTTGATTTAAATATGTAACATTATCTTTCTTGGTGTTTTCCTTCAGAATGTGTAGATGTATGTTGTTCGTTTTTGTCTCCTCAGAAACTGCGAACATTATGTCACTTGCGTCCGGTTTAGTGAAGTTGTTGATCACAAGTATCATGGCGGATTAGAAAAGTTATGGTGACTATTTTTGCAGACCAGAGTGAAGACACAAGCAAGTGAAATCCAATGTTTCTTTAGCAGACTCTACCCGCTGTGTGTACTATAGCCATCCTTGTCTTGTTAGTCAAGCTGAGTCTGTTACTGCGGGCATCCAACGAGAGTTCAGACAGGCTCTGGTTCGGTTATGGTATGACAGGAATCAGTTATGAGTTGCTAACCGCTATTTCAAGGCAGCATCTTCTAGACACAAGCACTTGAAAAACAGTCCACTAAAACGGTTTCCATATACCTCACCAATTTATTTTGCCGTCAAGTGAATTAAAATATTTCTTTTCTTTTCCAGTATCAGTTTTCTAAGCCAATGTCTAGACCACTTCAGACATTGATTTATTAAATCTTAGAGGCTTCATCTCCGCCCTCCCCAGTCTTCACATACAAGATCTTGTTGCAATGAATCTCGAAAAGCACCCAATCAAGTCCACTCACATTCATTTATTGTTGTCGCCTACCTAACTTTGTCTTCCTGGTTTTTTTCCCCAAGTATAGTTTTAGTTGGTTTAGTTTGCTGTTTTTTTATGGTTTTGTTGTTATTTTTTTTCCTTTTTCTTGTAGTTTACTTAAAACAAAACTTGACTGATATTAAAACTAGGAGAGTACGTTAAGAATGTTTCTGTTACTGTAGTTGAGCAAAATCTGATCGCATAGCACAAATTATCGAAGGGCCTTAATTCTTTGATGGTCTGGGGAAAATCTTTTTTAAATAGGAAACAACAAGGCTTTCGTACAGCAAAGTAAGAGAACACAGCATTCTATGTTTAGATCTTGAAAAAAAAAATAAACAAAGCACTTTCATACATGAGAAAAATAAAATGACAAGAGAGAGGCAGAAAGACTTGAGAGACCCAGGTAATTCTATTGTCATTTTTTCTTTCTCTAATGTCTAAAAGTGCTTGGTTTATGATTTTTTCAAGGTCTAACCATACAATAATGTGCCCTCTTACTTTACTGATGATCTGAGGAACTGTGCTATCTTTTCGCTCCCTACTACACAGAGATTCATGCCTACATTACACTGGCATAGAGTATAAGTTTTATTACAATGACATATAATTATTATTGTGGCGCCATGTAATTCTTTTCCAGTGCTATGTAATGTACGTCTTAATGCAGCGACAGGTAATGCTAAGCCTTATTACGCTGAAACGTAATGTAAATCAGTTCTTATTATAGTGGCATGTGATGTGATTCTTATTATAGTGACATGTGACGTGATTCTTATTATAGTGACATGTGATGTGATTCTTATTATAGTGGCATGTGATGTGATTCTTATTATAGTGACATGTGATGTGATTCTTATTATAGTGGCATGTGACGTGATTCTTATTATAGTGACATGTGATGTGATTCTTATTATAGTGGCATGTGACGTGATTCTTATTATAGTGACATGTGATGTGATTTTCATTGCAATGAAGTGTAATGTGCGTATTATTACACTGACATGTAATGTTAGTCTTATTTCAGTGACAAAAACAAATTAAAAAAGAAGAAAACAGAAGACAGCATAAGCAGAATTTAAAATCGCTAGTAAATGAGAACATGCTACAGATCTCACACAGAACACATTCAGCAAGAACTCTTCAGAAGCTAGACACAATTATCTAACATTATACAAAAAGAAATAGCAAAACTGCGGAAGAGGAAAGAAAAAAAGATGATGTAAGATCCGAAATAAACCCCCCAAAAAAACATTAAAATAAATAAAAGGTAGATCTAGAACATGAAATGTTGAGAAAACAATGGGGAACATGAAAAGGCCGAAGGGAAATGATAAACTAAAGGTAAAAGGTAAAATAATAATCAAAGAAAAAAAAAGATAAATTTACATGCAACTGAACATGTGGAAGGACTTTATATAACTGCTAAACGTATATAACATACTTTGATAAAATAACTAAACATAATTAAATTAATATTTACCCTTGGATAAAATAACTGAAAGTATTGAAATTCATATTTACCCTTGCGTAATCGATAAACATCAACGCTTTAGCTGGGCCAGGGAGGCAAATCAGAACACACCAAAATCACTTTAGCGCATGATAAAAGTTTAGTCCACTCGCATACCAGGTCTGTTTCTAATAAATGTTTAGTTCACTCGCATAGCAGGTCTGTAGTTTATAACCCGAGATATGGTTCACTCTAAGCTGTCTGTAATGGCCGCGGCGTTGGTTATGTTCAGTTCAGACCATTGATTCTCCATTTCGATCAGGTAACGACCCGATGCAAACCTCCATAAAGAAAAACGCTTGAGCCCTATGGTCTTTTGTTCTGGTCTCCATGGTAAATGTGGTTGTAGTCCAGACAAATTAATTTAGCCTAACTGAACTTTCAGCTCCAATTCTAGAAATAATCAAGTTTCAAGGATAATCCTGGAAATAAACTGTGTCAGTTTCTACTTAACAGATCAGTCAAGACACTTAATGTGGACCAAAGAGCCTGCACATTTCAACCTTTAGAGGATTGTCTCCAGATTCTCTTGAATGACAGACATAGCTGCTTTAGGTACAAGTTAAGCTTAATTTCTTTTTCTCCTAGAATTCTCCCTTTCGTTTAAGCGGTTGTTTCTCTGTGTACTGCTTGATATGTGCCCTTGACTAAATTCTTTAGCATATAAGCAAAGCTTTCTGCCTGGCTCATTACAGACCTACCTCGTAATAAAACAAAAACATGAGATAGAAACAGTTTATAATGCAAGGTACATGTGCTGTACTTTTCAAACTCCCCATTCATCATAACAACACGACAAAATCGACAGAAAATTAATATAACTACAAGATGCTGCACCGGTCGATAAGACAAGTATAGTAAAGCAAATAAATCGCAAACGTCACGCAAGGGATCACAATGTAGACCAAACGCTGGTAAATAAGGATATTTCTGACGCAGCAAACAAACAGATATTTTTTTCCATCAAGCACAAGGACTTAGCAAGACCAGTAAACCATCTGTCATCGGGACAGCGACTCGCTCACACGGGTACTGCGTCAGTTAAGAGACAAAAGCGGGTTCGAAACTGGGGACAGAGTGCATAAATGCAACGAGAATGGGCAGTGAAACACAGATTTTGCTTGTGTTCACTGCTGCTGAATATACAGTCAAATATGATTAAAGTCAGCTGTTCAACAAAACCACGCCTAGAAACTTCCAAACAAACCAAACCAAAAAAAAAGAGGCCGGCATCAAAACCGATTCAGTCAGTCAGTAATTTGCATGTCTCTTGTGGAACTTTGCCTCCTTAACAGCTTTGCTGTAGGCATCTCGGTTGTAAGCAAGATGCCTTGCTGCTGATGCATCCATTCGCAGATCATCAACGATGTCTTGCAACTATCTTCGCCTTGATCTTTCTCTCTTTCTTTTTTTTCACTCTGTACCCTTCCAAGACTGTCTTCTCTAAATTATCACGATGTTTAATATCTCCCCCAAAAAAATTAAGTTTTCTCTGTTTAATCTTCTTTACTAGCCAACCTTCTTCAATATTAAGTTCTTATAGTATGGATATATTTGTTCCTTTTTGTGTTCATGATATTTAAAGGACTCTTCTATAGAGTTTACATTCAAACACATTTATGTGTTTCTCAGCTGTTTTGTTAAGTGTCCAGGTCTCACAGGCATATGTTGCGATGGGAAAGATGCATGCCCTTAAAAATCTTATTTTTATAGTTCTGTCTGTTCCACAGATTCTTTAGTTGTTTTACTTTTTTACGAGCGATGAATGTCCTCCTTTTAATTTCCTTCATTATATCTTCATTATTAGTTAGTAGTGATCCAATATATTCAAAATTCTCAACCTCTTTCAATTTTTCCTCAGTGACATATATTCCAGCTGCCTTGTTTGTTTTGTCAGTTGTCATCAATCTAATTTTAATTTTCTTTGCATTAAAATAGAGGTTTTGCTGTTCACTGTTCTTACAGACTGACATAATTAGTTTTCCATTCCTTTTTGTGTTGTGGACAGTAATACTGTGTCATCAGCATATCTAATCTCTGGTATTTCATAACCTCCAGTTGGTATGGCGTCGTAATATTCATAAAACCGATTAATTAAACGAAAAGAGACATTTTAACAAGGTATCCTATTACGGTTTGTCTTTACTAAATAAACTGCAGGTTTGCTAGGTCTTTTATCTCAGTCCATGCTTTTTTAAAACAAAAATGAAAAAAGAATATAGTAGTCTCCACGTATAATGAAAAAGTATGGCCAATTAGTTTTTTTTTAGTGAAATAATAAAAAAGCCGAAAGAAAACATACATGATTTATTGACTCACGTGACATCTCATTTATCACGATATTGATCACACATGAGAAATGAACATAAATTTGAGAAAAAGCGGACAATTTAATCATTTTTTGTGCTTTATATCTCGTAATCTGTGGTCCTAATTTATGACGGTTTCTTGGATATTGCCTCGGTAAACTTTGAACGTTGTGGCACAAGCAGTTCATGAGTAAACCTTACACACGAAACTGGTGAATATTTTATCGTTTCTGAACATCTTTGCCAGGCGTTTTTCTTTAGATTTTTTCAGAGTTTTAAGTTTTAGGGGCACGCAAGGTCTGGGCCCCTTGTCTTCATGCCAGAGTCGGCAGTTTCTTCGCATATTATGTCGCACTGCCATGCCTTCAGCTTCACGTCTTCTGGTGTAATTTGACCGGTACTCTATAGGGGAGGATTCTGGGATAATTCAACTTCCGTTTGTGTAAAATACTCCCAGTCAGGATGCTGTAGTTTTCAAGGACCAGAACTCAATTATTACAACAAAATGTAACAACTTTTTACTGTCTTCTCGTAACTGATGGACTGCTTTCTGTTTGCTGCTATTCGATCAATGTCTTCTGCAAAATACAGCAGTGTTTCCCAAGATTTTCAACTCCAGTTTCCCTTCTCTCTCTCTCCTCTCTCTCTCTCTCTCTCTCTCTCTCAGTACTTCAGTGACATAGTTAGAAAAGCAACTTGTTAGGTATTGTTAGAAATTATTTTAATGTTTGTTTAAAAAAAATATGTTAGAAGATCTGTATTTACAATGTATTTTTATTTATGTATATGTCTGCGGGTGTATGTGTGCGTGAGTGCTATTTTATTAGGTTAATTACTTCTTCTCTTTTACCTTGAATGTAGTAGTTAAATCTTACACTCTTTTGATATGTTTTTACTAATTTAATTTGTATTTTTGTACTAAATCAAGTGTGTGGGAAGAATGAAAGATGGAGTGATGAAGGGCAGAATGTAAGACGGGCCTGCGTGCCCAATTCTTTACCCTTGAAAAATAAAGATATTCATTCATTCATTCATTCATTCTCTCTCATCCTGTATACAAAATATAAATTATACTTCTTTCTACAACTACAAGCTTTCCCAATGTCTATTTGATGTCGACTACATGCCTCCATGAATTATAAAACTTAAAAGTTATCTTAAGCTGCTCTTACAGACACCGAATACAATTAATTGTTTATTCTGAATAGTCCCGAAAATTTTGTTTAGTAGATAGTCATTTGTATATGTGTGTAGTTACTTCTGTACTGAGTGAATGTTTAAGAGCGAAACATAAATGTTATATTTTATTTTATGTCTCTCAGCTTCAATGTTAATTATGTTTGTTACATGAACAGCATATTTGTAGAATGTCTGGAATAGAGTGAAAGATGTATGATAAAGGGCAGAATGTCAGACGGGCCTGCGTGCCCAATTCTTAACCCTTTTGAAATAAAGATCAATCAAAGATCAATCTCTCTCTCATTCTCTCTCTCTCTCTCTCTCTCTCTCTCTCTCTCTCTCCATCACAGCCATAAAACAGATTGTCAACGTTAGCTCTAATACTAAATAGACCCACTGGCTACTTAGAACAACTTGTTAACAAGATAGGAGCGGGATGTATCATCCTTGTGAACGCTTTACTGAAAAGAAAATAGTTACCTTGAAGTGAGCAGTGCACTAACAGCCAGACATTATGTAGCATGTTCTCAGATGTGCTTCACCCTACAGGCACTCAGATCTGCTTCACCCTGCAGGCACTCAGATTTGCTTCACCCTGCAGGCACTCAGTCTCCTGTGTCAGAGAAAAGTGTATCAGATGCTCATCTTTACAACAGATCTGCTCGTGCGCAATTCTTCGGCGCAGCCTGAAATAATCCTCTTTAATGGATTGAAAAACAGTTTCCATACTGGAAATATTGTCATTGGCTACAGATTAGTGTCAGTCAGAGAGACAGACATGTTTACTGCCACACCTCTTCGTCAAGTCTCAAAGGGGCGGTGTCACAGATCTTTAAATAACTGCCAAGCATGATGATGAAGTTCAGTGTGAAAGGTGCCATTCACTCTGCCGGAGATAACTTGAGGTATAAACTGCGTTAAACTAAACATTCACTTTGCCGGAGATAACTTGAGGTATAAACTGCGTTAAACTAAACATTCACTCTGCCGGAGATAACTTGAGGTATAAACTGCGTTAAACTAAACATTCACTCTGTCGGAGATAACTTGAGGTGTAAACTGCGTTAAACTAAACATTCACTCTGCCGGAGATAACTTGAGGTATAAACTGCATTAGACTAAACACCAAATCTAAATGAAACTCAAAAACATTACCTTTATCAAATATAAACCAGGTGATATTCAAAATCCAGATGTTACTGACAAGGACATGAAAAAACACGCGCGATATAAACAGAGAACCGTGGCTCCGTGAGAGAAACTGCTTATCTATATGGCCTCCACCAAGCACAGGAGACAGAAAAAAAGGGGAGAACACCAAGAAAATTCTTTTTTATAGAAAAAAAAGTGTCGTTCCTGAAGCTTTCATGGGAATTAAGATGCTAAACTCTTCTGAATGAGCTTGCACGCTTAGACTTCATTATTTCAGTACTTTTTCCAGCCATTTTTTGCACTGTACTTTCATGGCTGGTATGACTGGTTCTATTTGTCAAGGGACTTGCTATCGTAAGTGCTCTCAACACCAACCTTGTGTATATGAGAAGCTGTGGTCACGAAAAGATTCAGCAGATAAAATGAGGAAGCTGTTCATTTCCAGAAGGTGGGAAGAGAGAGGTGTGAATGTCAACAAGTGGAGAGTTACAAGTCAGTGAAGCAATCCCTTAAAGTGTCAACAACTCAACGGATACGGAAATAGCTGAGATAAAAGTGGCGATATAAAACGATAGAACGAGGAAGCTAAAACTAGGTCAGAGATGTTCCTATCTGTCTAGTTCAAGGATCCTCAGCTGGACAGCAGGTAACTTCCCGGGCACGAGTTTCAAAGTTTAAGTTTCATTAATCCCCATTGTAATGAATACATAAAAATGAAAATCATTTCTGGATAATAATTTAATATACAAGAGAGGATTCCAAGGAAATATTCCAGGTGAGGATTACAGGGAAGGATTCAGGGAGAGGATTCCAGGGGAAGTTTCCGGGGGAGGATTCCAGGGGAGGATTCCGGGACAGCCTGGGCTGAAAAGAGAGGATTGGAACATGGGGTGGTTGAAAACCAGTGCTGTAGATTATTGTTTTCTTTGGTCATGACAACGGGCCAAGGACTAACATTTTTTTTTCTGTAAGTAGTGTAGATTTTTCAGTTGCTTTTTTTTCTCACATTTTTTTTTCCAAAGAGATGGAAAAGTCATTAATTCTTGCTTGATAATTTCTTTCAAAATCCTCATTTTTGTATCATTTTTATGAAAACCAGTTTTAAGTTATTTAAAAGAAAAAAAATCACTAACCAGTGAATCAACCAACTAAATGTCTAACCAGCATTGAATCAACCAACTAAATAACTAACCAGTGAATCAACCAACTAAATAACTAACCAGTGAATCAGCCAACTAAATAACTAACCAGCATGAATCAGCCAACTAAATAACTAACCAGCATGAATCAACCAACTAAATAACTAACCAGTGAATCAACCAACTAAATAACTAACCAGTGAATCAACCAACTAAATAACTAACCAGTGAATCAACCAACTAAATAACTAACCAGCATGAATCAACCAACTAAATAACTAACCGGCATGAATCAACCAATTAAATAACTAACCAGCATGAATCAACCAACTAAATAACTAACCAGTGAATCAGCCAACTAAATAACTAACCAGCATGAATCAACCAACTAAATAACTAGCCAGTGAATCAACCAACTAAATAACTAACCAGTGAATCAACCAAATAACTAACCAATCTATAAAGACTTCTATAAATGTGTCTAAACACATCTACGGCAAAATGAGAGGATGTGGGATCATTTTTTAAATACCGTGTTTGACCATAGTGTTGTTTTGCTCTCTGCATCACTCTCCGGTCTTACAAGCTCAGAAAACCTCCGTCAGTTTACTATCAAAAAGATTTATAAGAATCATTGAAAGGTTTTGGGATGAAAGACAAATGTCATAAAAGTTGGGTGTCTCGAATTAGATTTAGTTTTATCATCATTATGTCAGAGCGTGGGGGTCATTTCATTCATTCGTTTGCATGTCTCTTGCCGAACTTTGCCTCCCTAGCAGTTCTCCTGTAGGCCTCTCGGTTGTGAGCATGATGCCCTGCTGCTGATGCATCCATTTGCAGATCATCAACGATGTCTTGCAGCCATCTTCGCCTTGGTCTTCCTCTCTTTCTTTTCCCCATTATGTATCCTTCCAAGACGGTCTTCTCTAGATCATCATGACGTTTAATGTGTCCAAAATATTTAAGTTTTCTCTCTTTAATCCTCTTTACTAGCCAACCTTATTCAATATTTAGTTCTTATAGTATAGATATATTTGTTCTTTTTGTGGGGGTAGTCATGTAAATTGTGGACTGTTCTCTTGTAAAGACACTAGGGTCAAGACCCGCTGTTGGGGCGCTCCAGATGAACCAAGTCAAACATTCACACTTCTGGCACTATGTTAGGAAAAACTGTCTTTTACAATGTGGTTACAAGGCAGGACACACCAAAGTACGCTGTGCACATCACTGTCAGTAGATGATGTTTGTGGATGATGCCAGTGGATGATGTTTAAGCAGATGTTGAAGTAAAATGAGCAGCATGCATGTGGTTACGTATTTAGTGGAACATCTATGCACTTGGAATGAAGTTTGAAAACGAGACTAGCTCTTTGTACGGGACAACATGTAAGGACTGAGGGCAGAGAAATACAGGAGTATAGATCCACTAACCTAACTTCCATAATGTTGGATCTCGTTCTGGAACACTAACCTCACACGCCGTGTCCGTAAGTTCCGGATGAAAAGCAAACTAACAGACCGTCAGATTCAACGACTTAGTTTTTTTCTTAAACCTGCAATTTCTCTTTAGACTGTGTCACAAGCATAGAGTGCTTGTAGCCGAAGGCAAGGCGGAAATCATTATTAGTAAATGATTGATCCAGACCGAAGCTGGGCATGACCTTGTTATCTGTCTCATGAGGCGGCAATTTACTTAGTCGCATCAATCCTTACCCCCCTACCTCACAGTCGCAAAAGAGAAAACAGAATAGAGCAGAGCAGAACAAGGTTCCTGTTATTTTGAAACAGAACATTAATAGGAGTGCAAGGGTCAACAACACCAGAAGACTTAATTCAAGCACTACTTTGTAGGAGTAAACGTTCTTACAAAGGCTAGATGAGCTACCAGTCTGTGGTTATCAGAATATTATCAAGTTGTACGCGACTGGTTTATCGATATGGTATTTAGCGCCATCTACTGAATAAAAACAATTAGAGTTCATGGTCAGTCAGTCAGTCATTTGCATGTCCATTATGGAACTTTGCCTACCTAACAGCTCTCCTGTAGGCCTCTCGGTTGTAAACAAGATGCCCTGCTGCTGATGCATCCATTTGCAGATCATCAGCGAAGTCTTGCAACCACCTTCGCCTTGGTCTTCCTCTCTTTTCCCATTATGTATCCTTCCAAGACGGTCTTCTCTAGATTACCATGACGTTTAATGTGTCCAAAATATTTAAGTTTTCTTTGTTTAATCCTCTTTACTAGCCAGCCTTCTTCAATATTATGTTCTTGTAGTATGGATATATTTGTTCTTTTTTGTGTCCTTGATTTTTGAAAAACTCTTCTGTAGCATTTACATTCAAAGGCATTTATGTGTTTCTCAGCTGTTTTGTTAAGTGTCCAGGTCTCACAGGCATATGTTGATATGGGAAAGATGCATGTCCTTAAAATCTTATTTTTGTAGTTCTGTCTGTTCCTCTTCTCTGAAATAAAAAGAAGGTAGTTTACCATTACCTTCCTTTCGGGCAGTGACTGTACTAGTCTGTGATCGCAGCCATTGTCCTTACATTGAGATCACCTGTCTACCATCATAGAATGGTGACCATAACCAACATTCTCTGTCGGCTGCTCTCACATTCCATCCAGCACCACCTGCATTTCATGGTACTGACATATAATAAACTTCTGGTCTACATAGTATGCATGTGACTGGTAAAGTAGTTGTCCGATTTAAAGAAAAAGGAGTTGGCAAGCACTGGACTAGATAGTTCTGAACTTGTTAACATTAAGATACTTGGAAGATACAATGAATGGAAAAGTTAAAGAATAAATATAGAACACATGTGGATGAAAAATTTTAAGTAATGACAGAAAACTGCAGTGGATGGAAGTTTTAAGTATTGACAGAGAACTACAGTGAATAGAAGTTTAAGTATTGATAGAGAACTGCAATGGATGGAAGTTTAAGTATTGACAGAGAACTGCAGTGAATAGAAGTTTAAGTACTGACAGAGAACTGCAGTGGATTGAAGTTTAAGTATTGACAGAGAACTACAGTGGATGGAATTTTGAGTATTGACAGAGAACTACAGTGAATAGAAGTTTAAGTATTGACAGAGAAAAACAGTGGATATAAGTTAAAATACTAACAGAGAACTACAGTGGATAAAAGTTAAAATACTGAAATACAGCGGATAGAAAAGATTAAATATTGAAAGAGAACTACAACGGGTTTGAGAAGAGCAGACACGAGACTCTAAACAATGGCCCAAAAGTATACCCTTTTTCTGTGCTAAAAAACGCATTAGAAGTTCATTCATGTGCAAAACTACCAAATGCGTTAAAACGAATGCACTTTGAGTGGCAGATGCACATTCTTACGTTTTTAGACAAAAATGGCAATATTGCAATGTTTTTCCACTAAAATACAATTTTCTTAAAACCGTTAAATTTCTCAACTCCCTCCTCCTCTTCTTTTTCTTTTTCTTCTGCTTCCTCTTCTTCTTCTTCTTCTACTACTACTGTTACTACTTCTTTCTCCGTTTAATTGCGAGCTGATGTTCTTTGCTGCCGCTGTAAAGAAGACGTTGACGCACAGCACTGTCAGACAGACTGCGAGCGGGTTATGGAGGCTATTTTTTCAGTCCCTGAAGGCATATATTACTTCTTCAGTAGACTCCACCATCACGGAGACTATGGGAATCCCTGCCCTATTAGTCAGGCTAAGACTGTTGCTGGAGGTACCATGGAAGATGGTCTTGGTCAGCTAAAGTTCGCCAACCCTGACGCTAGAATGTCAGTTCGCCAAACCTGACGCTAGAATGCCAGTTCGCCAAACCTGACGCTAGAATGTCAGTTCGCCAAACCTGACGCTAGGAGATTTTCGAACACCCTCTAGAGAAAATGCATAAGAATTGTTCCTATTATATTTTTAGATTTATATTAATTATATTTATATAAATATAAAATATAAAAATTGCTCAGTTGTTAATGGCTATTTTTTCCTTACTACCACAACAGTTTGAACTGTTGTAAGATTTTGTATACGTTTTTTCTAGAGCCCATCTTTTCAAGAGTCCTGCTTTTCTTCAGGAAAACGTTCATTCCGTCGTTCATTTGTTCCCCCGCTAGTCTCTACCATTCTGCTTTGCGCCAACGACTTTTATAGCTCCATAAATCAAGTTTAAAACTTCTTCAAGACTTCTTTATCTACCAGATTTTTATATTCTTTTTTTTTTGTCTTCGCTATATTTCCCATTATTTTGTCACTGACATTGTCTTTCTACTATAGTTAATGACATTTAGATCATCATTTGAAATTTAACGTCGCGACCATAAATCTGAAACTCTATCACATGTTAACGTCTTTTATGAATGATATCGTTTATCAACTTTGGTTGCATAGATTAACCTAATGGCAGAGACTCGTTCACAGACACTGCTGTAAAATACTAGCGTTCGGATTTGATGAAGCGGCAATGTGATCCTACAATCAAGTGCCGTGCAGTGTGGCGTAGGCGATCATTTCTCATTACAATTCCCTGTCTTTAGACTTGATTATGAGATCCGCCTGCGATTTTCTTCCTAGCCACACTGATAGCCCATCCAGTAACTTCTATCTATCTATCTATCTATCTATCTATCTATCTATCTATCTATCTATCTATCTATCTATCTATCTATCTATCTATCTATCATTCTCTCTCTGTCTTCCTCTGTCTCTTCTTCCCTCAGTTTTTCCAGTTACCACAATGTGTTCCAATCTTTCTCTTCTCAGAAAATGTCCTAAAAATCTCGCTTGTCTGCTTCTGATCTTTGCTGTAATTTGCCTTTTAACTCCTGCCTCTCTTAAGACTTCTTCGTTGGTTTTCTTAGCTGTCCATGGTACCTTCAACATCCTTCTTATGAACTACATTTCCATAGCCTCCATTTCTCGTTGTACTCTCTTATTCATGGACTATGCTTCACATCCATAAAACAAAATTGGCTCGATGTAACATTTGAATACTCGGAATCTTGTTTCCATTGATATGGAGACGGCATAGTTATGATTGCTAAAAGTGAAGTGGACTACAGGGTCTTCTGGAATTCGTGATTCGTGAAAGTAAAAGTAAAGATCTCAGCCTAAATAAAAAGAAGACTGAAGTAATGATCATCTCAAAGAAAAGAATACCACCAAATGTAGCATTACCATCAGTGGCACAAATCTGAAACAAGTTGATAGATTCAAGTAATTAGGAACGATTATAACATCTGATGGGAAAGTGTCACAACGAAATAAAAAGCAGACGTGCTCGGGCCAAGTCAGCATTCCGGAAAATAAGAAACATCTTGTACCGCAGATCCATATCAATGGAAACAAGATTCCGCGTACTTAAATGTGATCCTACAGAAGATCTGAATTCATCTACGGTCAGTACTTATACACCTCTGCTGCTGATCTTCTGACTTTCAGTATTCCATTCACTGAAGTTCCTCGTCTATATTTCAACGTTTCTATCCAATGTAGTTCTGTGTCAGTATTTAAACTTTTTCATCCATTGTAGTTCTTTGTAAAAACTGATATCCATTGTAGATCTCTGTCAGTAATTAAACTTTTCCATCCACTGTAGTTTTTCTGTCAAAATTTAAAATGTTCCATCCATTTCGCTCCCTGTCACTGCTAATATCCATTATAGATCTCTGTCAGTACTAATATCCATTACAGATCTCTGTCAGTACTAATATCCATTATAGATCTCTGTCAGTACTAATATCCATTACAGATCTCTGTCAGTACTAATATCCATTACAGATTTCTGTCAGTACTAATATCCATTACAGATCTCTGTCAGTACTAATATCCATTAGAGTTCTCTGTCAATGCTAGTATCCATTACAGATCTCTGTCATTACTAATATCCATTACAGATTTCTGTCAGTACTAATATCCATTACAGATCTCTGTCAGTACTAATATCCATTAGAGTTCTCTGTCAAATTGTCAACTTTTAAACCCACTTTATTTCTGTCTCAATACTTTGGATAAGTTCTTGTTCTACCGCTCGTACAAAATTCATTTATATTCACATACGGTTTTTCAAATTCGAAGAAGCACAAAATAGCATAAAGAGTTAGCCGAGCTGTCAGAAAACAAATGTCCAAATGATGAAATTCCTCTGTGTGCTCTCAAATCATGAAAACAGGAACATTATTCTTTACTTTGAATGCTTGGCGTTCTAGAAAGTTTTATTTTAAAAACATAACGCTTTTATTTAAAACTACGCTGAAACGGGACAATTATTTAATTCCCCAGTGACATCAGAAACCAGGATTTTCTCCGTTCTGTTTATATAGTTTCCGAGCGGGTCCCTGACTTTTTTTTCTGTTTATATAGTTTCCGAGCGGGTCCCTGACTTTTTTCTTTCTGTTTATATAGTTTCCGAGCGAGTCATGACTTTCTCCTTTCTGTTTATATAGTTTCCGAGCGGGTCCTTGACTTTCTCCTTTCTGTTTATATAGCTTCCGAGCAGGGTCACTGACCTTCCCCTTTCTATTTATATAATTTCCGAGCGGGCCGCCGCTGCTAGTAGCAAAGAAGTCAGTCTGACCTGCATGCGTGTTGACTAGTTGGGACAGATGATAACACAGCCCCCCCAAAAAAAAATTGTCTTGGTGCCTTGATCTTTAGACCTGTTTCTTAGGTTATTTGGGGGGCTGATATAGAAAATTACTTTGGATAGACCGCATCAGTTCTAGTTTCTTAGATTTGGTTGAATTTATACAAGTTTAGTCCGCTCTTAGCAAATCTCTTCTGCAGAATTGGGATGTCATAACAAGCTGTCTTATTTGAACGGGAAATTTATGTATTTAATTTACCCATATTTCTTTGTCCGTATAATGACCTTTGTTTCATAACTATTCGTCTACTTCCTTTCATATATTGCACACTGGCATAAAAATGTCAAAATCGCTTTTGTTCTGTTTTAATGCATAATTATGTGCGCAAAATTGAGATGGTAAATCGCTGTTTTCGCAGACTACATAAATCTGCATTTCAAAGGTTTCTCAGTCTGATCTCTGTTTAAAAAATTTCGCTATATAATAGTAGTAATCGTATAGTAGATATGTGTATATTTCCAGTCGTATAATTTCATTTGATTTTTGCAAATCGAACACAGTAGAGGTTATGGCTACTCAAAGACAGAGCTGCTTGAATCATCCCGACGTATTTTGTCATATTTGTGGGGAGTACACACTGAAAGCAAGTGGGAAACCTATTTCTGAGCTTGCAAAAAGAGCATACGAGTATTTAGGTTATTTTGGCGTCAAACTCGGAGATCAAGATAAACAATGGGCTCCTCATACTGTATGCAGAACGTATAGTGAGCATATGTGTATAGTTAGCTTGTGCGCCAGTGGACAAATGGAAGGAGAAGCCACCAAAACTTTGGAGTGCCTGTGGACAATACACGCTGGGATCGAGGGGTGTATCGTGATCGAAGCTTCTTCGTCCACGTGATTTGGTAGCTAGTTTCGGGGGGGGGGAGTTTGGGGAGAGGGAATATATATTTACTGTTACAAAAAAGAAACGCAACACTTTAAACCGACGTTTGCTGATCAGACAACGGTAAATTGTCTGAAACGTTCATTTGGACATCAACTTCACGTTCTGACCTGAATTGTACTCAGCAGATGATTCATGAGCACAGAAAAGCGAAATTAGTCAAAACAGCATTTTTGACAATACTCATGACAGGTTCACGAGAATCCCGTGAAACTTACTGAACACAAATCTCACTGACCGTTTTATTCAATGACCATAAAAGATTGATGTTCCTCGAATAATTTCATTTGAAAATTCAGTGCGCAATTATGGCTCATCTCACTTTAGAACAACGGGTCATCATCATTAGACGTTTACAGACTGGACAGTCACAAAGTGTAGTGGCCAGACAATTTAATGTGGTTAGAATCATCATTAGTCTCATTTGGTGGCGATTTCAAGAAACTGGCTCAGTTGCAGACCGGCGTCGCAGTGGAAGACCCATAGTCACAACTCCTGCCGAAGACCGCTTCATACGGCTGCGTCACCTCAGGAATCGATTTGCATCTGCATCCTCAACAGTCCAGTCAATGATAGCAGCTCGTCGAATTTCAGATCAAACGGTCAGGAACTGGCTCCACGACGCTGGTCTCTGGGCTAGAAGACCCTACAGGGATCCTGTTCTTACGGACCGGCGTCGCCAAAAACCCACAGCGGTGGGGGAACCAGCGTCGTCATTGGACCGTTCGCATGATCGGAGAAGGGTTTGGTTTAGTGATGAATCATTCTTTCTGCTCCAGCGATATGATAGACGCAGAAGAGTTTATCGTAGAGTCCATGAGCACTACGTCACGAACTGAGTGGATGAGGCTCCTCCACATGGTGGTAGAGGTGTACTGGTGTGGGGGACGATCAGCTTCATGGGAAGTATGACCTTGTTCAAACTGAAGGACGCCTGAATGCCCAACGAACACGTCGCTGAAATTCTTCGTCCTCGCGTGCTTCCACTTATAGCTGCACTAGTGTCGATTTTTCAGCAGGATAACGCTCGACCTCATTTGGCACAACTCACCACCCAGTTCCTCGCTGACAACAACGTCCAGACCACTCCGTGGCCATCCATGTCATCAGATATGAACCCAATACAACAATTATGGGATGAACTCAACAGACAAGTCCGCCAGCGAGGCATGACGCCAACCAATCTCCGACAGTTGTCTCTTGCACTGCGGGAAGATTAGGCAGCCATCCCACAACAACAGATCCAACGGCTAATCGGATCTATGTCAAGGAGATGTTTTTCTCTGATACAGGCCAGAGGAGGCCATACACCTTACTGAAACGGAGGCCTCAGTCGCAAAGAATAAAAATCCAAACCAAATTAATGAATATCATTTCATTGTTAAAGTCATAAAGTTTCTTCATGCTAAGATTCAAACATTAATTCCGTAAAGGAAAATGTTGATACAAGTTTGAAATTTGATGTCCATTACGACTACAATAGTGTTGCGTTTCTTTTTTTTTTTTTTTTGAACAGTATATGTTGAAACATTGGCTTACATCAGTTTAGATAGAAGCAATGGCCGGGTGATGTCTTTTTAGTTTTGCATATAGATGTAAATTTCTGTGTTTTGTGGTGATCGTTAGTTATATTCTTCCCGTGCCCACGTCATGTGAAGTAGATTGTGTAGCTCTGCAGTAAGCTGTACTGTAGGTTCGTGTCATTTCGTGTAAGAAGATACATTGTGTCTGATTACATTGTGATTTTCTCTAGTGATTGGATTGGTAATGTGTATGCTTTTGTATTATGCTTTTTCATGTAGATTGACCGTGTGTTTGCATCAATACAGATGCTGTTGATGTAGATAAAGGCAGTAATGGCTGTGGAGATGAAAGTGTAATGGCACATATAGTCGTGGTGGATGCCACAGGTAGGGCCCAGTGTAAGCTGAGGGCCCCAGGGACATTGAGTAACAATGTAAATATTGCAGACCTGAGGAGTTTCATTATTAACTGATATTATGCTTGACTTAATTTGCATTTTCATTGATTTGTTTCTCACATTGTCTTGCCTTTATTGATAAGCTCGTACATTTTATCGAACAAGAGAGTAGGATTTGCTGCCATTCTTTACAGAAGACAACAACTTAGTATTCTGCAGTGACATCAGAAACCTTGTGAAGAAATTTGGTCTTTCGGAATATAACCCAAGTGAGTGAGTCTTTTCATCCACAGTTCAAAACATAGTATGAAATGTGTTCTTTTAAATTTCGGCAACAAATATGGTTCTATTCCAATTAGTCATTCCACCAGGATGAAAGAAAAGTACAAGGCCATCTCTTTAGTCTTGGACAAGATAAATTACTAAAAACGTCAATGGGTGATTTGTGTAGACTTGATGATGGTTAATTTTCTTCCTGGTCAACAAAGTGACTACGCAAAGTATCTTTGCTTTTTATGCCTTTGGGATAGTACAGCCAAATATGAACACTGGCCTAGAAAAGGTTGGCCTCCAAGGGATTATATGGTGGTTGGAAGACTAAATGTAATCAATGAACCTTTGGTAGCACGAGATAGAATCATACTGCCACTACTACATATAAAGCTAGGTCTGATGAAACAATTTGTTAAGGCTTTGAATAAAGACGGGTCGTGCACTGAGTACATAATGCATAAGTTGCCTGGACTTACCACGGGAAAACTGAAGGCAGGAATTTTCGATGGTCCACATGTCAGACAGCTTATAAATGACCCACATTTCATAGCATCAGTGAATGAAATCGAATCATGTGCTAGCTCTTCACTTATTCTTGTTGTGGAAAGCTATCTTGGCAACATGAAGACAGACAACTACACATGATTAGTAGAGGAAATGCTCTTTCATTTATACCTGCTTGGATGTAACATGAGTGTTAAAATTCATTATCAGCACAGCCACTTAGACCGCTTTCCAGAGAAAGTTGGTGATTTAAGCGAAGAGCAACGTGGAAGATTTCACCAAGACATAAAAACAAACAGTGGAAGCCAGATACCAAAGAAGATGAGATGCACACATGATGGCGGACTATTGTTGGAATCTTATGCGGGATTGCCCTGTCTTACAAAAGGAGCTTTTTTGTGTGTGGAATGAGTGAAAAGTTTGTATCATAAACTTGCGCTTTTTTATATGAAATAAGTAGATTTTCATATCGTGCACTTTTCTTTTAAGTTTAATATGTTTCCTTCATGCTTAAAAGATAATTTAAATACTTTATTAAAATATCCTGATTTGTTATGGGCGTGCAGAGTGAAGAGTGGTATATGGCATATGTTCTGTATTTCAAAAACTAGAGCTGATATGGGGCATCATATGTCATTTTTTGGAATCAGCAGGTCAAATATACATAGAAACAGCTCTAACATATGAGGCACCCAAATGTGTGTCGTCAGACTTATCAGTGAATCTGGAATGCTCACGACAAATCCAACATTAGAATGATGACGTGAGCTGTATATAATGTGATGATTGTTTTAGATATATTTGACTTAATTTCTAATGTTTCTTTTAAAGCTGATGTGAATATAAGGTTCATGGGAAATGAATTTTTAAAAAAAACTTACGGATCTGGAAAAAAATTACATACGCAGAAAGACAAAAATCAGAAACCTAGACTTATGTAAACACACATAAACAAACATACAGACAGGGAAACAGACAGACAGCAGATAGGCAGATAGACAGAGAGGACAACAGACAGAAAGATAGATAGACAGATAGATAGACAGACAGACAGACAGACAGATAGATAGATAGATAGATAGATAGATAGATAGATAGATAGATAGATAGATAGATAGATAGATAGATAGATAGATAGATAGATAGATAGATAGATAGATAGATAGATAGATAGATAGATAGATAGATAGATAGATAGATAGATAGATATGATGAATACTGTTTTTAAGAATTCAGTCGAATACTCATATTCGAATTTTTTAGGTGGCCGAATGCAAAATCGAATACAAAAACCATTTTCTCGTAAATAGGACTACACATTGAAATAATTACTTCGAAAGTGATACTACAATTTTTCATAAAAATTATAACACTAAATTTAAAATATTTTTTTTCCACATTGGCGTGTGTTCTTGTAGGTTTAAATACTAACTGGAAAATACTAATGTAAGAAAAAAAATGAATCTTACATGTTGAATCAATTAAGATTTTATTAGTGCTATAATAGGAATAATAGTAATAATAATAATAAGTATTATTATTATTAATATTCTTTTGCCGTGTCAGATAGTCATTAAACACTTTCAAGACGGGTTGATTTTTAAATTTTTGTTTTATTTTACTGTGAGTTATTTTTAAAATTTAGTACGATGTCATTCTGAGCCCTGCAGCTGTTTCTAAACACTTTTAAATAAATTTTGCAGTAATAAACTTCTAATTCGTGCATGTTGCATGTTTCTATAAATTTATATATACATATATTATAGATCGTAGGTAAATGTACGCCGCGATGAAATTCTGATGTTCATATATCAGCTTTCGCACATCACAAACACTAATCACTCGTTTGTTAAGCGTACACCAATAAAAAGCGAGCTTGAGACATATTTATGACAATTTTTCATATTCTTCTCTTGTTTACGCGTTCAACAGTACGCTATATACAGCAGTTAATACGTTAAAACAGTACACTATGTACAACAGTTAATACGTTAAAACAGTACACTATATACAGCAGCTAATACATTAAAACCGTACACTATATCATCATCATCATCATCATCATCATAAAGTGCTGTGCCAACAGACGTTGGCTATTATGCTTCTCCAGAGTACCCGATCCATCATGCAGGCCATCAGCTCAGTTGGTGATCTCCTCTCACACCATCCCGTCAGACTGTCCAGTATCATTTCTCTTAGTCTTCCTCTTGATCGTCTTCCTTCTACTTTTCCTGTTGTTATAATATTTTCAATGCCCCCTCTTCTCATTGCATGCCCTATGAAAGTACACTGTCTCTCTCTTATCTTTTTGACAAGGTTTTTTTGTCTCTCCAGCTTTTCTCATACATTCTTCATTAGTTATTTTTGCTGTCCAGGGGATTCACAACATTCTTCTAATACAAGACATTTCTGCTGCTTCCAATGATTTTTGTGCAGACTTGCCTATTGTCCATGATTCACTTCCATATAACAAGATAGGTTCAATATAGTATGTTAGGACTCGTTTTCTAACATTCAGTGATAAGGATGTGTTGGCTAATATGTTTCTCATTCTCTGAAATGCAATCTTTGCTTGGCCTATTCTGTTTCTAATTTCTGTTCTGCATTTTTTTTTAAGACGACGAAAACAACAGGCCGTGACCCGGTGGTACTGCAAACCGGGCCCACCCGTAACGAGATGCGGACCTTACCCCCGGCAGTCAATGTGCAGGGCAAGCCTCAAGCACCTCGTTGGTTCCAAAATAACAAAGTGTACGTTCTACAGAGCGCAGAACTACACTTTGATCTTAGCCAAAAGGCCGAAAAAAAAGGTATTTGAATTTCTGCACCTGCTTTAGAATATTTCCGTTTAATTTTATACTGCATGTTGGTGGATTCTGTTTCTTAGATATAACCATAGTCTATGTCTTTTTTATGTTCAAAGTAAGGCCTTTCTGTTCACTTTCTTTGGTAACTTTATCCAAGAGATTTTGCAGGTCTTGTTGGTTCTCAGCTATCAGTACTGTGTCGTCAGCATACCGAAGGTTGTTAATATTGTATCCACCAATTTTTATGCCTGGTTCTGTGATGATCGTTCTTAGAATATTCTCGCTGTACAGAGAAAAAAGGTCTGGAGATAGTACACATCCTTGTCGCACCCTTTGTTTTATAGGTCGATATTTTCCAGTTCTATTTTCAACTCGAATTGCTGCTTCTTGCTGCCAGTATAGATGTTTTACAATCCTCAAGTCTTTGCTGTCTATACTGATGTCTTCAAGCATTTTAATAATTTCATTATGTTTCACCTTGTCGAATGCCTTGGTGTAATCAATGAAGCATAAGTAGAGATCTTTCTGTACTTCTAAAGCTCTTTCTGCTAGTGTTCGTAAAGCATAAATGGCATTGTGTGTTCCCTTTCCTTCAACAAATCCAAACTGTTCTTCTGCTATTTCCATTTTTATCTTTTTCCTTGTTCTTCTCATAATGATTCTCAGAAGTAGCTTCGTTATGTATATATACACTATATGCAGCAGCTAATATATTAAAACAGTATACTATATAAAACAGTTAATCCATTCAACAGTACACTATATACAGCGGCTAATACATTCAACCATACACTAAATACAGCAGCTAATACGTTAAAATAGTACACCATATATACAGCAGTTAATACATTACAACAGTACACTATACACAACAGTTAATAGTTAAATAGTACACTATACACAGCAACTAATACATTAAGACAGTACACTATATAAAACAGTTAATACATTAAAACAGTACACTATATACAACAGTTAATATATTAAAACAGTACACTATATACAACAGTTAATACATTAAAGAACCAACGAAGAAATCTTAAGAGAGGCTGTAGTTAAAAGGCAAATTACAGCAAAGATCAGAGACAGACAAGCGAGATTTATAGGACATTTTCTGAGAAGAGGAAAATTGGAACACATTGTGGCAACTGGAAAAAATGAGGGAAGAAGAGACAAGGGAAGAGAGAGAGAGAGAAGTTACTGGAGTGGCTGTCAGTGTGGCTAGGAAGAAAGTCACACTGGTCTCATAATCAAGTCTAAAGACAGGGAATTGTTGAGAGAAATGATCACCTACGCCATGCGGCATGGCACTTGAATTGAATACATTAAAACAGCACACTATTTACAATAGCTAATACATTAAAACAGTACGCTATGTACACCAGCTAATCCGTCCAACAGTACGCTATTTACAGCGACTAATACATTCAACCGTACACTATATACAGCTGCTAATACATTCAATAATACACAATATACAACGGCTAATACATTCCACGTGCTTTTCTTATTTTATTTACATTCTCGCACATTACGTACAGTTAAACCACTAAATAAATTGATCCATATTAAAAAAGATTATTGCGTCCTTTCTGTATAATATAATTCTTTGACTGTCAGGCTTAAAACTGTAGATGTCTTAAAGGGCCATATAACAGATCAAGCTTGCAGGCATAAATTCAGACACAGAAATGACAAACAACGAGACAAACAGTGAAACCGATGACTGCAGAAGAAACAGGTAAATAATTATGATTTAGAAAGAAATTAAAACGTTTAAGACTCTACAGTACCATAGAAATATCCAGGTTACATATATATATATATATATATATATATATATATATATATATATATATATATATATTATATCCTTCCCGTGCCGTTAAACGTCACATAGGGCTCGCAAAGTAGTTCGCCAATTTTTCCTGTCTTCAGCGAGTCTTTCAACCTCATCAAAGGATTTTATGCCTGTTAATTTGGCCTCTCTTAACAATATCCTCTTCAGAGTTTCACGCGGTCTGCCTCTTTTTCTTCGGCCTGTTGTGTTCCACTTGATAGCTTGTTTTGGGATTCTCTGATCATTTCTTCTCATCAAGTGACCAACATATGTCCATCTCTTTTTCCTGATCACCCATGAGACTGGTTGTTGTTCAGTCATCTGTCTTATCTCTGCATTGTTCTTGAATTCATTCCACTTGATGCCGAGTATTTTCCTTAGCCATTTGTTTTCAAAAGAGTCTAATTTCTTTTCTATTTCTTTAGTTGTTTTCCAGCTTTCGCATTCATAAATGAGGGTGGATATTACATTTGAATTGAGTAGTCTTAACTTGGTTTTTGTGCTTATAACTTTTGAATTCCATATGTTCTCAAGATTCTTGAAGATTGATGCTGCGTTTGCAATTCTGATCCTAACTTCCTTTCTAGTGTCACCATCCTGGTCTATGTAACTGCCAATATATGAAAATTGATTGACTTCTTCAATATCTGCCATTCTATGTATATTTTTAAATTTTGATGGAGGGGAATTTTCATTATTTTTGTTTTGTCCTTGTTAATTTCAAGTCTTATTTTGTTAGCCAATGAAGACAGGCTATCTGTTTTTTCTTGCATGGAATTTACATTATTACTGATAAGAGTTATGTCATCAGCAAAATCAAGATCTTCTAGTTGGGTTCCATGTACCCAGTCAATACCTGTGTTACCTGTGCAGCATTTTTTCATTATGAAGTCTATTGTAATCCCAAAAAGTAAAGGAGAGAGTATACATCCTTGTTTCACACCTGTTTCAATCTGGAACCATTCACTCATCCCTTCTTCTGTCTTGACTGCATAAACATATCCACTGTATATATATATATATATTACTGCTCACAAAAAGAGGCGCAACAAGTACGATCGATGTTGCGGTTTAAACCGACGTGAGCTGATCAGACAACGGCAAATTGTCTGAAACGTTCACATGGACATCATCTTCACGTGCCGACCTGAATTATACTCAGCAGATGATTCATGAGCACAGAAAATCGAGACTAGTCAAAACAGCATTTTTGACAATAACTCATGACAGGTTCACGAGAATCCCGTGAAACATACTGAACATAGAACTCTCTGACAATGTTTCTGAATGCCTATAAAAGATTGACGTTCCTCGAATCAATTCATTTGAAAATTCAATATGCAAGTATGGCTCATTTCACTATAGAACAATAACTCATTAACATTGGACGTTTACAGACTGGACAATCACAAAGTGTAATGGCCAGACAATTTAACGTGGTTAGAAGCACCATTAGTCTCATTTGGTGGCGATTTCAAGAAACTGGCTCAGTTGTAGACCGGCCGCGTAGTGGAAGACCCATAGTTACAATTCCTGCCGAAGACCGCTTCATACGGCTGCGTCACCTCAGGAATCGATTTGTATCTGCACCCTCAAAACTCCAGTATATGGCAGCAGCTAGTCGAATTTCAAATCAAACGGTGAGGAACCGGCTGCACGACGCTGGTCTTTAGGCTAGAAGACTCTACAGAGGTCTTATCCTTAAGGACCGGCATCGCCAGAACCGATTGCAGTAGGGGAACCAACAATGCCAATAGAGCGTTGCAAATGATTGGAGAAAGGTTTGATTTAATGATGAATCATTCTTTCTGCTCCAGCGACACGATAGATGGAGAAGAGTTTACCACAGAGTACATGAGCGCTACGCCCAGAACTGAGTGGATGAGGCTCCTCCACATGGTGGTGGAGGTTTACTGGTGTGGGGGACGATCAACTTCATGGGAAGAAGTGATCTGGTGCAAATTTGAAGGATGCATGAATGCCCAAAGACACATCGCTGTAATTATTCGTTCTCACATCCTTCAGCTTATTGCTGCAGCAGTGTCGATCTTTCAGCAGGATAACGCTCGACCTCATTTGGCACAACTCACCACCCAGTTCCTCGCTGACAACAACGTCCAGACCATTCCGTGGCCATCCATAACATCAGACATGAACCCAATACAACAATTATGAGATGAACTCAACAGACAAGTCCGCCAGCGAGACGTGCCGCCAACCAATCTCCGACAGTTGTCTCTTGCACCGCTGGAAGAGTGGTCAGCCATCCCACAACAACAGATCCAACGGCTAATCAGATCTATGTCAAGGAGATGTCTTTCTCTAATACAGGCCAGAGGAGGCCATACACCTCACTGAAACGGAGGCCTCAGTCGCAAAGAATAAAAGTCCAGACCAAATTTAATGAACATGATTTCATTGCTAATATCTTAAAGTTTCTTCATGCCAGGATTGAAAAATTAATTCCGTAAAATAAAATTTTGATACAAGTTTGAAATTTGGTGTCCATTACGATTACAATAGTGTTATGTTCCTTTTTTTTAACAGTATATATATATATATATATATATATATATATATATATATATATATATATATATTTAAATACGTTTCCTGGCTTCATAAATATATTTCAAATGTCTAATGAAACCTGGTTCTGTGTGCATTATATCCCCCAGCCAATTAAATCACTTTTTTGTGCCCCATAAACATGAAATACAAAATGAAAATTCTGATAGATTGCAAGAAAAAAAAATGTCTTCGTTATAACCCAACTTATGGTTTTTTTTTTTTTTTATTCGAGGTCGAAGATAACCGCCTTTCAGAGAAGGCACGTTTAGGCTGCTCCTCTTTGAATCTCATTTTGCAATTACAATTCGGAATCATGTCCATTAGCGTCATTTATTTCTGGTGTTTTGAACATATTACTATAATTAATTGTTGTCTGGTAATTTCGATGTAGAATATCATCCTTATAAGCGTGCCTAGGTAAATAAAGAAATGTTCGTTTCTTTGTTGCTTAGCGGTCTTGACGTTGTATCTTATGGAATTCCTGGTTTTTTTAACATTACTTTGTTTCCAGTTAATCAGATTCCAGGTTGTCATGCGTGTCAGCTTATTTTTACGCTTTGGTAGCTTTCCTTTGATCACTGATTGAAAATGGGGACATTAATCGCTTTGTTTCTACGAGTAATCTACTTTCATACCGCGTGCAGCACGGAATCGTGTCCCGCTTGCAAATATTGAGGGACCGTCATATGAAGGTCTGTCTAATGAGTAAATACATTTTCTCATGTTTTTTTTTCCTTTGTCAGTTTTACTAATCAGATTTCATTATGTGTGTGTCGTAAACGGAGAGACTACATACCATAATGACAGAATCTGAGTTATGAGGTTGTTAAAAAATTACTACTGTTACATTTTCCTTCCTGCCTTTAAAAAATTTCGTTTACAAGTAGTTTTCTTTTGGTTCTAAACAACAGTTTTAGGAACATAAAATCTCTGAAATGAAAGAAGCTAAGACTATCAACTAACAGAAATCATGGCTGGTCATTGAAAATATTGCTTCAAACGGAAAGGAATACTCAGCTGAAAGAAAACAACATATCTGTAAACAATATGTCATATGAAAGAAAACAACATATCTGTAAACAATATGTCATATGAAAGAAACAATATCAGCTGAAAGAAAAACGAAAGTTGGCGTATGTAAACAAAAGAATTCAGAGTAAATTAACCACAAGTATGAAATAAATAAGACTGAAAAAGTAACTCATACTCAATAAACTATCTAATAAGAGAAAAACACATTATTAACATACAGAAGACACATCTCTTCGTCAAAATAAATGAAAGCTTTTAAAACTTTTTAAAAAACATGAACTATTCGATACAGGAAAGCAAATCTCTTAAAGAGAATCAAGCCGAACTATTAACTGAAAGAAATTAAACTTACCAAGAGAAAACAAAACTCTGAAATGAAGGATATCATAATCATTGGTTGAAAGAAAGCGAACTTATCGACTGAGATGTTGCTAAGAAACCAAATCCTCATCGTCAGTAGAAGAAAATTTTCGTAAGACTGAAATCACGTCTGAAATACAAAGAACCAAAACCTTCAGCTTGAGTAAACTTAAATTATGCTACAAGAGAAACCAAATCTCTCACATGAAAGAAAACAAGTTTATTAAATAATGAAGTAAAAACTTGGACTCGAGAAAAGAAACCTTTCATGGTTGATAAACTAAACTTTTAAAGTACGAGAAAATAAACCTAACAGGGTAGACAAACTAAATTTTTAAAGTAAGAGAAAATAAACCTTTCAGGGTAGACAAACTAAATTTTTAAAGTAAGAGAAAATAAAGTTTTCAGTTGAAAGAAAGTACTCAGATTTACAAAATACAATGTTCGTGGTTCGTGTCACAGTCATTATCTTCCTACTTTTATTTCACACACGTCTGAAGTGCTTTGCATTCTTCGAAAAGCTAACCGAACAATTCTGTGTTCTATCACTTTACAATACAATAATTAGCGTATAAGTATATCACGAAGCCAGTGCAGTAAAGCTGTGATACCAAAATTTATAAACTACGAAAAAAGTAGGAAAAGCTTTATTACTTAACGAGTACACATGTACATACACAATACACATGAATGCTATGTTAAAAAAAAGTAAAGAAAAAAATGAAATAAAATGAAGAGAGCATTTAGCTGTAACTTGTAAGTAGATGTGGCTTGTCCGATGCTGTGTTCAGAAAAGAGCATGGTGGAGTGTAGAGAATATTTAAATGGAGACTTGTGATGTATGATAGGTGGGTCGTAACTGAAGGTGGTGGGTGGAGAAACCGTGGAGGGGAGAGAGAGTTATACAGTGGTAATCTAGCCAGAAGAAGGTGAAATAGGTGATTATAGTTAGGGTAAAGGCGCTGTAATGTTACAACCATACTCCCCACTAAGTTCCATTCCCTTCTCACTTATTGCACATAGTTCAGAACCTCTTCACAGCATCACATTACAACGCATTTATAAACACAGCGTTGGACAAGCCACAGCTTCTTACAAATTAAAGCTAAATGCTCTATTCATTTTTTTCTATTTTTTTAACACAGCATTCACGTAAATTTATACTTTATCTCCTCTCTCCAGTTATTGTTTCTGTGTTTTTTGTATGTTTAAGACTGAAGCGGAAACGTCACAGCTGCGTACTTGTTAAGTAATATATATTTATACATTCTTGTTAAGTAATAAAGCTGTTCCTTCTTTTTTTTCCTAGTTTATACATTTCGGTATCACTTTATAACGAGCACGTCTCGTTGTTTCTTATTTTACAAAGTTTCACACGTTCAGAGTACTTCATTCCTTCATAAATCATATTTTAAAAGCAAAGATGTTCTACCAGAACTCTTGACGATCATCTCCTCTGAAACCAACGACAGAAAATGGCTGATACACTTGAAAAGGATTGTAAATAATACATTTTGTACATAAATGAAGAAGTATTCCCGTGGCCGCCTCTGAAATCCTAGTGTAAATAAATAACGATTCTATCAAATGACATGCATCACTCCAGCTTAAAAGTCACATTTATAAAGCCGGAGAGATCATTCGTTTATAAATGATAAACGAGTTTTTGGAGTAATTTGGATGTTTTAAAATCCCCAGAGACCGACCTTTACAAATAAAACAGTTCGACATAAGATCACCGTTGCTTCGAGCAAAGATAGTTTTACATAAAATGACCGCTACTTCGAGCAAAGATAGTTTTACATAAAATGACCGTTGCTTCGAGCAAAGACTGAAAAAAAAAGGATCATGAATGAAATAATCAGTTACCTCGGCCAATGTTTACTTTGATGCAGGTCCGCATCATTGTAATACTAGTTAAGTCACGCAGAGCTTGTTTTCCGCATACCATAGTTATGGTGAAGATTCTGCTCAGATAACATTGTTATTACCAGAGTCTCATAGTGAAGGTTCCGCTCAGATAACAATGTTATTAAGAGAGTCTCATAGTGAAGATTCCGCTCAGATAACAATGTTATTACAAGAGTCTCATAGTGAAGGTTCCACTCAGATAACAATGTTATTACCAGAGTCTCATAGTGAAGGTTCCACTCAGATAACAGTGTTATTACCAGAATCTCATAGTGAAGATTCCACTCAGATAACAATGTTATTACCAGAGTCTCATAGTGAAGATTCCACTCAGATAACAATGTTATTACCAGAGTCTCATAGTGAAGATTCCACTCAGATAACAATATTATTACCAGTCTCATAGTGAAGATTCCGCTCAGATAACAATGTTATTACCAGAATCTCATAGTGAATATTCCGCTCAGATAACAATGTTATTACCAGAATCTCATAGTGAAGATTCCGCTCAGATAACATTGTCATTACCAGAATCTCATAGTGAATATTCCGCTCAGATAACAATGTTATTACCAGAATCTCACAGATTGTCACAAATCTGAGCTGAAGTTGCTTTCATCCTCTTAAGAATATCAAGAACCAGTGCCTCATCAAAATGACCGAGCAAGTACAGGTTAGAGAACTCGAGGCCATCTGTCATGTCTCTTTATCAATATTTCTGATAAGCTGCAGTTATTCTGGTCATGTAAAATTTACATAGAATTACGCGTAGGGTGTATTTCTGTAAACTTTATTATGAAATATAGTGTCATCTGAAATACAGAACAAAGCTGAAAGAATCAGAGCTCGTTTAGTGCAATATTAGACTGGAGGTAAATGAGTTCGTGATGGCTTCGGTCTATTACTTCGGTAAGTAAACTTTAACGAAACAAACACATGGTACTAAACAGTACTGACAACTGTTATGAAGCTTGACAAGAGGCTGTATCTTGCCTGTGTATGGAGTGCTGGCCAACAGCAGAGCGTACAACAAGTACACAAAATCTAGGTTTTCACATTGACTTTGAATGATTGTGTGTGCTTCCTACACACATACTGCACGGTGTGACGTAGTTTCTGCTAAAGGTTGGTCCAGAATATTTGTATTCAAACATCTGTGCCGGACTAGCTCAGACCAGGGTATTTTATACGATTATAAGATTAATGAACTTATTTTGATGGAGAAAACAACAAAAGGTGCACCACTGATGAAATATAGCAAGGAATCCGCGCTTGTTTTTCCTTTATTCCGAATATCCGAAGCGCCAGACGCCGAATAACAACGAAGGCTTCCTTATGTACGTATAATCTGGTCTGAGTACTGTCCCTAAAATCTTGTTTTTAGCGACTTTACACCGCTAACGTTTGATTCTTTACTTTATCAGTTCTGCAATAAAATATCTTAGTGATAAGATTACATTTACACATTATGAAGTTAGTATTAGTCTCTTATTGGTGCTGGTATTACAGATTATAAGAAATTGTATGGACGACGAAAAAAAAATATGTTCTAAAGTTTCTGGTAAGGTAGGTCCTGAATGCACAGAGATAGGACGTGACAGACACGTGAGTTACAGCACCTCATTGCTACTCACGACCTACTAGAATTTATCTCGCGTGAAGTGAGCCAGAAACAAGCGATAATGAGATCTTCTCGCGAGGATCGGTTTTGTGCTAGATTCACGACGTAACAGGGTAGAATTGGTCAAAATGGCCTAGGGATAAGTACCAGGTCCGATGAGACGGACTGAAGTTTATTATATATTCTGATTTGATCGGGTAGTTGTGCTCGAAATAAGGCCAATACCAGCGTTCCTTTCCTTTACCAATATCAGGATTACAAGGGTCTTAAATTTTGAAAACTATAACTGATTGTGAGTTATATATGTACATACGACATTTGTCATACTTTTCTGACTAAACTGGTGGCCAAAGCCTGAAGTATGGCAGAAACATATAAAAAATGGTGGCATTTTCTTACGTCATAAATCCAAATACAATTTAGAAACTAAATCAGTAATTATGTTCAGTATGACCTTGGACTTTCATAATAACTGTTCTATCAATAAATTTTCGCTATTTAATTTCCTAAAAATTTCTGATAAAATACTTTTATTCTTAATCCATTATTTCACTTCTTTTATCTTCCTTTTCCGTTCTCTTGACATTTGTCATCATCATTCTCTCTACCATGCTTTCCATATTTTATCTTTCTTTTCCATTCTCTTGACATTCGTCATCACCATTCTCTCTTCCATGCTTTCCATATTTTATCTTTCTGTTCCAGTCGGTATGAAACTGTGACATATTAATTTTATCTTCTCTTTCACTGCATCGTATAATTTTATCTTCTGTTTAATATCTTCTCTTTCATTACATGCTACAACTTTATCTTCTCTCTTATATCTTCTCTTAAACAACGCTCCACCCAAATTTTGGCCTTGATATTCAAATAACATCTTACTAGGGGCCTGTTCATCTTCTTCATACCTGAATGCCTGATTGTACCATCTTTTATTTGTTTTTCCACTTCTTTGTATTTCTGTGTATTTTCCTTGCAGTTTTGATGAGTGACATGATTCAAACTGAATATTGTGTTAAGTCTTATTTAATTTTCACGGTTTTAAAGGAAAGTGGTCCCACAAAACACAAACTACAAAGCCTGACTCCCATGTCTGAAAGATAAACATCGCCGTTACAGAATTCTCGCTCTCATATTATTAATTTCATTTAATTCTAAATGTTTCAACGTGTACTCTGCTTTCTATGCAAAATATTTGACTTCATGAATGTAAGATTTCGTTTCACACTTTATCATCCCTAGAGGTTTTCACAGAATTCTATTTTGATGGAAGTTTTCCGACATATCAACGGCTGGTTTTACTACAACCACTCAGTTTTTAACAAATGAAATATAGTGGCAAACATTATAATATCCCGTTATAGACTGGTGCTATTTATTTTAGAAATGTAGTAATCAGAAGAATGAATGAATGAGTAATCAGAAGAATGAATGAATGAGTAATCAGAAGAATGAATGAATGAGTAATCAGAAGAATGAATGAATGAGTAATCAGAAGAATGAATGAATGAGTAATCAGAAGAATGAATGAATGAGTAATCAGAAGAATGAATGAATGAGTAATCAGAAGAATGAATGAATGAGTAATCAGAAGAATGAATGAATGTAGTAATCAGAAGATCAGGGGAGACAAGAACTAATTCTGAACTTAATTCGGCTGTCCTGTTTTCCAAGTGCTGCGTACACTGTACATAATCTGTACTTGACATTAACGTAGAGCCGCTCATTGTGTCCGCCTGCGGTCACGAGCAATATCAAAGAATAAAATTGTTTTGGAAATTCAAATTTAATTCTTTTGACCAAAAATTAAACTTACTACTTCTGTAAATCCTAAGGTGTCTTTTCTAAACTGAAATAATCTTCATTTGTTAACGAAACGGAAGTCCATTCAAAAGGATGTACAATCTCACGTCCAGCATATTTGGCCAGAAAATCAAAGCGCCATTGCCCACCGTGCCACAGAGCTGGGTAGCTTCCGAACATCGGGTATTCCCCTCCAGCTAACTTGAGTAGCTGATAAGGCATAATTTGTCGATAAAATCTCACCACTATATGAGAGGGCAGAAACATGTTATTAGTGCTCTGTAATCGATAACCTGGTTCAGGCATTATGGGTAAAAAAAAAAAATCTCATGTAAAAAACTATGTAGCGGCTCAGAACGTTTCCCCTGACACAGGAAGACGAGAAGAAGAAAAATGACAACAAAAAAAAAGGAAAAATGCACTGGGTAGTGTAAAACGAAAATCTCTAGTGATAGATTGGGCAACAGTGATTCTTGTAGGAATGAAAACATTGATGAAATAGTTGAAAATAAAGAGTACAATCACGTTTATTGGTCCGGACAATTCATTAGCAGCGGTTCAACTGATATTATCAGTACATTGAAATAATGAACGAAAAAAAAAAGATATAAAGAACGAGAAATCTTCTGATGAATTAAAAGATACGCTCAACAGAGTGAACAACAAGTTCTTATTGTGAAAGAAAATGAATAAATAAAAGTTATAAATACAAGATACTGAGGAACATAATCAGCGAGCAAAGAATAGTAAGAAAACGTTAACCATAAACTTATAAAATAAATTATAACAAGAACACACACAAAAAAAAAGACTCTTAAATATATCATCATCATTCATTTGCATGTCCCATGCGAAATTTTTCCTCCCTAACAGCTCTCCTGTTGTGCCTCTCGGTTGTGTGCAAGATGCCCTGCTGCTGATGCATCAATCTGCAGATCATCAACGATATCTTGCAGCCATCTTCGCCTTGGTCTTCCTCTCTTTCTTTTACCCATTATGTACCCTTCCAATAGGTCTTATCTAGATTATCTTGACGTTTAATGTGTCCAAAATATTTAAGTTTTCTTTGTTTAATCCTCTTTACTAGCCAGCCTTCTTCAACATTAAGTTCTTGTAGTATGGATATATTTGTTCTTTTTGCATCCATGATATTTGAAGAACACTTCTATAGCATTTACATTCAAAGGCATTTATGTGTTTCTCAGCTGTTTTGTTAAGTGTCCAGGTCTCACAGGCATATTTTGCAATGGGAAAGATGCAAACCCTTAAAAATCTTATTTTTGTGGTTCTGTCTGTTCCTCTCCACAGATTCTTTAGTTGTTTTACTTTATGAAGAGCGATAGATACCCTCTTTTTAATTTCCCTCATAGTAACTCCATTACTAGTTAGTAGTGATCCAAGATATTCAAAACTCTCCACTTCTTCCAATTGTTCCTCATTGATATATATTTCAGCTGACGAACCCCTTGTTTTATGTCATACCAAGTTGTTGTTTCACCGTTCATTCTTACTGCTGCTTGTTGGTCTAGATACAACAGTGATGTTAATTATATCAAATGTGTTGGAAATATCATTTTTCCATTATTTCCCAAAGTTTCTGGTATTGTACACGATCAAATGCCTTTGAGTAGTCTATAAAAGATAAATATAGATTCAAATTAAACTCTCTGTATTTCCCTATTTTAAAAATATCTAGAAATAAATAATAAACCTCAGATGCAGACAAGAAGAAACAGATATTCAGACACACAAAAATATACAACCAAATGTAAAAAACATACTCTCATATACACATGAATACATGTGTACAGTATCTCTGTTGAGAATATATATATATACATATATATATGTATATATAAATGCATATTTGCTCTAACATTCACTCTAAACACTATACTTACTGAAGCAGGCACCCTAGCCAGAAAAGAAGACTTTTGCTGCAAAAAGCATGTCATCTTACAACATTATGTATTATGTATTATACGTATTATACATATCCGTATGAGTTGTTATTATATATGTATGCAAAATATATCGGAAATTGATCAATATATTTCTCCCAAATCGGGATCTGAATTAGTACCAAATTCAAAGGACAGACTTTTAAATAATATCTGATTTTTTTCTTAACATTTTCTTATGGCCCTTTAAACTATATATCAGTTCACCTCACCCTGCAGACAGACATTCATCGTTTCCTGAGACATTTTCTCTAATACGCGTAGAAAGTATTAAATTTCTGGCTGAGACCTTCAGAAACAACTCTTCAACATACAGTCATTACATAAGAAGGCAGTTCACTATCTGCTGTAACGCTCACATCTTGAATAAAAGATGAAAAAATAGGAATACAAATCTTAATGGCTTTACGAAAACAACTTACGAAGAAAAAAAATTACAGAATAAAACTATACGATTTCAGCTAATCGTATATCTTTGTTCTGTAATTTTCATTCCGTCATTTAAACTTCTGTAAATAATAAATAAATCTTAAAATGAGATTATCGGTTACAGAACACTTATAATATGTTTCTGGCATCTCAAACCTTATAACGTAGCTGTCAGTTTAACTGAAGCAAACTGTAGAATCTGATTAAAAAGTTTATGTCCTTCTCAACACTGAAAGGTACAAAAGTAAGGAGACAAGAAAAGTCAATACTAAAAATTCAGCGCCCTACATCTCCCAGTAAAACTCGATGGCCGTATAGTTTGGCTATAAAAATATTCATGCACAGCTTCATCTTACTGGACTACTTTTGTTTCCAATGGAAGACTTACAATAGATCTTTCCGCCTTTTAGAACTATTAAAGCAAGATTATATCATCACCGAAAATAAGTGACAATCAAATGAAGTCATGTAATAACTTTAGAGTGAGTTCACACTGATCTACCAACACAATCATGTGAATGTGAATTTAGTGACAATGTAGAGTTTAGCCTTTCTCAAAACCTTAAAATAACTGGCAATATTGACGGAGAATTGCTTCTGCGTTGGAGCCATTATTTTCTATTACTGATGCGAAATCACAGGCTGATATTTACTGTTTCCCAAAATTCATCACTTGAAGACATAGAATATTCACATCGTTGAAACGATTTCTTGTAGCACTGTTATAATCTCCTTTTAAAATGTAATTTACATACAGTTCAGACTGACCAAGTTTGTTCCCCACATGATTAAATCAGTTTCTATTGTATATTTTCTTGTGTATCTTTTTTAAAGTGATCTGAGGTTTTATAATTCTCTTCTGTGGCAGATGAAATATGAAGTGATTCTGTACTAGATTAAAATATATGCAAAATTAAAACCAGAAATCCCTGAAGAGCAGTGTGGCTTCGTCGAAGGAAAAGGCACAAGTAATGCCATGCATATATATCTGAACCTTAAGTGCCCAGGGCATATGGGGCTTCCGCAAAGGTTTTCCACAAATGCCTGTCCTTCGCCTTTTTTTCTGCTCTTGCCCAGGTGAGCCCTCTATTGCTCAACATCTTTTCTGTTGTTCTTCTCCATGTCTCTTTTGGTCTACCCTTACTTCTGTTCCCCTATATATATATATATAAAATTGATGGAAAGATCAATAGAAGTAAAGACGGACATATACGTATGATTCATAGACTATTGTAAAGCATTCGATAAAGTGAGACACACAGAAATTATAAGAATGCTGGAGGACATCAACATAGATGGGAAAGATCTGAAACATCAAAAACATATAATGGCAGAAATCAGCAGCAATGAAGGCAGAACTAAATATTACCATTCCAAGATATAAAATTGGGAGTGAGACACATATGTATTCTATCTCCTAAACTCTTCTTCTTGTACAGCGACAAAATTATGAGAAATATAGAGAACTTGCCAGGAATATCAATTGGCGGGTACAACCTTAACAACTTAAGATATGCAGACGGCATAGTTCTGATTGCTAAAAGTGTAGGGGAGCTACAGGCTCTTCTGGACATCGTGGTTCGTGAAAGTAAAAGTAAAGGTCTCAGTCTGAATAAAAAGAAGGCTGAAGTGATGGTCATCTCAAAGAAAAGAATACCACCAAAATGTAGAATTACCATCGATGGCGCAAATCTGAAACAAGTTGTTAGATTCAATTACTTAGGAACGATTATAACAACTGATGGGAAAGCAGACGTTCTCAGGCCACGTCAGGTTTCCAGAAAATGAGAAACATCTTGTGCAACAGATCCATATCAATGGAAACAAGATTCCGAGTATTTAAAAGTTACGTTGAGCCAATTTTGTTTTATAGGTGTGAAGCATGGTCTATGAATAAGAGAGTACAGCGAGAAGTGGAGGCTATGGAAATATGGTTCATAAGAAGATTGTTAGACAGCTAAGAGAACCAACGAAGAAATCTTAAGAGAGGCTGGAGTTAAAAGGCAAATTACAGCAAAGATCAGAGGCAGACAAGGGAGATTTGTAGGACATTTTCTGAGAAGAGAAAAATTGGAACACATTGTGGTAACTGAAAAAACTGAGGGAAGAAGAGACAAAGGAAGACAGAGAAGTTAATGGAAAGGCTGTCTGTGTGGTTGGGAAGAAAGTCACCAGTGGATCTCATAATCAAGTCTAAAGACAGAGAATTGTGGAGATAAATGATCGCTTACGAAACGCGGAACGGCACTTGATTGATTGATTGATACGTAAAACAGTTGAATTTGTTTTATTTGTACAAAAGGTACTGATCATCATTATCAACAGTTGCCTTGCCGATAGGCTCTGGCGGTAATGCTTGTCCGCAGATCTCGTTTCTTGATATTTCCGTCAGTTCAGTTAGTCACTTTCTGTTCTGCCATCGACTTAGACTGTGCTCGATTTTCTTTCTCTTTGCCTTCCCCTACATCTCCTTCCGTTTATCTTCCTGTTGTTATGACGTTTCCGAGCCCTGCTCTTCTCGTTATATGTCTAATGGGTGATGACTGTCGCTTTCTTATGAATTTGATTAGGCTCCTGTCTATATTTGCTGTTGTCAGACCCTCCATGTTTATCGTCTTAACTGTCCATGATATTCCTAACCTTTTTCTAATAAACCACATCTCTGTCGCCTCCAGTGATCATTCCATCGATCTGTTGATTGCCCATGACTCATTTCCATAGAGTAGGGTAGGCTCAATGTAGCATTTTAGAACTCTATTTCTGATGTTCTTTGGTAGAGATGCATTGCACCAGATATTTCTAGTTTGTTTGAAAACTGTTTTGGCATATCATATTCTATTCTTGAATTCAGATGTGCATTTCCCATCTGGTGTTACTCGGTACTGATCACTGCTTCCATAAGTTGTGAAAAAAAGTTTCCTCTTTCTAATAGAGTGTCTCCAGTTTGTTTTGTGCAGCTCTCGAAGCCTCCTTCAGTAATTAATTAACAACTGTGAGATAGCTTTGCTGACCTAAAGACGCTTTAATCAAGTTGAATGCTACAAAGTAATCAGTGCCCTGTAGCTGATACCTTACGTTAAAGTTAAAGAACCATAGTTGACCAAAATCCTGGTTTTATCCTCTGATTACAGGATTTAATCTGGATTAAGGATAAAATAGGAAGGTAAACATGGAGGTAAAAGTTAGTCACACCAAAGACAGGCGTGCTGAACCTAAATGTGCACACACTGCAGTACAGTGATGGACCTAAATGTGCACACACTGCAGTACAGTGATGGACCTGAATGTGCACACACTGCAATACAGTGATGGACCTAAATGTGCACACACTGCAGTACAGTGATGGACCTAAATGTGCACACACTGCAGTACAGTGATGGACCTAAATGTGCACACACTGCAGTACAGTGATGGACCTAAATGTGCACACACTACAGTCCAGCTGTAAAGCGTAACGCAGAGCAATCTTCTTCGTCTATTTTATCAGAGTGACAAGAAAAGAAGATGACAAACTGCTTCATGCATGTTTTGCCATCTGTTCCTCTTTACTGCCCCTGGCACTTCTATCTGAAATGAGGCTCACCTTTTACTGCCTTCGATAATTTATTGCTCCTTGATGCCAGGTCTATCTCCAGGGTCTTCCTATCTTGTTTACACAGATCTTTGAGCCAGGTCTGCGAGATGTCTACTGCTGCCTCCATGAATCTGCACCAGCATATGATTCTGTGTACTGTCCCGTATTTTTCACATTTTTTAAGTCGGCTGAGCTAATCTCCACCGATTCGAGAAGCCTGGAAAAGTGTATAATTATCTCTTCTTGCGCGGATTTGGAGAGGTAAATACTTAAGAGAAACTCGGGTCCTAGCTCTTATGCCGACCCGCTGAATGTTAGAAAAGGGCTTTACTGAAGAGAAACAAGACGTCTCCATATTATGTCGTCTTGAACCACTGGCCTATGTTTTCTGTTGTCAGTGTATTCATGTCTGTTCTACCAGTAATTTGAGCTACCAGATTCTATTATCGTCAGTCTCACTCTCAGTTTCATCATTAAATAACGTTTGAAACATTTTATGAAGTGTTGAGACTCGTGTGTTTAGTATCAATGAGGACTTGTAGATCCTGGCTATTGTTGGAGGGTATCCTGCAGCCGTTGCTGTCGTACGTCCAATCTGCAACATGCGATGTCGTCACAATGTCTTCATTTGCTGTCTTAATATAGCCCATATAGAACGAAACTTCCTCCAATCCCCCAATAGCAGCAATTCGTCGCTTTTGCTCCACAGTTTTCCATCCATGTTCTTTTTTTTCCATGGGATTAGGTTTGGGTTCTTGGAATCTTTGTAGTGAGTGTAGCTTTGCAGGATATAGAGTGCAGGTTTGCAGAATATAGAGTGCAGGTTTGCAGGATTTAGTCCATGTTTGCAGGATATAGAGTGCAAGTTTGCAGAATATAGAGTGCAGGTTTACAGGATATAGAGTGCATATTTGCAGAATATAAAGTGCATGTTTACAGGATATAGAGTGCATATTTGCAGAATATAAAGTGCATGTTTGCAGGATATAGAGTGCATGTTTGCAGAATATAGAGTGCAGGTTTGCAGTATAAAGAGTGTAGGTTTGCATGATATAGAGTGCAGGTTTTCGTGATACAGAGTGCAGATTTGGGGGGATATACTCTGGAGTCTAGAGACAGTTTTGAAATGCCCATACTGGAGTTTGAGCGACCTTTAGTTTGAGTAGATGGACTTGGTATTTTAGGTACAAGACTAGAACTTGACACTAACAACAAATAATATTCACTAACAAACTGCAACTTTACTTTCACATTTATGAAAAAGAATGTCACATTCCTTTATCGTAATGAAGAAAATGTTTTTAAAATATTTGAGACAACCTTTTTGAAGCCCTGAACTGTTTCACTTTGGCATATAAAGGACATAGTTTCAGTGCTCATAAATCGATCGACGTGTGAGCACACTAATGACGTTACTGAATAATTCAGGGGCGAGTAGTAATGGGACGTTAACTGAAAATTTTGACAAGACCTTTTGGCTCGTTCTCAGGTCTTTTCATGTATTTTCCATTGGTTATGTCCCTTGGTTTGCGGTTAATTTTTTTTTTACTCACCCTCGAACACTTTCCCTTTCTTTTTTTCCCTTAAAATTCTCTAGAATCCTCGTTATCTAAGAATATCATTTAAAGCAGAGAGAGGGCGAAGAGAAGGAACGAATGAACTTTACTTTCAGAGTCTAAAGAATTGAGATTGAGCTGGATGAAGTTAAGAGTTAAGATTTTATGTTGCATGAGAAAAAAAAAACAAGACTTGTAATTGTCATCCTCAAAATTCGTGTGGGATTATGGGACATTTACTTAATGGGCTGGTGAGAGGAGTTTTAGTTAGCAAGGAATGACAAGCCCAGGCGTAGCACTCAGACTTTTTAAAGAAGAACTTCAATGTTTTTATATCAAATGTCCTGCCACGCTGCCATTCTCTGGAGGTTTTTGGCCTCTAATTACGCTTTTGTTTACTAAGTCAGAATACAGTTCACATGTTCAATAGTGACTTAATTCATCTACTTCAGTGTTTCCCCGGCTTCTTCGGACTGCCGCCCCCTTTTGACCCAGGCCACATCCTCAACGCCCCAACCTCCGTTATGTACTATTTGTACAACGGCCTATTAAGCTAGGACATACAAGCACATTACACAACTAAAAACCCCAAGCAAGCAACGATTTAACAATATGAAGGAGGACATTTATAACTCACCTACTGCATTCTTTTCTCAACTTTTAATGTGATGGATGAGTTCCATGTAGGGATACAAGTTTCTCAATATCAGTTTTAAAAGTACTGAGAAGGAAAGTATTACTAACACCCCCACTCCCCCACCCCCCGTCTGCTGTTTCGTCTTCCCTCAGCCCCCCCCCTACTGCCCCTTTTTTCTCCACCGCCTTCCTGGTCCTTTCCAACATTCATAGGGTTGGAAGGGAGGGGGGTGATTAATGCCATCTTTGGGAAACACTGATCTTCTCCTTACATCACTGCGACCTTACCTATCAACCAGTTCGTCTGACTACTTACCTACCAACCAGTTCGTCTGACTACTTACCTACCAACCAGTTCGTCTGACTACTTACCTACCAACCAGTTCGTCTGACTACTTACCTGCCAACCAGTTCGTCTGACTACTTACCTACCAACCAGTTCGTCTGACTACTTACCTACCAACCAGTTCATCTGACTACTTACCTGCCAACCAGTTCATCTTATTACTTACCTGCCAACCAGCTACTTATCTTCCTACTTTCCTACTTCCTACCTCCTTACTTCCTAATCTGTCAGCCTACCTGTCTGCCTACCTGTCTGCCTACCTGTCTGCCTACCTGTCTGCCTACCTGTCTGCCTACCTACTTACCTACCTACCTACCAACCTGTGTCCCCGCATGCCTGTTTTTGAAAACATTCCTTTACAAGTTAATAGATTTGTCACACATCTAATCATGTACATCACTATCATGTGACTTTTCCTCAGAACATTGAGGCAGCCAGTTTTAATAGTATCTAGCCAGAGTACCTGTTTCGGTGAGTGTGGTGTTTATAGCTAATTTAAGCCTGTAAAAGGCTGCCTCTGGTTCTATGAGAGACAATGAAAAAATATATAAAAACATGTTTGCTTTTACTTCTACGTACCATGCAGTGCTAGTATCTTTATTAGAAATCTCGTTAGAGCATTGACAATCGCTAATGACTTATTATATGCAGATCTTACTGATCACGCAATGAACTACGGTTAACTACAGATAAACTAATCCTTAGGTAGGGGCTCTCTGGCATCTGAACTATTTCAAAGGGTTCTCCATGGTACAAAAGATGAGAAAGGATAGTTTACAAGGTCAGTAATATCGTGGGGCCCAAGCTTCTCCATTGTCCCTTTCTTGTTTCCCTGAGACAGTATCCTCCCTTGCTGTTCTCTTTAGACCGTCAACCCATTTCATGCGACCAAGTAAATGATAACTCTCTTTTCCTGAAGAAACTGATAAGTCAGTTTTTACCCATGTCCAGTTACTCTTGACCTCCTCTTTTCTGTTTTTAATATCCTTCTTTTATTATCTCATCTCTATAGATGTAATCCTCTTCTCTATTCTAAATATCTTTCTTTTATTATCTCATCTCTGTAGATGTGATCCTTTTTTCTATTCTAAATATCCTTCTTTATTATCTCATCTCTATAGATATGATGCTCTTCTCTGTTCTAAATATCCTTCTTTTATTATCTGATCTCTATAGATGTGATCCTCTTCTCTGTTCTAAATATCCTAATTTTATTATCTCATCTCTATAGATGTGATCCTCTTCTCTGTTCTAAATATCCTAATTTTATTATCTCATCTCTATAGATGTGATCCTCTTCTCTGTTCTAAATATCCTAATTTTATTATCTCATCTCTATAGATGTGATCCTCTTCTCTGTTCTAAATATCCTTCTTTATTATCTCATCTCTATTGATGCGATCCTCTTTCCTGGCGCCTGGGTCAGACTCCAAGATTCTCACCCGTATGTTGTTACTGGGAATATGCAGGATTTAGAACTCCTAACTGTATGTTTATGCTGCTGCTTCGCTGTATGTTTTTCAACCGAAGTAGTATTTTGGATGCTGTTAGGTCAGTTTTTAAACTCTACTAAGCAATCGTCATTTTTCTGTTTATATACGACTTAAAGTCTTCGAAACTGCTTAAGCTCTCCAGTGTCCCATTTCTGGACAGTTATACAGGTCTTATAATTAATAGAAGAATGAAGATGACCAAATATGCACTTTTTAAAAAATGTAAACTGTTCTTACATCAAAGCATTTATTGCAACAACTGTATATGAGAGTCATCAAATTTTACACAAACTCCAGACTCCTGTATGGCGTCAAAGCCTAGACATTAGATAAGAAAATAGAAAAGAAAATCGAGGTACTTGAAATGTGAATATACAGAAAAATAGGTCTTCAAACTTCATGACCAGATGAAAAATCAAAGAAGTACTAAAATCAACCGAAATTGTTGAGAGAAATCATGAAAAAAAAAACATTAGAATCAGATACTTTAAATATTTTGGTAATATCAAAAATTATAATACAATACTGAAAGCTTTATAGTAGAGAGAAAAATAGAAGAAAAAAAAGCAAGTAGTCGACAAAGATATAGATTAGTGGTTAACATAAAAAATGGACTGGACTGAATTTCACCGTGTGTACTGTGAGAACGAAGAAGGGAATAAGCTGGAGAATAGTCGCAGCCAACCTTCCACGAGGAGAGGGCACATGATGATGGCTACGATCAGGTATTTTTTTGTTTGTTTTATTCTTACACGTCTTGTTCGCGTGACCTGTTCAAACTCAAGGCCGAACAAGACCATCAAACATTCTAATGTACCAGGAAGAAGAAGAAAGGGGGGGAAAATGAGAGCTTTTATCAAGAAAAGAAAACGCAAGAAAGACAGATTAATTCTGAAAGAAAAACACCGATAACAAAAAATGAAAGTCTGAATAAACTAATTAACGAACCAGCGAAGATCTGCGCTAAAATGGTAAATGGGTTTCCATCGATTTTTAGACAAATACAAAGCCTGCTTAATGTTTGATTATGCTTCTAATTCGTTCCTGCAAAACTGACATGGAAGGAGCTCTTTTCTTTTTGAAATTATTTCTACACTAACGGCCAGGGCTGCATGTACATGCATTTCTGTCATGTTGTGTCACGTGCCATGACTGCACCAGGGATCACGTGCCATGACTGCACCAGGGATCACGTGCCATGACTGCACAAGGGATCACGTGCCATGACTGCACCAGGGAATTTAGAACGTTCCACAAGAGAGATGAGTTCGAAAACTAACATTTTCAAGCGGAAATGTGAAATTATTTATTGAAAATCCTCAACGATTTATTTTGGACACGTGTTTTGAAGAAAACTTCGCATAATAAATGAACTTGAAATGAGAACAGTGTTGAGTAAAACTACTCATGAGAGAATCGAATTGGTTCAGGAGATATTTTTATCAAATGTGTTGTGCGAAATGTAAATAAATGAAAACATAAAGCAATACTATATTGAATTCATAACAATTCTATAACTGTAACAATAACTGTCATCAGAAACTGGGCTTCCCGCAGCCCGGGCATTCCCATACGTGCTCCGCCTTCCCTTCCAACACCCACTGAAGCGTCCGCCTGCTGATGGAGTCAGTCATGCACTGGTTGTGGGTAACGCGCTAAACTACTTCTTTCGGGAAAACGTCCACTTCCCCTCTTTCCCCCTCCTCCCCTCCCCATTCGATCATCCTCCTGATGTGATTGTCGTCATTCAACCCGACGTCGTCTCCCATACGCAGCCTACCAAAGGTGGCTCCTCCAAGGAGGATTTTCATAACAATCAGTCAGTCAATCATTTTCATGTCCCTTGCAGAACTTTGCCTCCCTAACAGCTCTCCTGTAGGCCTCTCGGTTGTAAGCAAGATGCCCTGCTGCTGATGCGTCCATTGCATCGACGATGTCTTGCAGTCATCTTTGCCTTGGTCTTCCTGTCTTTCTTTTTCTCATTTTTTACCCTTCCAAGGCTGTCTTCTCTAGATTATCATGACGTTTAATGTGTCCAAAATATTTAAGTTTTCCCTGTTTAATCCTCTTTACTAGCCAGCCTTCTTCAATATTAAGTTCTTGTAGTATAGATATATTTGTTCTTTTTTGTGTCCATGATATCTGAAGAACTCTTCTGTAGCACTTACATTCAAAGGCATTTATTTTCATGGAAATTCTATAGAAATTAAACATCGTGAGCCTATACAATTAATCCAACAATGACAGACTAGAATGAGTGAACAGTTTTGAATACCTTGGGTAATCTACGAGTATAAGCAAAATTGGTGACTGCCAAGGCTGTGAAGACCCAGGTCGGGCCCCAAGTTCAGTTTTATCGGGCCCCCTATGCAAACATGGGAAACTCCGAAGACGTAAAGTTACATTGTTTTCCTCAGTTTTGTCTGTAATAGGAAAAGAGAGGAAAAACAGAGCCACCTAGGTCCCCTTAACAACCGGGACCTCATGGTTCCAACATCTGATCTCGTAGTAATACTAAGCAGAGATTCTATAGCAATAGTAAGCAGAGATTCTATAGTAATAGTAAGCAGAGATTCTATAATAATAGTAAGCAGAGATTCTATAGTAATAGTAAGCAGAGATTCTATAGTAATAGTAAGCAGAGATTCTATAGTAATATTAAGCAGAGATTCTATAGTAATAGTAAACAGAGATTCTATAGTAATACTACATAAAGATTCTATAGTTATAGTAAGCAGAGATTCTATAATAATAGTAAACAGAGATTCTATAGTAATACTACATAAAGTTTCTATAGTAATAGTAAGCAGAGATTCTATAGTAATAGTAAGCAGAGATTCTATAGTAATAGTAAGCAGAGATTCTATAATAATGCTAAGCAGAGATTCTATAGTAATGCTAAGCAGAGATTCTATAGTAATACAAAGCAGAGATTCTACGCTTATCAGTGCTGAACATACACATCCCAGTAAGAAAACAATAACAGGCTGTCTCATCTTCTTCTTCTTTTTCTCCTCCTCCTCCTCCTTCTTCTTTTTCTTCTTCTTCTTCTCCTTCATCACTCATGTTTTTATGATGCTAAACCTGAAAACCTATAGCCACAGCCATGTGAGACGACTTCATCAATGCTCTGTCTTAGTGATTCATCTTCAAGCCCATTTCCCCCTCACTACATCCTGGCGTGTAAATCTCCAGTCCCAGAGATTCCAACCTTGAGAGCACAAGACACTAACTACTCGACCATAAGCTCCTAACAATGCATATCCTGACGCAGTCAAGTGCCCTGATCGCGTTCAACAGCGATTACCGGTAAATTCTTCTTATCTTATTTATCTTTTATCCTTCCCGTGCCGTTAAACGTCACATAGGGCTGGCAAAGTAGTTCGCCAATTTTTTCCTGTCCTCGGCGAATCTTTCAACCTCATCAAAGGATTTTATGCCTCTTAATTTGGCCTCTCTTAACAATGTCCCCTTCAGAGTTTCACGCGGTCTGGCTCTTTTTCTTTGGCCTGTTGTGTTCCACTTGATAGCTTGTTTTGGAATTCTCTGATCATTTCTTCTCATCAAGTGACCAACATATGTCCATCTCCTTTTCCTGATCACCCATGAGACTGGTTGTTGTTCAGTCATCTGTCTTATCTCTGCATTGTTCTTGAATTCGTTCCACTTGATACCGAGTATTTTCCTTAGCCATTTGTTTTCAAAAGAGTCTAATTTCTTGTCTATTTCTTTAGTCGTAAAATACCGATTTAAAAAAACAAAAAGCAGAAAAACCGAAAGTTGTGGAGGTCACTGATTACCGTAACCGATTTATATTATCCAACAAAAAAAAACTAGTAAAAAGCAACCAGCGATACCGATTGGAGGTCAGTCGGGCCAATAGGATGATGGTTCTCAATCTGCATGGAGGTGAATCAGCCAGTTTTGCCTTTGGTTCAGCATGTGAGCATTTTGTATACAATAAATAAAGTAAGAAACGTTTCATGAGAATATGTAATTCCCGGTTTGTTTCTTTTTTGTTTCTTTTTTTTTTTGTTTCTGTTTTTTAGCGTATTTAATTTTACTTGTAAAACATAGTACCGAATGTTGCATTGACAAAACTGGTATTTCGGAAAGTACTTCATGTAAGGTGAAAAACAGAAACAAGATTCAGAAAAAATCCTAGCGCCATCATTGGTCACGTGTATAATATCATTAGCTAGTACATTTACAACAAAATGTGATTTATATTGGTTAGTAAGGCTTTCAACAAGTCTGGTTTAGAAATACAGTTCTCTGCAGCATGGAACCAATTCATCTTCAGCCACAATGCTGTTTCCTTTCGTCTCTACGAGAAATCAGAACCGACACTGATTGGAAGAAATGAGAAAAGATACAGCAAATTAACTGCCTAGAATCTCTCTTGAAACTTTCATCTGGTAGTTTTCTGTGCACTGTGCAATGTCTGGCAAGTATCGCGCCGGTCCATTTCCGAATTAATAGGTAAGCAGACAAGAGTATCTCCTAGACAAATTTAAAAGCGCAGAAATGCTCTCTGTAAAGATACAAATTCCATAATCAGTAGTCAAAAGAAGAAGTGACAATCTTGTGCCACGATGTTCTGTCAGTGTTTGCTGTTATGGTGTTCTATCAGTGACGGTCTTCTGTGACGGTGTTCTGTCAGTGACGGTCTTCTGTGACGGTGTTCTGTTAGTGACGGTCTTCTGTAACTGTGTTCTGTCAGTGACGGTCTTCTCTGACGGTGGTCTGCTAGTGTTTGATGTTATGTGACGGTGTTCTGTCAGTGACGGTCTTACGTGATGGTGTTCTGTCAATGACGGTCTTATATGAAGGTGTTCTGTCAGTGTTTGATGTTACGTGATGGTGTTTGTCAGTTTTTAATGTTATGTGATAGTGTTCTATCATGCTGATTGTTTATGTTTTGTGATGGTATTCTGTCAGTATTTGATGTTACGTGATGGTTTTCTGCCAGTGTTTCATTTTATGTAATAGTGTTCTGTCAGTGACGGTCTTATGTGATGGTGTTCTGTCAGTGACGGTCTTATGTGATGGTGTTCTGTCAGTGACGGTCTTATGTGATGGTGTTCTGTCAGTGACGGTCTTATGTGATGGTGTTCTGTCAGTGGCGGTCTTATGTACGATGATCATCATCACCATCATCCTGTACCTTTTCGGTACAAAGGTTGGCTGTAATGAATTTCCAATTTCCTCTTTTCATCGTATGTTATGTTTCCAGCTGGAAAGATCATTCCAGCTGGATTCAGCTTTCCAGCAGGAATCATCATGTAGACAATTTAACCAAACCCATTGCACAATTAGTTTACCAATTTACTAAAATTAAACATTTTCTTGACATAGACACCAATAAAATATATAACATATCACAGATACAAACACACTTGGACCATTGTTCCGCAGTCTGGGATGGTTGTTCCATGTCAAACATGAAAAGACTTTACTCACTTCAAAAACGAGCAGTAAAGCTTATAGATGACAAACATGCAGCATGTATTAGAAACAAGATAAACATCTTGATATTCTACCCCTCAAGAAGAGATTTCTTTTAAAATAAAGGCGAAGTTAAAATTCTATCGCACAATGCTCCACCCTACCTGTGCTCGTTTTTCAAATCCAATCCAAAACACAGTCAACGCTTAAGCAATTTATTCTCCCAAAAGCAAAGCTTGACATTTTTAAAAAAAACAACTTCTTTTCCTCAGCTGCCCACCTTTGGAATCCCCTACCAATTCATATAAAACTTACAAGTAATATTCGTTCTTATAACTTTAAACTTTGTCAACATCTGTTTGATATTGACTATATGCCTCCCTAAGTATCGTTTAAAGTAGTTTAAAGTATGCCTTGATTGTTGTAATTTTTTTAATACTTCTTTTCTATAAATTTGTTAGTTTTGAATGAATGTAAGAATGCAAGTTTATTGCATGTTGTTGCATAAATCAGAGTTTGGGGTGTATCGACAAGAGATAAGTTTATTATTTATTATGTACTCATTTAATTGTGTCTAAGTATCGTTTAAAGTAGTTTAAAGTATGGCTTGATTGTTGTAATTTTTTTAATACTTCTTTTCTATAAATTTGTTAGTTTTGAATGAATGTAAGAATGCAAGTTTATTGCATCTTGTTGCATAAATCAGAGTTTGGGGTGTATCGACAAGAGATAAGTTTATTATTTATTATGTACTCATTTAATTGTGTTTCATGATTATTATGCTCATTAATAAATGCTGAATGACTGTGACTGAGTGAAAGCTGTATGATGAAGGGCAGAATGTAAGACGGGCCTGCGTGCCCAATTCTTAACTCTTTGAAAATAAAGTATGTTCTTTCGTTCGTTCTCTTTGTCTTACCTTTGACTTACCTGAGATTGCTTTCATTCCTTCCCCTTGTGTTCACTCCTGGCAGCAGTATCTATAAGACAGAGCACGTGACAGCACCAAACGTGCTTATAATGACGGAAGTCAGGCAAGGATGTGTTCTATATTCGTGTCTGTTCCACCTGTAGAAAAAGAAACAACTTCAGACACTTAGAAAAACCTGCCCCCAGTATAGATTTTATATTATAGTCTGATTTTTTTTCTTACCAAGATTAATTTCCTCCAGACATTTTGTCGTGCTTTGCTCTATGTGGAATGCTTTAGTGTAATCTATAAAAGAGGCGTGTACATCTTTCTAGACTTTCAAGTACTCCTCGATTAACATTCTTATGCAGAAAATCGCCTGTTTTGTTCCACAATTTTGCTTGAAAACAAATTGTTCTTCATCCACTTCTGTATTAATTCTGGTTTCTGTTCCTTAAAAGATGACTTGAGGAAAACTGTACTCACATGACTCATCAGACTTATAGTCTGAGATTCTATGACTTATGCTTTCTTTGGTACTGCCACAAACTCTGAGTGTTACATTTCTTGACGTGTTTGTCCCAGTTCGTATGTATTACTGCACATTTCTGTTAATGTCAACTCGAAATTCTTTCATTGTTATTAGCATTTCTATAGTCATAGAGTCTGTTCATGCTGTTTTTCTTCTTTTTATTCTGTTTATGGCTCTTTCAATCTCTGCTCTCATTACTGGCGGGCTAAGACGGGGGAATATTATGGCATCAGTTTAGCAGAGAAACACGTAACACCAAATAAAACAAAGAAGAACAGTACCAGTTTAACAGGAATGAAAATATGGCAGTTAGGTCACTAAATCAATGTAACAGGTACCAAAATGGCATCACGCGTAGAAGATAATTCACATCTTATGTTGGATTCCATAGATGATATGATGTATGTGCTACGGTATATCACAACGCACAGAACAAAGATATCACCCCGGTACAGTTAATCACTCAAATCTACTGTTGCAATCCAACGAAGCCATCAGATGTTCTAATTGTAGAGAAAAAGTTACATGATGACACAGATAACTGTGACAACAATGTCAGAAGAATATAGCTCAACTGATTAAGTATTTTTATCGTCAGAAAGGCTAGGGAACTGCGTGCTAGATGAGTAAAATGAGTGTCCATGAATCATTCACATTAGGCTGCAATATGGCCTCCATGAAGGCTCTAGTTTAGAAAGATTTCTTATGTCTAGGCTGCAATGATCAACCTCATCTTCATGCCAAAGCCTGTTTCAACACATGGCACACACAAACCATGCTACTCATTGCTAGATGAATAGCACGCATACAAAATATTTATAGAAGAAAAATGTTAATTCAGTAATAGGGATGTAAGAATATCCATGTATAACTGGCCAGCCATGGTTTCCAGCTATTTTATCTGATATCTTATATCTTATATCTGATATCTTATATCTTATATCTGATATCTTATATCCTTCCCGTGTCGTTAAACGTCACATAGGACTCGCAAGGTAGTTCGCCAATTTTACCTGTCTTCGGCGAGTCTTTCAACCTCATCAAGGGATTTTATACCTATTAATTTGGCCTCTCTTAACAATGTCCTCTTTAGAGTTTCACATGGTCTGCTTCTTTTTCTTCGGCCTGTTGTATTCCACTTGATAGCTTGTTTTGGGATTCTCTGATCGTTTCTTCTCATCACGTGACCAACATATGTCCATCTCCTTTTCCTGATCACCCATGAGACTGGTTGTTGTTCAGTCATCTGTCTTATCTCTGCACTGTTCTTGAATTCGTTTTACTTGATGAGTTTCCTTAGGCATTTCTTTTCAAAAGAGTCTGTTTCATTATTTGCTTTCCAGCTTTCGCACGCATAAATGAGGGTGGACATGACATTTGAATTGAATAGTCTTAACTTGGTTTCTGTGCTTATAACTTTTGAATGCCATATATTCTCAAGATTCTTGAAGATCGATGCTGCTTTTGCAATTCTAATTCTAACTTCCTAAATAAATGTATAATACGCCAGCCATAGTTTCCAACTATAAATAAATGTATAATATGCCAGCCATGGTTTCCAACTATAAATAAATGTATAATATGCCAGCCATGGTTTCCAACTATAAATAAATGTATAATATGCCAGCCATGGTTTCCAACTATAAATAAATGTATAATATGCCAGCCGTGGTTTCCAACATAAATAAATGTACATATCCCCACAAACAACGAGGTGTACTAGACAGAATGTAGAATATAAACTAATAATCACGTGAAGCTGAAACTTGGATATTTTATTCATATTGATGTTGTTGTATTCTGAAAGCCTTTTAAGTGCTTTGGATTGTATTTATGAGGCAATTTGGTTAATTAAATGGTCTATTTTACCTACAGAAGCACTATTTTAGTCACAGAAAGTAGTTTTTTACAGATTTTTTAAATGTAATTTTCTAAACAAGTCAAATATTTACTTAGATGTGAATTCTTCATTCATTAACCTTAATATTTCATGTACATACATGTGTCTTCAGTGTGTATACATTTAGAAAAAAATGTTTTTCATTCACTACTTTCATGAGAAAACAGTTCTGTCAAAAATCCGTTTAAAACATCTGGTCTTTTAAAGCGAAGTTTTCTCGTAAGTCGAATCTTACGTACGTAAGTCAGACAGTTATTGGAATTTGTGTGTAACGTCAGTTATATGGTATACTATAAACAATATACCTTTCTCTGCATGTCTTCTCTTCTCTTGTCTTGTCTTGTCTTGTCTTGTCTTCTATCCCCGTGAGCATCGAAGTGGCTTGGAAGTGGATTACGTCGCCTATTTTTTTTCAGTCTCTTAAGAAGTGCAGCTAAAACAGCAAGAGATGTGTAACACTATGACAGTATTTGGTCAAGGGTATCTAACCCTTGATATAGCTCTAAATTATTGTTTTAGAGTTAGGCCCATGCTTGTCTTCTCTGTCAGAGTTTGTGAGTCATTCGTTGCAGGTGGGAAGTAAGTTTTATGTTCTGGATCTGAGACGAAAGTTTCAGCTCGGAGAGGAGAAAGGTTTTGGCTGCTGAGTGAGAAAGTAGTGCAGTCTGGTCTGTGTTGAGATGTAGTTGTGTTTAGTGTGTGTTAGTTGTTAGCCAGCTTGAATTGTTATGGCGCTATCCTAGTAACTTAGCTAGATAGCAGCACTGAATTATTTGTGTTGGAGTTTGCATGTTTCGGAGAAATCGTTTCCATATATTTTCGTTGTCAGCCATCGCCATCATCATCACGTTCACGCAAAAAATCGGATGTGGGTGCTAAGGTAGTCTTGATAGATATATCCAATCTGCCAATATGTGATCCTCCTGGGTGTCCTGTGAAATGTATATCGTTGTAGTGAGTGTTTCTTCGCCTTCTGTCTGTACATCAGTAACTGTAGTCAGCACAGTAGACAACCAGCAGCATACAAGCAGAAGCAATATAAGTAATCTAGAAGATTACACCATTCATTTACTTCCTGTGCTCGGTTATAAAGTTAAAACGCCTTCATTACTTCTCTAGTAAAGTTCATCCCATAGGTTCTATGGCGATACCTGCCCCATTAATCGAGCTAGGCCTGTTACTGCCAGTAGCAACGGAGAGTAGGGACATGGTCTTGGCCACTGTTCATTCACTCACCCTGACGCCAGCACATCAGCTATGACTCCCTGACTGCCAACCAGGACAGCGTCTTTGCCCCAGCCATGGAAACATCACAGAAACCGACGCACCGCTGCAGTCGCAGAATTTTTTTTATGCGCATCACAATGTAACGTCCGCTTGTTATCACGAACCATCGTATAAAATTCCCAGTTTTACTATAATGTCTTTACTGCGGTCTTTCGCAAGCACAGACTCGTAACCTAGCCACTGCTTATATCGCTTGAGAGTAATTTACGGGAAAACCACTAAAGAGCCATCACCGGTTCTGGAGTAAAACTTCATTTATAGATTTCTCTCACTACCCTTTTGTTTTGTGAATACCAAAAAAAAAAAAAAAACCAAACGTCCACTTATCCCTCACCGTTGGCCGTAATATTTTACCGCAGTTTGATATTATCTGGTGTATACAGCAACGTCAACATTTCTATACTTTATTACATTTATTTATCTGCATAAACGGCAGAAAAAAAAATTATTTTAATTATTATCCTATGCACAACAAAATCATGGGACTTGTTGAGTAAATAACAGAATCGAAAATACATTTTTGATACAACACCAGAAAAGCAACATGCAGTCTCATCCAGACAAATTATCGTCCGTGTTCTTTGTTTACATAAGATAAACGGACTAAAGCTGGTAATGACTGATGTCTTTATGTGCTTATGGTCCAAGTATGATCCCCAGAGATGTTCTCACGGATTAGATCCACAGTGTCATTCGTGACTCTATTAAAAAGCTGAAATTTGTTGGTATTCATAGCAAATGATGGCAGCTACCGAAATCGTTGCGCATGAAAGCCGACACCAAGAACAGGAACAGATCAGACAGATTAGATAGATTAAGAGATGGATTCAGACTCGTATTGATACTGACCCAAGGCCTTAGCAATTCAACACGTAAACAGACAGACAGACAGACAGACAAACAGGCAAACAGACAGACAGACAGACAGATAGATAGATAGATAGATAGATAGATAGATAGATAGATAGATAGATAGATAGATAGATAGATAGATAGATAGATAGATAGATAGATAGATAGATAGATAGATAGATAGATAGATAGATAGATAGATAGGCTAATAATAATAATATTGGTTCAGATAGAGGGATAAAACCTACTTCTTGGCGTATTGGCTGGACAAGATTATTAGTTTCCCAAATTAGGGACGGCAGCGTCTGCCTTACAGCACAAGATCTTATTTTCTTAATCCTGGAGATTTGACTTATAGGGACATAGATTAGCATTTGTTCTCTATTTGTCTCAAGGGGAGGGGACATGACAAAGGAATCAAAAAATATTTTTAAAATGGTGGAAGACTAATTCAGTACCGCTGACGAAAGAGCTGGGAAAGATGATATAAGGAAGACTAATTCAGTGCTGCTGACGAAAGAGCTGGGAAAGATGATGTAAGGAAGACTAATTCAGTACTGCTGATGGAATCACTGGGAAAGATGATGTAAGGAAGACTAATTCAGTACTGCTGACGAAAGAGCTGGGAAAGATGATATAAGGAAGACTAATTCAGTACTGCTGACGAAAGAGCTGGGAAAGATGATATAAGGAAGACTAATTCAGTACTGCTGACGAAAGAGCTGGGAAAGATGATATAAGGAAGACTAATTCAGTGCTGCTGACGAAAGCGCTGGGAAATATGATGTAAGGATATTTTGCCAAAAGCTGTAATTCTGTCGACTTGGCAATGCCACAAAGATTAATTGGTTAGTTATTTTAACCGGTTTTAGGGCTGTTTAAGTGAACGTTTTCGTGGGAATATGCTCATGGAAGATCTTTAAAAATACGCATCACCAGTTTATGTTGTATTGTATTGTATTGTATTGTATTGTATTGTATTGCAATGTATTGTATTGTATTGTATTGCAATGTATTGTATTGTATTGCATTGTATTGTATTGTATTGCAATGTATTGTATTGTATTGTATTGCAATGTATTGTATTGTATTGTATTGCAATGTATTGTATTGTATTGCAATGTATTGTATTGTAGTGTATTGCAATGTATTGTATTGTATTGTATTGTATTGCAATGTATTGTATTGTATTGTATTGTATTGCAATGTATTGTATTGTATTGTATTGTACTGTATTGTATTGTATTGTATTGTATTGCAATGTATTGTATTGTATTGTATTGCATTGCAATGTATTGTATTGTATTGTATTGCAATGTATTGTATTGTATTGTATTGTATTGTAATGTATTGTATTGTATTGTATTGTATTGTATTGCAATGTATTGTATTGTATTGCAATGTATTATATTGTATTGCAATGTATTGTATTGTATTGTATTGCAATGTATTGTATTATATTGTATTGCAATGTATTGTATTGTATTGTATTGTATTATATTGTATTGTATTGTATTGTATTGTATTGCAATGTATTGTATTGTATTGTAATGTATTGTATTATATTGCAATGTATTGTATTGTTTTGCAATGTATTGTATTGTATTGTATTGCAATGTATTGTATTGTATTGTATTGCAATGTATTGTATTGTATTGTATTGTATTGTATTACCTCACTCCCAGTGTCTCATCAGTTGCTGAAGACGACACCCATAAACATAAGTAACATAATCAACGTTCCAGCCTCACAGTTATTATCTTCGCTAGGTGGTTCCAGTGAAGCATATGGGACTTACACCCGCCACATTATCCTCATAAAGTGGCTCTTTGCAGACAGGACTATACCGGCCACTTTATGTTTTATTCAGGACATCCGTCCTCCCTCACCAGATGGGACTCCCCTGAGGCAGTCACAAAAGGACACTTGTCTGGCTTATTCTAAGATATTTTTTTTTACAGTTTTCAACGGTTTTCATATTTTTTCTTTCCAAAGACTCCCTATTTCATGTTTCCGTTCTGGCCTTCTGTGCTCTTCTATACAAATACTGTTTGAATCAAATAATGACTGGCCTAATGAAATAAACTATGGTCCATGACATAGGCATTCCGTAGTGATGTCAAGTGTTAGAGACTTTACATTTCTAAGCCAAAACATTCGAGAAGTATGGAGATCTGCCCTTGCTCTCTTAACATTTCCCAGAAAATTCCCCCTTGCCCATTGCTTGAAACTAAGTTGGCGCCGATGCTTGTTGGTCAGAGTAACATTCACAGCGTCCTAATGTGAATAAGTATTTATCCAAGCCAGTGCTATCTTGTACTTCTTAACACTGAATAGTGTGGTTACTTGTTCATCATTGCCGCCTTCAAGTGGCGTATCCACCAGACCACCCATTTTTGTGTGTGTCCAACGCTATGTCTCTTATCTTGAAGGTGTACTATAACAAACTGTCTCTTGTTGCTCACAGCATCTGCTCACCTACTTCAACTTTGTCGTCCACTTATTCCTTTGCCTTGGAGGATTCTCTCTTTAGTTCTGTAGATTACTTAAAGAGATACTATTTAAAAATGATTTTACCAGTTTGTATGTTGTGGGTTTTATCAACTTGTTTTTACATTCGGTTGAAGTTTTTCAGACATGTCAATGGATTCTTCTTTACTTTTGTGCACTGAAGTTCATTTCAATCTTCTGAATATTTACATTTTTAAATTCCAGGGTTGCTTTCTCCGTATCTCTTGTTTTGGCGTGTGAGTGGTGAAGTATTTAGTGCATTAGTCTCTCGTGGCTAGGGTCGGGATTCGAATCCGGCCAGAGGCGTCCCAGCAACCCAGCTGTAGAAATTAGTGCCCGACTTCTTTGGAGCTGGGCAAGGAAAGGCGGGCCAGGCGTGATGCTGAGCACATGACCCTCTAGTGTGTTGACAAATCAAGGAAACTATGGACACTAACACCGTATCTCTTATATGTCTCTAAGTCACGGCAGGATTGCCTTTTATCTTTTGTTTGATGTTCATATTTCAGCACTGGGGGACTGTGTTTATATTTTGTTTAGAATTCTCGTGGTTAATTGATGATTAATTTGTATTTAAATACAAATTCTCGTATTGTTCGAAATTATCTTAATTATCTCATTTGTTCATTGGTTTTCTCGTTTATTTTTCTGATGTGCTTCGTGGCAAATCTTTTCAGTATCTTCCGTTCCAGCCTCACAGTTATTATCTTCGCTAGGTGGTTCCAGTGAAGCATATGGGACTTACACCCGCCACATTATCCTCATAAAGTGGCTCTTTGCAGACAGGACTATACCGGCCACTTTATGTTTTATTCAGGACATCCGTCCTCCCTCACCAGATGGGACTCCCCTGAGGCAGTCACAAAAGGACACTTGTCTGGCTTATTCTAAGATATTTTTTTTTACAGTTTTCAACGGTTTTCATATTTTTTCTTTCCAAAGACTCCCTATTTCATGTTTCCGTTCTGGCCTTCTGTGCTCTTCTATACAAATACTGTTTGAATCAAATAATGACTGGCCTAATGAAATAAACTATGGTCCATGACATAGGCATTCCGTAGTGATGTCAAGTGTTAGAGACTTTACATTTCTAAGCCAAAACATTCGAGAAGTATGGAGATCTGCCCTTGCTCTCTTAACATTTCCCAGAAAATTCCCCCTTGCCCATTGCTTGAAACTAAGTTGGCGCCGATGCTTGTTGGTCAGAGTAACATTCACAGCGTCCTAATGTGAATAAAGTATTTATCCAAGCCAGTGCTATCTTGTACTTCTTAACACTGAATAGTGTGGTTACTTGTTCATCATTGCCGCCTTCAAGTGGCGTATCCACCAGACCACCCATTTTTGTGTGTGTCCAACGCTATGTCTCTTATCTTGAAGGTGTACTATAACAAACTGTCTCTTGTTGCTCACAGCATCTGCTCACCTACTTCAACTTTGTCGTCCACTTATTCCTTTGCCTTGGAGGATTCTCTCTTTAGTTCTGTAGATTACTTAAAGAGATACTATTTAAAAATGATTTTACCAGTTTGTATGTTGTGGGTTTTATCAACTTGTTTTTACATTCGGTTGAAGTTTTTCAGACATGTCAATGGATTCTTCTTTACTTTTGTGCACTGAAGTTCATTTCAATCTTCTGAATATTTACATTTTTAAATTCCAGGGTTGCTTTCTCCGTATCTCTTGTTTTGGCGTGTGAGTGGTGAGTATTTAGTGCATTAGTCTCTCGTGGCTAGGGTCGGGATTCGAATCCGGCCAGAGGCGTCCCAGCAACCCAGCTGTAGAAATTAGTGCCCGACTTCTTTGGAGCTGGGCAAGGAAAGGCGGGCCAGGCGTGATGCTGAGCACATGACCCTCTAGTGTGTTGACAAATCAAGGAAACTATGGACACTAACACCGTATCTCTTATATGTCTCTAAGTCACGGCAGGATTGCCTTTTATCTTTTGTTTGATGTTCATATTTCAGCACTGGGGGACTGTGTTTATATTTTGTTTAGAATTCTCGTGGTTAATTGATGATTAATTTGTATTTAAATACAAATTCTCGTATTGTTCGAAATTATCTTAATTATCTCATTTGTTCATTGGTTTTCTCGTTTATTTTTCTGATGTGCTTCGTGGCAAATCTTTTCAGTATCTTCCTTTCTTGTCTTTAACACAGTATTTGGCAGGAAGACCAATTTAATTCTTTTCTTTTCAAATTTTCTGCCAGCAAGAACTGGTGGTGTATTGACAGTCGCGACTGATTTTGTTTTGGCTCATAATTCTTTGTTTTGTTATTCATTGAGTTCCGTTCTGACCTTCTGTGCTCTTCTATACAAATACTGTTTGAATCAAATAATGACTGGCCTAATGAAACAAACTATGGTCCATGACATAGGCATTCCGTAGTGATGTCAAGTGTTATGACTTCACATTTCTAAGCCAAAACATTCGAGAAGTATGGAGATCTGCCCTTGCTCTCTTAACATTTCCCAGAAAATTCCCCCTTGCCCATTGCTTGAAACTAAGTTGGCGCCGATGCTTGTTCGTCAGAGAAACATTCACAGCGTCCTAATATGAATAAAGTATTTATCCAAGCCAGTGCTATCTTGTACTTCTTAACACTGAATAGTGTGGTTACTTGTTCATCATTGCCGCCTTCAAGTGGCGTATCCACCAGACCACCCATTTGTGTGTGTGTGTCCAACGCTATGTCTCTTACCTTGATGGTGTACTATAACAAACTGTCTCTTGTTGCTCACAGCATCTGCTCACCTACTTCAACTTTGTCGTCCACTTATTCCTTTTCCTTGGAGGAGTCTCTCTTTAGTTCTGTAGATTACTTAAAGAGATACTATTTAAAACTGATTTTACCAGTTTGTATGTTATGGGTTTTATCAACTTGTTTTTACATTCGGTTGAAGTTTTTCGGACATGTCAATGGATTCTTCTTTACTTTTGTGCACTGAAGTTCATTTCAATCTTCTGAATATTTACATTTTTAAATTCCAGGGTTGCTTTCTCCGTATCTCTTGTTTTGGCGTGTGAGTGGTGAAGTATTTAGTGCATTAGTCTCTCGTGGCTAGGGTCGGGATTCGAGTCCGGCCAGAGGCGTCCCAGCAACCCAGCTGTAGAAATTAGTGCCCGACTTCTTTGGAGCTGGGCAAGGAAAGGCGGGCCAGGCGTGATGCTGAGCACATGATCCTCTAGTGTGTTGACAAATCAAGGAAACTATGGACACTAACACCGTATCTCTTATATGTCTCTAAGTCACGGCAGGATTGCCTTTTATCTTTTGTTTGATGTTCATATTTCAGCACTGGGGGACTGTGTTTATATTTTGTTTAGAATTCTCATGGTTAATTGCTGATTAATTTGTATTTAAATACAAATTCTCGTATTGTTCGAAATTATCTTAATTATCTCATTTGTTCATTGGTTTTCTCGTTTATTTTTCTGATGTGCTTCGTGGCAAATCTTTTCAGTATCTTCCTTTCTTGTCTTTAACACAGTATTTGGCAGGAAGACCAATTTAATTCTTTTCTTTTCAAATTTTCTGCCGGCAAGAACTTGTGGTGTATTGACAGTCGCGACTGATTTTGTTCTGGCTCATAATTCTTTGTTTTTTTATTCATTGAGTTCTGTTGTAAAGTTCACTTTTCTTAGTGTAATTATACAAATATTAATAGTAATGGTAATAATAACGACAATATTTATAATGGCACATGCTGTCTTGTTTGTCTTATAAGATGGACTTGAAAATATCAGCTATCGTGAAGCTAGCTGAGAAATGTCTGTCATGAGAAATCTACCATAGTTTGATTGTCACAATCAACAACAGTAACAATGGCCAATATTACTAACACAAGTTCCATTCTTCTTACACTCGCGTCTTTTTTCCCTTCAATTTTGACTCTCGTTTCGTACTCAGATAATGTTGCACACCAGAGTCGCTATATTTGTGGTTCGTTCTTCCGCCAAGTGTCCTCAGTACTTGTGGCATATGGGAAAATCCCCGGCAGATAACTTACAAATATCACTGCACCTCAGTTTAGATCTAGCTCTTGCCTGTCTACCTCAACAAGTTCGGGCATATTCGACTGGGTGTTACGACGTTGTAATGTGCAGGCAGGAACTGTTCACTAAGAAGAAGATGATGCTTGGCAAAGCGGGTAACATCTGGTATCTGATACCAAGAAGAAGAAGAAGAAGATGATATTTAGCAAAGCGGGTAACATCTAATATCTGATACCAAGAAGAAGAAGAAGAAGAAGAAGATGCTTGGCAAAGCGGGTAACATCTGGTATCTGATACCAAGAAGAAGAAGAAGATGATATTTAGCAAAGCGGGTAACATCTGATATCTGATACCAAGAATAAGAAGATGATATTTAGCAAAGCGGGTAACATCTGATATCTGATACCAAGAAGAAGAAGAAGATGATATTTAGCAAAGCGGGTAACATCTGATATCTGATACCAAGAATAAGAAGATGATATTTAGCAAAGCGGGTAACATCTGATATCTGATACCAAGAAGAAGAAGAAGATTATATTTAGCAAAGCGGGTAACATCTGATATCTGATACCAAGAAGAAGAAGATGATGATATTTAGCAAAGCGGGTAACATCTGATATCTGATACCAAGAAGAAGAAGAAGATGATATTTAGCAAAGCGGGTAACATCTGATATCTGATACCAAGAATAAGAAGATGATATTTAGCAAAGCGGGTAACATCTGATATCTGATACCAAGAAGAAGAAGAAGATGATATTTAGCAAAGCGGGTAACATCTGATATCTGCCAGCTTCACAATCGTCTTCTTAGGTTAATAAAATAAAGTCAAATAAAGCCAAATAACGGCGCGGAGAACACGATGATAACCATTTTGTCTGTGAACACTCCTGTCTCCACTGCCTTCAACAAATGATAGTTGTGGGGCAAAGTGTGTAAATTCTGTAATCAGTTTTGATGAAAGAGCTGCCTTGCTTCAGTCATTTGTTTTTACATTTTTTTTTATAAGCCTGATCTTGCACATTCATTCAGATCTCTTCGCTTGCAGTTAGTGAAGTCATTCAGCCAGTCAGCCAGGTTAGTCTAGAATTTTTTTTTGTTTAATGTAGGCACATTTTTTTGTAGATAAATAAACATAATCGGCTGTGAATTTTGTGAAATGAATCGAATGATTCAGATGACAGTACTAATGTGAGAGGAACATAGATGTGTGTGTGTGTGTGTGTGTGTGTGTGTGTGTGTGTGTGTGTGTGTGTGTGTGTGTGTGTATGTATATATATATATATAAAAACTCAGTCAGTGAGTCAGTCAGTTTGCATGTCCCGTGTGGAACTTTGCCTCCCTAACAGCTCTCCTGTAGGCTTCTCGTTGTGAGCAAGATGTCCTGCTGCTGATGTATCCATTTGCAGATTATCAACGATGTCTTGCAGCCATCTTCACCTTGGTCTTCCTCTCTTTCTTTTTCCTATTATGTACCCTTCCAAGACGGTCTTCTCTAAGTTATCATGACGCTTAAATGTGTCCAGAATATTTAATTTTTTTTCTGTTTAATCCTCTTTACTAGCCAGCCTTCTTCAATATTAAGTTCTTGTGGTATGGATATATTTGTTCTTTTCTATGTCCATGATATTTGAAGAATTCTTCTGTAGCAATTAAATTAAAAGGCATTTATGTATTTCTCAGTTGCTTTAAGTGTCCAGGTCTCACGGGCATATGTTGCGATGGGAAAGATGCATGCCCTTAAAAATCTTATTTTTGTAGTTCTGTCTGCTCCTCTCCACATATTCTTTAGTTGTTTTACTTTCTGAAGAGCGTTCCTTTTAATTTCCCTCATTGTATCTCCATTACTAGTTAGTAATGATTCAAGATAATCAAAACTCTCCATCACTTCCAAATTTTCCTCATTGATACATAATTCAGCTGCCTTGTTTGTTTTGTCAGTTGTCATTTAGTTTTCTTCACATTAAGATAGAGGTTTTTCTCTTCACTGTTCTTACGGACTGACATAATTAGTTTTCCGCATGTAAACTACTCTTAATGCACCAGCAGCAGCGGCAGCATCAGCAGCAGCAGCAGGCCATCTTGCTCACAACCGAAAGACCTGCAGGAGTTCTGATAGGGAGGCAAAGTTCCACAAGGGACATGCAAATAAATGAATGAATGAATGTAAACTACTAGAACTTCTGAAATTGAATTCTTTTAGAAAAGATTTTTCTCTGCTTTGAAATAAAGAATCGATTATGTACCAAGTAACTGTGACATTCTGTGCGAATTTTCTGTCTTTGTGATATTATATTTGATGAGAAAATATGTCTGCCGTTGCTTCCTGGGAGATTCCACAAAGCACTGAAGTATACTAAATTCTAGAGCAGAATAATGCAAGTCAGAATAGTGTTTCAGAAAATGAAGAGCATTCTTTGTAATAAATCACTGTCATTGGGAGTGAGGAAAAGAGTGCTCCAGAGCTACCTCGAGCCAGTTTTATCCCACGGATATGAGGCATGGTCAGTCACTGATGAAGCAGAACGCCAGGTGGAAGTCACTGAAGTGTGGTTCTTTAGAAGAAAGCTACGAATACCACGGACAGCAAAGAAATCAAGCGAGGAGGATCTGAGAGAGGCTGGAGAGACGAGACAAACAATAACAAAAGTCAGAAAAAGACAATCCAAATTATTAGTACACGTTCCACGGCGAGATAAGCTAGATAACATCGCGATAGCGGGAAAGATAGAAGGCAAAAGAGATCGAGGTACAGAGAGAGAAAATGCTGGATGGACTAACTAGATGGCACAGAGAAAGAACACCAGCACAGCTTATAATCAGCACCCGGTGCAGGGGGTTGTGGAAAAGCATGATAGCCAAGGCTAGCCGGCAGGGTAACAGTTAGACAGATAATCTTGTGAGAAGATATCTCCAAATGTTGCTTGCATGTATGACCCAGTGATGTTCTCTCTGTACACAACACTACACCCTGTTATATTTCTGTCTCAGCTTCATTTTCTTTCTACAGAAACTTATATGCAATGTATTTACAATCAGTAATTTCACGACATATCTTCTTGTACGTCAGAGCTAAGTGCTCCATTTTTTCTATTCTTATTTGTTGTAATCATTCATATGATTTTGATATTTTATCTTCTTTCCGTATGTATTTGTCCTGCATGTTGGTGTATGATTCAGGTCTAAACCGAAACGTTACATCCATCTGAGTGATCGTTAATTGATAAAGCTGTTCCTACTTTTTGTTTTTAATAATTTTAACATTTTGCTACAGTCAGCATGCGTTTTTAAGGGAGAAAATAAGAAATAGTTCATTTATTTTCTCAAATTAAAAATGTGCAGTAATATGCTTATGAATTCATGTCACACACACACACACACACACACACTTACGCGCACGCGCAGGCACATACATAGATGAGCCTGTGACACACATATACGTATGAACCTGTGATACACATATACGTATGAACCTGTGATACACATATACGTATGAACCTGTGATACATATATAGTATGAACCTGTAACACATATATACGTATGAACCTGTGACGCATATATACGTATGAACCTGTGACGCATATATACGTATGAACCTGTGATACATATATAAGTATGAACCTATGACACATACATACGTATGAACCTGTGACACATATATACGTATGAACCTGTGATACATATATACGTATGAACCTGTGACACATATATACTGAACCTGTGATACATATATACATATGAACCTGTGACACATATATACGTATGAACCTGTAACACATATATACATATGAACCTGTGATACATATATACGTATGAACCTGTAATACATATATACATATGAACCTGTGACACACATATACGTATGAACCTGTGATACACGCTAGACATGTTACAATCGTTTCAGTTATTTTATTAAACATAAAACAGATATCTAATATAATGATCAATATTTCTTTGTTCTACACTATATTATCCCTATCACATCCTGGTGCAATACGTTTCAAAACTTTCCATTTCGTGATTTTTGTGTGCTCTCCAAGTCAATAAGTGACGTCATCATAATCTGTCTCCTTCCGGTGCTCTGGTCAATGGCCACTTCAATCTGGCATTAATTTTTCCATGGTGTGGTATGGAGTTCCGTTTGCATCAAGATTTTCTTTTTTAATCTAAGAAGGAAAGTGTATTTTCTCCTGGCCTGAATCATCCTTGATAAGAGCTCTATTTCCTTGGCTGATGAGTCTCTTGGGTTTTAGCCTCCACTTTTTTCTTTCTATGTTTTGGAGAAGGGAAATGATGAGCAAATATTGGCATGAGAGAAAGAACTTGGCTAGATGGCGAGATAGTAGAAAAGTCAAAGACATGAACTATCGATGATCTGTTAAGGACATAATGTGCTCCACCTAGCACGTACTGACTGGTGGTAATGGTGACCATGACGACGATGATGGTGATGATGATGATGATGATGATGATGATGGCAAAGACGACGGCGGCGATGATGATGGCGACATTAAGAACATATCACGGAACAGATGCTACTCACCGCTCTCTATTTTATTATCTTACTGCATGGGGTTTTATTTTCATGTCTCCTAACAAAGACTTTTCCATTACTTGGCATCCATTTTGTTTCCTATAATTGTGATGCGCTTTCATTGACATATCTAATCTTTTCTGTACTTCATTTAGACATAATTGGACCCTTTAGCGTCCAATTTGTCCCTTACTCTTACTGTGTCAATTATTGATTTTTTTTTCTTAAGCGAACTTTACTGCCAGCAATCATTATATGACCAGGTCTGAAACAGGAAAACATGCAGGTCACAACTGATGATGTTTCTTCCTGAAATTGCCAGATTGCGTTCTTGTCTCCCGACGCAGTGATGTTGTTGAGGCAAAGCTTTGTGTCTGACTGAGAGCAGGTTGTGAAGATGTTGAGGCAGGCACAGCTTTGTGTCTGACTGGAAGCAGGTTGTGAAGATGTTAAGACAGGCACAGCTTTGTGTCTGACTGGAAGCAGGTTGTGAAGATGTTAAGACACAGCTTTGTGTCTGACTGGGAGCAGGTTGTGAAGATGTTGAGACACAGCTTTGTGTCTGACTGGGAGCAGGTTGTGAAGGCTATTTCTTCAGTCACTAGAAACAAAATGTACGAACAGCAATATCTGCTTATACATTGTCATAACTCGATACAAATGTCCAACCAAATAAATAATCATTTGGATTATAATTTTATAACCAACCCAAAATTTTTAGTTCACAAAAAAAGAAAAAGAAAAACCATACATCTGTCTGAAGACTCAGACTCTATACTTTCACACACAACACCTAAAAAAAGTCTAACGGTCTTCTCCCCCAAAAGTGTGATTAAAATGCTTGCCGTGAGGATGAGTGTAAGCTATAACTAGGCAGTAACCGAATTAGGAACCGGTTCTTTCGATTCTCCCAGTAAAAGCTGGTACTCGGTTCCCACAAACCGACCCTGCATACCGAGTAGTGACTACTTGCAAGCGCACTAAAACACTAAATCATTACCAAACACGAGTAGAACCGCTGGCTGACGGGAAATGGCGTAGACAAGTAAGCGTCCAATGAGGAGAGATTTCGTTTGAAGGTCGAGGCATTGAAACAATAACTTCAGAACGAACGTAGCAGTGAATCCTGGACATTTATTAAATCCTCGATTTAACGGATTTCGAATTTAGCGTGCACGATAATTTTTTTTAATGAAACAAACGCCCCGCCCTGCACATCATATCGCACTTGTTTTATATAGCGCGGGTTTAGGCACGCTTTGGTTCGGTCTCAGTCTGCTTGAAGCTGTCGTGTGACAAGGCTGTAGTACACACAATCTCATGATAACCACAATCCTATACATAGGGTTCAAAGTTCAAAGATGCAAAATCAGACTCCCAGCGTCATTGCATTCGCATTCAGGACAGCTCCATATATGCTCCGCCGCATGCCGCAGCATCCATCCAAGAATATGTTTGCTAATAGTTCCTACCAAATGTTGGTTCTTTACGATGTGTTTCCTGCCACACAGTTCAGATTTCTTACAAGCACCCTTAATTTGTCCCGGCTCCAGCAATCTCTTCACAGCTACGTTGTTCTTCCATTTCCCGCTCTTCATTTTCCCGCAGCTCATCAAGTACGGCTTTGGCAATATCGCTCTCATCCATTCTCAGCATGCCCATTTATTTTAGCCCGTCCAGCAAGTCTGCCTGCCATTTCATTGCCATGTACTCCCTGCAATGGCCTGGACAATAAAGCCGAGTTAGAGTCATCACAATTGACTGGCTCAGCAGATTAACCCATTCTTTTGAAACAATTTTTATCAATCTTGCGAAGCATACTCAGTGAATCCGTCACAACGACACAGTGAACTATACCATGGGCAGAAATCCATTCCACTGCAGCCGACACAGCCTCAAAGTGCATGCGAATGGAAATTGAGGCTGTGTCGGCTGCAGGGGAATGGATTTGTGGTGGTTTCAAATACTCCCGAACCCTGTGCCACTACTCTCCCACTGCGGTAGACGACAAAACCCTAACCACTTGTGCTTTTCTGAATCGCTGAGCCATCATTATGTATCACCGTGTCGGAAGAACTACGGTGATGTTGGATGAGATCTTGATCCCAAGGTTGAACACCCCCAGATGCCCAGTCTCTACATTCACGGCCCTTCTGTATAAGCTAAACTGTTTTAGGTTAAGATTGATTCTGTCCCCGTAACCACTCATCGCCATTAGGCACCTCATCTAGATCGCATACTGACATTATTACCTCAGCCTCAGCCATTCAGGACCTGCCTCGTTTAACGCGTCTGCCCTTTATCATCCCCAGCTCCTTGTGGAGAGGGTGATCCTTCTTGCCAACGATCCTGATGTATGCCTTTACCTGAGCATGCTTGTGTTTTGACCCCACACTCAGCTTATCAAGCAGAAAGTACGTGGCCGCATCAGAAATATCCCTGGTGCAAACCAAGACCACTCTCACTGCTTCGTTCTCTACACACTCTAGTCCGTCAGCTGAGCGTTTGACAGGGTGAGCAAGCCTAAACCATATTCCAATGGTGACATCACCAGCGGTTACATCAGCAAGAATAGAGTTCGCTGTGCAAAGTTTGCTGCAGCCATTAGCCTACCTGCTCCCAGTGCTTTCCTGGCCTTTGTTATTCCATTGGCCACATGTTGGTGCAAGGACAAGGATGGATCACACTACACAGGGACAATGATTTCAGCATCAGAACTCATCGGTTACAAGGAACATCTTCGGCAGCTCGTAATTAAGGAACAATACCAGACCGGCAAAGAACTGAAACTCCCCCTCCCCCAATTCCAAATTTTCAGCATTAACGGAGTCCTGTCCCCATTTCTGTAATTAAACAATCAGTTAAATAAACCGAAGAACAAGTTAAGTTTCTGAAAGCAGTTTCATGAATACTTGTCAAGTGGGTACCCAAAAGATTCGGTTCCTAAAAGACAGAGTAGTTCCCAGCTCAAGAGTCAGATGCAGTGAGTTCTACGAAGCCGCTATGGACGTGATGGTGAAAGCAAGTTTTAACCGCCGTTGTGTTTAACTGTAATTACGTACAGAACTGTTGGTAAAAACAGAGGTGGGTTGTCGCTAGAGGCTGTTAGCCCAAGGTGGTTGCCACTCTTAAAGTGCCAGCCAAAGTGGAAAAGGTGTGAAAAGTTTGCTTTTGTTCCTTGTGATGAGACTAAGATTAGAAGAACGAAGACATGAAATATTGATACGAGTGTGAGATGAGATTAAAGGAATGAAAACATGAAATACTGATCCGAGTGTGAGATGAGATTAGAAGACTGAAGACATGAAATATTGATCCGAGTGTGAGATGAGATTAGAGAAATGAAGACATGAAATATTGATCCGAGTGTAAGATGAGATTAGAGGAATGAAGACATGAAATATTGATCCGAGTGTGAGATGAGATTAGAGAAATGACGACATGAAATATTGATCCGAGTATAAGATGAGATTAGAGGAATGAAGACATGAAATATTGATCCGAGTGTGAGATGAGATTAGAGGAATGATGACATGAAATATTGATCCGAGTGTGAGATGAGATTAGAGAAATGACGACATGAAATATTGATCCGAGTGCGAGGTGAGATTAGAGGAATGAAGACGTGAAAAACTGAGCAGAGTTTGAGATTAGAAGAATGAAGACGTGAAATATTGATCCGAGTTTGAGATAAGATTAGACGAATGAAGATGTGAAATATAGATCCGAGTGTGAGATGAGATTAGAAGAACGAAGACATGAAGTATTTATCCGAGTGTGAAATGAAATTAGAAGAACAAAGACGTGAAATATTGATCCGGGTATGAGATGAGATTAGAAGACCGAAGACATGAAATAATGATCCGAGCTTGAGATATTATACAAGAAGACTGACTGTTATGTTTCCTTCTATTTCTCTTTCTAATATTTCTTTCATTGTTGTATTATGCCTCTTGAAATGGCCACAATATTTTAACTGTCTGGTTGTCTTTTGTTTCATTATTCTGTTTTCAAATTCAGCTGATTTAGTAATTATTTGTTTTCTTTTCTGTCAGTCATGTTAGCTATAGGCATGAACGTTGTCCATCGGCAACTCACAGAGGTAGTGGCATCGGGGCACTTCGTAACAAGAGGTTGCTGACCGAATTATTTCGAACAAAAAAGAAACAATAGTTATGTCCCTTTTGATTTTCAAGTTTTCGGTCTGAAGGTTGCCGACTCCTAATAGATATCATACCTTACCTGATATATATCATACCTTACCTGATACATGTCATACCTTACCTGATATATATCATACCTTACCTGATATATATCATACCTTACCTGATATATATCATACCTTACCTGATATATATTATACCTTACCTGATATATATTATACCTTACCTGAGATATATATATATATCATACATTACCTGATATATATTATACCCTAACTGATATATAAGGTCTGACAATTAAGTAATGAGACTAATTACATGAAAAATGAAATAAGCAACAGTTGAAGATATAACCTGTATTTTATTCAAAGTAAGGCCCTTAAGCATTGAAACAGCGAGTGCCACAATCTAACAAACACCAGAACGACCTCTGTAGTTCTTCTGTTGGTATGGCTCTTAAACTCAATGTTACGGCCCTTTGAATGTCATCATTATCGTCAAAGAAGGGTCCTTTCAATGTTAACTTTAATTTCGGGAATAGAAAATAATCGCAGGGAGACAAATCTTGGGAATAGGGTGGATGATTGAGAACACACACTTGTTTTTGGGCCAAAAATTCCTGTACAACTACTGCCCGGTGAGTTGGTGCATTATCATGAAGAATGAAAAAACTGCCAGGTATTGAATACTCGGGTCGGACTTGGAGAATCCTTTTCAGTCTTCTTATATCTTATATCTTATATCGTTCCCGTGCCGTTAAACGTCATATAGGGCTCGCAAGGTAGTTCGCCAGTTTCTCTTGTCTTCGGCGAGTCTTTCAACCTCATCAAGGGATTTTATGCCTAATAATTTCTTAACAATGTTCTCTTCAGTTTCAGGCGGTCAGCCTCTTTTACTTCGGCCTGTTGTGTTCCACTTGATAGCTTGTTTTGGGATTCTCTGATCGTTTCTTCTTATCACGTGACTAACATATCTCCATCTCCTTTTCCTGATCACCCATGAGATTGGTTGTTGTTCAGTCATCTGTCTTATCTCTGCATTGTTCATGAATTCGTTCCACTTGATGCCGAGTATTTTCCTTAGGCATTTGTTTTCAAATGAGTCTATTTTATAGTTTATTTCTTTAGTTGTTTTCCAGCTTTCGCATGCATAAATGAGGGTGGATATTACATTTGAATTGAATATCCTTAACTTGGTTTTTGTGCTTATAACTTTTGAATGGCATATGTTCTCAAGATTCTTGAAGATCGATGCTGCTTTTGCAACTCTAATTCTAACTTCCTTTCTGGTGTCACCATCCCGGTCTATGTAGCTGCAAATGCATGAAAATTGATTGACTTCTTCAATATCTGTCCCTCCTACGTGTATTTTTCCATTTTGATTAATGAGAATTTTCATTATTTCTGTTTTGTCCTTGTTAATTTCAAGTCCTATTTTGCTAGCCAGTGAAGACAGGCTATCTGTTTTTTCTTGCATGGAATTCACATTGTTACTGATAATAGTTATGTCATCAGCAAAATCAAGATCTTCTAGTTGGGCCCATGTACCCAGTCAATACCTGTGTTACTTGTGCAGCATTTTTTCATTATGAAGTCTACTCCAATTCCAAAACGCAAAGGAGAAAGTATACATCCTTGTTTCACGCCTGTTTCAGTCTGGAACCATTCACTCATCCCTTCTTCTGTCTTGACTGCACAAACATATCCATTGTAGAAGTCCTTAATGATGTTGATAGTTTTAGATGGTATTAAATATAGACTTAAAATTCTACACAATGAATCTCTGTGTATGCTATCAAATGTCTTTTTAAAGTCCATGAAGTTCAGTATTAATGATTTCTGCTTTTCAATATGTTCTTCAAGTAGTACTCTTAGAGTAAAGATCTGTCTAGACAGTTTCTCCCTTTTCTAAATCCTGCTTGTTCTTCTCTCATTGCAGTATCCACTATATCTTTGAGTCTATTCAAAATGACCTTGCAAAATACTTTTGACACAACTGATATTAAGGTTACTTCTCTCCAATTGTTACAGTCACTAAGGTTGCCTTTTTTTGGTATTTTAACAATGATTCCTTTTTTCCATTTAGAAGGGACCTTTTCTTCTTTCAAATCTTATTAAACATTCTCTGTAGTTGTCTCATGTTGTCACTATTGATAACTTTTAAAATTTCTGGTGTTATTTCATCTTCACCTGCAGCTTTGTTGTTAGCCATTAAATTCATTGCTGTTTCAATTTCATGCAATGTAATTTCATCTAGGTTGATATTTAATTGTTGGGCTGGTCAGTCGGTTTCAAGGTTTAACAATTCTTTTGGGTGTGGTCGATTAAGTATTTCTTGGAAGTGTTCAGCCCATCTTTCCTTTTGGTCTTTACTTGATGTTAATAGGGTTCCAGTTTTGCTAAGTATTGGTCTTTCTTTAGGTGTAATTGTACCTGTTAGCCTCTTTTGTATGTTATATAGGGTTTTGCTGTCTCCTGTTTTTGCTGCTTTCTCTGCCTCTTTCGCCATATTGTCTGTGTATTCTCTTTTATCACTTCTAACTGAACTTTTTACTTTCTTGTCTATTTCTTTGTATGTTGCTTTCGCCATATCTTTTCCAAGATCTGTTTTTATATTCAACAAGTCTAATTTGGCTGCTCGTCTTTCATGTATGTACTTCCATGTGTTTTCTGATATCCATGCTTTTCTATTTGGTTTTTTCATTCCAGCGCTTGATTTTGCTGCTGTGATTATGGCTGTGCTGTAAGAATTCTATAATTCATCTATACCTATCTCCTCTACTTCACTGAGTGTTGCGAAATGATTGGCAAGTTCCTGATTAAAATTACTGTTAGTATTCTCTTCTTGTAGGTTGTGGCTGTTTATCTTTCTGTGTACTGATTTCTTGTGTTGGCTTTTCAGTTTTAATTTTATTTTCCCTATGCACAGGTTGTGATCACTGTTAACATCTGCACCCCTATAAACCCTTACATCTATGAGAGATGTTCTGTATTGCTTTCTAATACAAAAATGATCTATTTGGTTTCTAGTTCTATCGTCCTTTTCAATAAGCGTTGCAAAATACTTAAATAAACTTTGGCAGTGACAGTCTGTCCCTCTGGAATAAATTCTTTGTGAATAACTCCTTTGCTGTCGTAGAAGCACACCAACATTGCCTTCACTCTCGACATTTGAAGACTAATTTTTTTTTTCTATTTGATGATGATGATGACTTCCACTGAGCACCTTGGTGTTTAGTTGTGGGATCATAGCGGAAAATCCATGTTTCATCTTCTGCAACAATCAAATTTAAGAAATGTTTATTTTTGTGACACGTTTTGATAATGTCTTATGCGTACTCAACACGTTGATGTTTTTAGTCATTAGACAAGTAACTTTTTTCTTGCCCAAATCTAAAATTTTATGAATGGTCTCTCGGTTAACATCAAATGCATCTGCCATCATCCTCACAGTCAAACAACGATCTTTTTCTATCCGTTCTCTGACTTTTGCAATGAGATCCTCATCACGGTCAGAAATTGGGCGTCCATGTCTAGTTGCATTTGTATTCATTTCCACACCACTTTTGAATCGTGAATACCACCTGAATATCTGTTGAACGAAATAAACAATTAAACGTATCGCATCAATTCAACTGTTTCAATGGCACCTTTTCTGAGTTTTGAACAGAATTTAATGTCAGCTTTTTGCTCCATGCTGATTACGTGACAATGCACCACTAACTAGGTCAACAAAATGACGGCTTGTTTGTCGTCTGCTTATCGGTCGGCGATGAAAATTTGCCAGATCATAGATGAAAGTTGCCTCTTTGGATTCCATGCTTTGCTTCATAGATGGCATTTTTGTCGTGGCCATAATAAAATCAGTCTCATTACTTATTTGTCGGACTTTTTATATCATACCTTACCTGATATATATCATACTTTACCTGATATATATCACACCTTACCTGATATATATATATCACACCTTACCTGATATATATATCACACCTTACCTGATATATATATATCATACCTTACCTGATATATATAATACCTTACCTGATATATATCATACCGTACCTGATATATATCATACCTTAACTGATATATGTCATACCTTAACTGATATATGTCATACCTTTGTTGCTAAGTTTCATGAATGGCAGATACATAGACCTGTGTTTTCGACAACACTACTCTTTGTGAGCGAATCGTTAAACACCAAGCAAGTTAACTCACGCAGGCATGCTTTAAGTGCGGATATACCAGTATAACAACAGGAAAAATAGAAGGAAGAAGATCAAGAGGAAGACCAAGAGAAATGATACTGGACAGTCTGACGGGATGGTGTGAGAGGAGATCACCAACTGAACTGATGGCCTGCATGAAGGATCGGGTACTCTGGAGAAGCATAATAGCCAACACCAGTCAGCACGGCACCTGATGATGATGATGATACCAGTATTGATATGGCTGGTTGCAAGTTTCACTTAAGAAGTTCAGCAGAAGATTATCCAGATACATGCAGTCTTGGTCAAAACCCTACTGAGAGGAGGACTTTTTTATGGAAAATGTGAGGTTCTTAGATTTTTTTTACAAAATATTACTTCTTAAATTATAAATGCGCCGTATACATCGGTGAGTAATATATGTAGCGAGTAAGTGCGTCTTATACACTGATGAGTCATAAGTAGCGGGTAAGTGCGTCTTATACACTGATGAGTCATAAGTAGCGGGTAAGTGCGTCTTATACACTGATGAGTCATAAGTAGCGGGTAAGTGCGTCTTATACACTGATGAGTCATAAGTAGCGGGTAAGACCGTCTAAAATATCGATGAGTCTTATGTACCGGATAAGTGCGCCTATACACCATTGAGTCTTATGTAGCAGAAAGTACTTGTACTTTAATACAAGAAAGAATGATTAGGGCACTTAAATGGAGGTTCTGAAGCGATCAAATGTTGGCTGTGGTGAAATTTACAGAAGATCGTTTTGCCCGTTCTCTCCCAAGTCTAATTCTACTAATGTTAGAACAGCATAATCAGTCACACTAGCAACAAGCATTATATATATATACTAGTAACAAACAATAAATATTTATATATCTATACACTAGCACGAAGCAATAAATATTTATCTATCTACATAGATTAGCAACAAACATTATACATATATATATATATCTGAACCTTAAGTGCCCAGGGCACATGGGGCTTCCGCAAGGGTTCTCCACAAATGCCTGTCCTTCGCCTTTTTTCTGCTCTTGCCCAGGTGAGCCCTCTATTGCTCAACATCCTTTCTGTTGTTCTTCTCCATGTCTCTTTTGCTCTACCCTTACTTCTGTTCCCTTGTGGTGTCCATCTTAGTGCTATTTTTGGTAGTGAGTTGTCAGTCAATCGGAGCACATGTCCCAACCATCGCCAGCGTCTTTCCTCAATAACTGTTGTCAGTGGTTTCATCTGCATTTCTGCTAATAAGATATTATTTCTTATGGTGTTTGGCCAAAATATTTTTCTAATTCTTCGTAAACATTTAGTGTGGAAAGAATTCAACTTGTTTTCTAAAACATTATATATATATATATATATATATATATATATACACACTAGCAACAAACAATAAATGTTTATATATCTACACACTAGCAACAAACAATAAATATTATCTATCTACACACACTAGCAACAAACAATAAATATTTATATCTATACACTAGCACGAAGCAATAAATATTTATCTATCTACATAGATTAGCAACAAACATTATACATATATATATATAATATATATATATATATATATATCTGTCTGAACCTTAAGTGCCCAGGGCACATGGGGCTTCCGCAAGGGTTCTCCACAAATGCCTGTCCTTCGCCTTTTTTCTGCTCTTGCCCAGGTGAGCCCTCTATTGCTCAACATCCTTTCTGTTGTTCTTCTCCATGTCTCTTTTGCTCTACCCTTACTTCTGTTCCCTTGTGGTGTCCATCTTAGTGCTATTTTTGGTAGTGAGTTGTCAGTCAATCGGAGCACATGTCCCAACCATCGCCAGCGTCTTTCCTCAATAACTGTTGTCAGTGGTTTCATCTGCATTTCTGCTAATAAGATATTATTTCTTATGGTGTTTGGCCAAAATATTTTTCTAATTCTTCGTAAACATTTAGTCTGGAAAGAATTCAACTTGTTTTCTAAAACATTATATATATATATATATATATATATATATATATATACACACTAGCAACAAACAATAAATGTTTATATATCTACACACTAGCAACAAACAATAAATATTATCTATCTACACACACTAGCAACAAACAATAAATATTTATATATCTACACACACTAGCAACAAACAATAAATATTTATATATCAACACACACTAGCAACAAACAATAAATATTTATATATCTACACACTAACAAACATTAAACACACCTGCACTTCTTTTACAGAAGTAAGAAAAGAACAGTTACTTATTACAGTCATGTACTGAAACAGACATAATTTCATTAATTACTGGGCATATAAGCTATCGTTTTTGTTTAGGAAGCAGACAGGAAAGAAAAAAAAAACGAAAAAATATATTGAATAAAACACAAATATTAGAAGCATAGTTGTAAGATAGCTTTTCTTTGCATGTACATACAGAAGATAAACTTTTCTTGCATGTGCACATGGAAGACAGCTCTTAATTTGATATACTTATAGTAAATACTGGTAGTTTTTGTTCCGTCTGGAATTCTAGGACTTTATCCGCTTCACTGCACAGCATTGAACAAGGCTAAGAAATAACAAGGGAACACCTCCAGTTCTCTAAAGGATGAACTTTATCCAGTAAATTAAACACCACTTCTTTGCTGTCCTGTTCAAAAACGTAAGCTACACCTCCTTATCCTTTGTGAAAGGCCAGTATGTGTCGACGAAACGGCTGCCAATATAAGAACTAAACTCGCGCCCTGGGCGCAACTTTTCCTTTGTTTTGTATATTAAAGATATCTTGTCATGTAGCAAAGTTCCTCAAGGGATATGCAAATGAATGAACGAATGAACTGATTAATGAAAACCTTTATTAGATGCTCGCAATTAAGATTATATTATACGGACGTCCATATAAAAGAGACTATTCCTACAGATTCATGTGAGGGCCACTCGTTTTTTCCCACCAGTGTAAGGGGCGGGGGAGAACAGTCACTCGTCACGTGATCTGAGAAGTATAGGACCTATAAATTCCGAGAAATCGTGTGGCGGAAGAGAGAAGAGAACCAGAGGACATGGCGGGAGCTGAGTTCGTCTCGTTTGTGTTATGATTATCGTCAATTTTAGCACCCAGCCGATCCTCATACTGTGAAATAAATGTTTTGTGGAAATCAATGTGCTGCAGATTGTTTGTCCTTCTCGTAACATAAGGAGATTCTATCAGATTCATGGATTATCTTCATGTCTGGATGGGCACCTATCAAGGCCCATCAGTACCTTCATTTGCATGGATAATTAATGTGTCGCAATGGTACCGGCAGATACATGGCCAGGGTGCAGAGCTGAGATGTACGTGAGCATCGAATCTGGAGAGAGAGGGGTGGGGGGAGAGAACTCGATAGCGGATTGTCATGCGTTTTGTAGTGCGTTAGCACATCTGTATTTCATGTACTGAGGAAGTGAGATTAGTAGCACATCTGTATTTCATGGAGTGATGGAGTGAGATAACAGTGCGCTGGCACATCTGTATTTCATGGACTGAGGGAGTGAGATAACAGTACGCTGGCACACCTGTATTTCATGTGTTGAGGAAGTGAGATTAATAGTATGTTAGCTCACCTGTATTTCATGGACTGAGGGAGTGAGATAACAGTGCGCTGGCACATCTGTATTTCATGGACTGAGGGAGTGAGATAAAAGTGCGTTGGCACATCTGTATTTCATGGATTGAGAGAGTGAGATAATAGTGTGTTTAGCACATGGGAACTTCATAATGTAGGAAGAGAGTTACAGGCAGGCTAGCCGGGAGTTGGAATAGTGCACTGGTACATGGATTAATTTTAGGAAGAGAGTGTGGTGTAATTTCGCAGAAGGCTGCAGATTCATAAGTGCATTGGCATGCCTTGGAGATGTATAACGTGCATTGTGATTTGGGGGGGGGGGGAGGTTGAGACCAGAATAGCCACGGTCGTTTTAGTTTATTAATTAGTTACATTAGCTATGAGTAATTGCGTTATTGATATTATTCCTAATATATATATATATATATATATATATATAATATTTGTTGTGTGTTCTATATAAGTAATGTATTTGTGTAATGTAATGTACCTGTGTCTACCATGTTCCATGTAATAGTTCATGTATTATAATTGATGACTTGGTAAATATGTATTCACGTTTTCTATGGTGTGTGGCTGTATATGATGTGATGCATAACTGGCATCTTCCTGTGAAGAAAATCCTAGGTTGTAGAGTTGGTTTTAGGCAATGGCCACCCCAGTACGGTAGTACATTGGCCATGGATCGGTGGGTTTCAGATGGGTTTTGGTCCTGTCTCTCCCCTTATTGTCCCCAATTGTGGACACAGCAACCCGCTGAGTTTACATTCACATGGAATTTAATATTTTTTGGAGGTACACATGGAAGACGTTTTATTGGACGTATGCATGAAAGTAAAAAAAAAGGAGATTCATTGAGGAAAGCAGGAATGCCCAAAAGAATCTCAAAAATATGGCCTCAAAAGAAGGGATAATTCTTTCAGTCATAAAAAATTCCCAAGATAACTTGGCTAATTTAGGCTACGAGTCAGACAGAGAAATTAAATTAGCCAAAAGTTAGCGATGGATTTCGTTTCGGAATTGGATACAGCTAGGGAGAATTTTCAGCATTATTTATGTTAACTAGAGTGAAACCCACACTAACTGATGTGCACGAGTTACCGACATTGCACGTGACGCGTGTGAGAATCCACGGCTCTGCTGTCCCCACAATTTACTCCAGTTTTGTCCGGTTATCGATTGGGCTGAGATCTATGGACGCCTTCGTGTGTAGGGTCACAGCTGTGAATGGGACAACGCTTCCGGGGGAACGTCTACAGCAAAGTTCTTTTGTGAAGTCTGAGCATTAGGACGGCGAAAAGAGGGCGGGACGGTGGACGAACAAACGGTTTTTTTTATATTAGAAAGGATTTAAACAAACTGAAATGAGAAGGAGAGAAAGCTGGAGTATGCAGATCCTAGGATTTTTGCTCATTAATTTTTTTTTTCTAAATTTATATTTTTATTCTGCTCGCCAGTTTTCACATTAGGTGTAACCGAATGCCTAGTTGGCAGTTACAGTGACGTAATCTGACACGTATAAATTGATGTTTATGACATTTTACTGATTTTAAATGACTATGCTTTTTTACCTTAATATATAAACATCCATGTCTATACACTTCACCTTAGTGTGCTTTGCCTTAGAAACGTATATAGTGTTTGCCTAAACTCTTTCACTAACACAGATGTGAGGTAGCTAGTTATTTTTATATTCGGTTGCACTACTCTTGCGCTTTTTTTTCTAGAATGCACCATTACTGTCAAACGATTTGTTATCTTACCATTGACACAGATGTCGGTATTTGTTTAGCTAATTTTGTTCTGGACTTTGATACTGATGATCAACATTTGGTCAAATGGGTTATTCTAGACTTTCACACTGATGATCAACATTTGGTCAGATGGGTTGTTTTAGACTTTGACAGTGATGATCAACATATGGTCAGATAGGTTGTTCTAGACCTTGACACTGATGATCAACATATGGTCAGATAGGTTGTTCTAGACCTTGACACTGATGATCAACATGTGATCAGATAGGTTGTTCTAGACCTTGACACTGATGATCAACATGTGGTCAGATAGGTTGTTCTAGACCTTGACACTGATGATCACCATGTGGTCAGATAGGTTGTTCTGGACTTTGATACTGATGATCAACATTTGGTCAAATGGGTTATTCTAGACTTTCACACTGATGATCAACATTTGGTCAGATGGGTTGTTTTAGACTTTGACAGTGATGATCAACATATGGTCAGATAGGTTGTTCTAGACCTTGACACTGATGATCAACATATGGTCAGATAGGTTGTTCTAGACCTTGACACTGATGATCAACATGTGATCAGATAGGTTGTTCTAGACCTTGACACTGATGATCAACATGTGATCAGATAGGTTGTTCTAGACCTTGACACTGATGATCACCATGTGGTCAGATAGGTTGATCTAGACCTTGACACTGATGATCAACATGTGGTCAGATAGGTTGTTCTAGACCTTGACACTGATGATCAACATGTGGTCAGATAGGTTGTTCTAGACCTTGACACTGATGATCAACATGTGATCAGATAGGTTGTTCTAGACCTTGACACTGATGATCAACATGTGGTCAGATAGGTTGTTCTAGACCTTGACACTGATGATCAACATGTGGTCAGATAGGTTGTTCTAGACCTTGACACTGATGATCAACATGTGGTCAGATAGGTTGTTCTAGACCTTGACACTGATGATCAACATGTGGTCAGATAGGTTGTTCTAGACCTTGACACTGATGATCAACATGTGATCAGATAGGTTGTTCTAGACCTTGACACTGATGATCAACATGTGGTCAGATAGGTTGTTCTAGACCTTGACACTGATGATCAACATGTGGTCAGATAGGTTGTTCTAGACCTTGACACTGATGATCAACATGTGGTCAGATAGGTTGTTCTAGACCTTGACACTGATGATCAACATGTGGTCAGATAGGTTGTTCTAGACCTTGACACTGATGATCAACATGTGGTCAGATAGGTTGTTCTAGACCTTGACACTGATGATCAACATGTGGTCAGATAGGTTGTTCTAGACCTTGACACTGATGATCAACATGTGGTCAGATAGGTTGTTCTAGACCTTGACACTGATGATCAACATGTGGTCAGATAGGTTGTTCTAGACCTTGACACTGATGATCAACAGTTTCTCTGTTCGTTTGTTCTGTAAGTAATTAATTGTAAATAAGTATGATTTTGAGCTTTCTTGTGACCGATTCAATCAGAAAGATCTTTGAAAACATGTTTCGAGACTTACAGGCAGTGCTTAAGACAATCAGAAAGATCTTCGAGAACATGTTTCGAGACTTACAGGCAGTGATTAAGACAATCAGAAAGATCTTCAAAACATGTTTCGAGACTTATAGACAATGACTAAGGTTAACTTTTTTTCAGTTCTCGAACTGAACACAGCAGACTTTCTGCAGACTTTACCTCTAATGAAACATCTTCGACTCTTGGCCAATTTCCATGCCAGCCCTTTTCTGGAGCATTATTCTAAGTAGAATGGGTTCTTGGCCAGTTTACTGCCCTGGATAACAAAGCCAGTCTACTGCCCTCATTCATTTACTCGGTATAACATTTCTGAGTTATTGCTTTCGTTTCCCCTTGTAACCAATTACTCGCGAGAAAAAAAGCACCAAGAGTTCACCTTCAGGTCTTTCCTTAGAGGCTCGCACGAACATACACGTATGTGTGTGCGTGTGTGTTTGTGTAGAGAATGGTAGTTTTAATGTAAAAGTTAATTAGGTTATCCAGGATTTGTAGCGCAGAGACACAGGTTTTAAAAAAAACAGAGCTGTAGAGATTTCCTCTATCTGCCTAGTGACTGTCAAAATCCATTCGACTTTGTCTACCCCGTGTCTAATTATTTGTCTGGATCCAGCAAATTTACAGTTGGGGTTCCTCATCCCTTACAAATAAAACTTCCGTGGCAAAATTAAGCCCGTAAAACTGAGATTCTGGGAGCTGTGATATATCGTGGAACCAAACAGCTGGAGTTCGAATTGGACCTAAGGATGGTTCCCTGACTTGCACTCTCTGTTACTTGATCAAATAAAAACTGTGAGAATAGATAACTGGGTCTGTACTGTGAGAATAGATAACGGGGGCTGTGATGTGAGAATAAATAACTGAGGCTGTAATGTGAGAATAGTTAACTGGGGTTGCAGCGTGAGAATAGATAACTTGGGCTGCAGTGTGAGAAGAGATAACTGGGGCTGTAGTGTGATGACAGATAACTGGGGCTGTAGTGTGAGAATAGATAACTAGGTCTGCAGTGTGAGAATAGATAACTGGGTCTGCAGTGTGAGAATAGATAACTAAAGCTGTAGTGTGAGAATAGATAACTAAGGCTGTAGTGTGATAATAGATAACTGGGCTGCAGTGTGAGAATATATAACTGGGGGTGCAGGGTGAGAATAGATAACTATGGCTGTAGTATGAGAATAGATAACTATGGCTGTAGTGTGAGAATAGATAACTATGGCTGTAGTGTGAGAATATATAACTATGGCTGTAGTGTGAGAATATATAACTATGGCTGTAGTGTGAGAATAGATAACTATGGCTGTAGTGTGAGAATAGATAACTATGGCTGTAGTGTGAGAATAGATAACTGGGGCTGTATTGTGAGACTATTGCTTGGGTTTCGCACAGTTTCTATATAGTTCACAGCAAAGATTGTATCTAGTTTCTGGGCATAATCCTCTTCTTGGTCTCTCTTGACATTTACCCGCCTTGAGAATCAGAGTTCTATGATTACATTACATAAAAGGAAAGGTCGCTTTGTAGATTACCACTCGTAGACAAGTATAATATAGATTGGGTTTTTTTTTCAAACTGTGCTAAGTGAAGCCCTTGTGCTGCGCCGTTGCTATTTAAGGTTCCATGAGACAAATTTAAAATATTCTTTATTCGTTTTTCACGTTTTAAAATAGTAACATTAACCAGTATTGTCATTTTTTTCAAATCTGATAAAGGATACTAATAAATAAATATACGCTTATTTAAATTTTGCATTTTGCAAGTGAAACCTTTTGCACAAGTTGGTAGATGCGACGTGTATTTTTCTTGATTATTTATTCAAGTACAAGTTTTATAGGACTTCCAAAATTTAACTGCTTGTCTGGTGTGCACATAATATTAATGAAACAAATGGGAGCTATAGCATAAATTTTTTTTCTTGTGCGAAGTGTCCGTCGGTCTCGAACTTTTTGGAAACCTCTGATGTAACTATGTGTCCAGAGAAGCGTAGAATGGCAGGACTAATGTGTTTGTGTGTTGTTGTGGTGGGCTATCTATCTATCTATCTATCTATCTATCTATCTATCTATCTATCTATCTATCTATCTATCTATCTATCTATCTATCTATCTATCTATCTATCTATCTATCTATCTATCTGCCTGTCTGTCTGTCTGTCTATCCATGCCATCCGACAGACGATGGCGACCATGTTTTCCCACAGTTCTCTGTTCCAGGTGTTAATCACGAGCTTGTGTTCTTTCTCCATGTCACTTCATCAGTCCATCTGCCCTTCTCTCTATCTGTCCCGTTCTCATTTGTCCTCTATCGTTTGTTACTATCAAATATTCTATTCCACCTACTTTCATGACGTGTACTATGAATTTGAATTGTTTCTTCCTGAATTTTGTTATTGCTTCTCTCTCTCTCTCTCTCTCTCTCTCTCTCTCTCTCTTCTGCCTCTTTCAGAACCTCTTCATTTGTTCTCTTCGCTGTCCATGGTATCTTTACCATTCTTTTAAGGATCCACCTTTCCGTGAGAGCGCTGTACTTCCCTGGTGACTGTCCATGTTTCACATCCATAAATCAGGATTGGTTCAATATAACACTGGAGTACACTTTTTTTTATAAAGAACAAGTATATCCATACTACAAGAGCTTAATACTGAGGAAGGCTGGCTAGTAAAGAGGATTAAACAGAGAAAACTTGGATGTTTTGGACACTTTGGACGTCATGATGGTCTAGAGGGGGCCGTCTTGGAGGGGTACATGACGGGAGGAGGAGATAGAGGGGGACCGGGGCAGGGATGGGTGCAGGACATCGTTGATGGTCAGTAGATGGATGCATCAGCGGCGGGCCATCTTGCTCACGGCCGGGAGGTCCGCAGGAGTGCTGTTGGGGAGGCAGGGTTCCACAGGGGACATGCAAATGCATGAATGAACACTTTTTCTCACTTTTAGTGTTGGTGACAGATTACATACAATATTTTTCATCCTTTGAAACATTATTTTAGCCTGATTATTCTGTTATTTATCTCCATTTCACATCTTTCGTCCGAAGTTATTAGTCTCTCTAGGTATTTGAACTTGTCTACTGGCTCTAAATACGCCTACATACAAGATCTGATCTGTAATAATATAATATATAATGTATGTAAAATATAAGTGGAATCAACCAGAGAGAATCTGCTGGTAAAAATTATACCAGGCGAGTTCCACAAATATCTACAATCAACCTGTTTCAATTAGATATTTAAGGCAAAATAAACCATTACATTTGATAACTTGTATGTAATATCATACAAGGAAGCTGGTATTATGAACTAACCTTGACTAAGGGATCATTATTTTAATCAGTCAATCAAACAAGTGCTATGCCGCGTGGCGTAAGCAATCATTTCTCTCCACAGTTCTCTGTCTTTTGGGGTGATTATAATCTCCACCGGTGATTTTCTTCCTAGCCAAACTGACAGGCCATCCAGTAACTTCTCTCTTCGTCTTCCTCTGTCTCTTCTTCCCCCAATTTTTCCAGTTGCCGCAGTGTCTTCAGATTTTCCTCTTCTCAGGAAATGTCCTATAAATCTCGCTTGTCTGCTTCTGATCTTTCCTATAATTTGCATTTTACCTCCAGCATCTCTTGAGACATCCTCATTGGTTTTCTTAGCTGTCCATGGTACCTTCAACATTCTTCTTATGAACCATATTTCCATGGCCTCCATTTCTCGCTGTACTCTCCTATTCATAGACCATACTTCACACCAATAAAACAAAATTAGCTCGATGTAACATTTAAGTATTCTAAATCTTGTTTCCAGTGATATAGATCTGTTACACAAGACGTTTCTCATTTTCTGGAATGCTGACTTGGCCTGAGCACGTATGCTTTTTATTTCATTGTGGCATTCTTAAGTACTTAAATCTATCAATTTGTGTCATTAATGTTAATGCTCGTACATTTTGGTAGTATTCTTTTCTTCGAGATGATCGTCATTTCAGTCTTTTTTTTTTTGTTTTGTTTAGGCTGAGACCTTTATTTTTACTTTCACGAACCACGACGTCCAGACGAGCCTGTAGCTTCCCTTCACTTCTAGCAATCAGAGCTGTGTAGACTACATATCTTAAATTGTTAAGGTTGCACCCGCCAATTGATATTCCTGGCATGCCCGCTGTATTTCTCATTATGTTTTCGCTGTACAAGGAGAAGAGGGCAGGAGATAGAACACATCCTTGTCATGGAGTTAAAATACTTGCTGTCACAAATATATATTGAAGGCAACTATTTTAATGCCACATCTATAAATAGCCATGCAATTTGATACTTTACCGTACATATATAACATAGTACATAAAATAAAAAGATAATTATAAAGAGGCTTTTCTTCTATCTTCGTTTCGTCAACGTTGCTGCTCTGAAGAGTTGCAGTTTATGATGATTTGTTTCCTGTCCAGGACGGGATGTTTTGCCTGTTGACCGTCATATCTGATCCTTGTATGATGTTTATTTGTTTCCTGCTTTTTTTTTGTCTGCTTAAAATGAAAGTGATTGTTAAAAATCATTGAAAACGACTGTTTAACAAAATTCACTAAATCTATGTTTGATTGACGCCAAGAACGTGAACATGACATCTGGTCACGCACATGTCATCTAGCCTTGCACACTTTGCCTTTGTTATGACACCTGGCCGTGCACATGACATCTAGCCCTGCACACTTCATTCTGTATGTGACATCTAGCTATGCACATGACACCTAACTCTGAGCACTTTACCATCTACATAACATCTAATCATGCCCATGACAACTAGCTCTGTACACTTCATTCTGCACATGACATCTAGTCATGCACATCACACTTAGCCCTGTACGCTTTGCTCTGCACATGATGTACATGACACTTAGCTCTACACGCTCTGCCTTGCACATGACATCTGGTCATGCACATGACACATAGTTCTGCATACGTTTGCCCTACACATGAGATCTAGCCATGTACATGACATCTATCCATGCATGCGACATCTAGCCATGCACATGACATCTAGCACTGCACAATTAGCTCTGCATATGGTAACTAGCCCTGTACATGATATCTAACACTGCACACTTTGTCCTGCATATAACATCAAGCCATGCACGTGACACCCAGTCCTGCACATGACACCCAGCCCTGCACATGACACCCAGTCCTGCATATGACACCCAGCCCTGCATATGACACCCAGCCCTGCACATGACACCCAGCCCTGCACATGACACCCAGTCCTGCATATGACACCCAGCCCTGCATATGACACCCAGCCCTGCACATGACACCCAGCCCTGCACATGACACCCAGCCCTGCACATGACACCCAGCCCGGCACATGACATCTAGTCATTCACATAACATCTAGCCATGCATGTGGCACCAAACACTACACAATTTGTCCTGCATATGACACCTATACATGCCCATGACATCTAACCCGCACACAACACACATCCCTGCACATGACAACTAGCCATGTATATGACACCTAGCCATACACATAACACCTAACCTTGCACATGACACCTAACCCTGCATATGACATCTAATTCTGCACATGACGCATAGTTCTACACGTGAGACCTAGCCGTGCATATGACATCTAGCCGTACATATGACATCTAGTTGTGTACATAACATCTAGCATTGCACATTACACATATCCCACATGTGACATCCAGTCGTGCATATTACACCTACCCCTTCACATGACACGTAGCCCTGCATATGACACCTACCCCTGCACATGACACCTAGATCTGCACATGACACCTAGCCCTTCACATGACACATAGCCCTGCATATGACACATAGCCCTGCATATGACACCTACCCCTGCACATGACACCTAGAACTGCACACGGCACCTAGCCCTTCACATGGCACCTAGCCCTTCATATGTCACCTAGCCCTGCACACTATATATCTTAGACAAACTTTATGGAACTCTGGCATATTCTGCAGCACTCAATTCTCAGGACAACCCGGTCACTTCAGATTTTTGATCGATGGCCAGAATATGCCAAGCCATTTTCTGTTATTTAAATGTATAGATCTTTTGTCTTTACATCTGTAAATGTTTTTCCCGGTGTGTTTTTCTGTCATGTTTTTAGAATTCCGGTTGAATTTCGTCTTAAACATATGTATGGCGCATCCATACTCCAAGTGCTGCTACGACCCAGCGTTCTATGTCTGTTATATTTTTGCCACTTATAAAATGTTGCAATGTAGACATCACGATTGTCTTAATGTGCGTCATAATCAACACGTTGCACCATCTCTATATGGAAGTTTGGCGGGAAATAACCTCTAACTTGTGTCCTGTTCTGATGTCTTTCATCATTTTTTTATAATTTAAATTGATGTAATACCCCTATCTTTCCACCTTTCATCATTTTTTTTATAATTTAAATTGATGTAATACTCCTATCTTTCCACCTTTCATCATTTTTTATAATTTAAATTGATGTAATACCCCTATCTCTCCGCCTTTCATTATTTTTTTTTATAATTTCAGTTGCTGTAATACGTCTGTCTTTCCACCTTTCATAATTTTTTTTTATAATTTCAATTATGTAATACTTCTATCTTTCCACCTTTCATCATTTGTTTTCTAATTTCAATTGATATAATACTCGTATCTTTTCACGAAATATACCTCCCTCTTCTTATTATCCACAATTCCAAGGTTTTATTTTTCTTACGTGTGTGTACCATCTGGCTTGATTCACCTTAGATCTACATGGACAATGAAAGGGCATGGTAAATATAATATGGATTTTATTTAAAGCAGGCTTTAGGCACTTTTTAAGGAGCTAATAAGACAGCAACTGCCATGGGACGGTATATTTTACAAAATACCAGACTGAAGTTTAAAAGATAAAACTTAATAAAGGAGAAAATAAAGAAGATAAACCTAGCTGTTCATTGTCAAATAAAAAGATGTGTGACATAAATTGTGAATATGTTGAAGAAAGATAACATAAACAAAACTTTTCTTCGGGCGATATATTTTTGGGGGGGATCTTTCAGAGAAGCTGGTCCAAAGTCCAGATTTTTGACATAATAGAGAACAAGAGCAATGAAATCATCATGGTCAGTGAACAGCTATAGCTGCACAAGGTTATATCTCTACAGCCGTGCTATATCTAACCAGGCTTTGTAAACTGTGGGCAAATTAAATAGATTTATCCGTGGTAGTGGAGCGTACCAAAAAGTATAGCTTTTTCAGCTCCTTTCAAGGAAAGAAAAGAACTTTTTCGAAGCCCACTGCCTATTCAGTATTATGGTACGGACCCTATAGTTCAACATGTTCACCATGACACCAGCAACAATGAGCTCCATTTTGTAAGTTAAAGGAAAATAAGCCAACATCAGCAACGTCAATATAAGCCAACATCAGCAACGTCAATAATCTAACATCGACGGACAAGGTGAAAGAAAAGCAACGAGATGCACATGTCAAGATTCATAAGTATTTTTTTTCTAAAACCTACTTTCAACGTCATCATCATCATGTGCCATGCCGACTGGGGTTGGCTGTTATGTTTCTCCAGAGTACTCGATCCTTCAACCAGGCCATCAGCTCATTTCGTGATGTCATCTCACACCACCTCGTCAAACTGTCCCGTATCATTTCTCTCGGCCTTCCCCTGGCTCTTCTTTCCTCCATTTTTCCTGTTGTTACAGTATTTTCAATGCCCTTCTTCTCACTGCTTGTCTTATCTTCTTCTTCTTCTTCATTCGCTTCTACCACCAAGACCACCCTGTGATCCTACTGAATTTACCCCTGTGGTCCTCGTTAAGCCTCATGGTCCCTCGTGTGGTCCCCGAGAGGATCACAGGAGGTTCAGAGTATCTCAGGACTTGAGCCTATACTCTTGGTGGGTCTCAGAAGCGGGATTGCGTGACACCGTGGTTTTCGTTGCACCAGTTTAAGTCTAGAGTTGGACTTTCTCAGTGGAAGACCTCGGCGTGTTTTGGATATCAGTGCATCCCCGCTGGGTGAGAGATGGTAGCCCACCCAGGCCAGAGTTGGACTTTCTCACCGGAAAACCTCGACGTGTTTTGAGATACCCGTGTATCACCGCCGGGTGAGAAGTGGTTGCCCATCCAGTCCAGTGTTGGACTTTCTCACCAGAAAACCTCAGGGTGATTAGGATACGCATACATCCCCGCCGGGTGAGAGGTGGTTGCCCATCTAGACTGCCCTAGTCCAGTTTCTCCGACTTCAGCATTTTGTGGTTGTGGCCGCTATCTTTCCTAGTTGTGACCAGGATGGAGCTTTTATCCAGGAGGACGAATCCTCGCCATTAGCGACTTCCACCCCTGGGTTGAGCCGGTTTAGGCATATTATCCCAGTATGGGCATGTTTGGGACGTGATCGACCTCTAGAGCAGAGGTACCGCGACATGCGTAGCCTTCAAGATTCACCCCAGGTATTAGCCTGTTAGGCATATTTCACCAGTATGGGTGTATATCAGGCGTGACCGACCTCTAGAGTGGAGGTGGCATGACATGCCTGGCCATCAAGTTTCACCCATGGTGGGTGCCGGTTTAGGCATATTTCACCAGTGTAGGTGTATTTCGGACGTGGGCGGCCTCTAGAGCAGAGGCGCCGTGGTATGTGTAGTTCTCGCAGCGATACTACTGGGCATACCGATTAAATTTCACATTATCCTTTCCACCACCTTTTCACATCGGCACCGCACAGCAACCTTTATTTCTTTTCCGCATTTTCTTCCTTGACCAGGAGGAGCTTCACTCCACGCGCGGCATTTGAAGAGTCTCGCCAGTAGTGTCTTAACCTCTGGGATAAGCCGGTTCATGCATTTCACCCGATATGACTGCACTCAGGACGTGGCCGACCTCCAGACCAGAGGTGCCATGATTTGACTGTTTGTTTCGCTTTATCCTTTCTACCACCTTTTCCGCAGTGGTGCCGCGCGACAAGCCCATTTGCACCTCTCTTCATTGGCCGGGAGGAGCACCACTCCATGCACGGCAGCTGAAGAATCTCGCCAGCAGCGGTAGATGAGCTACCAAGCGTGCCACTCATCTACCCTAAGTGTCTGGTTTTCAGGCGCCAGATATTCGCCTTCGCCCCTTCTCCTGTCAGATTAAACAGTTCTGCCACGAGAAGGCCAGGAGCTGGACTTGACTGCCAGAGGCTGTTTGAGACGCACGCTGTTGGAGTGGAGATCGAATTCTCCACCCCACCTCCGGCAATAACAGTCCTTAGAACCTGCTTGTCTTATGAAAGCCCATTGTCTCTCTCTCTTGAATTATTTTCACAAGATCTTCTTTCTGTCTCTCCCATTCTTCCCATACATTTTTCATTAGTAATCTTTGCTGTCCTTCTGATAAACCAGATTTCTATTGCTTCCAGCGATCTTTGTGAAACCCACATTCATCATCATCATCATGTGCCGTGCCGACTGGCGTTGGCTATTATGCTTCTCCAGAGTACACGATCCTTCATGCAGGCCATCAGCTCAGTTGGTGATCTCCTCTCACACTATCCTGTCAGACTGTCCAGTATCATTTCTCTTGGTCTTCCTCTTGATCTTCTTCCTTCTATTTTTCCTGTTGTTATAATATTTTCAATGCCCCCTCTTCTCATTGCATGTCCTATGAAAGTACATTGTCTCTCTCTTATCTTTTTCACAAGGTTTTTTGTCTCTCCAGCTCTTCTCCTACATTCTTCATTAGTTATTTTTGCTGTCCAGGGGATTCGCAACATTCTTCTAATAAACCACATTTCTGCTGCTTCCAATGATTTTTGTGCAGACTTGCCTATTGTCCATGATTCACTTCCATATAACAAGATAGGTTCAATATAGCATTTTAGGACTCGTTTTCTAACATTCATTGATAAGGATGTGTTGGTCAATATGTTTCTCATTCTCTGAAATGCAGTCTTTGCTTGGCCTATTCTGTTCCTAATTTCTGTTCTGCATTTCCCATCTGAAGTTATTACTGCTCCAAGGTATTAGAATTTCTGCACCTGCTTTAGAACAGTTCCGTTTAATTTAATACTGCATGCTGGTGGATTCTGTTTCTTAGATATAACCATAGTCTCTGTCTTTTTGATGTTCAAAGTAAGGCCTTTCTGTTCACTTTCTTTGGCGACTTTATCCAAGAGATTTTGCAGGTCTTGTTGGTTCTCAGCTATCAGTACTGTGTCGTCAGCATACCGAAGGTTGTTAATATTGTATCCTCCAATTTTTATGCCTGGTTCTGTGATGATTGTTCTTAGAATATTCTCGCTATACAGAGAAAAAAGGTCTGGAGACAGTACACAGGAAATGGGACAAACGTAAGAAAGTTGGTGGAGACAGCACTTGTTTCTTTCTACTCAAATTCCCAGCTTAATATTCACAATCTGACACCACGCAAGCATGGAAGACGTTGCGTAACTGTCTAAATCGAACACTGACAACGAACTACTTGACAGTCAACCCACCCGTAGAAGATATATAATACAATCTTCACTTTCCGACGCTGTGGGAGTTTGAAAGTGGATAGTCACAATTTCCCGTGACGTCACAGTTCACTAGCTTCTGCTTTTAAGTAATCAATATTCCAATCAGTCCTGGCTGAATCAGTTTACATATTATTGAGATTAAATGTCGTGAACAGAATCCGTGAAGTCCTTGGTGTAACTTTGGAAATCTAAACGGGGGCTCGTAAAACAAGGATTCTCATACTGTGATTTGTTGTCCCATAAGGTTTTCCAAGTCTGGCAATGGGAATGACGGAATATATCACATAACGTTTTCCACGACTGTCAGTGGAAACTATGGAATATATCACATAACGTTTTCGAAGTCTGGCAATGGGAATGACGGAATATATCACAATACGTTTTCAAAGTCTGTCAGTGGAAACTATGGAATATATCACATAATTTTTTCGAAGTCTGTCAGTGGAAACTATGGAATATATCACATAACGTTTTCGAAGTCTGTCAGCGGAAATTATGGAATATATCACATAACGTTTTTGAAGTCTGTCAGTGGAAACTATGGAATATATCACATAACGTTTTCGAAGTCTGTCAGTGGAAACTATGGAATATATCACATAATTTTTTCGAAGTCTGTCAGTGGAAATTATGGAATATATCACATAAAGTTTTCGAAGTCTGTCAGTGGAAACTATGGAATATATCACATAATGTTTTCGAAGTCTGTCAGTGGAAACTATGGAAAATATCACATAACGTTTTCCACGACTATCAGTGGGAGTAATGGAATATATCACATAACGTTTTCAAAGTCTATCAGTGGGAATGACGGAACATATCACACAACGTTTTCGAAGTCTGGCAGCGGGAGTGATGCTAAATGTCACATGATTCAGCGAAAAGGAAAATTTTACTCAAGACAGTTTCAAGACGATCACGACTGCTGAAATTTTCACAGAAAATGACTCTGCATCTATTTGGAACATGTACAGTAATTTTTAAATTCAGTATTCTAATAATGTTCAACAATGAACCAAACCATCTGGACGACTATTTTATTTCCAAACTTTTCGCAAAGTAATGCAGACGAATTGTGGTGAGATAATTTTTTTAAAAAAACTCTATTTCAGAACATTATTCAAAAACTTGAAATCAGAACTGGTTTAATAAACGCTAGACTAATTTGTTTAACATAGTAGATTGTTATTGCCCACAACGTAGATTGTTATTGCCCACAACATTCTACAAGAGATTCATGCCAGCGAGGTCTCACTTCTGGCTATTATTGCTGTGGTACCTTTGTTTCAAACCTTCCACTTCTGATTCTTTATGCTCCGACTACAGAACCATAATTACTACATAGAAGACGTGGTGAACTACTCTATGTCAGGTGAACAAAAATGCCTCCTGCAATCAAGAATCTCATATTGTCTGTCTGTTTCTCACGTTCTGCAGCCATTAAATATAGTAAAGCCATTTCAATCGTTGGTTTCCATTCACACTTTATCATCAGGAATGCTAGGACTTTACACTATTCATAAAGATTTCTATGATAACTCATTCCATTTTCTGCTATCAGGTCTACGCCGATTCTATTTTCTGGTAACTTTTTGTCTGTCAGGTCTACGCTGATTCTATTTTCTAACAACTTCTTGTCTGTCAGGTCTACGCTGATTCTATTTTCTGGTAACTTCTCGTTTGTCAGGTCTACGCTGATTCTATTTTCTGGTAACTTCTTGTTTGTCAGGTCTACGCTGATTCTATTTTCTGGTAACTTCTCGACTGTCAGGTCTACGCTGATTCTATTTTCTGGTAACTTCTTGTCTGTCAGGTCTATGCCTGTTTCCGACTTGTCTGTCAAGTCTACGCCGAAAAGACTACACCTATGTAAAGACGTCTTAGCAAAGATCATGACAGAGTCAATGAATGTTGAATCCAACAGAATTATGACATGTAAACATGACAATATATTGAGGCCTGTTAAAAAGTATACGTGCCAGCCCTTTCTCCCCCCCACCCAAAAAAAAAAAAAAACACTGAAAGGTATATGAGGAAGAAGACAAGACAAAATAAGATATAAGAATGAGGTGTAATTCTTTGACGGAGAGAAAAAAAGGTACTAAATCATTTAAACCGAGAAGTAAAACAATGTAAAACATAACAACCAGGCTATTTAGATAATTCTGACATCATAAGGCGTAACGTACTGATGAAAGCCATACTTAAGTGAAACAATGAACAAAAATAGCTAGATGACGATGTAGACGATATAGACGATACAGATAATATAGAAGATACAAATGATATAGATGGTAAAAGTAAAATCCTCGTTTCCATATCATTAAGGCATATTTGGATACGGAGTTAGGCCCGTATTTCCAAGACTACCAGCATGTGAAAGTGTGATGTGGTCAGTATTACGCCTGTCCGTATTTGCTTACCCAGGCTGTGTGGACCCCGGAGCATGTTTTGGTGTGCGCCGGAGAAAGTCCCACTGAATTCGACTTGAACACGGTACCACTGGATTAGTAAACCGAGCGCCTTACTACTCAGCCAACCAGGCCACCGAATGAAAAAAATGAAAGAACACTAACAATCTATGGACGGCACGAGAGAACACTAACAATCTATGGACGGCACGAGAGAACACTAACAATCTATGGACGGCACGAGAGAACACTAACAATCTATGGACGGCACGAGAGAACAATCTATGGACGGCATGAGAGAACACTAACAATCTATGGACGGCACGAGAGAACACTAACAATCTATGGACGGCACGAGAGAACACTAACAATCTATGGACGGCACGAGAGAACACTAACAATCTATGGACGGCACGAGAGAACACTAACAATCTATGGACGGCACGAGAGAACAATCTATGGACGGCATGAGAGAACAATCTATGGACGGCATGAGAGAACACTAACAATCTATGGACGGCACGAGAGAACACTAACAATCTATGGACGGCACGAGAGAACAATCTATGGACGGCATGAGAGAACAATCTATGGACGGCATGAGAGAACACTAACAATCTATGGACGGCACGAGAGAACAATCTATGGACGGCATGAGAGAACAATCTATGGACGGCATGAGAGAACACTAACAATCTATGGACGGCACGAGAGAACACTAACAATCTATGGACGGCACGAGAGAACACTAACAATCTATGGACGGCACGAGAGAACAATCTATGGACGGCATGAGAGAACAATCTATGGACGGCATGAGAGAACACTAACAATCTATGGACGGCACGAGAGAACACTAACAATCTATGGACGGCACGAGAGAACACTAACAATCTATGGACGGCACGAGAGAACACTAACAATCTATGAACGGCATGAGAGAACACTAACAATCTATGGACGGCACGAGAGAACACTAACAATCTATGGACGGCACGAGAGAACACTAACAATCTATGGACGGCACGAGAGAACACTAACAATCTATGGACGGCACGAGAGAACACTAACAATCTATGGATGGCACGAGAGAACACTAACAATCTATGGACGGCATGAGAAAACACTAACAATCTATGGACGGCATGAGAGAACACTAACAATCTATGGACGGCATGAGAGAACAATCTATGGACGGCATGAGAGAACACTAACAATCTATGGACGGCATGAGAGAACACTAACAATCTATGGACGGCTTGAAAAAACACTAACAATCTATGGACGGCATGAGAGAACACTAACAATCTATGGACGGCTTGAAAAAACACTAACAATCTATGGACGGCTTGAAAAAACACTAACAATCTATGGACGGCAAGGAACTTGGCTGAATGAACATTGACAACATATGAAAGCAACGTGGCTGAGTGGACACTGACAGCATGTGGAAGCAAAAATCTGAAAATCCATTCAGCCAGACTTCGTTGAGGAAGAACATCACCACATATTGATGATGATAATATTAGCATTTTGTGTGCTTATAGTAATATATATATATATATATATATATATATATATATATATATGCAGGAAACTCTCTACCGTAGAGAGCGGAACAACAACACAACTCCTTCAGATCATCAGAAGAAGTACCCCCCCCCCTCAGACAAGTGTTTCGGTAGAGAGTTTCCTGCATATCTCTCTCTCTCTCTCTCTCTCTGAACATTAAGTGCCCAGGGCACATGGGGCTTCCGCAAGGGTTTTCCACAAATGCCTGTCCTTCGCCTTTTTTTTCTGCTCTTGCCCGGGTGAGCCCTCTATTGCTCAACATCCTTTCTGTTGTTCTTCTCCATGTCTCTTTTGGTCTACCCTTACTTCCGCTCCCCTGTGGTGTCCATTTTAGTGCTATTTTTGACAGTGAGTTGTCAGTCATTCGGAGCACATGTCCCAACCATCGCCAGCGTCTTTCCTCAATAATTGTTGTCAGTGGTTTCATCTGCATTTCTGCTAATAAGATGTTATTTCTTATGGTGTTTGGCCAAAATATTTTTCTAATTCTTCGTAAACATTTAGTCTGGAAAGAATTCAACTTGTTTTCTGTGGTTTTGGTGATTTTCCAGCATTCACTTCCATAGAGTAGTACACTTAGAACATTACTCTTAAATATCCTGATTTTCATATTTATGCTTAGTTTTTTTTATTTCCATATATTCTGCAGCATTGCAAAAGCCTGATTTGCTCTATTAAGTCTGCTGTTGATGTCCTCTGTGCTGTCTCCATTTTCTACTACTCTGCTGCCAAGGTATACAAATTCGTTGACCTCCTCCACTAACTTGTTATCTACTCTGAGTACATTTCTGTTGTTCACATTTTGCTTCATTAACTTTGTCTTTCCTACGTTGATCTTTAGTCCTATGTTGTTTGCATTCTGAGTTAGCTTGTTTATTTTATCTTGCATATCTTTGTGACTGCTTGATAATAGACAAATGTCGTCCGCAAAGTCAAGGTCCTCCAGCACTGTGTCAAGGGTCCATTGTAATCCTCTGCGTTTGTCTGATGTTGCCTCCTTCATTAACCAGTCTACTGCCAAGATAAATAATGTTGGTGATAGTACACATCCCTGTTTCACTCCTGTTTTTACCCTAAAGCTACTGGAGGTATGTTCTCCACAGATAACTTTGCACTGAAAACCCTCGTATAGGGCTTTGATTACATTAACTATTTTATGGGGGAGGCCATGCCATCGTAGGATTTTTCACAGTGCATCTCTGTTGATTTCCTGCATATATATATATATATATATAATATATATATATATATATATATAATATATATATATAAACAATTTACAAAAAAGTATGTTAGAATTATTCTCCATGTTACACCCTGAACACGCCAGAGAAAGAAATTTGGATAAAAAAAAAAAGATTAAGAAGAAGAAGTTGGATTTTTTAAATAGAAAATATATGGTATATAAAGTATGTGCGTGTGGGCGGGGGGGGGGGGGAGGGGAGGGAGTAGTTTTGGGGGGGGGTGATATAAATGATTGAAAATTATTCATTTGAGAGAGCGAAAGAGAAATTCCGGCTGTACCTAGGTTGTTCGATGTTAAACCGACGATCAAGTCACAAATTCTTACAAGAAGAAGCAATTACATAGAAACTGGTCAAGACCCTTGGTTGCCACATACATGCTTTCGTTTACTGCGGCTTCCGACAGGAATTTTTGTACAAACATTAGTTCTGGGATCATCAATCTTCTTTCATCGTGTCAGTTCACGCATGTATTTAGCTTCCAGCACTATCGGTTCTCAGTCTCTAACTCTTCAGCTATTACCACTCGGTTACGATACCTCTACTTAAGACGAGTTTTTTCTTGCTAGCCTATTTGTACTAGCTACCTCGAGGGTAATACTCCAATGACGTCATTTTGATTCTGTCTGTGCCTTAATTTGTACTCTGTCCTGTGAGAAATTTCAGAAAGTACTGGTGTTTATGAGAGAGAGAGAGAGAGAGAGAATGAATGAATGAATGAATGAATAATCTTTATTTTTCAAGGGTAAAGAATTGGGCACGCAGGCCCGTCTTACATTCTGCCCTTCATCACTCCATCTTTCATTCTTCCCACACACTTTCATCATTCCATCTTTCATTCTTCCCACAGAGAGAGAGAGAGAGAGAGAGAGAGAAACGAACCTTTACTTACATAGCAAAGTATCGATCTGTGGTATTGCTGTTCTTGACAAAACTCGGACTGTCATTGTTTAATATTAGACTCGTACCTGTCACTTCTTGCTACGTCCAATCCCCGTGCGAGATTAGTTTCCATAGCCTACTTTAGCCGAGGTGAAAGTCAGGGCAAACCACAGCAAGAAAATGGCATCGGACACTGAGGAATGTAACAAAAATCTGTGACAAATGTGTGCGAGAACTTCGTGGGTATGCTAAAAAAATGGCCTAAAGGAAACGCATAAAAGTGTTAGGTAACACATGTTCAGACTGCTGCAGTTCTTCACATCATTCATTACCTGTGTCTTATTCCCCTCTCCCCCTCCTTCTCCATTCTCTGAATTACAGAGCAACATGGAATTCTGTCATGAGAATATCTTTGTACTTAACAAATGCTGTGGAATGTCTGCATTCTTGAAGGCAATGCAGAGGATGCCATTCATGCTGACATTCATTGACATCACTGAAAGTTATTTATGGAGAAAAATGATCAGGTATCAGTGATTTTCGGCATTTGCTCAAGATGAGATAAGCATTTTCTACACGAGGTATGTTCAAAATAGCCAGCCACACACAACAAGGGCGCCGTGCAGCTATTGAGCTGCCCTACCAGCAGGTCTTGACAACAAAGTGTCATTTGCCCGATTCCGCGATGAGCATTAGTCGTCGAGCTACATTGGCCGAAGTGATCACGTGTTCAAGCTACTCTTCGGATTAATAACAACGTGATAATGAAACTGAAGAACAATGTGTCTGTGTGAAAATCTGTTGCGAACGTGATAAACATTTTACAGAGACATGGTAACTGTTTAACCTAGCAGTCGGGGAGGATTGTATGAGCCGAACGAAGTACTATTAGAGGTTTGAGCTTTTTACAGAGAGCAGAACGTCGATGATCCCAGATCTGGACGACCTTCCACTTCAACAGACGACGACCAAGTCGAAAGAGTTCATGCTGTGATTCGTGGGATTCGCTGTTTAACCGTCAGAGGAGACGCGAGCATCAGCGCAATATCTTGCCACGAAGTTTTGACTGAAAAACTTCAGATACAAAATTCGTCCCGCATTTGCTGACTGACGATCAGAAAGAGAACTGCACTGAAATCAGTCAGGAACTGCCTGCCAATGCAAATGGTCATTGAAACTTTCTTAAGAGCATAATAACAAGAGATACGACGTGGGTTTATGGCCATGGTGTTGAAACCAAGATGTAGGTGGGGAAAGAGTCTTAAAACAAAAACAAAAACAAAAAAACACAGATGAGTCGGACAAAGATCAAACTTTTATTGCTTGTGTTTTCTTGCACTTGCAAAGGCATTGTCCACAATGATATTGTACCACGTGATCGGGTGTTTGAGAAAACAGTTTCCAGGAAGTTACGGTGCGTTTGAGGGATGCTGCGCGCTGGAAGAAGTCTGAACTGTGGGATGTTGCACCACCAGAGTTCTCTGGCTCACCCGGCGCCCCTTATCCGCAGTTACCTGCCAAAACAGGCATCCTTTGTTCCCCATCCACCTTGTTCTCGTGACTTATCCTCAACAGACTTTTTCCTCTTTCCCGAACTTAAAACCACTTTGAAAGAATATCGTTTCCAAATCACAGACGAGATTCAGGAACATGTGATAAGAGAACTGCGCGCCATCACAGAAAGCGCGTTCCATGAAGCATTCCAACAATAGAAGAAACGTTGTGAACGGCGCATAGCGAGTAGAATGGATTAACTTGAAGAGGACAGTGCTTAAAATGTTGTCATATGAGCACTTATGTCTTTATAACAAAAATTGACTCTTTTTTAACACACCTTGTACGTGGCAAACCACAAGCGAAGCCCTCGTGTCCTTGCTAATACTCATCGGACTACCGTTGATGATTTCAGAAAACAAACTCGTCGCATTTCTCAGCAAGAACTCTGATGCAAAAATGGATTTTTCAAGAGTGCAGGCAGTTATTAGAGATCTTAAGTATTGAAAAGTTTTCTTGCAATGGGTGCCTCAACTGTTTTATCCACAGATGGCAAAAAAAAGCTGACATTTATCAATAATTGTTTCTGCGCTCTCAAAGTTAATGTCATGAATTCATGATCAATACCGTTGCGGGAGAGAGAAGCTGGTGCAGTGTTTTGAGGCAAAAAACAGAAGAATGTCAATGGTGTTTCATCGCAGAGATATGAACAACCAGAAAGACATGGAAAACAAATTCTTGCCATCAGCATAAATCATTCTCTAAAGACAGTCTTCCCGAGGGCTTTGTTCTGGATAGCAATTTTGTGTAAAGGTAAATAATAAAGTTCTGAGGGTTATTTGTAAAGGCTGTACTTTAGATCTTGTGTGTACAAGTAAACAAAGTACTCTGGTTTCATATTTAAGAATCACTCATTTAGATGCCAGTGCTAGTCTGGGTTGAGCAGTTCAGATAAGTCAATAGACGGGAATCACACAAAATAAAAATTGCACTAAAAATGCTGGGTGTCCAAAAGTTTTTTTTTTTAACATTTTCCGCAGGTCAGTCTATGTGGTCTCATATATGCCATGACCTTGGGTTTTTTTTTCTTCTTGAGGCACATTAAAACAAGAGTTTCCGTGCCCCAACTTACCAAGGGAATCTGAACATTCTGAACCAGCGAATCACGAATGACATCGTATTTGTTACACCAGATACTATTTTCATATTATACTACGAGCTGTTATGTGATGTACTATTGTAATGATATAACATGAGCCGTTTTGTGATATATTTTTATAATGGTATACTATGAGTAGTTATGTGACGTACTATTTTAATGATATACTACGAAGTCTTATTTGACGAACTATTGTAATGATATACCAAAAAGTGTTATGTGATGAACTATTTTAATGATATGCTACGAAGTCTTATGTGACGAACTATTGTAATGATATACTAAAAGGGGTTATGTGATGAACTATTTTAATGATATACTGTGCGATGTGTCACTAGCACACTTTTTAGACAACATCCAATGAGACTTTACACATGGACATCATCTGATGGTAAAAGTAAGAATCAAATAGATTACATTTTAATGCAAAGAAGGTGGAGATCAAATATAACATCAGCAAAGACTTTACCAGATGCTGATTGTGACACGGACCATGAGTTATTAATAGCAGACATGAAGATAAAGATAAAAAAGACAGTTACAGGATCAAGACCACTACGCTTTGATCTTAGAAAAATACCAGAACAATACGGTATAGAAGTGAATAACCCTTTTGAGACATTCAAGGCTGTACAGGAGGAGATGACACCAGATGAATTGCCTACGCAGGCCAGAGCTATCTTAATTACTGCAACCAAAGATATGGTTCCAGTAAAAGAAAAAACAAAAGAATGGATGAATTACAGCAGACACACTAGAACTGATAAAACAACTTAGAGAAATGAAGGCGAAATGGAAAGTGACAAGTAACAACAGGGAGGAATATAAGTCTTTAACAAAAGAAATAAGAACAAACATACGAAAAAACACAAAACAATGCATACAAGGTTGTTGTGAAAGAATAGAAGGATATCAGAAGTGTGGAATAGATAGTGAAATGTTTAAAGAAATGAAGACATTGACGAGAAATGTCACACCAAAGCTAAACGTAATTTGTGACAAAATAAGGAATACCTTGACAGAGACAGAGGAAATTCTAGAAAGATGGAAGGAATATTTCAGAGGAATATATGAAACAACTGACTATGAAGGCATACATGAACAGTATGAATTTTTACTGAGGAAGAAAGAACCGGACAATTGAAGAAGTTTTAGGGGCAATAAAGATCTGAAAAAATGGTAAATCTCCAGGATGTGATGAGATAACAGCTAACTTATTAAAGCAGGAGGAAAAGAATGTGCAACAATCTATCATGCACTATGTAAAAAGATACGGCATTCAGGTATTTGGCCAAAAGAATGGAAAAGAACTGTATTCATACTGTGGGACTGAGTGTTAGTGTCTGATCTGTGCTAACAGTGCGGGCATCCTGGAAGTTCATACCATAAATTAGTGTATGAGTATATAACCATACACGGAGCCACTGCAATAAAACTGTGATACCAAAATATATGAACTAGGAACAAAATAGGAACAGCTTTATTACTTAACGAGTACACAGTTGTGATGTTTCGGCGTGAGCCTTAATCATACAAGAACATACAGGTCGAAGAAACAGAGAGAGGAGATAGAACATACAGGACGAAGAAACAGAGAGAGGAGATAAAGTATAAATTCACATAAATGCTGTGTTTAAAAAAAAAAAATTAAAATTAATAGAGCACTTAGCTGTAACTTTTACTGCTAAGTGCTCTATTCATTTTTACAAATCAAAAAAAAAAATTTTTTTTAAACACAGCATTTATGTGAATTTATACTTTATCTCCTCGAGGTCCTGTTCTTAGGACCGGCATGGCCAGAATCAACTGCAATGGGCGATCCAGCATAGCCAATGGACCGTTGCGAATGATTGGAGAAGGGTTTGGTTTAGTGATGAATCATTCTTTCTGCTCCAGTGACATAATAGACGGACAAGAGTTTACTACAGAGTACATGAGCGCTACGCCCAGAACTGCGTGAATGAGGCTCCTCCACATGGTGGTGGAGGTGTACTGGTGTGGGGGACGATCACCTTCATGGGAAGAAGTGACCTGGTGCAAACTGAAGGACGTCTGAATGCCCAACGATACGTCGCTGAAATTCTTTGTCCTCACGTCCTTCCACTTCTGGCTGCACCAGGGTCGATTTTTCTGCAGGATAACGCTCGACCTCATGTGGCACAACTCACCACCCAGTTCCTCGCTGACAACAACGTCCAGACCATTCCGTGGCCATTCATGTCATCAAAGATGAACCCAATAGAACACTTATGGGATGAACTCAACAGACATGTCCGCCAACGAGACGTGGCGCCAACCATTCTCCGACAGATGTCTCTTCCACTGCAGAAAAAATGGGCAGCCATCCCACAACAGCAGATCCAACGGCTAATCGGATCCATTTCAAGGAGAGGTCGTTCTCTGATACAGGCCAGAGGAGGCCATATACCTTAATGAAACGGAGGCCTCAATCCCAAAGAATAAAAGTCCGAACCAAATTTAATGAACATCACTTCATTGTTAAAGTCTTAAAGTTTCTTCATGCCAAGATTGAAACATTAATTCCGTAAAATAAAATGTTGATACAAGTTTTAAATCTAGTGTCCATTACGACTACAGTATATATTTTAGAAGTTCATACTAAACGCTTAACTGAGCTAGTGTGTTAAATGTGTAGCGAAGTCCTGGTAAGTTTGTTGTGAGCCATGGTCGAGACACGACTAAGGGCCGTTGTCGTTCGTGGCTGATCTCTGTGAGTTGTTCCTTCTCCGGAATTTAATAGTGTTGTTACGTCGTACCAGCCCTGCTCTGATTTAAGTTTTCCGTTGAGACGAATGTTATATTATGAATAAGTGCTTTTCTTTGCCGGAATCATTTTCCATTGATATTTTTATGTGCATTTTCATGAGATTTTATTGATGTTTTATTTTTATGCTTCATTTGCATATGTTTTCATTGATGATTCACATGTTTTTCTTTCATATTTAATGCTTCATTCGTGTAGATCGAAATGGACATTGATTTTTTGCATTGTTTATGCTTTTTCATGTTTAATGTGAAAATTCATGAATGTATGTTACTGGCAACTGGGTAGCTGCTATCGATATATGTTTGTAAGTCTCATGGCAATTTATTAGTAAACGTTCAAGTTGAACAGAATATACTGAAGATAAGAGTTCCAGTGCACTATTGGTTTAGAGAAGACACAAGATATTGAGATAGCCGTGGGTTAGTTCTTGTTGTGTGTTTCAGGCCATTATATTTTGATGGTACCAGAACACCTGAGACTTTATAGTATTGTAACTGTGCTTATCGTTTTGTACTAGTATTTGTTCCATGCTACGCTCGTTAATATTACTGTTGATATGTCAGTTTACTGTATGTCGAAATTATCGTCAGGTTTTTTGTGTGAATTAAACCTTGCATAATTGTATCACGTGTTTATTTCATTACTATCATGTGTGTAATGTTTTATTATGTGTTGAGTACAGACTCTGATAGTGAATTTTCCCCTTACTTTGCATGTTGGTATCGGAAGCCAGAAGGTTAAACCTGTGTAACTATAAGGGGTGCACATTGGTTTCCCTTAAGTAATGTGGTACGTAAACGTTGGGATTCGTGGGACATTTCCTTGCACCAATCATTGAAATTGTAGAAATTTAGTTCATTCAATTATCAGGCACCAAGACTCATCATAACTTAACCCACTCCCTTCACTCTCTCTCTCTCTCTCTATCTCTCTCTCTCTATCTCTCTCTCTTTCACACACACACACACACACACACAATGCCACTGCCGAATAAAGGTAACTTGAAATTATGCACAGACTACAGAACTGTTGCCCTGATTAGTCATGTAAGTAAAATTCTGTTAAAAATCATAATGGGTAGACTTCGTAAGAAAATAGAAGAAGTCAATATGATCCAAGCTGGTATCAGGCAAGGAAGAAGATCAATAAATCATATATTCAATATAAGTGTAGTAATAAACAAATGCAGATAATTTAATGTGAATCTATATTTATCATTTATAGACTATTCAAAGGCACTGCAAAGGCAATTCCCAGAAAATTTGGGAAATGATTGAAAACTGGGATTTCCAACACATGTGATACAATTAATATCACTGCTGTATCTAGACCAACAGGCAGCAGTAAGAATAAATGGTGAAACAACAACTTGGTTTGACATAAAACAAGGGGTCCGTCAGGGGTGCATACTGTCGCCTTACTTATTTAAATTGTATACCGAAAACATAATGAGGAATGTTAAAGAATATGTAGATAAAGAATATTACGATGCCATAAAATTGCAGGTAATGAAATACCAGAGATTAGATATGCTGATGACACAATATTACTGTCCATAACACATAAAGGAAGGGAAAAACTAATTATGTCAGTCCGTAAGAATAGTGAAGAGCAAAACCGTTACCTTAATTCAAAGGGAAAAAAAGCTAAATTGACGACAACTGATGGAACAAATAAGGCAGCTAAAATATATATAATTTATATATATATTAATTTAAATCACTGATATGTTATATATATATATATGTATATACATATGTATATATGTATATATATCTATATAAGGTCCGACAATTAAGTAATGAGACTAATTACATAAGAAATAAAAGAAACAACAGTTGAAGATATAACCTGTATTTTATTTAAAGTAAACGCCTTGTGCATTGATACAGCGAGTGGCACGATCTAACAAACACTGAAACGACATCTGCAGTTCTTCTGTTGGTATGGCCCTTAAACTCAATGTTACGGCCCTTTGAATGCCATCAGTATTGTCAAGGAAGCGTCCTTTCAATGGTAACTTTAATTTTGGGAATAGAAAATAGTCGCACTGAGATTAAATCTGAGGAACAGAGTGGATGGTTGAGAACACACACTTGCTTTTGGGCCAAAAATTCCCGTGCAACTACCGCCCGGTGAGCCGGTGCATTATCATGAAGAAGAAAAAAACTGCCAGGTGTTGAATACTCCGGTCGAACTCGGAGAATCTTTTTCAATAGGCGTTTCAAAATAGTTAAATAAACTTTGGCAGTGACAGTCTGTCCCTCTGGAATAAATTCTTTGTGGGTAACTTCTTTGCTGTCCTTTTTACACCAACTTTGTCTTCATTTTCGACTTTTGAACACGAATTTTTTTTTCCTTTTGGTGATGATGATGACTTCCACTGAGCACTTTGGTGTTTAGCTGTGGGATCATAGCGAAAATCCATGTTTTATTTTCTGCAACAATCAAATTTAAGAAATGTTTATTTCTGCGACACGTTTTGATGATGTCTTATGTGTAGTCAACACGTTGATGTTTTTGGTCATCAGACAACGCATGTGGTACAAACTGGCAAGGAAATTTTTTCTTGCCCAAATCTTCCACTAAAATTTTACGAATGGTCTCTCGGTTAACATCAAATTCATCTGCCATCATCCTCACAGTCAAACAACGATTTTCTTGTATCCGTTCTCTGATTTTTGTAATGAGTTCCTCATTACGAACAGAAACTGGGCGTCCATGTCTATTTGCATTTGAAATCAATTCCACACCACTTTTGAATCGTGAATACCACCTGAATATCTGTGCACGAGATAAACAATTATCGCCATAAACTTGTCACATTAATTCAACTGCCTCAATGGCATTTTTTAAGAGTTTTAAAATATGACATACTGTTCTAATGATATACACCAGATGTAATGTGATGTATTATTCTAATGATATACTACGAGATGCCGAGGTTAATGATAAAGACATTTGTGTTTTTAATCCATGTGCGTTTTATATTAATTTTTTATACATGTTGGGGCCGTTGCGTCATACAAGGAGACTAAACATTGCAACAGTATTTGCTGTTGCAGTGACTGATTGTCCAAATCTAGCATTTCTAGTATAGAATCAGTCATGAGATAAGCTCATGAGCTAAATTATCTCAGCAAGTTCCAGTGTTGTTTATTTCAAAACCGTCTTCCAAGACTGAAGGTTTCATTATTACCTGCTAGACTGTCTATAAGTGTAACTACGCTTATGCTAGTACTAGATGTATGTGTCTGAGAAGTTAATGTAAGTTTTACCAGGCTTTCTGAAGTTATAGTTACAAAAAAAGGAAGTTATAAATCCTTATATAACAGGTAAAAAATAAATAATTTGTGATAGAACATTGAAGGAAGGGAAGTAACTGTAATAAAGCAAGTGCGTTGTGCGTTGTTGTCTGTTACAGAAATATATTGATGAAACGTTACTATAGAATTTAATACATATAAATAATAGTCCAAGAGAAGACAGCGGACTCAAATAAAGAAAGAAATATTAAAGTTGTCAACTTACATAACTCAGTTCCCCTGTATCTTATCGAAACATCACACGCCCATGTTGACAAACAACGAGTAGGGCTTCTAACGGGCCACAAGACATTTGTCTCTGTGTCGAGTCTGGGAGCTCCATCGAGCTCAGCAATACCCCTCATCACTTCAGCTTTCAGCGAGTGCCAACGCTAACTCTTTGCTGAATCGTTAATTTATGGTTTGATCGCTTACGAGGGAGCTAAACAGCAAAACTGTGGTTCCTTACGCTTTAAGATGAAACCACGATATGTATAAACGTTTATCATACACGTACGTATGTCATGTTATTTTACCTGAGAAAGTACAGTAATTTTTGTCATGGCCTTTTTCCTTTTTTGTGTCGTTTTACGCTGCCAGTTTTATAGTCCAGCAGATTTATCAGTGTGGATAAAACAAGGATAAACCCTTCCTCTTTTGAAAAAGTGGAAATGTTGTTTTTTTTAGATATTATTTGTGGTAAATTTTATTTCATTTTTTTTTAAATTTGTACTTTATTTGCTGTTGCGTTTTTTTTTTCCTATCATTTCGTGCATTCTGCTATTATGTTTTTGTTTGTTTTCATTTTTCTTATTTCTTTACATTCTGCTGTTATGTTTTTTGTTTGTTTTCGTTTTTCCTATTTCATTGCATTCTGCTGTTAACATTCTTTTTTTTTTGGGGGGGGGGGGATATTTCCTTGCATTTTTTTGTTTTCGTTCTTTCTATTTCCCTGCATTCTGCCATTACAGTCATTTGCAAAAGTTTAAGATCACCTTTTCTTTTATGAGATTTCAGCCGTATTGAGCATCTAGGAGCTGGTGTTTCATCATGTTATAATTAACAGCTATTTATAGTGTAGGGGCAAGCGTTCGGGCGTCAGTCCGCTTCTGGTTCTTATGCTGACAGGTTGTGTACATGTATTTTATGTGTAGTTAAAAAAATGGGGGTGGAGGGAGAAGATTCATTAAGTGTAAGTCAGAGGACAGCAATAGTGACTTTATGTCATGAACGTGAAATAAGCAGAAAGTTGACTGCAGTTCATAAAGCTATCACGAAATATCGAGATACTGGAGATTTCAGCCACCGAAGAAGTGGACGTCCCAGCAAAACATCCCCACGTGATGACACTAGCATACGACGAAGTGTTATGCTTTCTCTGAGGAGTTCGTGCAGGAAAATCAGGACAATTCTACAATCAGCAGGGGAGATAATAATATTATTACTGTTTCCCAATGTCTCAGCAAACAACTTGGACTAAAATGTTATAAACCTGCAAAGAAACCTCAACTAACCCCATTAATGAAAAAGAAAAGACTTGAGTTTGCTAAGCGTCATGAATCATGGACTGCTGGGAATTGGAGTCAAGTTCTTTTTTCTGATGAATCAACTGTGCGGCAATTTCCTTCACGTGTATTACATGTCCGACGACCCAAAGGTCACAGATTTCATGACAAATACATGGTTAGCACAGTGAGACACCTCCAAAGTCATATGATATGGACATAATCTGGTACTGTTTCATAACACTTTTTGCCGAATGGAACCACAACGACCAATCCTTATTACGTGGAAATGTTAAAAGACGGTCTGATAAGTCACATGACGGTACACTGATACTCAGTTTTCATGCAGGATGGCGCCCCATGTCACAGACCCAAGGCCGTGAATGACTGTCTGAAGAGGTGCACAATCGCTGTGCTTCACTGGACGGGTAGAAGTCCCGACCTCAGCCCCATAGAGAATATGTGGACTCTTTTAAAGGATAAGGCTGCAGAGAAAAAACAACCATCAGATTCTCAAGCTTTGACTGAAGCAGTAACGCATGTTTAGCGCAATGACACTTCATGTGACTACTTCAAATCCTTAACTGTCAGTATGTCAGATCCTATTCTATCTGTAATAAATAAAAAAAATAGCAAACGTGGCCATAGCACGTACTGATACCAGTGGCTTGTTGTTGAGAAGAGAATAAATATTCATCCGTTGTGTCATTTTTTTTTTCAAATATCTTCAGAATTGGAGTGCTTGGTTATGTACAACTGTGAAATTTCAAGAAAATGACAGGTGGTCTGAAACTTTTGCAAATGAGTATACATTACACGATATGTGTGTTTCTTACATTAAACATGAAGTCTTTGTTTTTTATGTTAAACATGACATCTATATTTCTTGTCTTAAACATGAAGTTTTTATTTCTGATGTCAAACATAACACCTATGTGTCTTATGTTAAATATGACGTTTTTTTTCTGACGTTAAACATGACATCGATGTTTCTTGCGTTAAACATAAAGTCTCTGTTTCTTAAGTTGAACATGAAGTCTATTTCTTACGTTAAACATGAAGTTGCTGTTTCTTGCGTTAAACATGAAATAGCTGTTTCTTAAACTTAAATTTAAGTATATAGTTCTTAATGTGTGACTGAATATTTTCCAGGACTTATTTCCCTTCTTTTTAGATTTAAGTTACTATTTGAGTCGGCTGAGGTGATCTCCCCTGACTTGAGAAAACTGGAGTTATGACTGCTCCCACTCGCACAGGAAACTCAGCAAGGGATTGTAAGGGGAGAGTGTTTGTTTGTTTTTGTCTGTTTGTTTGTGTGAGGTCTAGTCTGACTCTCGAAGCGAGCTGTTGTGTTTGTGTTAAACAGGACTTAACGTAGGGTCAAGGAGAGACTAGACAATGCCAAGGAGAGACAAGACAACGTCAAAGAGAGACAAGACAATGTAAAAGGGAGACAAGACAATGCTCCCTGTTTGTGTGTGTTTGTGATGGAACAACAGCCCCAAGTTGTTTGTTGCCATTGTATTCGTATTATCTAGAGTTCCATCATTACTTTGAGAATATCATCATCATCATCATCATGCACTTTAAAAGATCCATCATCATTAGGTTCTATCGTTAAACTTTTGTTTGAATCGTAGGAATATGTTCTCAGGTTCGTGCATGTACTACCACTGTGGACTTGTTAACCTGAGTTGCCTGTCGAAGTATATCTCCAGAATGTTATGTTTTCTTAATACAGTTCACATCTAATTACCTTTACACACGAGTAACAATATCTAATTATCCTGGAACGCCAGTAACAACAGATGAAGAGTACATCTTCTAAATTAAGATAAAATATGCCAAACTAAATCCGATTTAAAACACTTTAGACACCTCAAATGCAATGCATCTCTAAACTGAACATCAGAAAAGAAATTCTAAAATGCTACACAACGAGTCCATCTTACTCTACGGAAATGAGCTACCGGCCTTGAACCAGTGATGCGGTTTCTTAAAAGAATGTAAAGAACACTGTGGATGACAAAGAAAGGATGTCTAACAAAAGCAAATGTACAAAGGAACCTAATTAAATCAATAAGAAAAACGACAGTCATCATTCATTGGACGCGAAATGAGAAGAAGGCTTTTAAACATCACGACAACAAGAAAGATAAATGGGAAGAGAGGCAGGGAAAGGCCGGGGGAGGGGGGAGGGAAATTGCGATATAAATTATCAAGGATTGAGAGCTGTGGAGAAACATGGCCGCTATCGTCTGCTGACAAGGCACCAATGAAGATGTTGATGGACGTTCAGTGTCGGCTGTACCAGTCACACCACACGACCACATCAGTGTGCTCTGTGTTCATTTACAGGGTGAATCATTTCAAGATTTTCTTCAAGAATCAGCAAAAACAAAGCATCAAGACTATCACATACATCATGAATCAGCGAACGTATCACGAATGAGTAAGAATCAACATAAACACTAAGAATCAACTATCAAAGCAGGCAGTCAATGAACACATCAAGAATCTGCAAACAAAACAGGGAGTGTTCAAATTTCTCTCTGACGACGAAGAACTTGTCGATGTGGCAATACCAGTCTAGTTCCTTGAATCCTAATAATCAGAGCGCATGCGTCCCAGCGAAGCTCCAGTGCCTTGCTTCTTAATTAGATAAGAAGCGACGAGAACTGTCACATTATGTAGAATACTTTAAGAATATCCCAGTCTACACTCTGAAGCTCTAGATAAATGCTTGTACAAAATATACGTGGAAAGAAAACACGACGTTTATGGCCCAACAACAACAACAACAACAACAGATAATTGTTTTCTGTTTACCTTATATATAAACCATACTTCAATGTAACTTCTTTATGTCTATGTATGTATGTATGTGTGCTTGTACGTATGTATATATATAATATATGCTTAGTCCTACTTCATTAGTATTTTGGGTTTTGTTTTGTCTTGTATGTCTTTGTATCTAGTTGATAGCAGACAAATGTCATCCACAAAGTTATGGTTCTTCAGGACTGTAGTTCTGTACGTTTGTCTGGTGTTGTCTCATTCAATAACAAGTCTATTGCCAAGATAAGTTAACCCAAAATACTAGTAAAATAGGAACAAAACCAAACGTAGGAAAGACAAGTTAAAGATACAAAATGTGAACATGTGCAATGTACTGACAAGTACGTAACAAAATAATGGAAGAAGTCAATGAATTTGTAGAGTATATCTTGGCAGCAGAGTAGCAGAAGATGAAGGTAACGAAGAGGACATCAACAGCAGACTAACTAGAGCAAAACCAGACTTTCGTAAAGCTGAACAATATGTGGAAATAAACAAAAACAAAAACGAAAATCCATATATTTAAACTTAATGTCCTAAGTGTGCTGATGAAGGTTGCTGGCTGTGGCTTTTTCGGCGCCACAGACTGGAAAGGTCAAAGTAACACTTAATGATTTGGGGCACGTGACTGGTTTGTGTGTGTCGTCCAGTTAGAATGTGTAGTTGGCCACTCATTCGTCTGTTGTTTGTCTCGAGGTAGCGTGTTATCGTTATTGTCTTATGGATTCATGTATATTTTGTAGTATTCTCTCATGTGATGGTCTCCACCAACTGTGTATGTTATCGTATGTCTAATGTTGGGTGTGAGTGAGTGAGTGAATAATGAATGAATGAATGAATAATCTTTATTTTTCAAGGGTAAAGAATTGGGCACCTAGGCCCGTCTTACATTCTGCCCTTCAAGTGAGTGAGTGAGTGAGTGAGTGAGTGAAAATTTAACTGTAAGTTTTGTGGTAAGAAGTAGTATTCGTTGATTTATGAAATAAAGTTGAAGTTTATGGTGAACTGAGAAATGTTTCAGAGTTCTATAGAAGTAGTTTAAAATGTGTATCATGAACCATCATTATTGATCATGCTATATGTTGATTGACTGCATTTGCATTGACGTTGCTATTGTTGTGTTATGCGGAACGTGCGCATTGAACTTTCTCATTTTCCCATTATTGTGTTGAGTTTGCTACTTGTCATTTCAGTGAGCTCATCCACGTTTTGAATGATTAGTCATGTATCGTAGTTAGATGTAAGATGTGTATGTTCAATTAATTTATGCGCACTTATACTGTTTCTGTGTTTACGATTCATACAGATAAATTTCTTTAAGTTTTCCTTCATATTGTTGTGTGCCATAGCTTGATGAAGTGAGTTTGCTCATTTCATTTGAGCGTCATTATTTCTGGTTGTCAAGCGCAGTCATAAGAATTGCGAAATTTGAATATGACTTTCATGAGTTAGTACAAGTAGAAATGTTTGCTGAGTATTTTGATTGTAATTCATGAGTGAAGATATCTTACCGAAGGTAGATAGAGGTGTATGGTGCAGTTTTACAAAGCGGCAGAAGGAGTGAGTAAGTGAGAAAAAACGAATAGAAAGTATGAGAGTAAGATGAGAATGTATAAATGAAAAACATACAACATCCAATAGTTCGGCGTGAACCTTTTTCAAGGATTACTTACACAAACAAGACAAAACATATCACTAAACGAAAAACTTACTTAGTGCCATCCTCCAGAAAATAGGAAACACAAGAATGTGTGTCCCATAGACGAGGCATAGAGACCACGGGGGGGGGGGGGGGCACAAAAGAAAGCAGATGAAGCCAAATTGAAAACAAGAGGCGGAGAAAAACAGGTGGAGGTAGAAAAAGGGGAAGGGCAATAGACACCTATAACTCGCTAGAGAAGCAAGTGTCAAGGGGAGGGGGTTGTGGGAAGGGGCAGGGAAGCAGGGATATAATATGAAACTGGTGAATAGGACAAGACCTGGAGGGCAAAAACACCTATAAGCCGCCAGAGAAGAAGACAAGGTGGCGGTAAGGAGAGGGAGGGAAAGTATGAGAAAGAAACAAGAAAGTAGAGTAGAAATCGCAGGAAAAAAGATGGAACACTAAAGAAGTTAAAGGAAGCTGAAGACATTAGTAATTCCAACTGGGCGGAGACAACCAGCCTGGAAAATACGGCGCTGTTCTAGGACCCTCCGAGATCGTACATCAGCAGAACAAGAGAGGATTTCACTAACAGAAATGTCCTGTTTTCCCCTGTGGTTGCTAAGACAAAAATGTTTAGCCGCAGATTTCCAAGCCCTCTTAGAAATGCTGTTAAGATGTTGACGAAAGTTATCTCCAGAGCCTAAACCGGTTTCCCGTATATACTTCATATCACAAGTTTGCACACAATAGCATACATAACATTGCATGAAGCGCAAGTGAAGCCCCTTCTGAACTGATAACGTGGACTTAGGGAAGCAGATCTGGCTAGCTTCGACAACACATGGGATAGTGTTGCATCTACGACATCCACAACATCTGTCTTAAGGTGACTTCGAACTAAAAGATCCCTGAGGTTCTTGTTCCGTCTGTAGGCCATTAATGGGGGTTCGCCAAATAGCTCACGTGTATCAGGCTCGGTCTGGAGGAGATGGAGTTGGCGAAACAGTATGTTTTTAACTGCCAAGCTATGAGGGTGGAGCGTGAGTACCAGTTTAACTCTGCCCGAGCTACAGTGCGGTTTAGGAGTGAGGGCTTGTTGCCGCGATATATGGATGATGTGGTTCCATGACGACGAGACTAAACATTAGAGCGATTGCACAAGATGACTTAGCGCGACCTTCTGTTGAAGAAAGGCCATTTTGAGTATTTGTATGGTTAATATGAGGGCCACAAATGGTGACAGTTATTTTCTCTTGAGTAGTTTGAATCATGAAGTGTCTAACTTTTTTGGTTGTATGTTTTTGTTTGTAATGCATCAGTTTTCCTGGTTCTTAGTTATCGTTTGTTGTGTGTTTTCTGTTTTGTGATTAAACTGATTATTATTTCCCTTCATCATTATGTACGAGAGGTGATTGATAAGTTCTCGGCATAAGGTACAAATACTTGAAACGCACAGTTGATATTAGGTGCATTTGTAGATCAGGTTAATGTAAGATTAAACATCAAGTTTCAAGAAATTAACTGCAACCAATTTTTTTTACAGGCTACTGAAGTGGTAAGGGTTGGTAGAAATTGAGAAAATGGATAAATTTCTCATCGAGCAGTCATTCGCTACCTCTGCATCAGGGGCTCATCATCGAAGGAGATCCATGAGGATATGGTAGAGACTCTAGAGGAGAGTGCCCCTTCGTACAGCACAGTGAAGAAACGGGCAGCTCAATTCAAACATGGAAGGGAGAGTCTGGAAGATGATCCCCGTCCAGGATGACCAAGAACGTAGTTGCGCGTTGTTGCTTATGTATTGTGAAAATGTGCTGTGTTAATGTATCTAATTTCTTCATATTAGGTAAAAGTCAGAGGGTAGCAAGTTAGACATAGATGAAAGGGTTAGAACCCGGGTGTGTATATTTGGAGCGGTGCAGTTTTGGAGTCTCATGTACGCAAATATGGGAAGTAAACATTTTGATAATTCACATAAGTTCAAAGCATCATCCTATTATACGAGGAGTGATTTATACGTTTTCGGCATAAAGTACAACGGATTATTTGTGGGCAGCTTTTTTGGATTATTTCTCAACATGGTCCCCTTGCACGTTTATGCACTTAGTCCAGCGATCCTGGAGCATACAGATCCCTTCTTTGTAAAAGTCAGCATCTTGTGCCAGTAGAAAGTGGTCTACAGCATGAATGACGTCATCATCTGAAGGAATTTTGCGACCACTAAGCTCCTTTTTTAGTCTGGTAAACAGGTAATAGTCCGAAGGGACCAAATCTGGGGAATAAGGAGGATGTTCAAGAAGATTGAAGCCGCATTCATGAACAGCAGCCATTGCCACCGCCGATTTGTGAACTGGAACATTGTCTTGATAAAAGATGACTCCTCTCGTCAATTTCTCTCCACGTTTTTCCTTCAATTTGACCCGCAGTTGCTTCACAAGATTAGCGTAATAGTTCCCAGTGACCGTTCTGCCCTTTGAAGATAGTCAACCAATAGCACATCTTCTGAATCCCAAAAGATGGAAGCCGTCACTTTGCCTGCATACAGAACCCCCTTGCTTTCTTTGGATGTGGGGATCCATGATGTTTCCACCGTTTTGACTGTTTTATTTATTTTTTTTTTATGGTTGAAAATGATTAACCCAAGTCTCATTCATGGTCACAAATTGCTGAAGAAACTTTTCAGGATGTGCATAAAAATGGCCAAGATTGTCTCTTGACATGTTGAGATGCTGTCGTTTGTGATCAGCTCCAAGAAGTTTCGGCACCTGTGTCATTTGAAGATCACTGTGAATAATGGCATGAACACACGTTCCTGTGAGATGCCCAACGCAGTAGCAATGTAATGCTCAGTTAGTCGTCGATCTTCCATTATCATGTCAAGGATTCTGCCGGTGGTTTCATCGGTGGTTACTGTTCTTGGTCTTCCTGGACGAGGATCATCTTCCAGACTCTCCCTTCCATGTTTTAAATGAGCTGCCCATTTCTTCACTGTGCTGTAAGAAGGGCCACTCTCCTCTAGAGTCTCTACCATATCCTCATGGATCTCCTTCGATGATAAGCCCTTGATGCAGAGGTAGAGAATGACTGCTCGATGAGAAATTTTATCCATTTTCTCAATTTCTACCAACCCTTACCACTTCAGTAGCCTGTTAAAAAAAACGATTGATCACAGTTAATTTCTTGAAACTTGATGTTTAATCTTACATTAACCTGATCTATAAATGCACCTAATATCAACTGTGCGTTTCAAGTATTTGTACCTTAGGCCGCGAACTTATCAATCACCCATTGTATTTTATACTACTCTACGGAAGTTATTGCTGGAAAAACACCATAGCTATAGAAAACAAACAATTCCTTCCAGACTAAATGATAACGTAGGATTACACCACGAATAGTTTGGCCAAATACGCAATAAATAACAGTAACACCTTGCTGGCAGAAGTGCAGATGAAGTCACTGACTTCGGTCATTGAGAAGAAAAAACCGTTGACGATGACTGAGGCTTGCATTCGGAATGACTAGGGACTTAAAACCATAAATAGCCTTGAAATAGACACTGCAGGGAAACGTGAATAAAGGCAGATCAAAGGAGGCGCGGAGAAGAGAAGGATGTTGGGTAATAGAGGCCTAACCTGGGAGAAAGAAGGGAACAAAATGGACAGATTTGTGTGTACAACCCCTGAGGAAACCTCATGTACCTTGGGCACATAAAGAATCAGAAAGAGAGCGGGAGGGTGAGTAGATGTGTATACTATGTATAGATGATTAATCCTCGTGCTTTCCGTTTACGATCTGTAAGAACGGCAGGTTTAAACAATGTGTAATATGTATATATGAGTCCAGTGTGTGTATATACAAACACACACACATACATATACACACACACATATATATATATATATATATATAAGTCAGTCATTCGCATGTCCCGTGAGGAACTTTGCTCCCAAACAGCACTCCTGTAGGTCTCTCGGTTGTAAGCAAGATGCCCTGTTGCTGATGCATTCATTTGCTGATCATCAACGATGTCTTGCAGCTATCTTCGCCTTGGTCTTCCTCTCTCTCTTTGTCCCATTATGTACCCTTCCAAGACTGTCTTCTCTAAATTATCATGATATTTAATGTGTCATAAATATTTCAGTTTTCTCTCTTTAATCCTCTTTACTAGCCAGCCTTCTTCAGTATTAAGCTCTTGTATTATGGATATATTTTTTCCTTTTTTTTAATCCATGATATTTGAAGAACTCTTCTGTAGCGTATACATTAAAAGGCATTTATGTGTTTCTCAACTGTTTTGTTAAGTGTCCAGGTCTCACAGGCATATGTTGCGATGGGAGAAATGCACGCTCTTAAAAATCATATTTTTGTAGTTGTGTCCGTTCCTCTCCACAGCTTCTTTAGTTGTTTTACTTTTTGAAGAGCGATAGATGTCCTCCTGTTAAGTACACACATGTAAAAAGAAACATAGTGACATTTATTGTATCTCTTTCGACTTAGAATACGGTCTTGAAGGATGCAGATGTTAGTTGTAAGCTGTGAAATCATTTTTCTAATCAACTTCCCTCAATGGTCATTATTCCACAAAGATGAACAAACAACAGCAAAGTTGTTTACTACTTACCCAAAGTTGTTTACTGTTTACCCAAATCACATCACCAGTTGTCTGTTTTCTGTTTACACAACACTGAAAAACGACAACTCTGATGACTGTCTTGTTTTTTTTTTTATAGTTTATTTACTTATGTTGATCAAAACTGACCTAAAAATATCAAAATATTAACATTTCTTTCTTCATTGATGGAGAATATTCCTTCAAAATATATGTTTAATGGCATAGCGTATTATACAGAAATATACTCTATGTGTTCACAACCTGACTTGTCTCGACTGGAGCCTATCAAACGTTTGCTTTTAATTTCTGACTGCTTAACATTTAGCTGGGCTTCGAATGGCGGCGACTGTGGCCGTTGTTCTATACATATATACGCCTTCTCAAGGTCTCTAACTTCGGCCATTGACACTTCGTCCACGGAAACAGTTTCCTCTTCTTCGTCTGCTTTCTGCTCGGAAAACGACTCCGCGTTACTTTGCGGAACTGCCATCGTCTGCGCCATGATTTTCCTAGTGGCTGTCATTATCCGCATAGGATCTGTGTTGTTCTCAAACTCTAGCTCCGGCAACCGGACAACGGAGATCGCCTTCAGCAGCGGCTTCTTATTGTCCACCGTTTGTAGCGCTGATCTCACAACTCTAACTCCTGATCGGACTATGTTGTCGGGGATGCCCCAGATGAAGATGCAGCCATCTCTCGACGTGGACACTATGAACTTCATGTTCCGGGAGAAGCTGAGCCCGCTGATACCTTTCGCGTGGCCGTAGACTGTGGCAAGCACGAGCCCGTGGGTGAAGTTGAGTATGTTGATTGTCTTGTCCGTGCAGGCCGACAACATCAGGTTACTCTTAGGGTGTATCTGAAGCTTCTCCAGGCGAGCGTTTTCGTTGGGGCAGGCGTTGAAGCGTCGGATCTGCGTGAAGGTTGTAGAATCCATGATGCTGACTTTGCCGTTTATTCTCCCGACACCGACCAGGCCCTCCTGGGGACACACGACAATGTCTATGACTGAGCTGGTGGGATGCCTGCAGTGGCAAGGCCGGAAATGTGGCACTATTATCTTCTGACTTCTACACACAACCAGAGATCTGCCCAAAGAAAAGGAACATAATTTGTAGATAAATTCGTCTTATAATTTCTAGATAAATTCGTCTTATAATTTGTAGACACATTCATCTTAGAATTTGTAGATAGATTCGTCTTATAAATTGTAGATAAATTCATCTTATAATTTGTAGATAAATTCGTCTTAGAATTTGTAGATAGATTCGTCTTATAATTTGTAGATAAATTCGTCTTATAATTTGTAGATAGATTCGTCTTATAATTTGTAGATAAATTCGTCTTATAATTTGTAGATAGATTCGTCTTATAATTTGTAGATAGATTCGTCTTATAATTTGTAGATAAATTCGTCTTATAATTTGTAGATAAATTCGTCTTATAATTTGTAGATAAATTCCTCTTATAACTTGTAGATAAATTCGTCTTATAATTTGTAGATAGATTCGTCTTATAATTTGTAGATAAATTCGTCTTATAATTTGTAGATAAATTCGTCTTATAACTTGTAGATAAATTCGTCTTATAATTTGTAGATAGATTCGTCTTATAATTTGTAGATAAATTCGTGTAACAACGCTTCACCCCTATCTCCTATGAGCCCTCCCGCCCCCCCCCCCCCACCTTTCTTTATTGCCGTCCAGACAGACTGGTACCACAACCTACAGAACTTAATACAAGTATTAACAACCTTTCATCAATTTACTTTGGGCACAGCATCAAACAAGTTACGAGATAATTACCCCCCCCCCCCCACCTTTCCATTTTTCCTTTTATTTTTATGTGACATACGCCATACAAGTAGATTTAGACTGTCGCTTCATTGGAAAGTTCTGGAATCTCGAGCAAGAGAGAGGCGGGGGGGGGGGGGGGGGGGAAGGGAGAAGCAGAAATTTATGTATGCTCACAAAAATGTAAGTATGGTCACAGAAATGTGCGTATGGTCACAGAAATTTATGTATGCTCACAGAAATTTATGTATGCTCACAAAAATGTAAGTATGGTCACAGAAATGTGCGTATGGTCACAGAAATTTATGTATGCTCACAGAAATTTATGCATGCTCACAGAAATTTATGTATGCTCACAGAAATTTATGCATGCTCAAAGAAATTTATGTATGCTCACAGAAATTTATGTATGCTCGCAAAAATGTAAGTATGGTCACAGAAATTTATGTATGCTCACAGAAATTTATGCATGCTCACAGAAATTTATGCACACAGAAATATATGTATGGCCACAGAAATTTATGTATGCTCACAGAAATGTATGTATGTTCACATAAATGTATGTATGAGCACAAAAGTTTATGTATGCTCGTAGAAATATATGTATGCTGAATCCGTCTCCAACATGAGTGACGCCTGCGTCATGTAAATAACGACTGTTTGTGAATGCAGAATTATTATATAATATTTTTATCTATTATTATTATTAATATAAGTAGTAGTAGTAGTTGTTGTAGTAGTAGTTGTTGTAGTAGTAGTAATTGTTTTAATAGTAATAGTAGTAGTAGTAGTAGTAATAGTAGTAGTAGTAGTAGTAGTTGTTGTTGTTGTTGTTGTTGCTGTTATTGTTGTAGCAGTAGTAGTATGTGTTATGCCTGATAGCGTTTGAGATCATGCTTCTCCATCTTACACGGTCCTTGGCGTGTCAGGTTAGTTCAGATGGTTTTTCTGTTTTTTCCACGCTACTTGTTCTGTCCACTGAGATTTTTCCCTTGGTCTTCCTCTCTTCCTTTTTCCCTTGGTCTTCCTCTCTTCCTTTTTCCCTTGGTCTTCCTCTCTTCCTTTTTCCCTTGGCCTTCCTCTCTTCCTTTTTCCCTTGAATATTCCACTCGTTACTTGGTTCTCCAGCTTCTGTCTTCTCATGACATGTCCAAGTTCTCCAACTTCTGTCTTCTCATGACATGTCCAAGTTCTCCAACTTGTCTTCTCATGACATGTCCAAGTTCTCCAACTTCTGTCTTCTCATGATATGTCCAAGTTCTCCAACTTCTGTCTTCTCACGACATGTCCAAGTTCTCCAACTTCTGTCTTCTCATGACATGTCCAAGTTCTCCAACTTCTGTCTTCTCATGACATGTCCAAGTTCTCCAACTTCTGTCTTCTCATGACATGTCCAAGTTCTCCAGCTTCTGTCTTCTCATGACATGTCCAAGTTCTCCAACTTCTGTCTTCTCATGACATGTCCAAGTTCTCCAACTTCTGTCTTCTCATGACATGTCCAAGTTCTCCAACTTCTGTCTTCTCATGACATGTCCAAGTTCTCCAACTTCTGTCTTCTCATGACATGTCCAAGTTCTCCAACTTCTGTCTTCTCATGACATGTCCAAGTTCTCCAACTTCTGTCTTCTCATGACATGTCCAAGTTCTCCAGCTTCTGTCTTCTCATGACATGTCCAAGTTCTCCAACTTCTGTCTTCTCATGACATGTCCAAGTTCTCCAACTTCTGTCTTCTCATGACATGTCCAAGTTCTCCAACTTCTGTCTTCTCATGACATGTCCAAGTTCTCCAGCTTCTGTCTTCTCATGACATGTCCAAGTTCTCCAACTTCTGTCTTCTCATGACATGTCCAAGTTCTCCAGCTTCTGTCTTCTCATGACATGTCCAAGTTCTCCAACTTCTGTCTTCTCATGACATGTCCAAGAAATTTTGTCTGTCTTTTTCTCATCATTTTAACTAATTTTCCTTGTTCTGAAACTTCTTTGAGGACCTCGTCGTTTATTTTTCTGTCTGTCCAGGGTATTTGTTGCACCTTTCTCCAAAAATCACATCCCTGTTGCTTCCAGTTTCTTTATCTTCTTTCTGTCGGTTATCCAAGTCTCACAACCATACGGCACTTTTGGCTCAGTATAGCGCTGTAATACTCTCTTCCTCACATTTAGGGGCTTCGTTGTATTTTTTATAATCTGTTCTTGTCATAAAAAATTGCCTATTCTCTCACTACATATTCGTGATTTTATTTCATTTGCGCCCTTACCATCAGCTGTTATTGTTATTCCAAGATGATTAAGCCAGTTCTGACCTATGGTTGTGAAGCCTAGACAGTTGCTAAAAAGATACAGAAATGCCCGGGAGCCACGGAAATGTGGTTTCTTAGAAGAGTCTTGAGGACACCATGGACAGCAAGAAAGTCAAATGAAGTTTTGAAAGAGACCACTTCGAGAAGACAAATAATTACAACAGTTAGGAAAAGCTGGGACATGTTGTGAGAAGAGACAAACTAGAACGCATCGTGACAACAGGAAAGTTACAAGGGGAAAGGAGGTCACGGTAGACCAATAGGAAAAATCCTGGATGTATTGACAAGACAGCATGGAAGGAGAGCACCAGAACAACATGGAAAGAGAGCACCAGAATAACATGGAAAGAGAGCACCAGAACAACATGGAAAGAGAGCACCAGAATAACATGGAAAGAAAGCACCAGAACAACATGGAAAGAGAGCACCAGAATAACACGGAAAGAGAGCACCAGAACAACTCACAGAGGCAACACATAACAGAGAGTTGTGGAGGGTTTATGACCGTCAACGCTGGTAGGCGCGGCACTTGGCAGATGGAAGGTGATTGAATTTACTGACTTGTGTCAGTGTCTTCCCGTCTGAAAGGATGTTGCACTTTGGTACGTTTATTCCTATCTATATTACCACTGTTTCTGTCTTGCTGCCGTTTATCCCTGTCTATATTACCACTGTTTCTGTCTTGCTGCCGTTTATCCCTGTCTATATTACCACTGTTTCTGTCTTGCTGCCGTTTATCCCTGTCTATATTACCACTGTTTCTGTCTTGCTGCCGTTTATTCCTATCTATATTACCACTGTTTCTGTCTTGCTGCCGTTTATCCCTGTCTATATTACCACTGTTTCTGTCTTGCTGCCGTTTATCCCTGTCTATATTACCACTGTTTCTGTCTTGCTGCCGTTTATTCCTATCTATATTACCACTGTTTCTGTCTTGCTGCCGTTTATTCCTATCTATATTACCACTGTTTCTGTCTTGCTGCCGTTTATTCCTATCTATATTACCACTGTTTCTGTCTTGCTGCCGTTTATTCCTATCTATATTACCACTGTTTCTGTCTTGCTGCCGTTTATCCCTATCTATATTACCACTGTTTCTGTCTTGCTGCCGTTTAGCTCTGGCCTCTGTTGATGCTCTTTTCGATGATCTTATTCACAAATTTCTGCAAATTCAAAATAGCGGGACTTATGTCAGTAGGGAATTCAAATATTTGCGAAAACAGCCTTCGTCTTGCCGGGAGACATCCAGAAATGGAGGAGTGGTCAGTTTAGCGGAACAAGCTACATCTACAATGCATCTATACAGTTAATGGGTCGTTGCAGATGTCGCTAACATTCTCTGAGGGCTGATAAGACATGATTTACGTATACTTCGTGGCATAAATTATTTGTTTAGAATGAAAGAGGAGCTGTAAGGAAAAAAAATGCTAGTGATAAGCATAAACGTCATTGTAAGGATGCAAGAATAAATCACCGTGGATCTGGCTCCATTAATACACTAGGAAATGTCTTGACATGGAGGTCAGAGTATATATATATATATATATATATATATATAAGGTTCAAGTATGTTCAAAATAGCCAGCAATCCGTTTGTATTGCAATGTAAAAAAAGTGAGTCTGTTTCTGTAACTTCGAACATTAAATCTAAAATATATTCCATGTGCATCAAACATTCTCAAGGTATTCATTGTTCTAGTTTACACAGTTTCATGCACACCTAACATACTAAAGCTTCTCACTTTTCTAGACTACTCACCTCCGTGCTCAACCATCATACCAAAACTCCTCATTGTTCTGTTTACTCACCTTTGTGTGAGTCATCATAGAAAAAAAACTCACAAGAAAGCAGCCATAATACTAAAGTCACTCATTGTTTGTTTGCTCATCTATGTGTAAATCATCATGCGCAAACTGCTCATTGTCCTAGGCTACTCACCTTCATTTGCAACCACCATGCTAAAGCTATTCATTGTTCTATACAACTCACCACTATGTGCAGCCTTCGCACGAAAACTGCCAATTGTTCTAGACTACTCACCTCATTGTACATCAGCCATCATACTAAAGCTGCTAAATGTTCTACACTACTCACCTATCTAAACCAGAGCTGAGGAGAGTAATTTGTTCTAAGGTTGAGTACATTCCCAGGGATGTGACGGTCCCAGAGTGCACGTTCAGGCAGTTCAACAGAATGAAGTTGCTCTCTATGTTAAAGATATTAATCTGACGATCTCTCCCACCGCTCGCTAGCAACTGATGAAAGATATATACAATTGATTTTCATCTGTATACTAATACTAGCAACATTTCTTACACTGGAAGGACAACAAAACGGGACGGGTCTGGTTGATCTTAGGAAGTCAGTGGAGTCGGGCAATCCCATATCTGCTAGCCAGTACTCGAAGTAAGGCATAAGGTGTGTGTACTGCCTGTCTGTGTCATGTGTGCTAGCCAGTACTCGATGTAAGGTATAAGGTGTGTGTACTGCCTGTCTGTGTCATGTGTGCTAGCCAGTACTCGAAGTAAGGTATATGGTATGTGTACTGACTGTCTGTGTCGTGTGTGCTAGCAAGTACTCGATGTAAGGTATAAGGTGTGTGTACTAACTGCCTGTGTCGTATGCTGACTGTGGATTTGTTGCTCTTGTCCACAGAGAGAGAGAGAGAGAGAGAGAGAGAGAGAGAGCTTATTATTCTCTCACCTTGCTTCACTTCCAGTTCCTTCATTCTGTGAACTGATGGGTTATTCTCCCATTCCATCTCTTCACCCTTGAAAAATGTTCCCATCACAGCCTTCGAGATGTCCGAGCTTTCCAGTCTCAGAACACTTTGCCTGGAGGTCTTTCCGCCAGTTTACACCCCGTCCATTAACATGAACTCCTGCATGGCCAAGTGAACCATGTGAGGCCTACAACCTGAGAGTTTGACCTACTGGCTGAAAAGCATGCCCCTGTCGATCATACGATCATACATTTGGAAGTCCGTACATTTGAAAGTCCCTACATTTGGAATTCCGTACATCTAAAGTCCGTACATTTGGAAGTCCATACAACTGAATGTCCGTACATTTGGAAGTCCATACAACTGAATGTCCGTACATTTGGAAGTCCCTACATTTGAAAATCCCTACATTTGGAAGTCCATGCATTTGAAAGTCCGTACATTTGGAATTCCGTTCTGTTGTGATTTCCTGTATGTTTGCCCGTGGATTTTTTGTTGTTTTTAGAGATTCCAGAAGTGCCTTGCAGTCTGTGAAGAAGGCTATTTTGTGTGGTAGGTCTGGTTTTCTGTTCTAAGTGTTCTCAGCACCTTACACTGTAAATAACCGTGGCCCTACAATGGGTACCATCCCACTGTGGAATTGCTGGCAGTGAAATAGCTGACAGCCTATGCAAAGCTGGCAGCAATCAAGAATCATCCAGTAAACTATCAGGAGGCGAAAACCATAATCCGTAACCAGTGCAGATCTGAATGGAAAAAGAAACTGAAATGCAACAATGAACCAGATCCAATACACCAACTACAAAGACATCAGCAAACCATCCTCTTTCACCTAAGGACAGGCCACTGCAGACTACTGAGCCACCTGCATCAACTCAAAATGTCTCACACAGACGTGTGTCCATGTGGTAGTGGAGTCCAGACTCCAGAACATATCCTACAAGAGTGCCCAAACCATGCAGACCTGAGGCTGAGACATGGCCAGAGGACACAAGCTTGGGGCAAAAGCTTTGGGGGCTCCTGTCAGGATCTGGAGAGGACTGCGGACTTTGTCATGTGGACATGGATCAGGATCTGGAGAGGGCTGCGGGCTTTGTCATGTGGACATGGATCAGGATCTGGAGAGGGCTGCGGGCTTTGTCATGTGGACATGGATCAGGATCTGGAGAGGCTGCGGGCTTTGTCATGTGGACATGGATCAGGATCTGGAGATGGCTGCGGGCTTTGTCATGTGGACATGGATCAGGATCTGGAGAGGGCTGCGGGCTTTGTCATGTGGACATGGATCAGGATCTGGAGAGGACTGCGGGCTTTGTCATGTCGACAGGGATCAGGATCTGAAGTGACCAACAACATCGAACACAGAAGACGAAGAAAGTCCGTCACTGTGATATCATGGTTTATTGTTCAACCAACCAAGAGGCTGTAGCAATGACCGAAGTGTGCCAGAATATGTCGCTGATTCAATCATTTTATCATATATATATATATATATATATATATATATATATATATATATATATATCTGAACCTTAAGTGCCCAGGACACATGGGGCTTCCGCAAAGGTTTTCCACAAATGGAACTATATATATATATACATATTCAGTCGAAATTCCATAGATCTATGTATATATAAGGTATATACACTACAGATTACACTTTTTTGGTCTTCCATTATAGAGGTTTTTAAAGCCATTTTTAAAAACCATTCCATATTATCTTTAACGACTAGTCTTACAGAAGTACTGATCTTTTAAGCGAAGGAAGGAAGGAAGGAAGGAAGGAAGGAGGGAGGGAGGGAGGGAAGGAAGGAAGGAAGGAAGGAAGGAAGGAAGGAAGGAAGGAAGGAAGTTACTAACCCTAACCCTGTGATCGCTGTATGTATGTGAGAAAATATCCAGTGCCGTAACTCCCCTTGTATGTCGGTGAATAGATTTGATGTTCTCCAGAGTTGTTCTATCGTAGACATTGATCACACCTGTCGAGTCTCCAGTCACTAGCACATCTCGCTCGGGACTTATCTGGAACAGCAAGTAAGAGAGATGGAAGATTTACGGTCGATCTTCACATGCTTCCGAGGTGTGTAGTTCTAAAATTTCTAAAAATACTACGAATGTTCTTGTTCTTTCTCCCTGGAACTGGGAGTAGTAAGGTCTCTGAGGCAGATTCAATGTCGACGTTAAAGCAGACGCATCTTGTTGAAAGGGGAATCCATTACAGCCACTAACTTGCAGACCTGGATTACGGCCACTAACTTGCAGACCTAGATTACGGCCAATAACTTGCAGACTTGGATTACGGCCAATAACTTGCAGACCTGGATTACGGCCACTAACTTGCAGACCTGGATTACGGCCACTAACTTGCATACCTGGATTACGGCCACTAACTTGCAGACCTGGATTACGGCCACTAACTTTCAGATTTGGATTAAAGATAAAAACAGCTGGAGAAGATGCAGTCCATTCCAACGCTCTCCACTGGATTATACTCTTCACTTTCTATATTTCTGTACCCAGCCGTTTCAGCGATCAAGTTTTGTCAAATCTCTGGCTTTGTGGGCAATCAAAACCTACAGTTAAAGACCAGGTTTTCATTACAGGTTTGTGACTTCTTACTTGGGCGTATCCTTCAAGCCAGACCTGGCATCATACTGGCAGATCCCTTAGATCTTGGCGTTCTACAGGTGTATACCCCTGTATATGGATCTCTTCCCACTGGACATTCACTCTTTAAAGATATTTTAAGCAGCTTTAAATGAGCGAGTTTAGTAATCCCAGCGGTGGTATTTTTTTCTAGTACACACCGAAATTATGTTTATCTTTTATAGACTATTCAAAGGCATTTGATTGTGTACAGCACCAAAAGCTTTGGGAATTTATGGGAAAAAAAGGAATTTCCAATACATTTGATACAGTTAACATCACTGCTGTATCTAGACCAACAAGCAACAGTAAGAATAAATGGTGAAACAACAACTTGGTTTGACATAAAACAAAGGATCCGTCAGGGGGTGCATATTGTCACCCTACTTAATTAACTTGTATACTGAAAATATAATGCGGTATGTTAGAGAAGATGTAGACAAAGAATAGTACGATGGCATAACAATTGGAGGTTATGAAATATCAGGGATTAAATACGCTGATGACACAGTATTACTGTCCACAACACAAAAAGGAATGGAAAACTAACTATGTCAGTCCGTAAGAACAGCGAAGAGCAGAACCTCTATCTTAATGCGAAGAAAACTAAATTGATGACAACTGACAAAACAAACAAGGCAACTGAAATATGTATCAATGAGGAAAAATTGGAAGACGTGGAGAGTTTTGAATATCTTGGATCATTGCTAACTAATAATGGAGATACAATGAGGGAAATTAAAAGGAGGACATCTATCGCTCTTCAGAAAGTAAAACAACTAAAGAATCTGTGGAGAGGAACGGACAGAACTACAAAAATAAGATTTGTAAGGGCATGCATCTTTCCCATGCATCTTTCCCACTTTCTAATCATGGGTGATCAGAAAAATAAGATGGACACATGTAGGCCATGTGATGAGAAGAAACAATCAGAGAATACCAAAACAAGCTACCAAGTGGAGCCCAACAGGCCGAAGAAAAAGAGGTGGACCAGGTGAAACTCTAAAGTTGACTTTGTTATGAGAAGCCAGTTTAGTGGGCATAGCATCCCTTGATGAAGTTGAAAGACTCGCCGAAAACAGGAAAACTTGGCAAACAAGTATGCGACCCCTATGTGACGTTTAACGCCACGGGAAGGATGTAAGAATCTTTCCCATCACAGCATATGCATGTGAGACCTGGACACTTAACAAAACAGCTGAGAAACACATAAATGCCTTTGAATGTGAATGCTGCAGAAGGGTTCTTCAAGTATCATGGACACACAAAAAAAGAAAAAATGTATCCATACTACAAGAACTTAATATTGAAGAAGGATGGCTAGTAAAGAGGATTACACGGAGAAAACTTAAAATATTTGGACATATTAAACGTCATGAGAATTTAGAGAAGACCGTCTTGGAAGGGTACATAATAGCAAAAAGAAAGAAAGACCAATGCGAAGATGGCTGCAAGACATTGTTGCAAATGGATGCATCAGCAGCAGGGCATCTTGCTCACAACCGAGAGGCCTACAGAAGGGCTGTTTAGGGAAGTAAAGTTCCGCAACTGACTGACTGACTGAATGGCTGGCTGACTGACTGACTGGCTGGCTGACTGACTGACTGACTGATTGACTGACTGGCTGACTGACTGACTGACTGGCTGGCTGGCTGACTGGCTGACTGACTGACTGAATGGCTGGCTGGCTGACTGACTGATTGACTGACTGACTGACTGGCTGGCTGACTGACTGGCTGGCTGACTGACTGACTGACTGACTGACTGGCTGACTGACTGACTGACTGACTGACTGGCTGACTGGCTGGCTGACTGGCTGGCTGACTGGCTGGCTGACTGACTGACTGACTGACTGGCTGGCTGACTGACTGACTGACTGACTGACTGACTGACTGACTGACTGGCTGACTGGCTGGCTGGCTGACTGGCTGACTGACTGGCTGACTGACTGACTGACTGACTGACTGACTGGCTGACTGACTGACTGACTGAAAAAGGTCCCGGGGTTCACCCAGAGAACCCTGGGAAGGTAAAGCCTCCAGGTGTGATACAAACCACATCAGACTTTCACGTGCCGAAGGTCATGGAAAACACCATATTCCCCAGTATGCCTTACTGGTATGGAAACGAGAATTTGACCTTGACCTTAAATAAGCCAGTGGTTCTCACTGACAAACCTTCAGACGAAGCGGGACTGCCTGTTGGTGCCTGTTAAGCTTTTATACGTAAATGTGAAAATAATCGTTATTATCTTTTGTTAAAAGTACATTAAAAGCTGATTTACCTTCACAGACGTAATGAGCCTAGACTCCTTGCTATCCAAACCATTATGAACCTCCTGTGGCGTGATCTGGTAGCCCTCGGACTGATTCTTGCGATCAAACTCCGTGTAGATGGTCTTGCTGCTCTCGCAGCTGATCCCCTTACACATGACGATGTTCCACAGCCGGACGGTGGCATCATGGGAAACCGTCACCATGGTTTCCTTGTTTCTAGACGACTCGTTTGATTTCATGATATCAAGTCCGGTTATCGCGTTACTGTGGCTGACGGAGTAATAACTTTGGCGGGGAAATAACGAGAACAAGAAAATCTAATGAAAATATTTTGTTTTTCAGTTATAGATCAGATAATCACTGGGTATGTGCAATAAAGTTAAAATTGTACGTGATCAACATAGACTTGTATTAAATAAATATCAATTCAGCCTTTTTAGATGGTTATTTTTGCAAAAGGATTCTTAAAGTAGCATTCATGTATTCAGAAGAAAAAAAAATAACCACAGAACACAGCATACTTTAATAATTTCTGTAAGAGCATAATTAAATACTATAAAATTTTCATCATTTCTGGTATTTTTAAAAAATGTAAGTTACGTGTTTTTTAAGGGATGTTTGTATGCATTTGCAACAGTTTTGAAAGTAGAGACAAATGACATGTCACTCTTTTGATCTGAATATCCGTTAAGCGACAGAAAGGTGCCAGTTGACCATGTTTTCTGGGCCAGTGACCTATATTCGCAAGCGATTTTTTAACCATTTTAAATTCAATATCTTGAAGGTGCGGTATCTTTCAGTATCTTGAAGGTGCGGTATCTTTCAGTATCTTTAAGGTGCGGTATCTTTCAGTATCTTTAGAGTGCGGTATCTTTCAGTATCTTTAGGGTGCGATATCTTTCAGTATCTTCAAGGTGCAATATCTTTCAGTATCTTGAAGGTGCGGTATCTTTCAGTATCTTGAAGGTGCGGTATCTTTCAGTATCTTTAGGGTGCGGTGTCTTTCAGTATCTTTAGGGTGCGGTGTCTTTCAGTATCTTAAGGGTGCAATATCTTTCAGTATCTTTAGGGTGCGATATCTTTCAGTATCTTTAGGGTGCGATATTTTTCAGTATCTTGAAGGTGCGGTATCTTTCAGTATCTTGAAGGTGCAGTATCTTTCAGTATCTTGAAGGTGCGGTATCTTTCAGTATCTTTAGGGTGCGGTATCTTTCAGTATCTTGAAGGTGCGGTATCTTTCAGTATCTTGAAGGTGCGGTATCTTTCAGTATCTTGAAGGTGCGGTATTTTTCAGTATCTTTAGGGTGCGGTATCTTTCAGTATCTTTAGGGTGCGGTATCTTTCAGTATCTTGAAGGTGCGGTATCTTTCAGTATCTTGAAGGTGCGGTGTCTTTCAGTATCTTTAGGGTGCGGTATCTTTCGGTATCTTTAGGATGCGGTATCTTTCAGTATCTTGAAGGTGCGATATTTTTCAGTATCTTGAAGGTGCGGTATCTTTCAGTATCTTGAAGGTGCGGTATTTTTCAGTGTCTTTAAGGTGTGGTATATTCCGAAAACGCGTCACTTTTGTTCTTTACTCTGAAAATGTTTTTAGATTCTAAAAAGAATGATTTAAGAGCTTTAAGTATTTGTGACAAATCGTGCTGGCATTTCCGTGTCTAAATCTGAAAATATTAACTTAAGACGTTTTTTGAGTGTCCAGTCACAAACAAGAATTATATTAAGAGAAGAAGAAAATCACTTAAAAACTAGTTTTACCTACAGAATCTCGTAATCAAGACCTTTATTTTCGTTATTCTTATCCTTCAGCAAAGTTATCTGTCACTTATTAAAAGTCCCCTTTCACAAGTGACATTCGTGTGCAGAATTCATAAACAGTCCACGCTTATTCTATTCTCGTTTTTTTTAATTGTAAAAAGATACTCAAGAAAGAAAAGAAAAGAAAAGAAAAGAAAAGAAAGAAAAGAAAAGAAAAGAAAAGAAAAGAAAAGAAAAGAAAAGAAAAGAAAGAAAAGAAAAGAAAAGAAAGATAGCAAGTCCCTACTTTTTCTTGATGTTGTTCCAATCTGTCACATCCCAGACGCACAAGCTGCCATTAGTTAGGGCAGCCGTCAGAAGGTTGTGATTGTAGTCGAAGGCCAGGTAGATGTTCGCTCGATGCTCATCAACAACCGCCTCCAAGTTATTCCCTTGGCTTCGGATGACCTGCTCAGCGAAACAGATGTCCAGTGGCAAAGACACGGACGCCTTAAGCTGGGGAGATGTTTCAGACAAAGATGAGGTCACAATCCGACAGGACAGCACACAAAAGAAAACAAAGCATGACCTTTTGGTGAATGTCGTCCTTATAAACATTCTGCTCTGGTTACACACGGAAGCACGTGTCAGTGCATGTATTTACTTCAGCCATCAGCACAACAGAAAGTCCTGTGGCAGCATCATACCTGGCTATATTTCCCTTACAAGCTTCAGGTATAGCATCATACCTGGTTATATTTCCCTTACAAGCTTCAGGTATAGCATCATACCTGGTTATATTTCCTCTACAGGCTTCAGGTATAGCATCATACCTGGTTATATTTCCCTTACAAGCTTCAGGTATAGCATCATACCTGGTTATATTTCCCTTACAAGCTTCAGGTATAGCATCATACCTGGTTATATTTCCCTTACAAGCTTCAGGTATAGCATCATACCTGGTTATATTTCCCTTACAAGCTTCAGGTATAGCATCATACCTGGCTATATTTCCCTTACAAGCTTCAGGTATAGCATCATACCTGGTTATCTTTCAGTATCTTGAAGGTGCGGTATCTTTCAGTATCTTTAGGGTGCGGTATCTTTCAGTATCTTTAGGGTGCGGTATCTTTCAGTATCTTGAAGGTGCGGTATCTTTCAGTATCTTGAAGGTGCGGTATCTTTCAGTATCTTGAAGGTGCGGTATCTTTCAGTATCTTTAGGGTGCGGTATCTTTCAGTATCTTGAAGGTGCGGTATCTTTCAGTATCTTGAAGGTGCGGTATCTTTCAGTATCTTGAAGGTGCGGTATCTTTCAGTATCTTTAGGGTGCGGTATCTTTCAGTATCTTGAAGGTGCGGTATCTTTCAGTATCTTGAAGGTGCGGTATCTTTCAGTATCTTGAAGGTGCGGTATCTTTCAGTATCTTTAGGGTGCGGTATCTTTCAGTATCTTTAGGGTGCGGTATCTTTCAGTATCTTGAAGGTGCGGTATCTTTCAGTATCTTGAAGGTGCGGTATCTTTCAGTATCTTGAAGGTGCGGTATTTTTCAGTGTCTTTAAGGTGTGGTATATTCCGAAAACGCGTCACTTTTGTTCTTTACTCTGAAAATGTTTTTAGATTCTAAAAAGAATGATTTAAGAGCTTTAAGTATTTGTGACAAATCGTGCTGGCATTTCCGTGTCTAAATCTGAAAATATTAACTTAAGACGTTTTTTGAGTGTCCAGTCACAAACAAGAATTATATTAAGAGAAGAAGAAAATCACTTAAAAACTAGTTTTACCTACAGAATCTCGTAATCAAGACCTTTATTTTCGTTATTCTTATCCTTCAGCAAAGTTATCTGTCACTTATTAAAAGTCCCCTTTCACAAGTGACATTCGTGTGCAGAATTCATAAACAGTCCACGCTTATTCTATTCTCGTTTTTTTTAATTGTAAAAAGATACTCAAGAAAGAAAGAAAGAAAGAAAGAAAAGAAAAGAAAAGAAAGAAAGAAAAGAAAAGAAAGAAAGAAAGAAAAGAAAGAAAGAAAGAAAATAAAAGAAAGAAAGATAGCAAGTCCCTACTTTTTCTTGATGTTGTTCCAATCTGTCACATCCCAGACGCACAAGCTGCCATTAGTTAGGGCAGCCGTCAGAAGGTTGTGATTGTAGTCGAAGGCCAGGTAGATGTTCGCTCGATGCTCATCAACAACCGCCTCCAAGTTATTCCCTTGGCTTCGGATGACCTGCTCAGCGAAACAGATGTCCAGTGGCAAAGACACGGACGCCTTAAGCTGGGGAGATGTTTCAGACAAAGATGAGGTCACAATCCGACAGGACAGCACACAAAAGAAAACAAAGCATGACCTTTTGGTGAATGTCGTCCTTATAAACATTCTGCTCTGGTTACACACGGAAGCACGTGTCAGTGCATGTATTTACTTCAGCCATCAGCACAACAGAAAGTCCTGTGGCAGCATCATACCTGGCTATATTCCCTTACAAGCTTCAGGTATAGCATCATACCTGGTATATTTCCCTTACAAGCTTCAGGTATAGCATCATACCTGGTTATATTTCCCTACAAGCTTCAGGTATAGCATCATACCTGGTTATATTTCCTCTACAGGCTTCAGGTATAGCATTATACCTGGCTATATTTCCCTTACAAGCTTCAGGTATAGCATCATACCTGGCTATATTTCCCTTACAAGCTTCAGGTATAGCATTATACCTGGCTATATTTCCCTTACAAGCTTCAGGTACAGCATCATACCTGGCTATATTTCCCTTACAAGCTTCAGGTATAGCATTATACCTGGCTATATTTCCCTTACAAGCTTCAGGTATAGCATCATACCTGGTTATATTTCCCTACAAGCTTCAGGTATAGCATCATACCTGGCTATATTTCCCTTACAAGCTTCAGGTACAGCATCATACCTGGCTATATTCCCTTACAAGCTTCAGGTACAGCATCATACCTGGCTATATTTCCCTTACAAGCTTCAGGTATAGCATCATACCTGGCTATATTTCCCTTACAAGCTTCAGGTACAGCATCATACCTGGCTATATTTCCCTTACAAGCTTCAGGTACAGCATCATACCTGGCTATATTTCCCTTACAAGCTTCAGGTACAGCATCATACCTGGCTATATTTCCCTTACAAGCTTCAGGTACAGCATCATACCTGGCTATATTCCCTTACAAGCTTCAGGTACAGCATCATACCTGGCTATATTTCCCTTACAAGCTTCAGGTACAGCATCATACCTGGCTATATTTCCCTTACAAGCTTCAGGTATAGCATCATACCTGGCTATATTTCCCTTACAAGCTTCAGGTACAGCATCATACCTGGCTATATTTCCCTTACAAGCTTCAGGTACAGCATCATACCTGGCTATATTTCCCTTACAAGCTTCAGGTACAGCATCATACCTGGCTATATTTCCCTTACAAGCTTCAGGTACAGCATCATACCTGGCTATATTTCCCTTACAAGCTTCAGGTACAGCATCATACCTGGCTATATTTCCCTTACAAGCTTCAGGTACAGCATCATACCTGGCTATATTTCCCTTACAAGCTTCAGGTATAGCATTATACCTGGCTATATTTCCCTTACAAGCTTCAGGTACAGCATCATACCTGGCTATATTTCCCTTACAAGCTTCAGGTATAGCATCATACCTGGCTATATTTTCCTTACAAGCTTCAGGTATAGCATTATACCTGGCTATATTTCCCTTAAAAGCTTCAGAAATTAAGAGAAGTGAAAGTGACTGAGAGGCATCCAGCCCGATTCAAACCGCAGAAATTCTCTCACAGGGATATCCAGGCTCCCAGGTTGCTACAGTTACTCGTTCACAATGTAAATGAACTTTTCTTCCCACTTGTTTCATTTGCAGCATTAAGACCAGAGTGTTTTCTTAGACAACCCTAGTTTCGCACACAAATAAATTCATTACTAATTATGTATATAAAACTGCGTCCATAAAGATGTGTCCTTAAAAACAATTCATTTAATTTGCATTTCACTTCATGTAATAAATTATGTTTTATAAACTTCAAATAACAGACAAAAGACAAGGAAGGTTTAAAAAAATAGCAACTATATTAAAAGGAACATGTAAAATAAACTACCAATAAGGGATTTTCAAGGCTGATAGTTCCCAATACTGATTATCACTTGTACAAAATGTTTTCAAAACTGATTATCACTTGTACAAAATGTTTTCAAAACTGATTATCACTTGTACAAAATGTTTCCAAAACTGACTATCACTTATACAAAATGTTTCCAAAACTGATTATCACTTGTACAAAATGTTTTCAAAACTGATTATCACTTGTACAAAATGTTTTCAAAACTGATTATCACTTATACAAAATGTTTTCAAAACTGATTATCACTTATACAAAATGTTTTCAAAACTGATTATCACTTATACAAAATGTTTCCAAAACTGATTATCACTTGTACAAAATGTTTTCAAAACTGATTATCACTTGTACAAAATGTTTCCAAAACTGACTATCACTTATACAAAATGTTTCCAAAACTGATTATCACTTATACAAAATGTTTTCAAAACTGATTATCACTTATACAAAATGTTTCCAAAACTGATTATCACTTATACAAAATGTTTCCAAAACTGATTATCACTTATACAAAATGTTTTCAAAACTGATTATCACTTATAAAAATGTTTCCAAAACTGATTATCACTTGTACAAAATGTTTTCAAAACTGATTATCACTTGTACAAAATGTTTTCAAAACTGATTATCACTTGTACAAAATGTTTTCAAAACTGATTATCACTTGTACAAAATGTTTCCAAAACTGACTATCTCTTGTACAAAATGTTTTCAAAACTGATTATCACTTGTACAAAATGTTTTCAAAACTGATTATCACTTGTACAAAATGTTTTCAAAACTGATTATCACTTGTACAAAATGTTTTCAAAACTGATTATCACTTGTACAAAATGTTTCCAAAACTGACTATCACTTATACAAAATGTTTTCAAAACTGATTATCACTTGTACAAAACGTGTAAAACTGTGACTGTGTATAAATTTATATCTAAAACCACTACCTGCAAATTTAAAGCATCAAAGAAGTAAATATGGCCACACTTCGATCCCACCATTAACTTGTTATCGTGGATCTGTAAGCTGGACAACTGCGTATTCTGTAGACGTTTGTACATTTTCACACATCGATCTGAACCCAGCTGAAATGTTATATACTGTTATCGTACAATAATACAACAATAATTTGATCCACAAACATTATTAATAATACAACAATACTTTGCTCCACATACATTATTAACTTAACAGACACTTTTCTCGTTGTACATATACAAATAACTTAACAAATGCTGTTCAGATTGGACAAATATGGCTAATTTAACCGATATTACTTTACAGATATGGTTAACGTGATTAAGACTATTATATAAATATGGCTAACATAGCCAGTGACACTGCACAGGTAATGTTAACTTGGTCAAAGGTTTTCATACTGGCGAACGTCTGTCTCTTGCGTGACTTGGAGTGTCCTCTAACTAAACCCGGGCTTATATTTTTTACTCCATCAGCACAGAACAAAGGAATTCCTGTTTTGTGGGATATAATAAAAGAACTTATTGTTTCTTCTTCCGCTTTCTAGTGCCAGGTCGTGTAAAATCTAGAGCTTAGCTGTCAATATATCGGAGTGTCAAATGCCAGGTCCAGTTAAATCTGGAGATTAGCCGTCAATATGATGTCCAAGGTTTTCACATTTTCGCTGCAGCCTATGGCCCCTGTTCTAGGCATTGACTACACATCTGGCTGTAAAGATGCAAACTTTCAGGACTCCTATAATGATATTCATGTATGCTGGCAGAGGGGAGTCAGTGGTCTTGTGCGACCAGTTCTTAACTCCTTTCTGTCGCCTATGTGGGTGAAATGAATCAGATTCACAGCTTCCTTCCTCTATCTTCTATGTGATTCTATAAGATGGTTTTTCGCCTGTCTGTAGTTCGTTGGATGGTTACATTGTTCTGTTTTGCACCCGATCTACATTTGAAAAAAAAATGTGTTAAATTTAACAAAAACTGTAAAAGTAATTAATTACATGGCCGGAATTTTGGTAGTTGTGGTTACATTTTTGAGTCTCGACAGACATGGCACGACATAATGTGAAAAACTGATGGAGGAAGGGAGGAAAGAAAGATATCATTTCAACTCGTTTATATTTGTATGGTTGCTTCCCCTGGTTTTCAGGCTCGGCTGGGTTTGTGTGTTGTCCATTTTGAGCGGTTCATATCAATAATACAAGTACCCCTTTTTATACAATATTTCTCTATTTTATAGGTTTATTCTATAGAATAATTATCCTTTTTAAAATAATACCTGAAAATTGGATGGATGGATGGATGGATGGATGGATGGATTGATGGATGGATGGATGGATGGATGGATGGATGGATGGATGGATGGATGGATGGATGGATGGATGGATGGATGGATGGATGGATGGATGGATGGATGGATGGATGGATGGATTACCTTACACACTAGACCACACTTGGTGACCGTGAAGACAATGGCACTGCTGGTCTCCGAGCCACACTCAACATCCACAAATACCCGGTGCTTGATCTCCTCCAAGATGGCTGGTCTACCGTACAAGGTAGAAAGATGGGGTCGCAATAGGCTGTATTTACTTGTCTCCTTCTTGGGTGCGACGGGATACCAGAACTTAATGTGGTGGACACCGCACGTGACAAAGTAAGAACCATCACTGGAGAATGACATCGCGTGAATGTCTTCTGTTGATATATGACACGTGACATTGCTAATGACACTGCTGTCGCTGCGTGTCAAAGAAAGGATAGAAGGGAGCAGCCATTTCGTATGGCACTAAAGTTTCCAGATAATACTGAGCTATGTTTAGACTGTCCTTCAGCTGCTGGAACATTGTAGATGAGTGTCTTAAATATGACGTCTCACAGACTTTCCTTCTAAATCCATGAGGACCCAGGTACCAATTTTTACAACTGCACTGACCACTGCGACTTGGGGTGGGGTGGGGGGGGGGGGATCAAAACACTGACCACCATCGTGGAAGACAAGTACACAACCATGTCTGTACTCAAGTTCTTCGTGTGTCAAAATGTCAGAAACAAATAAACCTTATCTAATTACAAATTTAAATACATATGCACAAAAAAGGACTAGACGTTTCAGCTTCGAATGCCGTTATCCAACTTCAGCAAGTACTGACGCATTAAAAGTATTTGTTAAATTAACCCTATGTCATGGTTTTAGATAACTTCCATATTCTTTGTTGATGAAGTTTGGGACACAGAAGCCGCTAAATCTACGGACCGAGTCCCTGGTTGTTGTTTTCCACAGAAGCTCTTATTAACATGTTTCTGGAAGGTCATCATTGCATTTAGGCAAATCTTTTCGAGGGGCATTCTCGGCAACTTACGTAGAATCTCATCACTGGTAGCACGTAATAAGCGACTTGAATCAATATCGGGTTAACGAGGACAGAAACCCACTAACCTCAGAGCAAGAAGTCGCGACTGTCATTTTTTAAAATCTAGACTCGAATTCATGATCATATGTCACATTTCTGCATTTCTTCACCTTTTCTCTGTTTCTGTTCGTCTGTTTTAAATGTTCTTACCCCAGCAAACAAAACGAAAAGTCTAAATACGTCGTTCTGAGACATCAAGACCGCATTGCATTCAGGGAGGCAGGGAGAGGGACAGCGTTCTAGAAAGGACACGCCACATGATGATGAGCAAAGACAAAGCATCAAAATCAAACACTGGCTATCGGTACCCCCGAGATAACTCGTCAAATAGGTCATAGTACAGGTGCATTTCCGCTCATTACCTTATGCATGAGACATCCTTAACCTGCGAGCTTCGAGAAGACAGTCATTTAAGGGAAACAACCTAGTGACAAACAAGACATTACAAAATATCAAGGATTATGTTCCTTCGTTATTTTTTCCGTGAGCACGAAAATTTTCTTTTTTGGAACTATAAAAAGTGGAGTAGAGGAATGGAACAATTTTCATGAACATAATACAAAAGCCATTTAAAAACTAACAATATATTAAATCCGGCAGAAATGAAATAAGAAAAAAAAAACAGCTTTAACGTCAAAGAACTAGAATATGTTGAAGATACTACATCCAATGGGTCCGTCAGGTGTGCATATTGTCGCCTTATTTATTTTAACTTGCACACTGAAAATATAATGAGGAAGATGTAGGCATACAATATTACGACGCCATAACAATTGGAGATTATGAAATACCAGAAATTAAATACCCTGATGACACAGTGTTACTGTCTACAACACATAAAGGAACAGAAAAAACTAATTATGTCAGTTCGTAAGAACAGTGAATAGCAAAACCTCTATCTTAATGCGAAGAAAACTAAATTGATGACAACTGACAAAACAAATAAGGCAGCTGAAATATATATCAATGAGAACAAATTGGGAGAAGTGGAGAGTTTTGAATATCTTGTCACTATTAAGTAATAACGGAGATACAATGAGGGAAATTAAAAAGAGGACATCTATTGGTCTTCAGAGAGTAAAACAACTAAAGAATCTGTGGAGAGGAACGGACACAACAACAAAAATAAGATTTTTAAGGGCATGCATCTTTCCCATCGCAAAATATGCCTGTGAGACCTGAACACTTAACAAAACAGCTGAGAAACACATAAATGCTTTTAAATGTAAATGCTACAGAAGAATTCTTCAAATATCATGGACACACAAAAGAACAAATATATCCATTCTACAAGAACTTAATATTGAATAAGGCTGGCTAGTAAAGAGGATTAAAGAGAGAAAACTTAAATATTTTGGACACATTAAACGTCATGATAATTTAGAGAAGACCGTATTGGAAGGATACATAATCGGAAAAAGAAAGAGAGGAAGACCAAGGCGAAGTTGTCTGCAAGACATCGTTGACGATCTGAAAATGGATACATCAGCAGCAGGCCATCTTGCTCACAACCGAGAGGCCTACAGGAGACCTGTTAGGGAGGCAAAGTTCCACAAGGGACATGCGAATGAATGAATGAATGAATGATTGACTACATAGCCATTTGACGGAAAAAATAAAAGAGATGCTAGATAGCATAATTCGTTGGTACGCTGTTCTCTCGTGGCTAGACGGCTGCTGCTCCTTCCGGAGTCCGCGGTTCGAGTTCCCTGTGATTCTCTCACATCTAAAAGTTCCTTGTCTACGATTTTTTCGAGGTCTAAATCATACAATACTGTGCTGTGTTATTTACTGTAAGAAAAACTACATTGTTTCCTGTTTGTAAAAATGTGTACCGGAAAAAATACACAACTGACAATTCATGCTAAGAAGTAAGATGAGAACAAGGGTGAAGATCGCTACACAACATAAAAGGTGCACAGGAACAGCATGTTTAGGTAAACTATGATAACGAGTGACAAAAATGATGAACATCCATTGCCGCCATATTGGAGTTTATACGAAAAATGACGACGATAATAATAACAAAACGCTTCCACCAATAACTCGCAGCACATACTTTCCTTAGACCAGCTATTCCTTGTGACCAACCTACCAGCAAACCTGTTACAGGATAATTTGTTTCTGCTTGGCCACGCCCACACATTTATAAAGTTGTCATGCTTTGTCCCAATCGACACCACCAGGTCCATTTTCTTTGAGAAGGCGGCGCTAATTATTCCGTACTGATGATCCTGAAACTTGGCTAGCTCCACCTCATGCTGAATCCACCACACACGAAGGGCTGGCATATAGCCAGATTCACCAATCAGAAGCAGGGTACCATCCGGCGAAAAATTGACACAAGAGATCTGCTGCGGGGCTTGATGTATGTAGCCTTTCTGTCTGAAGAAGAAACGCATTCAGCTCATGATTACTGCCTCTCTAAAATCTTGCTACAGCAGAATTGTAACTAATGATCTTACATCTTACATCATACATCCTTCCCCGTGCCACTAAACGACACATAAAGGCTCGCATGGTAACTTGTCAAGATCTCCTGTTTTCGGGGAGCTTTTCAACCTCATCAAGGGATGTTACTCCTACTAAACCGTGGTGATCATGGAATTAATTTGGTACAATAACTTCTACGCAGGGACCCCCTTCTCCAAAATGTCCGCGTCCTTCTCCAAAATGTCCGCGTCGTCAGAAACTAAGGAACGTTTTGGAAGTAACGCGAGCGGAAAGAGTTAATGTCATCTTTAGAGTTCCACGTGGTCGACCTCTTTTTTCTTTGACCGTTTGTGTTCCACTTGACAGCTTGTTTTGGGATTCCCTGGTTGTTTCTTCTCAGAGAATGTACCTAATTATGTTACTGGGGAAAACAAAACATATATGATTTATGATTTATAGTCTGGGTCATCATCATTGCACTCCAGGTGTGTCCGTATGTACTCAGATTCCCCCCCCCCCCAACATATCTATCAGCGTCCTGCAGGTGACGGTGCCTGTCCTGTTTTAAAAAAAACTGGATAAAACAAATGAAAAATCATTTAGGGTTGATTCAGAAAAAAAACTGGATAAAACAAATGAAAAATCATTTAGGGTTGATTCAGAAAAAAAACTGGATAAAACAAATGAAAAATCTTTTATGGTTGATTCAGAAAAAAACTGGATAAAACAAATGAAAAATCATTTAGGGTTGGTTCAGAAAAAAAAACTGGATAAAACAAATGAAAAATCATTTAGGGTTGATTCAGAAAAAAAAACTGAACAAAACAAATGAAAAATCATTTATGGTTGATTCAGAAAAAAACTGGATAAAACAAATGAAAAATCATTTAAGGTTGATTCAGAAAAAAAAACTGGATAAAACAAATGAAAAATCATTTAAGGTTGATTTAGAAAAAAACAACTGGATAAAACAAATGAAAAATCATTTATGGTTGATTCAGAAAAAAAAAAGAAAGAAATCTAGTCAAAATCAGAAAAAGATAGTCAAAATTTCTTGGATATGTCGTGAGAAGATAGAAATTGGAGAACCTAACAATAACTGGAAAATTCAACGGAAAATGGTAGAAAGTGAAGCCAAAGGAGAAATATCTCAATGAACTGACCAAGCAACATGGAAAAAGTAAAGGATTTGAAAGAATCGGAAACACCAAGGATAGCACAAGATGGATATGCACGATCTCCAACGCTACGGCGTATAATGTAATGTAGTGTAATGTAATGTAATATAATGTAATGACTGAGGGGAAAAAAATACAGACAGAACACATGTACTGAGAGAATGAAATGAATTCAAAGTGTGTTTTGTCTTGCCTCTTTCTTCATATACCTTTCAGTATTGACAAGACAACTTGACAGAGTTTGACTATCTGTATCTTATAATGGGATACTTGAGGTTTCTGTGATTTCCTCCCTCCGTCTCTTGCGTGGGCGGCCTCTCCCTCTGTTTCCTGCAATTATTAATCTGAATGTTTTCTGTGGTATACTCTCTGGTGATAGTCGTGTAACGTGGCCAAACCATCTGACTTGCTGTTTCTGTATGCAGTGTAATACTGGTTTAATTCCAACCCAAGTCCTGGTGTTGTCCTATCTGATTTTGTTTCTTCTTCTCGTATTCAGTATTCTCTTCAAACATCTCATTTCTGACGCGAAGATTTTCTTTGTCATTTTGGCTGTTGGTGTCCATATTTGACATTGATGGCATATTATTATAAAAATCACCGCCCCTCTATTCAAAATTCGGCGCCCTGGACACGATTCTTACTTATGCTGAATGCTGATATTTTGATGAACAATTTAATATGTCATTACTGGCTACTATACTTGTCGGATAACTTCTGACTACATTTGTTTCTTCTCTGTGAAAACAATAACGATTTTAGTTCATTCCTAATCTTATCTTTATCAACAGTATTAAAAAAAAACAGTTACGCTCAACGATACGTTGTTGTTCAGCTGCCATTTGTAATTTTTTTTTAAAATGTTCTTTATTTTCTTCACTCTGCTGTGACATATTGTGCCTTTGTGAGATTGATTTTACGTGAATGTTTTTTTTATACACTGACAGCTTTTTTACAGTCCATTCTAGTGTGTCTCGCCTTGACCACAGATATCCTCCATTTTCACAGGCAGTTATGTGAACACGAATGTCAGATTCCTGTTTCGTCTGTCGAGGAAAGTTGTCCAATTTCTGTTTCTTCTGTCAAGGAAAGTTGTCAGATTTCTATTTCTTCTGTCAAGGAAAGTTGTCAGATTCCTGTTTTTCTGTCGAGGAAAGTTATCAGCTTCCTATTTCTTCTGTCAAGGAAAGTTGTCAGATTCCTGTTTTTCTGTCAAGGAAAGTCGTCAGATTTCTGTTTCTTCTGTCGAGGAAAGTTGTCAGATTCCTGTTTTTCTGTCAAGGAAAGTCGTCAGATTTCTGTTTCTTCTGTCGAGGAAAGTTGTCAGATTCCTGTTTTTCTGTCAAGGAAAGTTGTCAGATTCCTGTTTTTCTGTCAAGGAAAGTTGTCAGATTCCTGTTTTTCTGTCAAGGAAAGTCGTCAGATTTATATTTCTTCTGTCGAGGAAAGTTGTCAGATTCCTGTTTCTTTTGTCGAGGAAAGTTGTCCCATTCCTGTTTCTTCTGTCGAGGAAAGTGGAGTGCGCCTGTGGAGTATCTCCAACACTCAAACTCCAAATTAGAATCATTTCTGAACTACCTCGTGAGACCAAATGACCAATATCTAAATTGCAACTTATTCCAAGACTAAACATTTCACACATGACAGTTTTATTGTTGTCATACAAGGCAATGGTTCTCAAACTGTAGTTCCCTGCTACATTATGGGTCTGGTATTACGTGTCAATAGCTTGGAGCTGTTGACAGTAGACGGCAAAGTGCCAGGAAAAACAGAAAAGGGACGGCCTTGCCGCAGGTGGACTCAGGACGTCACGGAAAGCCTGAATGTATCACTGCAAGAAGCGGGTCAACTTGCCCCAAGACCGTATTGCAGTCAGGGAGGCTGTGAGAGGGACAACGTTCTGGAAAGGACATGTCATATAAATGAATTAATGAATTATATGTCATCTACTGAGTAAAAATATTAAGTGTTTATAACATTACGATAATGCATATAAGATGTTGACTCCCAACTTATGTGTAATCAGAAAAGTGGTCCTTCCATATAAAACAAAAGTTGCAAACCACTGATAAAAGATATCTGTCCCAGGCATATATTTTAAGAATACCAACTTGCACTGAATAATATCCAGAAGCACCGTAACACCAGACGCCGGGTAGGCTATTGTGGCTGACCCGGGATCCACGGCCAGGCAGCTGGAAGTAGAACAGGTCATGCCAAGAGCTAGCCTCAGCTGCATTTTCAAAGGTTCACAAGGCGGAAATTTATCGAGTCTTTGGAACTGCCTCATAACTTGGCCTTCTCGCGCCCTGGGTCAGGCTGACCGGCTTACAAGAAATTTAAAAAAGACAAAAAGTTTCAGTTTTAAGATACAGTCATAATTATCACATAACTGAAAACTAGGGCCAATATTCAGAAGTGCTGGCTTCCAAAATTAAATAAATGGTTCTTTTAACCTTTCAAAAAATGAAGCGTTCATGGAAACTGCCCAGCTTGATTTTGATGGGCAACCTTTCTCATTGTTGATTTTATTAATATTTGATTGACTTAACTGGGTCTGTCTGTCTGTCTGTCTGTCTGTCTGTCTGTCTTCCCCGCTCCCCCCTCCCCAAACTCGCTTACCTTCCTTTCTAACCAACCTGTTTACATCCACTTTGGGTTCTTCTTACAACAGTAATGCCTTCAAGTGCTCCCACTCTCTCCCTTAAGGCCCCGGGACAATGCACCGGCTGGACCCCCTCTCTCTCTCTCCCTTCAGGCCCCGGGACAATGCATCGGCTGGACCCCCCCCCTCTCTCTCTCTCTCTCCCTTCAGGCCTCGGGACAATGCACCGGCTGGACCCCCTCTCTCTCTCTCTCTCTCTCTCTCTCTCCCTTCAGGCCTCGGGACAATGCACCGGCTGGACCCCCCCCCCCCTTTCTCTCTCCCTTCAGGCCTCGGGACAATGCATCGGCTGGACCCCCTCTCTCTCTCTCCCTTCAGGCCCCGGGACAATGCACCGGCTGGACCCCCCTCTCTCTCCCTTCAGGCCCCGGGACAATGCATCGACTGGACCCCCCCTCTCTCTCTCTCTCCTTCAGGCCCCGGGACAATGCACCGGCTGGACCCCCCCCTCTCTCTCTACTTCAGGCTCGGGACAATGCATCGGCTGGACCCCCTCTCTCTCTCTCTCCTTCAGGCCCCGGGACAATGCACCGGCTGGACCCCCCCTCTCTCTCTCCTCTCCCTTCAGACCCCGGGACAGTGCACCGGCTAGACCCCCTCTCTCTCTCTCTCTCTCTCTCTCCCTTCAGGCCTCGGGACAATGCACCGGCTGGACCCCCCCCCCCCTCTCTCTCTCGAATTCTCACGTACATAACCTAACAAATTTGATTGCACAGAAAGTTTACCAATTAGCCAAAAGTAAACACTTTATCGACAAAGACACAAGAAAAATATACTATATATCTCACATACAAACACACTTAGATTACTGTTCCACAATCTGGGATGGATGCTCAGTCTCAAACACAAAAAGGCTCCACTCACTTCACAAGCGAGCATTAAATCTTATTTGTTACAAACACCCAGTACAGACTGTAGATCAACACAAACAACTCAAAATTCTACCCCTCAAAAATAGAATCATTTTTAACAAAGTTAAGTTTGTTCACAGAATTCTGTCGCACAATGCTCCGCCTTACTTGTGGTCACTGTTTACGTATAACACTAAACATAGCCAGCGTTTAAAAAACTGTCTTCTTCCTAAACCCAGGATTGATCTGTACAAGAAAAGCCTTGCATACTCTGCAGTACAGCTCTGGAACACCCTCCCCTACAATTTAAAATCCATTGGTAATACTTCATCCTTTAACTCAAACCTGTTTCATTATTTACTTGCTTGTAATTATATGCCTCCATAAAATAGCCAGCACTCTCTCAACACATGGCTCGTAAATCATCAAGTACTTCAATGACATAGTTAGAAAAGCAACTTGTTAGATATTGTTAGAAATTATTTTAATGTTTGTTAAAAAAAACATATGTTAGAAGATGATTTACAATGTATTTTTATTTATGTATATGTCTGCGTGTGTATGCATGCTTGAGTGCTATTTTATTAGGTTAATGACTTCTTCTCTTTTACCTTGAATGTAATAGTTAAATCTTACACTCTTTGGATATGTTTTTCCTAATTTAATTTGTATTTTTTTTTCTAAATCAAGTGTGTGATGAAGGGCAGAATGTAAGACGGGCCTGCGTGCCCAATTCTTTACCCTTGAAAAATAAGATTATTCATTCATTCATTCTCTCCCTTCAGGCCTCGGGACAATGCACGGCTAGACCCCCTCTCTCTCTCTCTCTCTCTCTCCCTTCAGGCCTCGGGACAATGCACCGGCTGGACCCCCCCCCCCCCTCTCTCTCGAATTCTCACGTACATAACCTAACAAATTTGATTGCACAGAAAGTTTACCAATTAGCCAAAAGTAAACACTTTATCGACAAAGACACAAGAAAAATATACTATATATCTCACATACAAACACACTTAGATTACTGTTCCACAATCTGGGATGGATGCTCAGTCTCAAACACAAAAAGGCTCCACTCACTTCACAAGCGAGCATTAAATCTTTTTTGTGACAAACACCCAGTACAGACTGTAGATCAACACAAACAACTCAAAATTCTACCCCTCAAAAATAGAATCATTTTTAAGAAAGTTAAGTTTGTTCACAGAATTCTGTCGCACAATGCTCCGCCTTACTTGTGGTCACTGTTTACGTATAACACTAAACATAGCCAGCGTTTAAAAAACTGTCTTCTTCCTAAACCCAGGATTGATCTGTACAAGAAAAGCCTTGCATACTCTTCAGTACAGCTCTGGAACACCCTCCCCTACAATTTAAAATCCATTGGTAATACTTCATCCTTTAACTCAAACCTGTTTCATTATTTACTTGCTTGTAATTATATGCCTCCATAAAATAGCCAGCACTCTCTCAACACATGGCTCGTAAATCATCAAGTACTTCAACGACATAGTTAGAAAAGCAACTTGTTAGATATTGTTAGAAATTATTTTAATGTTTGTTAAAAAAAACATATGTTAGAAGATGATTTACAATGTATTTTTATTTATGTATATGTCTGCGTGTGTATGCGTGCTTGAGTGTTATTTTATTAGGTTAATGACTTCTTCTCTTTTACCTTGAATGTAATAGTTAAATCTTACACTCTTTGGATATGTTTTTCCTAATTTAATTTGTATTTTTTTTACTAAATCAAGTGTGTGGGAAGAATGAAAGATGGAGTGATGAGGGGCAGAATGTAAGACGGGCCTGCGTGCCCAATTCTTTACCCTTGAAAAATAAAGATTATTCATTCATTCATTCATTCTCTCCCTTCAGGCCTCGGGACAATGCACGGCTGGACCCCCCCCCCCCTCTCTCTTTTTTCTTTCTTTGTGCGATGATATATATTTAATCCTTATATTTTTGTTCTACTTCTACTCAGAAAGCTCGGAATGTTGTATACCAGATATAAGAACTTCTATTCAGGAAGCTCGGAATGTTGTATACCAGATATAAGAATCAAGATTTCCATTTTGAGATCTTCGACATTTTACACAAATATTGTCTTAAGTTTCAGTGATTGTAGGAAAAATTATTTCCTGTAACTCAAACATGTTTTCGTGTTAGGTACAGAAAGATAACTTTAATCTTTTATATACAGAAAGATAACTTTAATCTTTTATATACAGAAAGATAACTTTAATCTTTTATCGGTCATTTTCATGTCATTAGCAAAAAATTGTTGATGATTAAACAAGATAATAAGATTTTTTTCTTAAATTTTACATTATAAAAAAAATTCTCCTTCCACCCTAAAATATAATATAATCTCTCTCTCTCTCTCGTTTTTTTCTGTGTGTGTATGTGTGTGTTTGTGTGTTTTTCCTCTCTGGTGAATATGCCTTGTATTTCTTTACATGCCTGAGCACATACAACAACTACATTACATTTGAAAAACAAATAATAGAAACCATAGGTACATTAATATAGAAAACATAACTACATTACGATATAAAACATAGCTACATTGTGATATAAAACATAGCTACATTACGATAGAAAACATAGCTACATTACGATAGAAAACATAGCTACATTACTATAGAAAATATAGCTACATTACAATAGAAAACATAGCTACATTACGATAGAAAACATAGTACATTGTGATAGAAAACATAGTACATTGTGATAGAAAACATAGCTACATTACGATAGAAAACATAGCTACCTTACGATAGAAAACATAGTACATTGTGATAGAAAACATAGCTACATTACGATAGAAAACATAGTACATTGTGATAGAAAACATAGCTACATTACGATAGAAAACATAGTACATTGTGATAGAAAACATAGCTACATTACGATAGAAAACATAGTACATTGTGATAGAAAACATAGCTACATTACGATAGAAAACATAGTACATTGTGATAGAAAACATAGCTACATTACGATAGAAAATCTCAGGAAGAGTGAGAAAAGCGTCAGCTATGGAACACAAAAACCTGAAAGACTGAACATCCACCTGGACTGACTGCCATGAGATTTACTGCTCTGTTTTCAGTATATGGGCCTCTGAGTAGCGAAGTGGTTAGTGCACTAGTCTCTTATGGCGAAGGTCGGGTGTTCGAATCAGGCCGGAGGAGCCCCAGTCACCCAGCTGTAGAAATGGGTACCCGACTTCTTCTGGGGTTGGGGAAGGAAAGGTGGCCAGGTGTGATACTGACCATATCACCCTCTAGTGTGCTGACAGGTCAAGGAAAATATGGGCACTAACATCATATCCCTATGTGCCTCTAAGGCATGACATGGTTACTTTTACCTTTTCATATTTTACGCTACCCAGGCACAAACTAACTTCTAGCAGTATTTGTCTGTAAAACTCTGCCCACCACATCCTTCTTGGCTCCCAAAGAAGACGCCATCTTCTACATCCTGAACTTTCCCTTACCGTTAATTTATTTCACTTCGATGACAGTTCGGCTACATTTTCAAATTATAGTCAAGGAACTTCTGTAGATTTGTTTTGAAACTCTCTCTAGCAAACAAGAACTGCTACAACTGTGTCCTCATATGACGTTCCACACAAGCGGAGTTCAATGGGAAGAATTTCCCGTGCGCGCCAGAAGCTGCAGGAGCGAAAGAGGCAAAGCTTCCTTGCCTGTCAACCTCCTTGCATCTTTAAAATTCAGAAAACACACAAGCACACACACATATAAATACTTACATACATCTATACTTACTTATCAGCAAGCATACATATATACATAACATACATATATACATAACATACATATATACATACATACATACTGACAAACAAGCAAGCATACATATATAGGTCATACACATGCATATATACGTACCTACATACATACATACATACATACATACATACATACATACATACTTCATCATCATCATCATGTGCCGTGCCGACTGGCGTTGGCTATTATGCTTCTCCAGAGTACGCGATCCCTCATGCATGCCATCAGCTCAGTTGGTGATCTCCTCTCACACCATCCCGTCAGACTGTCCAGTATCATTTCTCTTGGTCTTCCTCTTGATCTTCCTCCTTCTATTTTTCCTGTTGCTATAATATTTTCAATGCCCCCTCTTCTCATTGCATGTCCTATGAAAGTACATTGTCTCTCTCTTATCTTTTTGACAAGGTTTTTTGTCTCTCCAGATCTTCTCCTACATTCTTCATTAGTTATTTTTGCTGTCCAGGGGATTCGCAACATTCTTCTAATAAACCACATTTCTGCTGCTTCCAATGATTTTTGTGCAGACTTGCCTATTGTCCATGATTCACTTCCATATAACAAGATAGGTTCAATATAGCATTTTAGTACTCGTTTTCTAACATTTTCTAACATACTTACAAGCATAAAAACATATATATGTAAAATTTTACAAGCAGGATATAAGATTTAAGGAGCAACTATCCCGTGAAGTGCAAACACATCCATAGTCATGGGTTCAATGCAAGGACGAAAAATGGAACATATCGAATGAAAGAATGTATTGCCAAAAGCTTTGATTACTGGAAATCAGTCGTTCCTGACTAGAGGCGCTTCTACCAACTTAAGATTTCACTGATGATTATGATGATGATGGTATTTACAAAAACTAGGTTTATTGTTATCAGGACAGAGATAATAATATCCCCTTTCTGTTATAATATTGGTGACATGATGATGATGATGATGACTAAGTCTTGAAATCACTCACAAAACTATTACAAAGATAACAGACTAGCCCCTCTTCAAACTTAGACTTCAGAAAATGCCCTTGACATAAATACCACAATCTGGTGGCAATGAAAAATAAGCCGAACTTAAAGGTAAACATCCATTGTTTATCTGGACAATGTTTGATTATGAAGCTGTATTATTTACCCGTCGCGGTAGATGGGAGGCAATGGGGCAATGTGAAGCGACATGCAAGTTAGTCTTTTTATTTCAGTTTACGAAGTACTGATATCCTCTGCTTTCCTACGTCCCATCTTATAACTACGTTCTATAGTCATGTCATCTTACAACTATTTTCTATAGTCATGCCATCTTACAACTATTTTCTATAGTCATGCCATCTTACAACTACTTTCTATAGTCATGTCATCTTACAACTATTTTCTATAGTCATGCCATCTTACAACTGCGTTCTATAGTCATGCCATCTTACAACTATTTTCTATAGTCATGCCATCTTAAACTACTTTCTATAGTCATGCCATCTTACAACTACTTTTTATAGTCATGCCATCTTACAACTACTTTCCATAGTCATGCCATCTTACAACAACGTTCTATAGTCATGTCATCTTACAACTACATTCTATAGTCATATCATCTTACAACAACGTTCTATAGTCATGTCATGTAACAACAACGTTCTATAGTCATGCCATCTTACAACTACGTTCTATAGTCATGCCATCTTACAACTACTTTCTATAGTCATGCCATCTTATAACTACGTTCTATAGTCATGTCATCTTACAACTATTTTCTATAGTCATGCCATCTTACAACTATTTTCTATAGTCATGCCATCTTACAACTACTTTCTATAGTCATGTCATCTTACAACTATTTTCTATAGTCATGCCATCTTACAACTGCGTTCTATAGTCATGCCATCTTACAACTATTTTCTATAGTCATGTCATCTTAAACTACTTTCTATAGTCATGCCATCTTACAACTACTTTTTATAGTCATGCCATCTTACAACTACTTTCTATAGTCATGCCATCTTATACCTACTTTCTATAGTAATGTCATCTTACAACTACTTTCTATAGTCATGCCATCTTATAACTACTTTCTATAGTCATGTCATCTTACAACTACTTTCTATAGTCATGTCATCTTGCAACTACGTTCTATAGTCATGCCATCTTACAACAACGTTCTATAGTCATGTCATCTTAAACAACGTTCTATTGTCATAGAACTATAGATGAATTTTTCAGATTTGGTCCCTGAATAATCTATCTATCTATCTATCTATCTATCTATCTATCTATCTATCTATCTATCTATCTATCTATCTATCTATCTATCTATCTATCTATCTCACTTATTAAACACAATACCAAAAGCCCTATACACACCGCCAGAAGGGTAGCTAAGGACCGAACAGGATTGAAACCTCCCCTAAAAAAGTACCCCCACCCACTCTCTCTCTCTTTCTCTCTCTCTCCAGGTTATGAGTGTTGTTACACGTAGTTCCAGTTTTTTTTTCTAACAAACTACAAAGGCCTCCCCAGTCCCGTAGAACCCTCATACTACTCTTATCTTCGTGCCTTCTCCTGCACGATTATTGCTGTCAACCTCGCATAAATTTTACATTCTATTTGCTAAAGTTTTACAAGCAGGATATAAGATTTAAGGAGCAACTATCCCGTGAAGTGCAAACACATCCATAGTCATGGGTTCAATGCAAGGACGAAAAATGGAACATATCGAATGAAAGAATGTATTGCCAAAAGCTTTGATTACTGGAAATCAGTCGTTCCTGACTAGAGGCGCTTCTACCAACTTAAGATTTCACTGATGATTATGATGATGATGGTATTTACAAAAACTAGGTTTATTGTTATCAGGACAGAGATAATAATATCCCCTTTCTGTTATAATATTGGTGACATGATGATGATGATGATGACTAAGTCTTGAAATCACTCACAAAACTATTACAAAGATAACAGACTAGCCCCTCTTCAAACTTAGACTTCAGAAAATGCCCTTGACATAAATACCACAATCTGGTGGCAATGAAAAATAAGCCGAACTTAAAGGTAAACATCCATTGTTTATCTGGACAATGTTTGATTATGAAGCTGTATTATTTACCCGTCGCGGTAGATGGGAGGCAATGGGGCAATGTGAAGCGACATGCAAGTTAGTCTTTTTATTTCAGTTTACGAAGTACTGATATCCTCTGCTTTCCTACGTCCCGTTTTATACCTAGTTGTAAGATGACATGACTATAGAACGTAGTTGTAAGATGACATGACTATAGAACGTAGTTGTAAGATGACATGACTATAGAACGTAGTTGTAAGATGACATGACTATAGAACGTAGTTGTAAGATGACATGACTATAGAACGTAGTTGTAAGATGAATGACTATAGAACGTAGTTGTAAGATGACATGACTATAGAACGTAGTTGTAAGATGAATGACTATAGAACGTAGTTGTAAGATAAATGACTATAGAACGTAGTTGTAGGATGACTGACTATAGAACGTAGTTGTAAGATGGCATGACTATAGAACGTAGTTGTAAGATGGCATGACTATAGAACGTAGTTGTAAGATGGCATGACTATAGAACGTAGTTGTAAGATGAATGACTATAGAATGTAGTTGTAAGATAAATGACTATAGAACGTAGTTGTAAGATAAATGACTATAGAACGTAGTTGTAAGATGGCATGACTATAGAACGTAGTTGTAAGATGAATGACTATAGAACGTAGTTGTAAGATAAATGACTATAGAAAGTAGTTGTAAGATGACATGACTATAGAACGTAGTTGTAAGATGACATGACTATAGAACGCACTTGTAAGATGACATGACTATAGAACGTAGTTGTAAGATGACATAACTATAGAAAGTAGTTCTAAGATGACATGACTATAGAACGTAGTTGTAAGATGACATGACTACAGAACGTACTTGTAAGATGGCATGACTATAGAACGTAGTTGTAAGATGACATGACTATAGAACGTAGTTGTAAGATGACATGACTATAGACCGTTGTTGTAAGATGACATGGCTATAGAACGATGTTGTAAGATGACATGACCATATAACGTTGTTGTAAGATGACATGACTACAGAACGTACTTGTAAGATGGCATGACTATAGAACGTAGTTGTAAGATGACATGACTATAGACCGTTGTTGTAAGATGACATGGCTATAGAACGATGTTGTAAGATGACATGACCATATAACCTTGTTGTAAGATGACATGGCTATAGAACGCAGCTGTAAGATGACATGACTATAGAACGTAGTTGTAAGATGACATGACTATAGAACGTAGTTGTAAGATGACATGACTATAGAACGTAGTTGTAAGATGACATGACTATAGAACGTAGTTGTAAGATGACATGACTATAGACCGTTGTTGTAAGATGACATTGCTATAGAACGTTGTTGTAAAATGACATGGCTATAGAACGTAGTTGTAAGATGACGTGACTGTAGAACGTAGTTGTAAGGTGACATGACTATAGAATGTTGTTTAAGATGACATGACTATAGAACGTAGTTGTAAGATGACATAACTATAGAATGTCGTTGTAAGATGGCATGACTATAGAACGTAGTTGTAAGATGACATGACTATAGAACGTAGTTGTAAGATGACATGACTATATAACGTTGTTATAAGATGACATGACTATAGAGTGTTGTTGTAAGCCGACATGACTATAGAACGTAGTTGTAAGATGACATGACTATAGAACGTAATTGTAAGATGACATGACTGTAGAACGTAGTTGTAAGGTGACATGACTATAGAACGCAGTTGTAAGGTGACATGACTATAGAACGTAGTTGTAAGATGACATGACTATAGAACGTAGTTGTAAGATGGCATGACTATAGAACTTAGTTGTAAGATGACATGATTATAGAACGTAGTTGTAAGATGAAATGACTATAACGTAGTTCTAAGATGACATGACTATAGAACGTAGTTGTAAGATGGCATGACTATAGAACGTAGTTGTAAGATGACATGACTATAGAACGTAGTTGTAAGATGGCATGACTATAGAACGTAGTTGTAAGATGGCATGACTATAGAACGTAGTTGTAAGATGACATGACTATAGAACGTAGTTGTAAGATGACATGACTATAGAACGTAGTTGTAAGATGACATGACTATAGAACGCACTTGTAAGATGACATGACTATAGAACGTAGTTGTAAGATGACATAACTATAGAAAGTAGTTCTAAGATGACATGACTATAGAACGTAGTTGTAAGATGACATGACTACAGAACGTACTTGTAAGATGGCATGACTATAGAACGTAGTTGTAAGATGACATGACTATAGAACGTAGTTGTAAGATGACATGACTATAGACCGTTGTTGTAAGATGACATGGCTATAGAACGATGTTGTAAGATGACATGACCATATAACGTTGTTGTAAGATGACATGACTACAGAACGTACTTGTAAGATGGCATGACTATAGAACGTAGTTGTAAGATGACATGACTATAGACCGTTGTTGTAAGATGACATGGCTATAGAACGATGTTGTAAGATGACATGACCATATAACCTTGTTGTAAGATGACATGGCTATAGAACGCAGCTGTAAGATGACATGACTATAGAACGTAGTTGTAAGATGACATGACTATAGAACGTAGTTGTAAGATGACATGACTATAGAACGTAGTTGTAAGATGACATGACTATAGAACGTAGTTGTAAGATGACATGACTATAGACCGTTGTTGTAAGATGACATTGCTATAGAACGTTGTTGTAAAATGACATGGCTATAGAACGTAGTTGTAAGATGACGTGACTGTAGAACGTAGTTGTAAGGTGACATGACTATAGAATGTTGTTTAAGATGACATGACTATAGAACGTAGTTGTAAGATGACATAACTATAGAATGTCGTTGTAAGATGGCATGACTATAGAACGTAGTTGTAAGATGACATGACTATAGAACGTAGCTGTAAGATGACATGACTATATAACGTTGTTATAAGATGACATGACTATAGAGTGTTGTTGTAAGCCGACATGACTATAGAACGCAGTTGTAAGATGACATGACTATAGAACGTAATTTTAAGACGAAATGACTGTAGAACGTAGTTGTAAGATGACATGACTGTAGAACGTAGTTGTAAGGTGACATGACTATAGAACGCAGTTGTAAGGTGACATGACTATAGAACGTAGTTGTAAGATGACATGACTATAGAACGTAGTTGTAAGATGGCATGACTATAGAACTTAGTTGTAAGATGACATGATTATAGAACGGTGTTGTAAGATGACATGACTATAACGTAGTTCTAAGATGACATGACTATAGAACGTAGTTGTAAGATGGCATGACTATAGAACGTAGTTGTAAGATGACATGACTATAGAACGTAGTTGTAAGATGGCATGACTATAGAACGTAGTTGTAAGATGGCATGACTATAGAACGTAGTTGTAAGAAGACATGACTATAGAATGTAGTTATGAGATGACATGAGTATAGAACGTAGTTGTAAGATGCCATTACTGTAGAATGTAGTTGTAAGATGACATGACTATAGAACGTTGTTGTAAGATGGCATGACTATAGAATGTTGTTATAAGATGACATGACTATAGAATGTTGTTATAAGATGACATGACTATAGAATGTAAGTGTAAGATGGCATGTATATACAATGTTATTGTAAGATGGCATGAATATAGAAGGTTTGTCTAGTGACTTCTTAACGTAAATTTACAAACGTTTTTTAAGAATATACAGTACTTACTTAATGTAAAACTACCTATCTTAAAGTCTGTGTACAAATTATGTCACTCAAGTATATCTTCATATTTTAAAACGTGCCTGTCTATTGACAGTAATGTGCTATATATTCTCTTCCTCCTCCTCCTTCTTCTTCTTCAGCTTTCCAAGCCATTAAGGCTCATTGCTGCAAATAAAGTTCGTCTTCATTCCTCTCTATTCCTAATCTCTCTCCAGTTGGTAACATGAGTCTCCTTTATATCCTCTTCAATGTTGCCTTTCAGATTTTACAGGCTTCTCTATCTGTTTTGTAACACTAACCTTTTTTTTCCTTTGACGGAGATGGAGTTGTTGGCCCCATGCCCCAACCCCCAACTTGGAGAACCAGGGTACAAGTTTCCATCTGACCCCTACCCGCGCAGACCTTCCCAGCTTGGTTGGAGCTGCTAGGAGTAAAACTCCCGTTGGTATAGCTCTGGGGTGGTCAGGGTACACAAGCTGTCGCGCCACGACAAGGCGCTAGCACCGTGTGACAGACTGTATATTCACTGCTATGAAATTCGTTTTACGTCAATTTCGCTTTCCGATGTGGCGGTCGGGACGGAACTCTGCGGAAAAGCAAGAACTACATGTATTTGTTCATATATGTTATAGATGAAACAAGAAATCATTCATATAATTCTAATGGCTCATTCTGTTAACGAGATAAAAGAAACTGGTCTCACAACACTAATGACTCGACTTTTTTTTACTTAGATGAAATAAAAGAAACAGTTCTCATAACACTAATGACTCAACTTTTTTTTTGGTCTTAGATGAAATAAACCCCCGTGTGGTACCCGGGATCTGCAAAGAATAGGACCACTGTACCCTACCATGCATGATCGTAAAAGGCGACTAAGGAGGGTTCAGCATAGGGCCAGCAACCCTATCTGGTAAAAAACTATCAGACTGCTACAGAAACAGAAGCAAGGGAAAAAGCAAATGCAGGTGGAAGGAGAAATGCGTATCAGGAAACTGAGCCCATGAAGGTTGTGGATGAAAGCCAGCCACTGGAAGTCCCCAGCCCGACTGCAGACCTCCTGGAACCTAAACAAAAGATGCAAATAGGCAGCTGGAATGTAAGAACACTAAACCAGACTGGAAAACTAGCACAAACCATCAAGGAAATGCACAGATACAAACTAGACATACTAGGAATACAAGAAGCAAGATGGACAGGACAAGGCAGAAGGAAATTAACAACACAGCACACAGAAGATACAATAATATGGTCAGGTAAAGAAGATCTTCATGAAGGAGGAGTAGCATTGATTATAACAAAAGAAGCATCAAGAGCATTGCTGAAATGGACCCCAATAAATGAGAGATTATTATATGCACGGTTCAACTCAAGATTCACGAAGCTGTCTATTATAGTTTGTTATGCACCAACAGAAGCAGCTGAAGAGGAATTAAAAGAAGATTTTTACAACAGCCTCCAAGCCACAGTCGAAACAATACCCAAGCATGATATGCTACTCATCTTGGGCGACTTCAATGCAAAAGTAGGTGAAGGAAATGAAGATAGAAGAAGAATCATGGGAAGAGAAGGAATCGGAGAAATAAATGAAAATGGAGAAAGACTGTGCAGTTTCTGTGAAGAAAACATGATGACCATCGGAGGGACAATTTTCCAACACAAAAACATCCATAAGGTGACTTGGAGGTCACCAGATAAAACCACAGAAAACCAAATCGATCACATACTAATAAACAACAAGTGGAAACGGTCACTACAAGATGTGCGAGCAAGGAAAGGAGCAGATATAGGAAGTGATCACAACCTTCTGGTAGCAAAAATAAAACTAAAATTAAGGAAAGCCAGAATCGGAGAACACAGAAGATACATTTTGATACAAGCAAACTGATAGACCAGCAAACAAGAAATGAATTCTCAATAATACTTAAGAACCGTTTCAGTGTCCTACAAGACGAAGCAGAAATGTCCATATTAGAGTTCAATAAAACACTACAGGAAACAGCAAAAGAGGTGCTGTGTACAAATTATGTCACTCAAGTATATCTTCATATTTTAAAACGTGCCTGTCTATTGACAGTAATGTGCTATATATTCTCTTCCTCCTCCTCCTTCTTCTTCTTCAGCTTTCCAAGCCATTAAGGCTCATTGCTGCAAATAAAGTTCGTCTTCATTCCTCTCTATTCCTAATCTCTCTCCAGTTGGTAACATGAGTCTCCTTTATATCCTCTTCAATGTTGCCTTTCAGATTTTACAGGCTTCTCTATCTGTTTTGTAACACTAACCTTTTTTTTCCTTTGACGGAGATGGAGTTGTTGGCCCCATGCCCCAACCCCCAACTTGGAGAACCAGGGTACAAGTTTCCATCTGACCCCTACCCGCGCAGACCTTCCCAGCTTGGTTGGAGCTGCTAGGAGTAAAACTCCCGTTGGTATAGCTCTGGGGGTGGTCAGGGTACACAAGCTGTCGCGCCACGACAAGGCGCTAGCACCGTGTGACAGACTGTATATTCACTGCTATGAAATTCGTTTTACGTCAATTTCGCTTTCCGATGTGGCGGTCGGGACGGAACTCTGCGGAAAAGCAAGAACTACATGTATTTGTTCATATATGTTATAGATGAAACAAGAAATCATTCATATAATTCTAATGGCTCATTCTGTTAACGAGATAAAAGAAACTGGTCTCACAACACTAATGACTCGACTTTTTTTACTTAGATGAAATAAAAGAAACAGTTCTCATAACACTAATGACTCAACTTTTTTTTTGGTCTTAGATGAAATAAACCCCCGTGTGGTACCCGGGATCTGCAAAGAATAGGACCACTGTACCCTACCATGCATGATCGTAAAAGGCGACTAAGGAGGGTTCAGCATAGGGCCAGCAACCCTATCTGGTAAAAAACTATCAGACTGCTACAGAAACAGAAGCAAGGGAAAAAGCAAATGCAGGTGGAAGGAGAAATGCGTATCAGGAAACTGAGCCCATGAAGGTTGTGGATGAAAGCCAGCCACTGGAAGTCCCCAGCCCGACTGCAGACCTCCTGGAACCTAAACAAAAGATGCAAATAGGCAGCTGGAATGTAAGAACACTAAACCAGACTGGAAAACTAGCACAAACCATCAAGGAAATGCACAGATACAAACTAGACATACTAGGAATACAAGAAGCAAGATGGACAGGACAAGGCAGAAGGAAATTAACAACACAGCACACAGAAGATACAATAATATGGTCAGGTAAAGAAGATCTTCATGAAGGAGGAGTAGCATTGATTATAACAAAAGAAGCATCAAGAGCATTGCTGAAATGGACCCCAATAAATGAGAGATTATTATATGCACGGTTCAACTCAAGATTCACGAAGCTGTCTATTATAGTTTGTTATGCACCAACAGAAGCAGCTGAAGAGGAATTAAAAGAAGATTTTTACAACAGCCTCCAAGCCACAGTCGAAACAATACCCAAGCATGATATGCTACTCATCTTGGGCGACTTCAATGCAAAAGTAGGTGAAGGAAATGAAGATAGAAGAAGAATCATGGGAAGAGAAGGAATCGGAGAAATAAATGAAAATGGAGAAAGACTGTGCAGTTTCTGTGAAGAAAACATGATGACCATCGGAGGGACAATTTTCCAACACAAAAACATCCATAAGGTGACTTGGAGGTCACCAGATAAAACCACAGAAAACCAAATCGATCACATACTAATAAACAACAAGTGGAAACGGTCACTACAAGATGTGCGAGCAAGGAAAGGAGCAGATATAGGAAGTGATCACAACCTTCTGGTAGCAAAAATAAAACTAAAATTAAGGAAAGCCAGAATCGGAGAACACAGAAAGATACATTTTGATACAAGCAAACTGATAGACCAGCAAACAAGAAATGAATTCTCAATAATACTTAAGAACCGTTTCAGTGTCCTACAAGACGAAGCAGAAATGTCCATATTAGAGTTCAATAAAACACTACAGGAAACAGCAAAAGAGGTGCTGGGATATCGGAAAAGGAGAAAAGAGGAATGGATAAGTGAGACCACATGGGAAAAGATAGAGCAAAGAAAAGAAATCAAGAAAAAATTACTGAACACCAAATCACAACGGCTTAAAGAACGAGTTTTAAGTAATTATGCACAAAAAGACAAAGAAGTGAAGGAATCATGCCGTCAAGATAAACGTCAGTATTATGACAACTTAGCAGAGACAGCAGAGAAAGCAGCATATACAAATGACATGAAAACCATATATAAAATCACAAAGCAGATGACAGGTAACTTCAATACAAGATGTGAAAGTGCAGTAAGAACACAAAATGGACAACTGGTCAGTGGAGAAAGAGAAAAAATTGAAAGATGGAGGGAACACTTTAACACCCTACTAAACAGAACACAAGCAGCACAAGCAATAGATATACCTGAAGCAAAAGCGGAACTAAACATCAATACAGGACCAATAACAATAAATGAAGTAAAAGAGGCGATAAAGATGCTAAAATCAGACAGGGCACCAGGTGAAGATGAAGTGACTGCTGAGATGTTGAAAGCAGAAGAAACAGAAACACCAAAACAACTTTGCCGGATATTACAACAAATTTGGGATCTAGAAAAAGCCCCAGAGGAGTGGAAAACTGGTCTTATAGTAAAACTACCAAAGAAGGGTGACCTCAGAGATTGCGGGAACTGGAGAGGCATTACCCTACTGCCACTCACTAGTAAAGTATTTTGCAGAATAATCATCAACAGAATTGTACCAACACTTGAGGAAAAACTTCGGAAAGAGCAGGCAGGATTTAGGAAAGGAAGATCATGCATAGACCATATATTTGTACTTAGACACATATTAGAACAGGCAAATGAGTGGCATAGCACAACATATGCATTATTCATAGATTTTGAGAAAGCCTTTGACAGTGTCAACAGAGATGCACTGTGAAAATCCTAAGATGGCATGGCCTCCCCCATAAAATAGTTAATGTAATCAAAGCCCTATACGAGGGTTTTCAGTGCAAAGTTATCTGTGGAGAACATACCTCCAGCAGCTTTAGGGTACAAACAGGAGTGAAACAGGGATGTGTACTATCACCAACATTATTTATCTTGGCAGTAGACTGGTTAATGAAGGAGGCAACATCAGACAAACGCAGAGGATTACAATGGACCCTTAACACAGTGCTGGAGGACCTTGACTTTGCGGACGACATTTGTCTATTATCAAGCAGTCACAAAGATATGCAAGATAAAATAAACAAGTTAACCCAGAATGCAAACAACATAGGACTAAAGATCAACGTAGGAAAGACAAAGTTAATGAAGCAAAATGTGAACAACAGAAATGTACTCAGAGTAGATAACAAGTTAGTGGAGGAGGTCAACGAATTTGTATACCTTGGCAGCAGAGTAGTAGAAAATGGAGACAGCACAGAGGACATCAACAGCAGACTTACTAGAGCAAACCAGGCTTTTGCAATGCTACAGAATATATGGAAATCAAATAAACTAAGCATAAATATGAAAATCAGGATATTTAAGAGTAATGTTCTAAGTGTACTACTCTATGGAAGTGAATGCTGGAAAATCACCAAAACCATAGAAAACAAGTTGAATTCTTTCCAGACTAAATGTTTACGTAGAATTAAAAAAATATTTTGGCCAAACACCATAAGAAATAACATCTTATTGGCAGAAATGCAGATGAAACCACTGACAACAATTATTGAGGAAAGACGCTGGCGATGGTTGGGACATGTGCTCCGAATGACTGACAACTCACTACCAAAAATAGCACTAAGATGGACACCACAGGGGAGCAGAAGTAAGGGTAGACCAAAAGAGACATGGAGAAGAACAACAGAAAGGATGTTGAGCAATAGAGGGCTCACCTGGGCAAGAGCAGAAAAAAAGGCGAAAGACAGGCATTTGTGGAAAACCCTTGCGGAAGCCCCATGTGCCCTGGGCACTTAAGGTTCAGAGAGAGAGAGAGAGAGATGAAATAAAGGAAACAGTTCTCTAACACTAATGACTCAACTTTTTTGACTTAGATGAGATAAAAGAAACTGTTCTCATAACACTAATGACTCAACTTTTTGTCTTAGATGAGATAAAAGCAATCTCTCCTATAAAATGAATGGGTTTTTTGTTTGGTGTCTCGACTGTTTTGAAACCGACAAATCTCAGCCGTTGATGGAGTTGCTGACCATGATGGCGCTGTGGAGTCTCGCTCATGGCTTATTCCAGCAATATCTGGTTTCACATAATCCCCCGCAGCAGCATTCTCTTTGTGCTTTTTGTCGTCAGCGACGGCCCTCATTTTCTTCTCCGATGACACGGTGTCCCTAAAGTGAGTTGCAAATCACAGTCATACATCGCAGACCTTCAACTCCTGCTGGTTGACGTAAAAATCTCCCATAGAGTTTTTTATTCTTGTATCTCAGTTTTAGCCTATCTCGTGTTCTTATTCCATACATAAATTTCCTCTATAACATGTGCTTGAAGATGCGCTCTCATCCATTCTTGCCATATTCCTCGGCCATCTTATTGTTCTGCTCGTAGGTCCTGCCATCGTGGATGGAATCTTCTTCATTTTGCGCCTTCGTTCTAAAAATTGGAGGCTGATTTATGCCATGGTTTACATTTAAATCTCTGGTCTTTCAGCTTATGCTTCTTCTTCTTCTTCTGCGTTCGAGGTTGTTGGTCACATCAGATCTTGATCCCTGTCGACATGGCAAAGCTCGCAGTCCTCTCCAGATCCTGATAGAAGCCCCCAAAGCTTTTGCCCCAAGCTCGTGTCCTCTGGCCATGTCTCACGCCTCAGGTCTGCATGGTTTGGGCACTCTTGTAGGATATGTTCTGGAATCTGGGCTCCACTGCCACATGGACACTCGTTTGTGTGAGACATTTTTAGTCGATGTAAGTGCCTTAGTAGTCTGCAGTGGCCTGTTCTTATGGAAATAGGATGGTTTGCTGATGTCTTTGTAGTTGGTGTATAGTATATGGTTCGTTGTTGCATTTCAGTTGTTTCTTCCATTCAGATCTACATTGGTTACGGATTATAGTTTTCGCCTCTTGGTAGTTTACTGGATGATTTGTTTGATCTTGATTGCTGCCAGCTTTGGATAGGCTGTCAGCTATTCCACAGTGGGATGGTACCCACTGTAGAGCCACGGTTGTTGACAGTGTAAGGTGCTTCACGTCTGTTGTGATTTCCTGTATGTTTGCCTGTGGGTTCTTTGTTGCTTTTAAATTATTCCAGAAGTGCCCTGCAGTCTGTGAAGAAGGATATTTTGTGTGGTGGCTGCTGGTTTTCTGTTTTAAGTGATCTGGGGCTTCAAGGAGGGCTATTGTTTCTGCCCTGTATTTGGAGGAAATCTTTCCCGCCGCGAAGGCCTTTTTTGCTTTGTCTTCCATCTGTGTATCTTATGTAGACGCTCCCACCTCCATTTTTTTTACTGATTTTTCTGCAGACATTATACAATCTTTCGGCTGAAACACCCGTCTTCACCATGGTTTATTTTTAGGATCAGGTCGATCCATATTCATTTAGTCAGACAATGGTCGTTTCTTTCACCGGTGGACACCACATGAAGGCAGAGTACATAAGGAATTTTTATCTCATGTCTGGATTTTATTGTTGACATTTCAAAACCGTAGAACAGAATGTTATCTACGCAGATCTGCTAAATCAGAACCTTTGTCTTACGTGTTAATCTTATGATTGCCACTGTCCTGTTCTTTATTCTGTCACGTGAAGTATCTGACGTATTTGTGTATTATCTCTTCGTGCACAGAGAAGGTAGCTGTTTTCAATACAATTGAACCTTTTCACTGTTTAAAGTAGATATTCTTTGAAAATCTTATTTGTCCGTGTGGTTTTGCTCTGCCTTAGAATTATTGTCTTCATTATAAATGTACAGTCCGGAGCTACTTACAGTGTTGAATGCTTTCGTGAAGTCTACAAAAGCAACAAAAGCTGAAGTTCTACAATGAGAAGATATAGTACCCGAATTCTGATTGACTTCCGAGGGTTTTTTCCCAGCTCGCAAACAATTTCCAGAAAAATCTTGATATGTCCGTGTATCTCAACGAGCAGGAAGTAAAAACGCTATCCGCTTTGGCACTCAGCAACCCAAAGCTGATAAGCTAGAGTCAGAGTTTGCTAACCATAGCTGATCAAGACCCTGTCCCACATCTCCGTTGTTACACCCAGTAACAGGCCTAACGAGGCTACTGGGGCAGGAATTATCACAGTTCTCATGGTGGTGGAGCCTTCTAAAAAGTATTGCACACACCCCTCCCCACTGCTTTTTAGCTGCATTCAGGGACTGAAAAATTAGCCGCCATAACTTGCTCTCAAGCCAACATAAAACTGTGCCTCAACATTTTCTCCTCTCTCCTCCGCATCAGCTGCAAAGAACACCAGCTCGCAGTTCCAGGAAGAAGAAGAAGAAGAAGAAGAAGAAGAAGAAGGATCCACAAATCTTTATCGTCCAGGCATCAAATGAATAGTTATTATAAGATTACATGAGAGATAAGAGAAAGGACGACTGCAGTGAAAATGGTTCCAGTGATAAAAGTAGACAGAAGTGCATGGTTCCAGTAATAAAAGTAGACAGAAATGCATGGTTCCAGTAATAAAAGTAGATAAAAATGCATGGTTCAAGTAATAAAAGTAGATAAAAATGCATGGTTCCAGTAATAAAAGTAGATAAAAATGCATGGTTCCAGTAATAAAAGTAGACAGAAATGCATGGTTCCAGTAATAAAAGTAGATAAAAATGCATAGTTCAAGTAATAAAAGTAGATAGAAATGCATGGTTCCAGTAATAAAAGTAGACAGAAGTGCATGGTTCCAGTAATAAAAGTAGACAGAAGTGCATGGTTCCAGTAATAAAAGTAGACAGAAGTGCATGGTTCAAGTAATAAAAGTAGACAGAAGTGCATGGTTCCAGTAATAAAAGTAGACAGAAGTGCATGGTTCCAGTAATAAAAGTAGACAGAAGTGCATGGTTCCAGTAATAAAAGTAGACAGAAATGCATGGTTCCAGTAATAAAAGTAGACAGAAGTGCATGGTTCAGTTTTGTTTAAAAAAATATAGAAGAAATGAGGAAACTGGGCAAGCTCTCTTACTTTCTGTCACTCTCACTTCTGCCTACTTTCCTCACTCTTTCTTCTTTTTTTGTAAAACTGGACCATGCATTTCTGTTTCCCTTTACACATAACATGGAAAACCATGTTAGAGCATAGCGGAAAACGAACCAGCTTGTGACTGCAAAGTAAAATGTGATTATTGTAGTGCCAGTGGTCGATTATGCCAGTCTGTAAGAACAGCGAAGAGCAAAACCTCTACCTTAATGCGAAGAAAACTAAATTGATGACAACTGACAAAACAAACAAGGCAGCTGATATATGTATCAGTGAGGAAAATCTGGAAGAAGTGGAGAGTTTTGAATATCTTGGATCAATGCTAACTAATAATGGAGATACAGTGAGGGAAATGAAAAGGAGGACATCTATCGCTCTTCAAAAAGTAAAACAACTAAAGAATCTGTGGAGAGGAACAGACAGAACTACAAAAATAAGATTTTTAAGGGCATGCATCTTTCCCATCGCAACATATGCCTGTGAGACCCGCACGCTTAACAAAACAGCTGAGAAACACATAAATGCCTTTGAATGTCAATGCTACAGAAGAATTCTTCAAATATCATGGACACACAAAAGAACAAATATATCCATATTGCAAGAACTTGATACTGAAGAAGGGTGGCTAGTAAAGGGGATTAAAGAGAGAAAACTTAAATATTTTGGACACATTAAACGTCATGATAATCTAGTGAGAACCGTCTTGGAAGGGTACATAATGGGAAAAAGAAAAAGAGGAAGACCAAGGCGAAGATGGCTGCAAGACATCGTTGATGATCTGCAAATGGATGGAGCAGCAGCAGGCCATCTTGCTCACAACCGAGAGGCCTACAGGAGACCTGTTAGGTAGGCAAAGTTCCACAAGGGACATGCAAATGAATGAATGAATAATGTCGATTGACTGGCACGGCGTAAGTTTCCTAACTAAGCGACTCCTACTGAGGTCTAGAGTTTTCGTCCATGTTGTTCTGTTATTGTTTTTCTTTCTCTCACGTCAAAGTTCTTGCTAATTTTATAAGGTGCTCTACCTGTACATTTACTTTGGTTTTTTTTTTCCAAGTTTGAAACTGTAATGAGTACAGGCAGAAACCTTAAGCTGTAGAAAAACCAACGTTTATGCTTGGTTGATTTTTTTAAAGGAAACGCCGTCTATATAAGAAACTGATTAATCGTTTCGTTGCGTCATATCTTCTATACTGAGCATAAAAAATGTCATAAGAACAAGCCTCATTTATAGTAGCAAGGCAACATGGTATTTTTCCGCGCTATATCACTGTTATTACTTTGACACGTTTGTAAAACTGATTACATATTACATACCGCGTATATACAAGCGTAACTACATATATTTACAGCGTTTTAATCAGAAAGGAATGCACACATGAATACAAAGGCAGTACAGTGAACTTTGGACTCACTTATTATGTAACACTTTCTCGGCCTTGAATGTGCTAACATCTTTTTGCTTGCATAAATAATGTGAATAAAAACATTCTAGTGGGCGTTTATGCTCTTCATATCTTCAAGTAGGTGGCACGCTCGATTGCATTGGCTCTGGGAGGAGTATAAACCAAATAAGATTTCAATGCCTCTTTACGTGATAACAAGTACGTTGCCTCCAGATCTAACTAGTGCTTCCATGGTTTGGTTTTTTTTTTCTTTCGCGGATGAATACATGCCGCGCAATGTTCATCCGTTTCCGCAATGTTTATAAACAAATTCTCTTCATTGCCACATAAATTTGTAAGAAATATGTCAGCAAACACTTTCTGCCACCATGTTACAAAACTAGTGAAGTTTTATCTTGAAGTCATTGCTGGGCCAATTGATTGACTGATGTCTTGTCTTGTCTTGTCTTGTCTTGTCTTATCTTGTCTTGTCTTGTCTTATCTTGTCTTCTCTCTCTCTCTCCCTCTCTCTCTCTCTCCCTCTCTCTCTCCCTCTCTCTCTCTCTCCCTCTCTCTCTCTCTCCTCTCCCCTCTCTCTCTCTCCCTCTCTCTCTCTCCCTCTCTCTCTCTCCCTCTCTCTCTCTCTCCCTCTCTCTCTCTGGAATCACGAGATAGTGTTCTTTACGGCCGAAGTTGTCGAGGCACAGCATCGCTTCGGCTTCAGAGAGGGTCATGGTGGCTATTTTTTCAGTCCCTGAATAGAACTATAAGCAGAAGGTGTGCGGTGCGTCTTTAGAAGGCTCCACCACCATGGGGACTGCCAATTCTGCCACGTTAGCCAGCCTAGGCCTGTTACTGGGACTACCGATGGAGAAATGGGACAGGGTCTTGGTCAGCTATGGTTCAACAACCCTGACGTTAGAATGTCAGCTACAGGTCCATATCGGACATTGTTTTAACGCTGACTGATTGATAGATTGATTGATTGATTGATTGGAGGAAGTGTCATTCCGGGCTTTCACATTTTTGCTCTGCCGTCTGTTTCATTCTTCACTGCTGCATTTTTCATGCTGATCTATAACTTCAGGCCTGATATAAGGTGGAGGAGCTGAATGAAAAGCTGCTAACTTCAGGTCTGATATAAGGTGGGGAGCTGAAGAAAAAGCTGCTAACTTCAGGCCTGATATAGGGTGGGGGAGCTGAAGAAAAAGCTGCTAACTTCAGGCCTGATATAGGGTGGGAGAGCTGAAGGAAAAGCTGCTAACTTCAGGCCTGATATAGGGTGGGGGAGCTGAAGAAAAAGCTGCTAACTTCAGACATGATATAGGGTGGGAGAAAAGCTGCTAACTTCAGACATGATATAGGGTGGGGGAGCTGAAGAAAAAGCTGCTAACTTCAGACATGATATAGGGTGGGAGAGGTGAAGGAAAAGCTGCTAACTTCAGACATGATATAGGGTGGGAGAGATGAAGGAAAAGCTGCGATTCTGTTTTCCAAATTAGGATGAGACTTTACTATTTGTGTTGGTGTAGCATGAGAAGAATGTAGCAGCAGCAGCAGCAGAAGAAGAAGAAGAAGAAGAAGAGGAAGAAGAAGGAGGAGGATGAAGAGGAAAGAAGGAGGAGAAGAAGAAGAAGAAGTTTTATGTTGTACCGCAAGAGGATATCAAGAAGAAATAAACTTGAAATGAGCTACAGAAGAATATTCATTATAATCTGCATATAAAATAGTTTTAAATATTGATATAGTAATAACATGTATCGAGATATTCAGTCTTTTCCAATACTACACACCTCTCTTCTCCTCTCCTCTCCCCCTCCTCCGAAAGAAAAATGCACAAGCTATTTTCAGTTTTATTTGTACAGAAGCTTTCATTCGGCATTAAAACAATCACCGTAGCGATTGGCTATAAATCTGCTATAAATAACTCTTCTTTGGTCACAAAATATTATAATTTTATTGCACGAATTATAGTTATTCCCTATCATAATTTAAGAAGAAGTCAATGTGGTCCAAGCTGGCTTCAGGCAAGGAAGACGATCAAGAGATCATATATTCAATCTAAGATTAATAATAGAGAAATGCAGAGAGTTTAATGTGAATCTGTACTTAGCCTTTATAGACTACTCAAAGGCATTTGATTGTGTACAACACCAGAAACTTTTGGAAATAATGGATAAAATGGGATTTCCAACACATTTGATACAATTAACATCACTGCTGTATCTAGACCAACAAGCAGCAGTAAGAATAAATGGTGACACAACAACTTGGTTTGACATAAAACAAGGGGTCCGTCAGGGGTGCATATTGTCACCTTACTTATTTAACTTGTATATTGAAAATATAATGAGGAATGTTAGAGAAGATGTAGACAAAGAATATTACGATGCCATAACAATTGGAGGTTATGAAATACCAGAGATTAGATATGCTGATGGCACAGTACTACCGTCCACAACACAAAAAGGAATGGAAAAACTAATTATGTCAGTCCGTAAGAACAGCGAAGAGCAAAAACCTCTGTCTTAATGCAAAGAAAACTAAACTGATGACAACTGACAAAACAAACAAGGCAGCTGAAATATGTATCAATGAAGAAAACCTGGAAGAAGTGGAGAGCTTTGAATATCTTGGATCACTACTAACTAATAATGGAGATACAGTGAGGGAAATAAAAAAGAGGACATCTATCGCTCTTCAAAAAGTAAAACAACTAAAGAATCTGTGGAGAGGAACAGACAGAACTACAAAAATAAAATTTTTAAGGGCATGCATCTTTCCCATCGCAACATATGCCTGTGAGACCTGGACACTTAACAAAACAGCTGAGAAACACATAAATGCCTTTGAATGTAAATGCTACAGAAGAATTCTTCAAATATCATGGACACAAAAAAGAACAAATATATCTATACTACAAGAGCTTAATATTGAAGAAGGGTGGCTAGTAAAGAGGATTAAACAGAGAAAACTTAAATATTTTGGCCACATTAAACGTCATGATAATCTAGAGAAAACCGTCTTGGAAGGGTACATAATGGGAAAATGAAAGAGAGGAAGACCAAGGCGAAGATGGCTGCAAGACATCGTTGATGATCTGCAAATGGATGGAGCAGCAGCAGGCCATCTTGCTCACAACCGAGAGGCCTACATGAGTGCTGTTAGGGAGGCTAAGTTCCGCAAGGGATATGCAAATGAATGAATGAATGAGTTTAAGAACTGACTTGACTAGACACAGGTCATGAACTGAAAATTATTCCAACATTTTGCATATGTCTGTATTTGGATAGCTATTGTACGTATTTATGAATTCTGATTATATGCGTTAAATGTGTGTTCATCGGTTTAAGTTTTTGAATATAGAAATTATCTGCATATGTGTGTTGAAAGAACCAGTGAGGGAAGAGAGAGAGAGAGAGAGAGAGAGAGAGAGAAAGAGTCAAAGTAGGCTCCCCTTGTTAAACATCGCCAGAGGTTGCGATGTCCATTTCTGAGAAACACAGTTATAGTAACTATGTCATGCAAATCCATTTTGTCTCTCGATAGCTTTTCAGATCATGATACATATTGTCTTTGAAGATTGTTTTGAAGCAAGAAGATTTTGTCTTTGAAGATTGTTTTGAAGCGGGAAGATTTTGTTTTTGAAGATTATTTTGAAGCAGGCAGATTTTGTCTTTGAAGACTGTTTTAAAGCAGGAAGATTTTGTCTTTGAAGACTGTTTTGAAGCAAGAAGATTTTGTCATTGAAGACTGTTTTAAAAAAGGTAAAAAAAAAGGTAAAGGTAATCCTGTCATGCCTTAGAGGCACATATGGATATGGTGTTAGTGCCCATATTTTCCTTGATCTGTCAGCACACTAGAGGGTGATATGGTCAGTATCACGCCTGGCTGCCTTTCCTTCTCCAATTCCAGAAGAAGTCAGGTACCCATTTCTACAGCTGGGTGCCTGGGGTGCCTCCGGCTGGATTCGAACCCCCGACCTTCGCCATGAGAGACCAGTGCACTAACCACTTCGCCACTCAGACACCAAAGACTGTTTTAAAGCAGGAAGATTTTGTCTTTGAAGATTATTTTGAAACAGGAAGATTTTGTTTTTGAAGATTGTTTTGATGCAGGAAGATTTTTTGCTATTTGTAAAGCATGCCTGACACGATTGTACTGAACAGCTTCTCTCATTGTAGATTCTGCCAGTACTAACACTTTATTTCTAGGTTCACTCCCCTTGCTCCTATGTTTTCTGTCTTCCCTCTTAAATTTTACGTCCTTCCCGTGCCGTTAAACGTCACATAGGGCTCGCATGGTAGTTCGCCAAGTTTTTCTGTTGTCGGCGAGCTTTTCAACCTCATCAAGGGATTTTATGCCTACTAATTTGGCCTCATTGAATCCTTAAGGAAACAGAAACGAGGAAGACCTAGACTTAATTGGAGAAGAGAAATTGTGACAGTGCTCAGAGACAAGGGATACACATGGAAGGAAGCAGAGAATAATTCCAATAACAGGGATGACTGGAGAACCTTTATCCGTGGCCTGTACTCTCAAGGGAGTGAAAGGCGATGATGATGATGACGATGATGATGATGATGAATTTGGCCTCTCTAAATGATGTCCGCATTTTAGCTCCCTTCAGGAAGTTCAGTTTCTTCACGTAGAGTTACGCAGTATTTGCTGTGCCCCAGTTGTGATATATAAAATAAAGAATCCCACGCAATGAATTGGGACTGTGCTTTTATATCCAGTTTACGTCGTTCAAACTTGAATAGATGAAATTTGATGTCACTTAGATTCCAAACAAAAGACTATTGTAGATATAATACGAGTGTTTAGAGACACATTGTTCTACAACTTTTATCCTCTGGTTTATTCTACTATATTGCGGCACAAAGTGTAGTTTGTTAGCCGTTCTGAAAAGTTCACTGATTTATCTGCCTACGCAAATAACTCACGTAGAATCACGTCCCGTCACAAGGTAATGTATTTCACATCGAACAGAGGCTTAGCCCAGTGCGCGACAAATATAGATTGACCAATCCTTACAAAGTTTCAAACAGATAGCCATTTACGGCAACTCGCTCTCTCTCTGAACCTTAAGTGCCCAGGGCACATGGGGCTTCCGCAAGGGTTTTCCACAAATGCCTGTCTTTCGCCTTTTTTTCTGCTCTTGCCCAGGTGAGCCCTCTATTGCTCAACATCCTTTCTGTTGTTCTTCTCCATGTCTCTTTTGGTCTACCCTTACTTCTGCTCCCCTGTGGTGTCCATCTTAGTGCTATTTTTGGTAGTGAGTTGTCAGCCATTCGGAGCACATGTCCCAACCATCGCCAGCGTCTTTCCTCAATAATTGTTGTCAGTGGTTTCATCTGCATTTCTGCCAATAAAATGTTATTTCTTATGGTGTTTGGCCAAAATATTTTTTTAATTCTACGTAAACATTTAGTCTGGAAAGAATTCAACTTGTTTTCTATGGTTTGGCAACTCGCTAGTTCCATGAAATTTTCTTACTTTTCTTATGAATTCTTGCCATCGCAAAAATGAAGAAAATTCACGAGAACTAGAAACAGGATAACGTTCAAGACAGGATGTACTGGTCATAAATGTTTGCTCGTTTAATAAATTGTATCACTAGTTTTCATAAAGATAAAAATCCTTAAGAACTTTCTTGCGGAGTTTTTCGATTTCTGTTGTACTGTTGTACAGGACGAAGAAATAGAGAAAGGAGATAAAGTATAGATTCACATGAATACTATTTAAAAAAAAAAATTTTTTTTTAAGAGTACTTAGCTGGAAATTGTAAGGTGTGGCTTGTCCGGCGGTGTGTCTATTTCTTCGTCCTGTATGTTTTTGTATGATTAAGGCTCATGCCGAAACGTCACAACTTTGTAATCGTTAAGTAATAAAGCTGCTCCTATTTTTTTCCTATTTTATACATTCTGGTATCACAGCTTTACTGCAGTGCTTCGTGTATAGTTGTATACTTATACACTAATTATTCGGCCATGTATCAGGACTACCAACAGAACGTGTACCACAGAGAGCAATGTTTTACAGACCACATAAGAGGAAGGGGCCGCCCATGCAAACGATAGACCGATGGTATAGCAGAGTCCCTGAACATCTCAATGTACGAAGCCAACAGGCGAGCCATTGGGAGACAATTGCACTTCACCTCTACACCTAACAGTAAATGAGGAAGGATAAGACAAGACTATTTAAAAGCAAAATATTCTGGGCAATGGAAACTTCCTCAGAGCTTCATCTGTTACTAGCACAAGGGAAACTTTCTCACAGCTTCATCTGTTACTAACACAAGGGAAACTTCCTCAGAGCTTCATCTGTTACTGGCACAAGGGAAACTTCCTCAGAGCTTCATCTGTTACTGGCACAAGGGAAACTTCCTCAGAGCTTCATCTGTTACTGGCACAAGGGAAACTTCCTCAGAGCTTCATCTGTTACTAACACAAGGGAAACTTCCTCAGAGCTTCATCTGTTACTGGCACAAGGGAAACTTCCTCACAGCTTCATCTGTTACTAACACAAGGGAAACTTCCTCAGAGCTTCATCTGTTACTGGCACAAGGGAAACTTCCTCAGAGCTTCATCTGTTACTGGCACAAGGGAAACTTCCTCAGAGCTTCATCTGTTACTGGCACAAGGGAAACTTCCTCAGAGCTTCATCTGTTACTGGCACAAGGGAAACTTCCTCAGAGCTTCATCTGTTACTGGCACAAGGGAAACTTCCTCAGAGCTTCATCTGTTATTGGCACAAGAGAAACTTCCACACAGCTTCTGGCACAAATCGAAAAACGGTCCATAACAGCCATATTGTCTCTCCTTCATCTTGCATTCACTGAACAAGTTTATTTTTAAAATGTTTATCATTTAATACACGTATCCTTTCAAAAAAGTTCATTGTAAATGAAAAAAGAAGAAGAAGAAGAAGAAGAAGAAGAAGAAGAAGAGTGACATGACAACTCCAAGACAACAAGCGTGGGCGGGAACGGTCTGGCTGAGTGAATCATCAAGTCAGTGAGGTCCATCACCGGGAAGGCAGCACAAGCTGATGATGAATGACTCCCTTCCACGTGCAGATTTAGAATGTCACAACATATTTAACATAGACAACTGTCGTGTTACGTCATGCTGTTAGTTAACATTTCAAACAACGAAGACACGAATCGTTGCTCAGTTTTCTTAAAGTTTATAACTTTGGCCTGTTTTTAATTTGGTCTCCTCTATGTACCGGTATGTCAACATTTCACGTAGCACACTTTTCTTCCCTCTCTTCATTGTTGCCTGAAGTAAGAGGCCCTCGTCTTCTAAACCTCTTAAATACGCCTATGATGATTGACGTGAGACACCATTATTTACGCTGCAGGTCGTAATCCTAAAGCGGGACTATTTGCTTGGGCGGACGGTGTTAGTTCGAGCTTCACATGCCTGTCAAGCTGTAAAGTTAGTTAAGTCAGTGGTTCACGTATTCTTATTATGAGCCCTCTAAGTCAGCGGTTCAAAAAGTTAGCTCATTACCATCCCAAGTCAGTGGTTCACATATTCTTATTATGAGCCCTCTAAGTCAACGGTTCAAAAAGTTAGCTCATTACCACCCCAAGTCAGCCATATCACCCTCTAGTGTGCTGACAGGTCAAGGAAAATATGGGCACTAACACCATATCCCTATGTGCCTCCAAGGCATGACAGGGTCACCTTTACCTTTTTTTTTACCCCAAGTCAGTGGTTTACGTATTCTTATTATGACCCCTCTAAGTCAACGGTTTAAAAAGTTAGCTCATTACCACCCCAAGTTGGTGGTTCACGTATTCTTATTATGAGCCTCCAAGTCAACGGTTCAAAAGGTTAGCTCATTACCACCCCAAGTCAGTGGCTCAAAACAGTGTTTCATTATGGTCCTCTAAGTCAATGGTGTAAAAAATTTAAATGCTACAGAAGATCCTTTCAAATATCATGGGCACAAAAAAGAGCAAATATATCCATATTACAAGAAATTAATATTGAAAAAGGTTGGTTAGTAAGGAAGATTAAACAGAGAAAACTTAAATATTCTAGACACATTAAACGCATTGATAATTTAGAGAAGACATTCTTAGAAGAGTACATAATAGGGAAAACAAGAGAGGAAGACCAAGGCGAAGATGGATGCAAGACATCGTTGATAATCTGCAAATGGATGCATCAGTAGCAGGATATCTTACTTACAATCGAGAGGCCTACGGGAGAGCTGTTAGGTAGGCAAAGTTCCTCAAGGGACATGCAAATGACTGACTGACAAGTTAAATAAGTAAAGCGACAGTATGCACCCCTGACGGACCCCAGTCAGTTGTTCAAAACATTAGCTCCTTATGACCCCAACCCCGCAGTCAGTGGTTCAAAAAAGATTAACTCATTACGGTCCCCAATCTGTGGTTCAGAATGTTTGCCATTATATCCCCCCTAGGTCAGTGGTCCAAAAAGTTAGCACCAGACAAAAGCTGACAGCAGACCATGAGAAGTGTAGAGAGTTTGTTTCTGTCCTTTAAGACACTACAAGGCGTATCGGACGTAAACTGCTTTGATCTGTCTCCAAGGGCATGAATGGCTAAATGACACTATTTAATAAAGTCACTACAAAACATTGACACGACATTATAGGAACTCTTGTATCTTAAATCATTTTTTCTTGAAGTTTTCTCTGAGTTGCAGTCACTGCCGTGTGTTTTAAGTTCCCTAACATCAAAGCCGAGTACTAATGCTTCTAAAGACGCCATCACGGCTTCCCTGTGTCAATACACGAGACCTAGGCAGTCAAATCATTATTCTTTTACACAAGAAAGGTTTGATGTAAACGAAATGATCGTTATTATTCTCCACGAATAGTTTTTGGGTATAAACAAAATATGTAAGTACAGACAAAGTCAATGAGTAAAACTGTGATAACAAAATGTTAAAACTACTTAAAACAAAAGTAGGAATACCTTTATTAATTAACGAGCACACAGGTGTGACGTTCGCGTCCGACACTGCTTCTTGCAAATCACAGCAAAATGCTCTTTTTCTAATATTTCTTTCCACTCATATTTATTTCGAGGGTCATACCGAAAGTCGTCAGCAATTTTTTTAAAATCAGAATTTATAGATAGAGAAGATATAAATGCATCACCTTATCTGCATCCTTTTCTTCACTTTTCAATATAATCTCCATTTCTCTGCACACATTTTTTTCCATCACTCTGCACGTTTGAAAATATCCTTCTGGTAGAATTCCGTTCCAGTTGACCGACGGCACGGACGCACTGCTTTCTGGACGTTCTCTCTTGTGGGACCCAGCAGGCAAAAACATTTTCTATAGCCTAGGGTTTCAATCATTTTCTGTTCTTCATTGTGTCCTATTCCAAGATTTACAGCGATTTCAGATACTGTGACACGTCTGTCTTCTTTAATGATGTCGTCAACCCTTTCCACGTTGCGTTCAATGGAGGCAGTTCGAGGGCGACCGCTGCGAGGCATATTTTGGATGGTCGTGTTTCCATCTTTGAAATGTTTCACCCACCTCCTAACACTGCTAGCACCCATACACACATCTCCATATACAAGTTGAAGTCTTTGGTGAATTTCAGTAGCGGGAATTTCCTCTTTAACGAGGAACTTAATAACAGCATGTTGATGAAACGAAACTTCAGCACCCGCTATTTTGTTTATGTTCGGCGTGGCCACGTGACACATGATGGTGACGTCATGCGACCTCTACATGAAGTGCAAAGGATGCAAATAAAGGTGAAATAAGAGAACACAATTTTGTAGGATTAGACCTAAAAAAAATCGCAGACAAAGCACTTTAGTGGGGCGTGAGAGAAAGAAAAATCACAAGAGAATTACCTGGGATTCAAACACGGACTCCGGTAGGACAAGCGGCCGTCTAGTCACGAGAGAGCAGCGTACTAACGAACTGAGCCATCTCAGACCCAAAGGCCCTTTACCGTACAAAAGCCTCCCTATTTATAATAAATTTCAGATAAAGGTGATACATTTATATTTTCTCTATCTATAAATTCTGATTTTTAAAAAAATTGCTCACGACATTCGGTATGACCCTCGTATATATCATTGACGTGAATGTATTTCTTCTCTTCTTTTCCTGTTTCTTTGTCCTTTGCGTTTCTGCATGATTACAATGTTTGAACAGAAATTTTACAACTCGTTAATTAATAACGCTGTTTCTACTTTTACTTTTAATGGTCATAAAATTTTACTTTTCCCAGTCCTGGCCGACACAGATTAACATAAACATGGTATGATAGCTATTGAAATGAAAAAAAATATAAACATACAAGGTCCGACAATTAAGTAATGACACTGATTTTATTATGGCCAAGACAAAAATGCCATCTATGAAGCAAAGCATGGAATCCAAAGATTCATCTATGATCTGGCAACTTTCATCGCCGATCGATAAGCAGACGACAAACAAGCCGCCATTTTGTTGACCTAATTAGAGGTGCACTTACATAATCAGCATGGAGCAAAAAGCTAACATTAAATTCTGTTTAAAAGTCTAAAAAAGTGCCATTGAGACAGTTGAATTGATGCGACAAGTTTATGGGGATAATTGTTAATCTCGTGCACAGATATTCAGGTGGTATTCATGATTCAAAAGTGGTGTGGAAACGATTACAAATGCAACTAGACATGGATGTCCAATTTCTGTTCGTAAATGGACATCAATGCAAACGTCAGAGATCGGAAACAAGACGATCGTTGTTTGACTGTGAGGATGATGGTAGATGAATTTGGTGTTAACCGAGAGACCATTCATAAAATTTTAGTAGAAGATTTGGGCAATAAAAAGTTGCTTGCCGGTTTTTACCACACGTATTGTCTAATGACCAAAAACATCGTGTTGAGTACGCAAAAGACATCATCAAAACGTGTCGCAGAAATAAACATTTCTTAAATTTGATTGTTGCAGATGATGAAACATGGATTTACCGCTATGATCCCATAACGGAACACCAAAGTGCTCAGTGGAAGTCTTCATCATCACCAAAAGACAAAAAATTCCATCTTCAAAAGTCGAAAGTGAAGACGCTGTTAGTGTGCTTCTACGACAGCAAAGGAGTTATTCACACACATTTATTCAAGAGGGACAGACTGTCACTGCCAAAGTTTATTTAAGTGTTTCGAAACACCCATTGAAAGGATTCTCCGAGTCCGACCCGAGTATTCAACACCTGGCAGTTTTTTTTCCTTCTTCATGATAATGCACCGACTCACCGGGCAATAGTTGTACAGGAATTTTTTACCCCAAAACAAGTGTGCGTGTGTGTGTGTGTGTGTGTGTGTGTGTGTGTGTGTGTGTGTGTGTTCTTAACCATCCACCTTATTCTTCAGATTTGTCTCCCTGCGATTATTTTCTATTCCCAACATTAAAATTATTATTGAAAGAACGCTTCTTTGACGATAGTGCCAATCAATGAACAAGGGGCTTACTTTGTATAAAATACAGGTTATATCTTCAAGTGTTGTTTATTTTATTTTTTATGGACCTGGTCTCATTACATAACTGTCGAACTTTGAATTCTCCTTCAACTTGATCAAACACTTATTACACCTTGGTTACGCACAGACTATGCGCTGACGCTGGGCATCTCTACTTTGATCTAGAATGTATAAAATTGGAAAAAAGTAGGATCAGCTTTATTACTTAACGATTACAAAGTTGTGACGTTTCGGCGTGAGCCTTAATCATACAAAAACATACAGGACGAAGAAATAGGGAGAGGAGATAAAGTATAGATTTACATGAATACTGTAAAAAAGTACTTAGCTGTAAATAAGGTGTGGCTTGTCTGGCGGTGTGTGTCAGGAATGGATCTGGTAGGACGTGGAAATTGTTTAAATAGAGACCTGTGACATGTGGTCGGTGGGTTGTAACTGGGAGTGGTGGATGGGGAACCGGGGAGGGGAGAGAGAGTGACGCACTACTGGCCTAGCTAGGAGAATTTGAAACAGGTGATTGGGGAAGAGGTGTTGCAGAGAAGAGGGGTTGCTGAGAAAATAGCGGGGTTGAAGAGTGATGCTGTGAGGAAGTTTGAAAAGTAAAAAGGGGTGGATTTAGTGGAGAGGTACTATAATGATTGAAGAAGATGATGTTACATGTAACTAAACAGCGAGTTTAACCCATGTGTTTAGTGTATAGTTGTATACTTATACACCAATTATTGTGTTACTTTGATCTAGTCTTCAGGTCGGAAAAAACTGGCCGGAGTCTTCTGCCGACGAAAAGAGACCCTATTGTCATTCGCTTCCGGTTCAAACTTCTAGTTTCCATTGCCACCTGGTCTTTTATACATGGCCTCGCTCTATCCAATGTTCAGTTTTGTCTTCCATAATTTTTTGTAATGGAGCACAGTGTTGTATGGTCAGACGTAGAAAAAAGAAAGCATAGACAACGAACTTTGTCAAAAAATGCAAAGACTATGAAAAAAGCTGGAAAAGTTTCATTAATTAACGAGCACGCAGTTGTGACGTTTCGGTTTACATTTTACTCATACAAAAACACACAAGATGAAGAAATAGGGAAAGAAGATAGAACATAAATTCACATGAATGCTATGAAAAAAAATGGAGAAATCCATACTTGTGAAGTATGATAGGTGAGTAGTAAAAGGGGGGGGGGGGGCACGGAAAAAAGATAGAGAGTGATACAATGGTGATCTAGCGGGGAGAAGGTGGAACATGCGATTGCTGTTGTGGTAGAGGGGTTGTAATGTGATGATGTGAGGCGGTTCTCAACTACATGTTGCAGGTGAGAAAGAAGTAGAACTTAGCGCAGACGGAATATCATTGTGGAAGAGGGGAGTGTTCGGTGTATTTGAAACCATAATTTTATAATATCATTGTGGAAGAGGGGAGTGTTCGGTGTATTTGAAACCATAATTTTATAAAAGTAGTTCATACTGTAATATCACTAGCACTTTAAATTAAATCTAACTGGCTCATTATTACTTCTGTTTGACTAATCTTGCTGGGTTTTTGTGACGTGTTTTCTAAAACATTGACGTGAAGAGCAAAACAAAATGTGTAGTAGAGGTAAGGCTTCGTTTAGAAAGATTTAGAACCGCTGGTTAAAACCGTGAATGTTATTCTTGATTCATTCCCCATCCCCACCCTCGCCTCCCTTATCTCGACATACGGCAGTGTCGCACGGCCACGGGTTTTGATCATGTGACCAAAAACCCAGGTAACCTCAGTAACAGGCACACGATACTAATTTGTATTTGTACAACTTGAGTTGAGTACTGTACTACGGTCGCATTAGTATTTATTGAAGTGTTTGATAATAATTAATAACATGATTCATCCAACAAAGCTTTAGAATACAAAATCAGACATTCACGTGACATAAAATATAGATTTTTACGTCATTTACGGAGGTAAATAAACATTAAACATACCCGAATGTAGTAATCGATTTCAGATATAAAATGTGTATAAGCACGACTACTAACACACCTTTGCAGAGTATCAAAGCCTACACGGCGACTTCTACTGGAGGCAGGAAGTATTGAGAAATGATAGGAATGGCAGTAAGAAGATATCTTTTCAGTCGGCTTATTCGCAGGATGTGGTGATCCCAACAAGATCGATGGTTTGAAACAGTGTTCATCTTAACGGCATTATTGTTTGGTTTTGTGTCACACCTGGGTTAGCATACACAAGCAACGCAACAAGAAAAAAAGGTAACGGCCATCGTGGGGAGTAAATCAACAGCATGGCTCTTTTGAGAACTCTAGCCGACCCAGGTGTTGTAGCTAGACTTCAGCGTTTTTGTGGTGTAGAATACGAAAAACCGGCAACTTGTGACCAGCAGACGCAGACGAGAAGGGAATCTTCAGATTCTGACAGCGGCTGCGAACGCGATGGGCAGCCGTCATCAATCTCATCAAAGAAAACATCCAGATCAAACTCTCCTGTTTCTACTCCTGTGACCGTTGACGGCGGCAACATATCTCAGATACCACACAGAATCGCGCCAGAAAATGATTTAGAAGAATATTATAACAATCTCAATACGGCTGTCAGCAACACTTACAGCGGAGACTTAAATCAGAACGAGATAAGAGAACGCAAGAAAAGCTCCACCAATATTCCCAACGGTTATCACATTGTCAGGTGCAACAACAGAGCTCCTACAAAAAACGGCATCTCTGAGTACAGTGAATGTCTTGCTAATATAAAACTTACAAAATGTACAGATGATAACAATGCGCCCAAGACCACTGACAACCCGCCCCAGCCAACCAGTCCAGCTGTTAGCATCAAGTACAAATCTCTTCTCTACCTAGCCTATTTTGGAGCATTTCTAGGCAACGAAGAATTCTACCTTTCATTTTTTCCATTTGGAGTTTGGAATTTTGACTCAATATTGTTTAGACAGGTAAAAGAAAAAAAAACCTTGCATATGATAATATATGATTTGTAAACCCTGTACACTTTATGGAGTTTTTATAAGAATACTTCTGACTTTGGCATAAAGTAAAATAACCCAGTTTGTGAAGCTGTAATATTTCTTTGTTTTACCCATTTTCTTGGTGATAATTCATACCACCCTGTTGGATGTTGTATATCATTGCACATATGAATGTAATGTTTAGAGATTTTTATTAAGTTTTTAAAAAACTATTTGGTCATTTTTTATTTGATCTTCCTGTAACTGCTTTCATTCTATTGTTGCTGGTGCCATAGAGATTATGAAAAGCAGGTATTGAGTCAGATAAGAAGTGATGATGATGGCAGTTCTGAAGTCTCATCAGCGGAGCAGTTGTTTCAAGATGAAATTCAGGGTCCGGAAGTGTAGGAGCTTTTTATGTCTGTCACCTTGGAGAGGTGGAGAGAATCTCTGCAGCTTGTGTAGAGTCCTCCCTGAAGCACAGATATTTGTGGTCTCACTTGATTTTTCTGACAGAAAATTCTGATGTCTTGGAGAAAATTACATTTGTGTGTTATAATATAAATTCATCAGTTACCCTTGTATTTTGAAATCTGGTCCATCAGGTCGCCATGTTGTGGTGTGTTGTGATGTACCTGGGACAAGCCACCAAGGACTACCTTCGATGGCCCCGCCCTCCATGTCCTCCTGTTGTACGACTGGAAACCCACTACTCGCACGAGTACTCAATGCCGTCAACTCACGCTATGGGAGGCACAGCCATTCCGCTTTGCCTGGCTTACTTTCTGGTAGAGAGATATCAGGTAAGCTTCTTACTTTGCCTGGCTTACTTTCTGGTAGAGAGATATCAGGTAAGCTTCTTACTTTGCCTGGCTTACTTTCTGGTAGAGAGATATCAGGTAAGCTTCTTACTTTGCCTGGCTTACTTTCTGGTAGAGAGATATCAGGTAAGCTTCTCACTTTGCCTGGCTTACTTTCTGGTAGAGAGATATCAGGTAAGCTTCTCACTTTGCCTGGCTTACTTTCTGGTAGAGAGATATCAGGTAAGCTTCTCACTTTGCCTGGCTTACTTTCTGGTAGAGAGATATCAGGTAAGCTTCTCACTTTGCCTGGCTTACTTTCTGGTAGAGAGATATCAGGTAAGCTTCTCACTTTGCCTGGCTTACTTTCTGGTAGAGAGATATCAGGTAAGCTTCTCACTTTGCCTGGCTTACTTTCTGGTAGAGAGATATCAGGTAAGCTCTCACTTTGCCTGGCTTACTTTCTGGTAGAGAGATATCAGGTAAGTTTCTTACAGCATGCTTGGGTACCTCCTGGTGACTCTGGCCGAGTGAACGGGGGTGGAATAGGAGGGTAAATCAGGCCCTAAAAATAAGCCATGCTCAAGATGGATATGTCGAGCTGAAAGATATCACAGCTTAGCTGTATCACACAATAGCTATTTCTTGTTTCAGGCTTAACGCAGAAAAAGCATGTTTGTGGACTGGAGCTGTACTGTATTCCTTACCATCTCATTACAAGCATCATCATCTTTATAGAGCACAGATTTTTTTTTTAGCAGACTGTCTTATGTTTAATGTTCAGTTCTCTTCTCTCATTGCCTTCTTCTGAACCTTGTTAGATGCCACACATCTTGAGTGCAAAGATAATGCAAGTGTATATGCAGGATGTTCCTGAAGTCATTGTGAAAATATTTCAGTGTCAGTTTTTTATGTCATTTTTCTGAGTTCATGATAACAGTAGTCACCAAGGAACTGATTGATTGATTGATTGATTGATCTTTATCTCAAAAGGATTAAGAATTGGGCATGCAGGCCCTTCTGACATTCTGCCCTTTATCATACAACTTTCACTCTGTTCCAGACATTCTACAAATATGCTGCTCATATAACAAACATAATTAACAATAAAGTAACTACAAACACATACAAATGACTAACTATATACACATATAAATGACTAACTGCATACACATATAAATGACTAACTACATACACATATAAATGACTAATACATACAAATATAATTGACTAACTACATACACATGTAAATGACTAACTGTATATACATGTAAATGACTAATTATAAACACATGTAAATGACTAACTACATACATGTATAAATGATTAACTATATACACATGTAAATGACTAATTATAAACACATGTAAATGACTAACTACATACACATATAAATGATTAACTATATACACATGTAAATGACAACTATATACACATATAAATGATTAACTATATACACATATAAATGACTAACTACATACATACATATAAATGATTAACTACATACACATATAAATGACTAACTACATACATACATATAAATGATTAACTACATACACATATAAATGACTAACTACATACATACATATAAATGATTAACTACATACACACATAAATAACTATCTACCAAAAGAAATTTCCTTACTGTTACTGATTATGGTAGAGAGGCTTAATTGTAAGTCAGTTCCTCTTGCATGCCTGTCCCCTCAACAGCCACTTGCATGCCTGTCCTCTCATCAGCCTCTTGCATGCCTGTCCTCTCATCATCCTCTTGCATGCCTGTCCTCTCATCAGCCTCTTACATGCATGTCCTCTCGTCAGCCTCTTGCATGCCTGTCCTCTCATCAGCTTCTTTTGTTTGCCTGTCCTCTCATCAGCCTCTTGTATGGCTGTCCTCTCATCAGCCTCTTGTATGCCTGTCCTCTCATCAGCCTCTTGTGCTCCATTCATCACTTCACTTCGTTGTTTATACAGTACACATAGCACACGTTTCCATACAAATCATATGGTTTTTTTTGCCAATCTTCCAATAAAACCAGATTTGTGGAGTTGGTATGCCACATCTTAGACACCAACTCAGATTACACTAGTTTTTTCTACTGTTCAGCACCAGCCCCTTGATGAAAGGCACATTTCTGTCGACTTCAACTTCCCCAGAAAGTGCATCAACTCCCTGGCCCCTCACATAACTCTCTATTACTTTGTGATGTTACAACCAGCCGTCACTGCAATTCAGATGAGTGAATCATTGACCTCATTTAATAAAAACTAAATTTTATTGCCTTAATAATATTGTGCTCTGCAGCCTCTGTTTGTAAGAGCTTGGTTTCAGATATCTCAAGCTCCTACATAACCAAAAAATCCTAGTTGTCACTTATGTGACCTACATAGATATTGACTGTAGTATTTTGGTCCTATCTGATAAATGATGTCAAGCGTTATGAATGGAAGAGTGTGAGAATGAGAGTGTATGTACTATAAAATTAGGTGTGGTTTTAGAGCAAAGACTACCAAGTTCATTTTTCTTGAATTCAGTAACAACAGAAATGATGCAATAAACAAGATTAATGAAGTAAAGGTTAATGAAATAATGCCAGAACTATATCTCTTACTTCCACACAGTTGTTGCTTGTAACAATCAGTTGTAATATTACTGTCTGTCAAGTGGGGGCGGACACTGATACGTAGCCATAGTGTTGGAATGGGTAGAACAGGTTAATGATGTGATTGATATCTATTTTGCTTCTTAGATTCATAGATTCTGGCATGTGCCAATGCCATTGTTTCCACTTTTCAGGGCTCATGTCAGTGCTGTGAAGTTTATGCACTTTATGCTGAGATCTTTCTTTTAAGGAGATCGGATCACCTATAGACTTATCATGAGAGAAGTGATGATAATGCATTAATATTTAATATATGCTTTTGAGTAAATTTTGGAGATCACATTCCATTAACTCTTAGCATTTCATGGGTCACTGAAATGTATTTCTTTCTTTTTTTTTTTTTTTACAGAAATAACATTAAATTGACCACAGTCATGTGGTTTAATTCCAAATCTGGGAGTTTGTAATTTAAAATGCCATAAAAGTTAAAAAATAGTTTCACATAATTTCCTGCTAAGACACTGAGGGCATGGTGTTTAATAACAAAAAATGTTTTTGTGTCATGGATGTTGGTGGGGCTATTTTATATATCAGATGCAACATACTTTAACAAAAATAAGGTCATGACTGTTATTATAGACTGAAAGTGTATTTGTTGGACCAAAAAATAAAAAAAAGTGAAAGAAAAGTGTGAGCAGTTGCGGTTGAAATCAAAGAACCAATGAATAACATTAGAATGTCAGCGTTATATTCTCATGACGTACTGAATATTACGCCAGAAAGAAAAGTCAAGTGTATAAGAGCAATAGGCTGATAGCTGTATTGGTGAATAAACCGGTCTTATCTTGTCTCTTTCCTTCTTATACCTTTCAGTGTTGAGGGGACAAACAGATATGGGGTTAGTGGTTTGCTTCATACAATGGGATATTCAAGGTTTCTGTAATTTTCTTCCTCCACTTCTTGCATGGATGGCATCTTCCTCTGCTCTTACTATTCTTAGCATAAATGTTTTCTGTGGTTCAGTGTCTAGCAGTAATGTGGCCAAATCATTTGACTTGTTCTTTCTAGATTCAGTGTAATACTTGTGTTATTCTCAACCTTTGCTCTGGTGGTCTCATACCTGATTCTGTCTTTTCTTATATACATTTACTACTTTCCTCGAAGATCTTATTTCTGCGGTTATGATTTTCCATTTATTTTTAGCTGTTAGTTTCCATGTTTGACACTGACAACACATTAGTGTCCGTGTTTGACATTGACAACACATTAGTGTCCATGTTTGACATTGACAACACACAGTTGGGAGAAAGTGAGTGAACCGTATCAAGAAAAGGGCTAAAGACAAGGGCATCCATCACAAGAAATTCCATTAGAAAATGGCACATGATGATGATATTGTCATCAGTCTGGTGAAAAAGTTCAGTCAGTGCTGAAACACAGTTTTTTTTTTTTTTGCAGCCTTGTGAGAGAAGTACTAAAGTGACTCCTGTTGTCCACAAACTGGGAACTGAATAAGAATCCATGCATCTTTATTTTGTGATGCTCTTTGCTGTTTTTAGTCAGATTAGTCATCTTTCCTTTTGTCATTCCATTTGGTCAGCCTGTTCAGACATTTATCTCTCTGTAGCTCAGTTTCTCTGGGGTTTTTCCCCTTCCTTTTGTTTCCAGTGATTATCACATACTTCTGCTTTCACATAACATACCCAGAGAGTTTTAAGTTATGATTATAGTTACAGTAGTTTTCAGTGCCTGCCACTTCTAGGAACTTCTTCATTTTTCTGGCCATTTATAGCAGTGGTTCTTAACCACTTTTTTTTTTACCATGGACCCTATTTCCAGTTTGAGAACAGCTGTGAAAACCCTCATAAAAAACAATGCAATAAATATAAATCAGATGATGCTAAGATTTTTTTTTAATGATTATTTCTCCATGGACTCATAAAAATCCTTCTGTGGGTTCCCAAAGGTCCATGGAGCCCAGGTTAAGAATCATTGATCCAGAGTATATGTTGCATCATTCTTTGTATCATATCTTATACTCAAATACCTCCAGTTTCTATTTCATCTCTTTGTTGTTCAAGTCTCACAAGCATAAGGCAATATTGGCTTATATACCCTGAATACTTCACTCTGATAAAAACATTTTCCTTCTGTTAGTGTAAACTAGGAAAAAAGTAGGAGCAGCTTTATTACTTAACGACTACAAAGTTGTGACGTTTCCATGTGAGCCTTAATCATACAAAAACATACAGGACAAAGAAATAGAGAGAGGAGATAAAGTATAGATTCACATGAATACTATTAAAAAAAAAATTTAATTAAATAGAGTACTTAGCTGTAAATTGTAAGATGTGGCTTGTCCGGCGGTGTGTTCCTGGTGCTTGAGAACCGCTGCATTCAAAATTATGGGGCGCTGGAGCCACACGGGTTAAACTCGCTGTTCAGCTACACTTAACATTCTCTTCAATCATCATAGTACTTCTCCACTAAGCTCCACCCCCTTCTTACACATAGTTCAAAACCTCCTCACAGCATCACTTTGCAACCCCCTCTTCCGTAATCATCTATTTCACCTTCTCCTGGCTAGGTCAACATTGTATCACTCTCTCTCACCTCCACGGTTCCCCATCCACCACCCCCAGTTACACCCCACCGACCACATATCACAGGTGTCCATTTAAACAGTCTCCACGTTCTACTAAATCTGTTCCTGACACACACCGCTGGACAATCCACATCTTACAATTTACAGCTAAGTACTCTATTTAATTTTTTTATTAATAGTATTAATGTGAATTTATACTTTATCTCCCCTCTCTATTTCTTCATCCTGTATGTTTTTGTATGATTAAGGCTTGCGCTGAAATGTCACAACTTTGTAGTCGTTAAGTAATAAAGCGCTCCTACTTTTTTCCTAGTTTATACATTTTGGTATCACAGCTTTACTGCAGTGCTTCGTGTATAGTTGTATACTTATACACTAATTATTGTGTTTCCTTCTGTTAGCATCATTTATCCCACAGTTATGTGAAGGAAGTTGGTACAAGGTACTAAAAGTTAAAGGAATCTTATGTGTACATGTAGATGGACTCAAGCAGCCACCTGGCCATGAGAGGACAATGCACTGTCAACTAGGAATGTGAGGTGGCCAAGTTGATAGTGTGTTGCCCTCTCCTGGCTGGTCTGTTGCTTATCTTACCAGTGTTGGTGCTTCGTGTCCCAGTCATTCTCATAAATATATTTTTTTTATTTTGTTGTGTCTCAGAGTGTTTTGTCTACCATTTTTAGAGGCAAACATTCATTTGCTGCTCTATCACTTTACTGACAGCATAATGCAAAGAATAAGGTTTAGTTATGTGTACATAAAGATAGATGGATGCCATAAATAGAAGGGTGAGATTAATACTTGTGTGTACATAAAGATAGATGGATGCCATATGGAAAAGGGCAAGATTAATATTTGTGTGTGTATAAAAACAAGCAGACAGTATAGGGAGAAGAGAGAGGTTAATATTTTTATGTAAACATAAAGATTCATGGACTGCACATAGGGAGATTATTTTTTTGGTAAATATTTGCATATTTAAATATTTTTATTTTTATTGAACATCAAAAAGACAGAGACTATGGTTATATCTAAGAAACAGAATCCACCAACATGCAGTATAAAATTAAATGGAACTATTCTAAAGCAGGTGCAGAAATTCAAATACCTTGGAGCAGTAATAACTTCAGATGGGAAATGCAGAACAGAAATTAGGAACAGAATGGGCCAAGAAAAGACTGCATTTCAGAGAATGAGAAACATATAAACCAACACATCTTTATCAATGAATGTTAGAAAGCGAGTTGTAAAATGCTATATTGAACCTATCTTGTTATATGAAAGTGAATCATGGACAATAGGCAGGTCTGCAGCAGAAATGTGGTTTATTAGAAGAATGTTGCGAATCCCCTGGACAGCAAAACTAACTAATGAAGAATGTAGGAGAAGAGCTGGAGAGACAAAAAATCTTGTCAAAAAGATAAGAGAGAGACAATGTACTTTCATAGGACATGCAATGAGAAGAGGGGGCATTGAAAATATTATAACAACAGGAAAAATAGAAGGAAGAAGATCAAGAGGAAGACCAAGAGAAATGATACTGGACAGTCTGACGGGATGGTGTGAGAGAAGCATAATAGCCAACGCCAGTTGGCACGGCACCTGATGATGATGATGATGATGATTTTTATTGTTGTTTACATGGGCTTAGATCAGTGTTTCCCAGCCTTGTTCAGGCTGCCACCCCTTTTTCTCCCAGACCACAACCTTAGCACCCCTACCCCCCCTCCTCCATGTGTACTACTCTTCAGTGGCCTATTAAAATAAGATATACATTACACATCTAAAAACTTCAGTTAGCAAACCAGTTTATTTAACAATATGAAGGAGTATATTTATAAGTCACCTAGTGCATTATTTTCTCAAATTTTAATGTGTTGGATGAGTTTAATTAGTGGCACAAGTTTCTTATTCTCAGGCTGAAGAGTGCTAAGAAGGAAGGTGTTATTTCCACATCCTGCTGCTTCATTTTCCCTTCAGTGCCCACTTACTATGCTCATTTTCTTTCACTGCCTCCTTGGTCCTTTCCAGTGCCCACAGGGGGGCACCGTCACCCACTTTGAGAAACACTGCCTTATATGAATTATTACAAAAACCATCAGAAGCATAAAATGTATATTCTCTAGATGTGGTTAAACAGAAAAATAGACTGAGGATGTGGTATATTTAGCATGTTGAGAGATAAGAGAAATAGCAACCGCGGTAAAACTGGTTCTAGTAATGAAGTGGATGGAGGTGGATGGTTCAGTTTTACAAAAAGATAGAAAGAATGAGTAAAGTTGGCAGAAACAAGAATGGCAGGAAGTAATATGAATACATATAAACAAAGAGCATACCACAATCCAATATTTTGACGAAACCATCTTGTGTCTCTTTTTCTTTCAAAGATACTAAAAAAGTTGAGTATTTAATTTTCATCAGTTTTTCATGTTTTTATTTGTTGTTTTGTTTTTGTATGCAATCCTTAAAAAAAAGACTTGCTGAAATATTGGATTGTTGTATGTTCTTCACTTGTACACGCTTATCTTACTTTCTGCCATCCTTGTATCTGCCACCGTTACTCACTCTTTCTATCTTTTTTTTGTAAAACTGAACTATACACTGCTGTTTGCTTCATTACATTTAGCATGAAATTAAATTGCATCAAAAAGGGTAAATAATTCAGGTTCAAAATGGGTATTACTTACTAATTCTCATGAAGGTGTAACCATTTACTTCATATCATATTCTGGTAACATTTGTGAAATTTTCTCATTATAAATTTTCAGACCTAAGTAGTTGAAAAAGCACATAAATATTAGTTTGCAAATTCCCATAATTTTGCAGAATTAAGTTTACAATCACATCTGTGTAGGAGTCTCATGGATTTACATTCTACATGTAACAGTGTCATCTTCTGCTCAAATTTATATAACACTTTATTATGCTGAGGGCACAGGGGCTATGACACTTTATACAGTTATAAACAGGAACTTTCACTTTTCAGCATGACTTGCGCATCTCTAATTTATCACGGCCGACACACATGTTTTTTTTTTCATATGTGAGCCGTGCTTTCTCTCAGCTGCACCTGTCAAGATTTTCATCCTAGTTTGGCTCAGAATTTTTCCAAAAAAGAGTACTAATTGTTTCATTCTGTAGAAACTGTTATACAGGGTGTTCAAAAAGTGATGGGGTTATTTCACTCTGTAAGAAACTGTTATACAGGGTGTTCAAAAAGTGATGGGGTTATTTCACTCTGTAGAAACTGTTACACAGGGTGTTCAAAAAGTGATGGGGTTATTTCACTCTGTAGAAACTGTTATACAGGGTGTTCAAAAAGTGATGGGGTTATTTCACTCTGTAGAAACTGTTACACAGGGTGTTCAAAAAAGTGATGGGGTTATTTCACTCTGTAGAAACTGTTACACAGGGTGTTCAAAAAAGTGATGCAACCCCAGGGGGGAAACTGTTTATTTCACAGTAAGTGCTGGAAGTGGCTCTGTTCCATGTTTCACATAAGTGGTTGTGATTAATCATGTTCTTGAACCTTTTGCAGTGTTTGCTGGGAGATTTCATTGACACAATTCTGAATGTTCGCTTGCAATAGTGTACAGCCGCATGATGGATGATATGTTTGAAGCAACTGGTTTGTACTTTTCTGAGCAGGCCTTCTGTGTCCAAGCATAACTGCCAGAGCAGATGTACTGCATGATAATGAATACCCAATGCTGCTTAGTGTTCTTCACAACCCAGACAAAAAAAAAACAATTACATGCATTCCCCCATAGGGTTGCATCACTTTTTGAACACCCTGTATTTTCAGGCTAGAGCTTTCTGATATTTGTCCATGATTCTCTTTCTCTTAGTGGATCCCTCTTGCACAGAATGTCATCATATTTTGGCAAAGAATTTCTTTGCACCAGATGAAGTATTTGTGGTAATTAAACAAAGCTTCATCTGCATTGTTTTCATGTTCAGTTGCCATGTTATTCATGAGAGAAAACCCTTGTAAGGAGTATTTTTTAGGGACTGTTTTAACAAAAATATATAAAGCCATTGATAAATGGACTCTCTTTATCATTTCACAACTGATCTGTCAGTGTTGCTTGATGTTCTTTCTAATGTTCTATCGATTTTATTTCAATTTTCTTTCAGATTATGTTAGTTTTCTTGAATGTTCTTTCTTTTTTTTCACATTTTGCTGCATATTCTTCCTCTTGTATTATGTAGGTGTTGTGTGTTCTTTCTTAATCTATAAATGTTACTTGGTGCTATTTCTAATTGTACAGTACATGAACTAAGACATATCTATCAAGTGCCATGCCTGCTGGTGTTAGCAGTCATAACTCTCTACAACTCTGTTTTTGTATCACCTCTATGAGTTGTTCTGGTGTCCTCTTTCCATTCCAGTCCATCCAGGATTTCCTATCTAACTTTCTGTTGTCACAGTGTGTTTTCATTTTCCTTTTCTCATGACATGCCTTATAAATTTAGAATTGTCTTTTTCTGATGTTTTAATCATTTGTCTTCTTGAATTTGTAATGGTATTTGCTATTTATATTTTTAGGGCACCCCTGAAATAGTATTGGCGCCAACTAAAATGGTTTTCTACTGGTTTGATCATTTTCTACTTGTGGAGTACAGTTTGAACTTATACATTTCTTCTTATTGTTGGTGTTCTAACAATCACCTAATTTTCTATATTATACACTGAGAAAATACAACAAGACACCCAGGCTTCCAACTCCACAAACTAATACAAATACAACAGCTTAACATAACTTGGCAGTCTTCCAACCAAAACACTGGTCAACAATGAGAATTCCAACAAAGCCAATTGGTGTAGTATATCATCAGACCACGCACATTTATTAATGGACAAAATGAGGGTGAAATCATGAATGATGGAAACATAGCCATCTGGCTGAACAAGAATTACATTAACAGTGCCCGGCGTGAGCGAACTCTACGCCATATAGGCGAAAGCCTTACAATGTACTATACACAAAAAATCAATACTTACAACATTATCAACAAAACCTCAACCAACACAGGGAAAAAACTAATTCTTCCATCTCACTACCAACAAATTGCCAATGATAGAAACTCTTCCTAAACGATATTCCAATCTGCAATAAAACTACTAAAATTCTTCCTACATCACAAAACCAATAAAGCTCCTGCTACAACAAACAAGTAAGGCTCTCTCTACCACATTCTAGAGTCAATCACACAACCTTTCTCTAACACATTCTGACCAAAGACTAACTTTCTCAGCCCATGCATACCTCCCGCTCAACTCAACCATGTGACTTAGAATTTTCTCGAACCACGTGCTTCGCACACGGTGATGACCACAACTACAGGGTTATACACAATACACTCTGTACAGAATTGTTATTCTGTTACAAATTGGTCTGTCACAAAATTTCTTCATTTGATTTTCTTGCTGTCCATGGTGTTTTTAAAACATTCTTCTAAGAAACCACACTTTCATGGTTTCCAGATACTGCTGTATCTCTTTAATAACCATCCAGGCTCCACATCCATAAGTCAGTACTGAGTCTATGTAGCATTGAAGCACCCTTTTTCTTACAATGATTTCTTGCCCAAAATACTTTTCATCTTTCGGAACATTATCATAGCTTGGATTATATTGTTCTTTATCTCTGTTAGACATCTTCCATCTGATGTTTCTAGGTACTTGAACTTGCCTACCTGCTTTAATATTGTGCCATTATTCAAGCTGAGTCCTTTTCTTTCACTTTTCTTTACCACCATACCCAGTGGAGATGGTTGGAACATGTGCTCCGGATGACTGATGACTTACTACCACAAATAGCACTAAGATGGACAACGCAAGGGAACAGAAGTAAGGGTGGACCAAAGGAGACACGGAGAAGAGGGTGTTGAGCAATAGAGGGCTCACTTAGGCAAGAGCGGGAAAAAAAAAAAAGGCAAAAGGCAGGTGTTTGTGGAAAACCCTTGCGGATGCCCCATGTACCTTGGGCACTTAAGGTTCAGAGATAGAGAGAGACACACAGTAGTTCTTTTAGTTCTTTTTTTTCTCCTCTTGTTATTAATACTGTTCATCTGCATATCGTAAGTGTTGAAATTATGCTCACCTACTACTATTCCAGGTGGTTCTTTTATCTGTCTCATTATGTTTTCACTGTACAGGAAAAATAGGTCTGATGATAACATGCACTAAGACATGTGCAAAGATATATGTTAAGACATGCACTAAATTATAAGAGTGGCACACGGCATGTTTCTGACATGACCAGGTAAAACTTCATCTGCATTTAATTTCATCTGTCCTGGCTGATTTCTTAAACAGAAAAGATGCATGTGATACACCAGCTCCTATAACAGAAATACTGTGTGAGATGATGTAAATAAACATACTTGTTTAGGTTACCAGACTACTTAAGTCTCACCAAGTGTTTATTCCTATATGACAAATGTATACTTTTTTTAAATGACGTTGTTGGTGGGGGGGGGGGGGGGAAGAGATGTAGAACATTTCTTAAAGATATTTAATCACACTGAATGAATAATGGGATATCAAATGAAAATCTTTTTATACATAGATTTATGTTTCAGAGTAGTGGCCCCTAACTTATGGTTCTCAGACCACAAGTTGTCTGTGGTGCATTATCAGGTATTCCTTGGCTACACTGTCAGTTTGGTATTAAAGGCCATCTTTTGGATACAACAACAGCTTGTAGTACCATGATAATACATATGAGCTGGTGGTCTGTAACTTATATGTAGTTACAAAAATAGTCCTTAGATGTAAACATTTTTAGAATCACAGTGTCAGAATACATTCATTTGCAGAAGAAGAGGTTTGGTGCAGTTTCTGAAGAAGAGGTTTGGTGCAGTTTCTGAAGAAGATATTTGGTGCAGTTTCTGAAGAAGAGGTTTGGTGCAGTTTATGAAGAAGAGATTTGGTGGAGTTTCTGAAAAAGAGATTTGGTGGAGTTTCTGAAGAAGAGATTTGGTGCAGTTTCTGAAGAAGAGGTTTGGTGCAGTTTCTGAAGAAGAGATTTGGTGGAGTTTCTGAAGAAGAGATTTGGTGCAGTTTCTGAAGAAGAGATTTGGTGCAGTTTCTGAAGAAGAGATTTGGTGCAGTTTCTGAAGAAGAGGTTTGGTGCAGTTTCTGAAGAAGAGATTTGGTGCAGTTTCTGAGAAGAGATTTGGTGCAGTTTCTGAAGAAGAGATTTGGTGCAGTTTCGGAAGAAGAGATTTGGTGCAGTTTTTTCTAATCAGTGCGTCATAGAGCTGTCCTTTTCCAGTATAGCCATGCAATGAGGCAATGGAAGCTGATTTCTTCATGACAGTATTCTAGCTCTGTCAGGTTACCAATGCTGTTATAGAAAAAAAAGAATGTCATTTACCTCATGCAGGAAATGTTCTGCTGAATCTCTATGCTGTTTAGGACATCTCATCAGAATGTGTGCATTCTGTTCACTTGAGACAGTCATCTTGCACTCTTGACCAATCCAGAGGGGTCCTGGATACTCCTGTCTTGTCTTGTCTTGTCTTGTCTTGGGCACCTTACTGTGTTCAGGGGGCAGATGAACCATTTGACAGGGCTTGGAGAAATGTAAGGGGACATGGTTTCTGTTATTCCATCCATCTCATGCATTGACAGCCTCATCCTGTTTCCTTTTATACTCTTTCATGTGCTGTAGGTAGTTAATATGGCCAAATCATTTGACTTGTTGTTTCTGGATTAGTACTCCAACCTTTGCCCTGAATATACCATTTCTAATTTTATCTCTTCTTGTCACATTCAATGTTCTCCTCAAAAAACCTCATTTCTGTCCTGATGATTTTCCTTTTATTTTCACAATAATTGTGTCATAACTATATAATATTTTCACAATAATTGTGTCATAACTATATAATCCTCAGTGATACCAGTGCTGTGCTGGTTTATAATTCTTCTAATATCCTTGACATTTCCCTCATGTTTATCTTCAGCACAGTTAACCTACAAACCCATCATCCTAAACAGAGATGACATGTCACAGTGTGTGTTGACATTTTCAACCTGATGACACAATCCATAATGCAGGGAACTTCCTACTACAAAGAGCAACTACACAACTCCCTAGATTAACAGCCCCCCCCCCACCCTACACACAGGGACAAATGTTTTAGCATTATAAACTCCTGACACTCCTAGGGGAGTGGGCCCCTTTGGGTCATGACTCGCAGGGATCTATAAAATTGTTGAAAATTTATCGGGCCCCTTTGGGACATGACTCGCAGGGATATATAAATTGTTGATTATTTATCAGGCCCCTTTGGGTCATGATTCACAGGGATCTATAAGTTGTTGATTATTTATCGGGCCCCTTTGGGTCATGACTCGCAGGGATCTATAAATTGTTGATTATTATTTTTGCACTCTAGAACTTGAACCACCATCTCCTGTGTGACGTGGAATCTTGAAACACATCTTAGATATCTCCATCCTCTGTTGTTGATGTAGACAGACCACCAGCTGGTCTCATCTTTCATTGTGGTTTTTGTTTTAATTGAATATTTCTTCCTTATGAAAATCTTTCAGATATCTTTGCCGTCTTTGTTATGTTATGTCTTATTGCTTACATTTCTAAAGCATCTTTATTATGGAAGTGTTGCTCCAGAAATCTTTCAGATATCTTTACCTGCTTGGTCATGTTATGTCTTATCACTTGCATTTCTAAAACATCTTAAAATGAAAGTGTTGCGTTTATGCTAGTACTGTTAACACTGTAAGATCTTGGAAGATCTTGATTTTGCAGATGACATAACTCTTATCAGTGACAGTATGAAATCAATTCAAGTAAAAACATAAACCCTGTCTTCGATGGCTAGTAAAATAGGACTTGTAACTAACAAGAATAAAACAAAAATAATGAAGGTTCTCATTAACGATGAAGGACAAATATACGTAGAAGGAACAGCTGTTGAAGAAGTAAACTATTTTGCATATCTCTGCACCTATATAGACCACAATAGTAACACCAGAAAAGAAGTTAGAATTCGAATTGCCAAAGCAGCATTGACCTTCAAGAATCTTGAGAACATACTGCATTCAAGAGTTGTAAGCACAAAAAACCAAGTTAAGATTATTCAATTCAAATGTAATATCCACCCTCATTTATGCATGTGAAAGCTGGAAAACAACTATAGAGATAGACAAGAAATTAGACTCTTTCAAAAGCAAATGCCTAAGGAAAATACTCAGTATAAAGTGGAATGAATTCAAGAACACAGAGATCAGACAGATGAGCATGCAACAACCTGTTTCATGGTTGATCAGAAAAAGGAGATGGACATATGTCGGTCATGTGATGAGAAGAAACAATCAGAGAATCCCCAAACAAGCTATCAAATGGATCACAACAGGCCAAAGAAAAAGAGGTTGACCACATGAAACTCTAAAGAGGACATTGTTAAGAGAAGCCAATTCAGTGGGCATAACATCCCATGATTAGATTGAAAAACTTGCCAAAGACAGGACATCTATGTGAACTACCATGCGGGTCGTATGTGACATTTAACACGGTACAAGAAGGATGAAAGAAGATGTAAGATGTTAACACTGTGCTTACATGAAGTGTCCATGGATTACAGTTTTTAAGCCATTATTATAGACAGATGTATTTTTAGGAATATGTTACTATATTTAATTTTCAAATGCATAGTAATTTCTATCAAATTTTTATGTCTAATTTGCATAACCAAATTGTTACATCTGATGTTAGAGTTGACATACTCATATGTTGTTATGAACATAAAAGTAAGCATCTTGAGTAATTTGGATATTAGGGGTTGGTGTAGTGGGTGTGATACTTCCTTTTGTATATTTGTATCTGGGTGACTCACTGCACTCATGTCTGTGTAAGGTGTGTTGAAGGTATCAGTTTACCTGTTGGCACATCTCACACCTGCTGACAGACTGAACTCAGGGTATCTTTGAACAGTTACATTCATGCTTTGTTACTGAATGCCAAAGTAGGACTTGGAACTCAGTATATTTGTAGCCTTAACATACACTGGGGGCATCCAGGATATGGCCTTGGTGTCTGTAGCTTAGTGTCTGTAGCTTCCTTGACCTGTAACCAGACAACGTAATTTAATTTTTAGTTCGGTTTTTAATAATGCCTTAATTATTAGCACTTCATTTGACAATCCTTTAATAAGATGGTATAGTGAACATGCTGACAGAGCTGCTGTGTGATATGTATTATTTTATAAAGATTCTAATGTTGAAACAGAAACAGCCAGTTAAAAATGCAGCAAGAATACTATAGCACTGGTGAATGGACAACTTCAAGAAATATATGAGAGTTTGCACAGGGGTAGCATCATGCCAGTAAACAAGAGTTAGCTGGGGATTTATAATAAAAATGATGATGATGATGATGATGATGATATCACAGTGTATCATTCAGAATGATCAATTTTGTGTTGTATTTTTTTTTATCATTGCAGGTTCCAGTGATTGTTGCAGGGATAATCTCATTTCTGTGGTTTACTGTCACATGCTGGAGCCGTCTTTACCTAGGGGTTCACACTATTCTGGTTTGTAGCACACTTTTGTTATTTATTCTGAAAAATACTTTATAATATAAGCATTTCCATTTGTAAATAGCATCTGAAACCATATTTATCCCAGATAAGCACAGTTTTATCAGAAAGAACTTTTATGCATCGTGGTAATGCTAATTCGTGTCTATTTATATAAAACTTAGTGAACTACAATGCAAGCCCTTTATAGCAAACAGCATGGGAAGGATGTAAAATGTAAGAAGTGATGCTAATAAATATAGAACAAATTAAGTATATATAGTATAGGTTTTTGTGAAAAATTTCAAATATTTATGCTTAGTTGTACTGTCATTCTTTGGCACACCAAAAAAACTCTTTGCACAAAATCTTATGGAAGCCTCTTTCAGATGAATAAATTTAGTATTGTAAAAGAGGGTAAGCAACTATATGACACTGAACCTAGGAGTATATTTAAACAAAAGTTCATAACTCTTTGATATCAGTGTTAAAAAAAATGATACTCTTGTGTGTTTCAGGATCTTATTGCTGGGTTCTTCTATGCCATTTTGATCTTCTTAGCCTTCGTGGGGTATTTGGAGGGGTATGATCTGTACCAGCAGACTCACCCCTTTGCTGCTCCAGTTCTGCTGTTCACAGCCCTGGCCTTGTGCACAGTCTGTTACCCCAGTAACTACAAGGACTCGTCGAAAGGTGATGCTGTGCAGATTGTGGCTGCCCTCACAGGGGTGGGTATTGGAAGTTGGCTAGGCTACCAGCTTGGCTACTTTCATGAGTCAGAGATGTCGCAGCCGTATTCCATTGCTGTGCCAACGGTCAGCTGGTGTGGCTTGGCTTTACTGAGACTGGCTACTGGTGCAGGGGTCCTGGCACTCTTATATGTGGTCACCAGATGGTGCTCAATTCGGTTTTATTCCTACATGTATGGCTTGGATGGACCAGATAAGACCTTCCCTGGTGTCATGACAGCATACAAGTTTACAACGTACACAGTTGTTGGAACAGGAATATCACTTTTTGCACCCTTGGTTCACCTCTACTTGGGCATTGCCAGACCTGCTGTCTTCAGGGAAGTATTGTGATAAGCTTATTGTCATTCCATGAATTGTTTTTTATTCCTCAGTCAAGTTTACCTGTGTACATTATACAAAATTTGTATTTTTTTACATTCTTTCTTATCATGGATTTATATTTTGGCTTTATAAATCAGTGAAAACAATGGTGGATTAATATTTTCTGAAAGTAACATTTGTTGTTGTTTTTTTTTATTTTTAAACTTTTATTAACCAGTTGTTATATTTGTTAAAGATTTTGAATTGGGTGTATAGTTACCTGCTTCATCAGGCAAAGTGATGTAGAGAAAGTGCCTTCATGTTTGTCTCTGACCTACTCTACACTCTTGGTTAGTTTAGAAAGGTAAGAGGATACCCATGTGTTTGGAAACTGAGCAGAAATGCAGAGCTCATAGAATGCAGGGAAAATAGGAAATGTTTGGCCGTCAACTAAATTCTTTGCCACATTATGATGAAATCAGGGATGAATGGTTCAGTTGCTTCCAGGGCTATAAGAGTCAGTATGGCAAATACGTATCAGACTCCTTTGTAACTGGTAATTTTTAGCCCATTTGAACCAGCTAAAACTGCTTCTGATTGTGAGTTCTCTTTCTTCCCATTTTCTGACTCCATTTCCTTCATAAATGGTACTTTTATCCATACTGTGACTCCACTGACAGTGCTTCTCACTCCACAGCCTGGTCTGTGTCTTCTGGAGCCCCAGTTTTCAGCTACAGTGTATATAGAGTGCTGTTGTAATATATAAAGGACATTGCATCATCTGAGGCAGCCAGATAGTAGGAGCAGTGCATGCAGATGTGTCTGTGGTATTGTTTCAAGGCCAGTTATGTTCATGGAGAGAAAAAAACTTTTTTTTTTCTAAGTGATGGTCAGTTCTAACACCCAGTGAATTGTGTTTGAAATAAATAATGTATATTTCCTTATAAAACTTACTCATTGCTTCTGAAATACTTTGTATGCAAGCACGCAAATTGAGTTATGACCGAGACAGTACAACAGAAGACACAAACATTCATGAACTACTGCTTGAGGAGGATTTTAAACATTACCTTGTAAATGGCAGGACAAGATCAGGAATGAGGAAGTCTGGGAAAGGGCAGGGCAAGAACCTATGAACCTACAAATCATGTCAAGGAAGTGGAGGTGGATTGGCCACACTCTGAGGAAGTCTGACACCAGCAAAGCAAGACAGGTACTGACATGGAATCCTCAAGGAAATAAAAAATGAGGAAGACCTAGACTTAATTGGAGAAGAGAAATTATGACAGTGCTCAGAGACAAGGGATACACATGGAAGGAAGCAGAGAATAATTCCAAGAACAGGGATGACTGGAGAGCCTTTATCCATGGCCTATGCTCTCAAGAGAGTGAGGCAGCGATGATGATGATGATGATGATGACGGCGGCGGCGATGACGACAATGATAATGATGATGAAGAAGAAGAACATAAATATCACTTTATGATGTAGTCAGGGCAATGTATTTTTTAAAAATGATATCTCCATAATTGAGTTGAGTTTTCATGTCATATTTTGTTACATGTGGACAGCAATTATCATGATGAACATTGGGATTCCCCTGCTTTGTTGAAAGTAGATAGTTTAACAAATGTAAGCAAAAAGCTGCTAGTAGAAAAACATAGCTGTCTCAACGGAGCTAAATTCACTGACACCTTCATGTAAAGTGTTGCTTGTGGAGTTTGAGTAAATATTAGTGTTTTCAAGAGACCAATGGTTCTCAACTTCCTAGGTCCCAGTCCTCCTATTTCAACCCATTTTGCCCCTGAATCTTTTCCTGTATATGAAATCATGATCTGGAAAAGAGTTGTTATCTATTCTTTTACAGTGGCTGTTACTGAAATGTAAATTTACTAAGTAAAACAAGCAAAACCTTAGACTTGAAAATCTTCATTGAAGAGTCACTATCTCCCTGTTGAGAATCTCTGGACTAGACCTCCTGTAACAATGCTTTTCTGCAAACTCTGCTAATATGAGGACCACATTGAGTGAGTTTATTACATTAGATCAGGGGAGAGTTGCATAGTGAGACTTCAGCTCAGAGCTCTTTGCTACAGGGTTGAAAATTTGTAACAACTTAGTTATTGACATTAACCATTCTGTGGCAAAGTCAATCTGAATAGTAAAAGTTCATCTACCTTGTGATCAGTGGTAGTGAATAAAGCTTCAGCAGTCTCAGAGTATCTGGCCAGTTGTCTGTAGTATTGTTTTAAAATATTCCCTTTTACCAATGTTTCAGAAAAAAAAAATCTCTTTTAAGTTACATATTTTTTAATATAAATCTTGGTCCAGCTTCTGATGAAGTGAAATAAGATTGCAGAATTTTGCAGGAAAGGATCAAGGTAGATATGTTCATTCTGGTCTTCTGACCAACGGAAAATGGGGCTTCACTGTTCAGTGACTTAGAAAAATAATAGTTCAGTTATTTCAACATAAGGGCTCAAACTTATGCATGAAATAGATCTTTTAGAGAGCATAGTTATCTGTTGGACAAAGTGGCCTGCTGTCATCTTGAATAATTTAACAATTATTGAAAATGTGGAATTGAAAGTACACATTTGTTCATTGATTAAAATATAAATTTATATTCCATGTTATTTTATGCATATTGACATTTTTTTATCTTCAGACATGAAACAAAGTTTTGCATTTTAAAAAAAAATTGTTGCATTAGGCTGGAAGAGTGGGGCATTTTGAGCTGCAGGTAAATTGTAATAGGAAATTTACCTTTGGGACTTTTGCTACAGCTCACAATCCCACAGCTGAACTGAATGTCTTTGTTTCAGTTTTGATGAAGGCCTTTTGTGAATGTTACAACATGCATGATTATAATGAAGAAAACAGAATACCCTTGAGTGACATCCACTATGTTTTATATTCTGACACTGTCAGTAATATAACAAGGTTATGAACTATCATATTATTGAAGAAGATTGAAGATATTCTTTGATTAATGCTGACATTGTCTTCACACTTCCAGATTTCTGTGGTCTAGAATAGGTTTCACAAATATTGCAACACTAACTAGACCAAGTCTGATGAAAAATTCACTGAATCCATTTAATTCTGACAAATAAGGTTACAGATGTATTGTTGACAACATCACTTGGAATAAGATACAGTAGGACATAAAATTGAGTAAATCCTCTTATCTGTCTTTATTGCTGGTGTCCTGTCATTACTACCAATGCCATCACTTGAATTTTCCATCATTTCTGACCTACTTTTTATGTATCTGTAATAATAGTAAATATAATAAATATGCTAGTAATAATAATAATCATAATATTAATAACAACAATACTATAATCATTACTTACAAGGCCATGCTACACTGTTGCAAATGTCTGCATAGATTTTCTAAAACCTATGAAGGGCAGGTTTCAAATTATGCACATTTTTCCCTTTGAGCCATTAAAACCAATCTGTGTTTTTTTTTTTTTTTTGAGTCATGGAAAGGAGGCCAGGCTTCTAATTTAGCATTTTAAGATTCCAAAAGCACAGCTAGACAAAAGCTCCATCCTGGTCACAACTAGGAAGGGTAGTGGCCACGACTACAAAACACTGAAGTCGGAGACACTGGACCAGTGCAGTCTAGATAGTCAACCACCTCTCACCCGATGGGGATATATGCATATTCTAATCACACTGAGGTTTTCCGGTGAGAGAGTCCAACACTGGACTAGATGGGCAACCATCTCTCACCCGGCGGGGATATACAGATATCCAAAAGATGTTGAGGTTTTCCAGTGAGAAAGTCCAACTCTAGATTAAGCTGGTGCAATGAAAACCAGTGTCATGCAATCCCGCTTCTGTGACCCACTGAGAATACAGACCCAAGCCCCGCAATACTCTGAACCTCATTTGGTCCTCTTGGGGATCTCTTGTGGCCCTCTTGGGGATCTCTTGTGGCCCTCTCGGGGACCACAGGACCAATCACAGGAGTAAATTCAGTAGAAATTAGTGGTAGTAGAAGCGAACGAAGAGGAAGACGTTTTCAAATGTTAGACATTTTTTTTGGGTCTCTTTCTAAGAATTATGTGCAAAAGTAAACCAAGAACTTCATTTCAGTTATGTTCTTTTTTCTTCAACAATCTACTTCCAAGAAATGGTTTGGTTGTATATTGTGCTGTAAAATTTTTTTTTATTTTTCTTGTACCTGGTATAACAGAATACACTCTGAAACACATGGAACTTTATCTGTATATAACCAAACTGTAACATCCTGCTGTACACTGTTCCATGCAATCACAGTGTTTTAAAAATGTGGTTTGAGAACCTATAGTATAATAATATGTACATTAGTTTTGCTCCAGATATTTTTGCCTGTGACTTCAATGCCTTTATAAATATGTATTTTTGCATTAAAAGTAGAGTCTAAAAACATAAATATCTTTGAAGAAGAGGCATTTAATGTAGAAATGTAATGATTTAGTGTTTGTATAAAACATGAATTACTGTTCAAGTGTTGTAATTCTGTAATTAAAAGGAACAGGATCCTGCAAATATCACTGATTCTTGAAACATGAAACCTCTGATGTTTGATCCTTAGGCATGTGAAACTATCAGATATCATCATTAAAATTGAAGACATCAATACTACTACCACCTGGTTTCATATACATCTCATATATATATGTGTGCGTGCGTGCGTGCGTGCGTGCGTGTAAAACATAAAGTTTTTTGTGGACATTGTTTATTTACTGATATCATGCGACCATGTAAAATAGATATCATGCCACCATGTAAAATATTGTTTATTTACTGATAGTACGCCACCATGTCAAATACTTTTAACTATGTTATGTTTATTTGTGGTTAAATTTAAAGCATAATTGCACCAACACTGGTGACCCAGATTTTGTTAATAATTAATCTCTTTAATTTGCTTAACTGTCTTTATTATTATAAGTTTCATTTCAGATGAAACTTTTATGTAGGCAGGTAAAATTGTGTGGGATATGGTATCATTAGTTCTTATGTATTTTCTATGTGAATGTCAATACAAATCACTCAGAATATTTCTGCGATACCTAAGGGTCTTCACTCCAGTTTTTCAAATAGTGAGAGATTTACATGTGTAATCTCCCCTTTAACAAAATGTAAAATGACAACCCATAGCAACTAACATATGTCGAACTGCAGTTGAATTCAGTTTCAAGAATAGTAAATGCTGTCTCTTTGTGATTTTTGTTAACAAGCAGTGATCATGTTAGCAGATAGATGGTGTTATCGAGTTAATGATGCTATTTGCCTGTGCTGTGTCACACTGAAGGAAAGCACAGAGAATGCTAGCCTCACGTGAAGGCATGGCTTCTCTAAGTTATATTACAGTAACTGTAAGCCATGGAAAGAGTTGGAAGATGAATATGATGCACCGGTCATATTTTTCATGTTTTACATTACTTGTGTCTGTGCTTTCTAGACAAATATGACGTGTGACTCAGCATCACAAATTTATAGGCTCTAGCATGTTAAGATTGTACATAAATTCAAACATTGAAGAAAACATGTAGACCATAATGTATAAGAACAAACAGTTTTGGAGAAATTTGCTAAGTAATATAATTACAAGGTTAGATTATGAGGGCTAAAATTACAGAGAAAGTAAATGCATATTTGTCCTTGCAGGAAAAATTAATTTTAAAAAAAAGTTACATGTTTTAATGAGCCTAAATTTAGAAGATAAATAGATTAGATAAATAGAGTATTACATGCATGTTAGAGACAGAAAGATTTCTTGTTGCGTCAGTAATAAATAACAAGGAAGACACATTTCAAAATCTCAAGAAGGAGATGAGAAAACATTGTCAGGTCAAAGAACATCTTAGTTTATGTAATTCATCTTTTTATTTTATGAAGATGCTTCTCAAAATGAAGATATGGATGATATTTATTTATTATTGACAGTATAATAATTTAGGCGGTTAATTAGTTGCTATCAAATGTCTTAGCCATAGTGTGTGCCAGTGTTTTCCATATATGGAGATTTATGATGTTAACATTTTTTTTTTATATCATCAAGTAATCTGTTTCTCTGGACTATTCATTATTTATAATTTTTATTTGTTTCTTTCGTTATTAGTTTACGCTTTTTTGGATTTTCTGTTTTTTTTTTCTCCCTCAAATACTACAAATAATGAGAGTTGGACAACAGTTTCTGTGGTCTCTTGTTATTGGAAATGTCCAGATTTTCTTTCATTATATAAACATTTTTCACTGCTTGGTAAGAGATGTGTAGTTTGTTTTAAGATCCCTCTTATAGGATCATTTTATATGATTTTGAGATTATACAGATAATTCTTTAATGATATATTTTACTCAGACTAACTATGCCTATGCTGTTGTTCTGTACCCTTTTTGATTGGTTATTAGAGGTCTATAAAATCGAATAGGCGTATATTTTTCTGTGCAGTGATTGATAATCTGTACCATCATTATAACATATTTTATCCTTTATAATATCTTACTGTATACTTTTGTGTACCAGTTAACGATTAATGTACATTTTTGTATTTAATATTTTCTAAATTATATTGTACGCTAATTGTGACCATGCCATTGTGACTGGTGGAGGAGGAGGAGATAAAAATATAAAGGAATATAGAGATGACCCACAAAAAATTTAACACCGTCAGACTAAAAAGACTGAAGTGAAGTGCATGATGGACTACTCTGAATGACGAAACATGATAAGCATGTTCTGAACTGGAGAAATCATAAGTGCATGGAAAAGAAAAAAGACTTTTTTTTTTTTTTAACCAAAAGGAGAATTAGTTCACCATAAGCGTTTTGCCATAATCATCTTCCAGTAGAGTCAGTGAATGACATAATCATGAGTGTACCACTGTCTGATTTGTCTATAGATTGACCCTGGCTGTGACAGTAGATCCTGCATGTTTGTGAACTGGCTATGAAACAAATAAAGTTGAGCCAGACAAACTGCTTAGGTAAAAGGTCACACCATCACTTACAAGAATATAATCCCCTGATAAATATTATTTGTCCCCTGAGTTTTTTAAAATGCTATTTTTTTATGTTATTTCACTTGTATTCTCTCAGAAAGGATGAGAATTTCAGAGTTTTGCACATATTTACAAAAGAAAATTACTAATATATATATATATATATTTTTTGCCCCAAGACATTTACATGATCTGTTTGTAACTTCTGTTCCATTCAGTGGAAAGTCTTTTAAGACTTACATCTCATCTGAACAGTCTATAAACCTGTTTTGGAATCAGCACAGCAAAAGTTTTATAGTTTTAGTCTTGCTGTACCATAGTTAACAAAAAAACAATAGAACTTCCCCATTTCAACAATAATCAGGAATTGTTTAAGGAAACTGTTTTAAAGTTTAATCTGTATCTATCTATTTGTAAGAAGTACATTTTTACAGTATAATCCTAGTCCAAGGCAGAGGTGGCAACAAGACACTGCTGATGATTTGCAAATAGATGCATCAGCAGTGAAGCATCTTATTTACAACCGAGAGGCCTTCAAGAGAGCTGTTAGAGAGGCAAAGTTCCGCAAGGGACATGTTAACGAATGAATGAATGGATGGTTGAATCCTGCTTACCTCCAACTTCATTAGGTAATTTTGTTGTGCTGTCTCTTTATTGTATTTGCAGCGTGAATTATGTGAAAGCATTCTTTCCCCCTGTAGTGAACAATTAATCATCAGGTGCCTCACTGATAGGTCTAAGTGATCATTCTTTATCTTCCTGGACACTAACATTTAGGAATGGAATTTTTTTTGGGGGGGGGGGGCCGCTGTGGAGGTGGTGGGAGGGGTTTACATGTGGTAGTTTTCCCGACAGTTTGTGTCATGTGAATCATACAAGATGTTCCTTAACAGAACAAAGCAGATCCACTGAAGCGCCTGTGTGTGTGCCATTACTTTCATTAATAAACTGAATAAATATAAATTTGCTGGAAAGTGAAAGTATATCGCTGATTTACAATTATACTACTTTTGTTTTTTTTCCCCCGCATCTGATCCATTTGCTAAAGAAAACTTTCTTGCTGGATCTCAGTGCTGAAACTGGCTTGTGTAATAGATTTTTAATATATATAAGATAGGTAAGAGTTATTTTTGTTTGAAGTGATATAATCAAAGCATATCATTCCTCAGTTTTATTTAAAGAAAAATGTATTTTTAATGTGATTGTCATGTGAACCAGGTTTTCTTCACTTGACTGAATTGTGACCTAATCATGCCAAAGAGGCAAGTAGGGATGTGGCCCGTATATTCCTTAACCTGCAGGATTATGTGGTCGGTTTCAGGCCTGACCGACCTTTCTTTCCCCACCTCCAAAAAGTGCCAGGTATCCATTTCTATAGCTGGAGCTCCTCCCTCCAGACTTGAACCCTTCAGTGCAAGACAACTGCACTAACCACTGGGCCACTCAGGTGCCTGTTAGTTGAAATCCATGAAATGTGACATTATTGATAATGTTACAACTTCTAATCTCTGTATTGTTAAGTTACTACATTACACATACTTACATTCCATTGTTGGTGTATCTGAAATTCCAGTAGCATCCCTGCTTTATATTGTTAACTGTAAATATAATTTCACTGAGACAGTTTGCTCAGAATTCTACCCTTCTCGGCCTGCTAATTTTTTTTTCTTTAAAGTTCACAAGTTCTGTTAATTAAACACTAACAGTTTTATTGTATATTAATATTTAATGTATTTGGAATGAAAAGTTAGAAATTGGATCAAATGTTCCGAAGTTTTTTTTGTTTTTTTTTAAATGAATGCATTTACTTAGCATTACCTGGTTAATGTAAATGTTTACAAGTCAGTGATACCATTTTATGTTTGCCAGACTGAGTTGACAGAAACACTTGTGTACTACGTGAACATCTGTGAGCTAAAAATGTAATCAGGAAACTCTGCTCTAAAGAAATAACTGCACAGAGGAAGTACTCCCCTTTAGATCAGAGTTTTGGACCTTTAAACTCTTCAAACTCAGAGGGAGAAGCCCTCTGGGTTATGACTTACTGATCTCTTGAGTAGAGTAGTTGTTGGCTAAAATATTATGGGGTCTGAGATGGCTCAGTTCATTAGTGTGCTGTTCTCTCATGGCTAGACGGCTGCTCGTCCTATCGGAGTCCGTGTTCGAATCCCGGATAATTATTTCTCTTGTGATTTTTCTTTCTATCACGTCTCACTAAAGTGCTTTGTCTACACTTGTTTCGAGGTCTAATCCTACAAAACTGTGCTCTCTTACTTTACCATACAAAAGTCTCATTGTTTCCTATTTATAAAAAATTGTTTTGGGGCTAAAATATAATTGGTTTTAAATCCCATATATACATGACCCAGACTTCTTTAAGCATAAACCAGTTTTTGTAACACAGGAAAACTGTGTATACAGTTCAAATAATTTTTGTCATGTGTCACTTTAAAACTTGAGATTTCATATATTTAATGAGAGTACAGTAATACTATGGATACTGCTGGTTAGACACTGTACTGCTACAGATACCGATTAGATACTGTACTGCTACAGATACCGATTAGACACTGTACTACTACAGATACCGTTTAGATACTGTACTACTACAGATACCGATTAGATACTGTACTACTACAGATACCGATTAGATACTGTACTACTACAGATACCGATTAGACACTGTACTACTACAGATACTGTTTAGACACTGTACTACTACAGGTACTGTTTAGATACTGTACTACTACAAGTTCTGTTAATTAAACACTAACAGTTTTATTGTATATTAATATTTAATGTATTTGGAATGAAAAGTTAGAAATTGGATCAAATGTTCCGAAGTTTTTTTTGTTTTTTTTTAAATGAATGCATTTACTTAGCATTACCTGGTTAATGTAAATGTTTACAAGTCAGTGATACCATTTTATGTTTGCCAGACTGAGTTGACAGAAACACTTGTGTACTACGTGAACATCTGTGAGCTAAAAATGTAATCAGGAAACTCTGCTCTAAAGAAATAACTGCACAGAGGAAGTACTCCCCTTTAGATCAGAGTTTTGGACCTTTAAACTCTTCAAACTCAGAGGGAGAAGCCCTCTGGGTTATGACTTACTGATCTCTTGAGTAGAGTAGTTGTTGGCTAAAATATTATGGGGTCTGAGATGGCTCAGTTCATTAGTGTGCTGTTCTCTCATGGCTAGACGGCTGCTCGTCCTATCGGAGTCCGTGTTCGAATCCCGGATAATTATTTCTCTTGTGATTTTTCTTTCTATCACGTCTCACTAAAGTGCTTTGTCTACACTTGTTTCGAGGTCTAATCCTACAAAACTGTGCTCTCTTACTTTACCATACAAAAGTCTCATTGTTTCCTATTTATAAAAAATTGTTTTGGGGCTAAAATATAATTGGTTTTAAATCCCATATATACATGACCCAGACTTCTTTAAGCATAAACCAGTTTTTGTAACACAGGAAAACTGTGTATACAGTTCAAATAATTTTTGTCATGTGTCACTTTAAAACTTGAGATTTCATATATTTAATGAGAGTACAGTAATACTATGGATACTGCTGGTTAGACACTGTACTACTACAGATACCGATTAGGTACTGTACTACTACAGATACCGATTAGACACTGTACTACTACAGATACTGTTTAGATACTGTACTACTACAGATACTGTTTAGATACTGTACTACTACAGATACCGATTAGATACTGTACTACTACAGATACCGATTAGACACTGTACTACTACAGATACTGTTTAGACACTGTACTACTACAGGTACTGTTTAGATACTGTACTACTACAGGTACTGTTTAGATACTGTACTACTACAGATACCGATTAGATACTGTACTACTACAGATACCGATTAGATACTGTACTACTACAGATACCAATTAGATACTGTACTACTACAGATACCGATTAGATACTGTACTACTACAGATACCGATTAGATACTGTACTACTACAGATACCGATTAGATACTGTACTACTACAGGTACTGTTTAGACACTGTACTACAACAGATACCGATTAGATACTGTACTACTAGAGATACCAATTAGACACTGTACTACTACAGATACCAATTAGACACTCTACTGCTACAGATACTGTTTAGGCACTCTACTGCTACAGATACTGTTTAGGCACTCTACTGCTACAGATACTGTTTAGGCACTCTACTGCTACAGATACTGTTTAGGCACTCTACTGCTACAGATACTGTTTAGGCACTCTACTGCTACAGATACTGTTTAGGCACTCTACTGCTACAGATACTGTTTAGGCACTCTACTGCTACAGATACTGTTTAGGCACTCTACTACTACAGATACTGTTTAGGCACTCTACTACTACAGATACTGTTTAGGCACTCTACTACTACAGATACTGTTTAGACACTCTACTACTACAGATACTGTTTAGGCACTCTACTACTACAGATACTGTTTAGGCACTCTACTACTACAGATACTGTTTAGGCACTCTACTACTACAGATACTGTTTAGGCACTCTACTACTACAGATACTACTTAGACACTCTACTACTACAGATACTGTTTAGACACTCTACTACTACAGATACTGTTTAGACACTCTACTACTACAGATACTGTTTAGACACTCTACTACTACAGATACTGTTTAGACACTCTACTGCTACAGATACTGTTTAGACACTCTACTGCTACAGATACTGTTTAGACACTCTACTGCTACAGATACTGTTTAGACACTCTACTGCTACAGATACTGTTTAGACACTCTACTGCTACAGATACTGTTTAGACACTCTACTGCTACAGATACTGTTTAGACACTCTACTCCTACAGATACTGTTTAGACACTCTACTCCTACAGATACTGTTTAGATACTCTACTACTACAGATACTGTTTAGATACTCTACTACAACAGATACTGTTTAGACACTCTACTACTATAGATACTGTTTAGACACTCTACTACAACAGATACTGTTTAGACATTCTACTACTACAGATACTGTTTAGATACTCTACTACAACAGATACTGTTTAGATACTCTACTACTACAGATACTGTTTAGATACTCTACTACTACAGATACTGTTTAGACACTCTACTACAACAGATACTGTTTAGATACTCTACTACTACAGATACCGATTAGACACTGTACTACTAGAGGTACTGTTTAGATACTAGAGGTACTGTTTAGATACTCTACTACAACAGATACTGTTTAGACACTCTACTACTACAGATACTGTTTAGACACTCTACTACAACAGATACTGTTTAGATACTCTACTACTACAGATACTGTTTAGACACTGATACTGTTTAGATACTAAACCACCATATGTCAGCTTAAAAAATATGTTACTGCAGATCTTGTGTTGGAAAATTGTATAAACATAAGTTGTGTGTTTTAGAGAAACAGAAAGTCTTTGTAAGAAGATAGCAGATCAAGAACTTGCAAATTATATGGTAGTAGTTATTTTTGTTTATAGATACAACATATTGTTCAATTTTTTTTAAAAATAGGCTGACCCCTTGTTGTAGTCTGTTTTGTTACACGAACATTGCAAATCACCAGCTATGGTTGTTGGATTTTCATTATCTTTGTAAAGTGGATGCAGTGACAAAATGGAGGTTGTCAGTAGTTGTGGTGCAACACTTGTCATACATGATCTTCACATTCAGAAATGGTTATTTTCACTTTTATGAGTATTGTTCAGTTCTTATTCAAAAGACTGCAGATCTGGTGCAGGATTTTTGAATGTTCATTGGTGGATCTTGTTAGCAGTAGAGCTTTTGCATTCTGTTTAGCTACAAACACAGCCATTTATCAAAGATGTGACATATCTACTGACAAGGTGTCTGCAGATAACAAGCAAAATAAATGACAAGAGAACCAAGTGATAACATCTACTTCAAAATGTTTAAAATATCAGTTTTAAACCTTCATTTCTCTTGTCATGTCGTCAACCAGAATAATTTAGGCCATATTTCTGCTGACATAAAATTGTGTTGAATATGTATAACTTGTGTCAGCTGTCAAACTTAATTGTCCTATTATTTGTTTGGAGGCAAGCATGACATCGCAGTTCTTTAAACTGGTCAAAAATATAAATAGCTTAACAGATAGATTATGTTTCACTTTGTGTTGCAGTAAATTCAATAATGAATTACCATCCTGACAAGTATGAGGTCTTTTAACAAGAAGGCAAGGATGTATTCTGTCTCCATGTCTATTCAACCTAAACACAGAGAACGTTCAAGTTAAACTTTCAGTTTTTGAACGCCCATTTATTGCTCACTTTTAACTGTTAGCCACATGAAAAATTTCCCCAAGCTTATGTTAGATGATTATTTTATTTATTAATGGTAAACAAATTTAGTGTCTTTTTATTTTATAAATTTTTCCAGTAAAATTATAAATTTCCTGTTCTGGTTTCATTCACGCTCCAATTTATTAAATAAATAAGATTTTGGTTTGTTCATGAACATTGTTGTGTTTTTTGGGTTTTTTTTTATTGAATTAATCTTCAGCACAGGGAGAATCTGAAAAACATGATCTGTCCCGTTAATGTTTTGTGATGTTTGTGAAGCAATGAGGAAGTAGAATAATTAGTGAGATTGAGAAAGGGCTTGTACAAGTGTAGTTTGTTGTTAAATAACCATTAGAAATAAACCATAGCTGTGGACTTTACTTCAAAGTAAAGTTTTCCGGTGATTATCACGTTTTCTAACTTTTATAGTCTCATGAAGATTTCCAACGAGTATTGACAGTGATTTTCGTATTTTAATTACTTTTTGATGTTCCGTATCACTATTTCCAGTTACTTGGTTTGTTTTTCTGCCCAGCCAGGATATTTGTTGCGTGGTTTTCTAAAACATCTCTTCAACCAGTGGTCATTTTTTTTCTTTCTACCTGAAAAATAGTTCTTTTAACTGTGGAGGATTTTTGGGATAGATACGTGTAATTTTTTGTTTGTGATGGTCAGATATTGGGGCAGTCGGAAATGGAAGATGAGTCTAATGTTGGACACTCTGAGAGGGGTCAAGTGTCGCAGAGTGCAATCATAAAACTAGGGAAAATAAAAGTTGAAGACAAAACCTGGCTCTTGCAAGCTCGGTGTAATCTTCTTCTGTAAGTTTAGTGAAAGTGCTTCCTTCAAGAAAAAGAGGACAATAGACGTAAAAAAATTGTTCTAAAAAGTTATTTTCATGCTTTTTTCTAATTTTACTTCTGATGTAAAATGGATTTCTAGTCGTATTTGTGCATTTTGGACCTCTGCACGCTTAACTCTTAGTGTATGAGAGATTAAACTGGAAAAATTGTAGACGAAGCAGTTTATATGAAAGAGAAAGAAAACTGGTAACAGACTGACCGTCAGTCGAAGCCTTAACTCTAGCAGCACTAACAGCCTCATGGTGTGTCATGAAGACTTGATTTTCTGACAGAAACGATGCTATGACAGATAAATTTCTATTCATGTAAACAAGATCTCCCTCGTACAGAATCTGACACAAACATACTTACTGAATCCCAAAAGATGAAAGCCATCACTTTGCCTGCAGACAGAACCACCCTTACTTTCTTTGGATGTAAGGATCAGTGATGTTTCCACTGCTTTGACTGTTCTTTGATTTCTGGTTGAAAATGATGAACCCAAGTTTCATCTGTAGTCACAAATTGCTGAAGAAACTTTTCAGGATCTGCAGGAAAATGGCCATGATTGCCTCTTGACATGTTGAGACTCTGTGATCAGCTCCAAGACGTTTCCGAGACCCATCGAGCAGAGACCTCTGTAATTTGAAGATCATTGTGAATAATGGCATGAACTCGTTCCTGCGAGGTGCCCAACTCAGTAGGAATGTACCGCTCAGCTAGTCGTCGATCCTCCATTATCATGTCATGGATTCTGGCTGTGGTTTCATCTGTGGTTACCGTTCTTGGTCTTCTTGGACGGAGATCATCTTCCAGACTCTACCTTCCATGTTTGAAATGAGCTGCCAATTTCTTCACTGTGCTGTAAGAAGGGGCATTCTCCCTTAGAGCTCCTATCATATATCTCCTTTGATGATAGGCCCTTGATGCAGAGGTAGCGACTGACTGCTCGGTGAGAAACTTTATCATTTTCTTAATTTCTCCCACCCCTTACCACGTCAATGCGAACGAAGAAGAAGAAGAAGATCACTTCAGTAGCCTGTTTTTAAAAAAAATTGGTTGCAGTTAATTTCTTGAAACTTGGTGTTTAATCTTACATTAACTTGATCTATAAATGCACCTAATATCAACTGTGTTTCAAGTATTTGTACCTTATGCCGGGAACTTATCAATCACCCCTCGTATCTCTTGATTCCTCTCTAACTGTGGTCTCTGCAACTGCTGCATGACTGTGTTACACGAACCATTCACAGATGATGTAATACTGCCCTTTAGATAACATAACGTTCTAGTGCAGTAGTAATAGTTTTAAACCATTACCGCATGAAACAATATATTTGCATGGATTTATTTTCCCCTGGCACATGACAGCCAGCCTGTCAAAGCCATTAGGATGACCCTGGCCAGCCTACATGGTTGTTGTGCCACACTACACGGACTATCACTGCCGTGCCAGTGTTGTTCATGCGTGTGTCTAATTTACCTGCGTGCTGGAACAAGAATACAAGAGCTGGGGGAAGGCTGGTTGTTGTTGTCTAAACAATTCCTCCCCCCCCCCCCACATGTTCTGTCAGTGTCGGCTCCGAAGTGTCCGCTAACCCAAAGCTGAGCAGCCTAATAAGCTTAACGTGAGATGTGGGCGCTGGATTGTTGTAACCGTGGACTACATTCAGCCTGGCTTTAGATATGCTTGCCGTGTCTAAGGCGTTTTGATATGGGGGGGGGGGGGGGTTAAAGCTTTACTCGTATTATACCAGGAACGGTTTCAGACCTGAAATCTTTTCTTTCTTATTTGGAATCAACGTTTTAGTTCATGTATTATTTGGAGAACTCTCATACTCTCATTGGAGATTTTTTTTTTTTTTTACACATTTCCAACAGTTGCGTAGTTCATGCCTCAGTTACAACTCCAGCAAGGAGACGTGTACTATGCTGTACCTTTTCGTAAGAAATTAAATCCTTTTTTAGGGAGAAAAAAAGAAGAGGACGAGAATGATGAGACAAAGGAGGAGAAGAAGGAGGGAAGGTGAAGGCGACGACGAAGATGAAGAGAAGCTTGTACACTGAGGAAAGCAATAGAACCAGTGGGAGCTGTATTACTATAATGTCGCTTATAGCAAATGAATGTGATAAAACGAGGCCATTGACGAGGGCTTTAAAAATATTATAAACAGCGCTGACCTGACTAAAGAAGACACATCTATGAAAAAAAATATTATAAAAAGCGCTGATCTGACTAAATAGGACACATCTATAAAAAAAAATATAAAGAACGCAGACCTGACTAAATAAGACCTCGAGGGGTGATTGATAAGTTCACGGCATAAGGTACAAATACTTGAAACACACAGATGATATTAGGTGCATTTGTAGATCAGGTTAATGTAAGATTAAACACCAAGTTTCAAGAAATTAACTGCAATCAATTGTTTGTTTGTTTTGGTTTTTTTTACAGGCTACTGAAGTGGTAAGGGGTGGCAGAAATTAAGAAAATGGATAACATTTCTCATAGAGCAGTCATTCACTACCTCTGATAGAGACTTTAGGGGAGAGTGCCCCTTCTTACAGCACGGTGAAAAACATGGGAAGCTCAATTCAAACATGGTAGGGAGAGTCTGACTAACTGCGCTGTACATTGCTACTGAGTTAAGCATCTCATAGGAACGTGTGTTCATGCCATTATTCACAGTGATCTTCAAATTACAAAGATTTCTGCTCGATGGGTCCCGAAACTTCCTGTGAGTTGATCACAAACGACAGCGTCTCAACATCTCAAGAGACAATCTTGCCCATTTTTCTGCAGATCCTGAAAAGTTTCTTCAGCAATTTGTGACTATGGATGAGACTTGGGCTCATCATTTTCAACCAGAAACCAAAGAACAGTCAAAGCAGTGGAAACATCATTGATCCCTACCTCCAGAGACAGCAAGGGTGGTTCTGTCTGCAGGCAAAGTGATGGCTTCCATCTTTTGGAATTCAGAAGGTGTGCTATTGGTAGACTATCTTCAAAAGGGCAGAACGGTCACCGGGGCCTATTACGCTAATCTTGTGAAGCAACTGCGGGCCAAATTGAAGGAAAAGCGTCAAGGGAAATTGACGAGAGGAGTCATCTTTCATCAAGACAATGTTACAGTTCACAAGTCGGCGGTGACAATGGTTGCCATTCATGAATGCGGCTTCCAGCTTCTTGAACATCCTCCTTATCCCCAGATTTGGCCCCTTCGGACTATTACCTGTTTATCAAACTCAAAAAGGAGCTCAGTGGTCGCAAATTTGCTTCAGATGATGACGTCATTCATGCTGTAGACCACTTTCTACTGGCACAAGATGCTGACTTTTACAAAGAAAGGATCCGTATGCTCCAGGATCGCTGGACCAAGTGCATAAACTTGCAAGGGGACTATGTTGAGAAGTAACCCTAAAAAGTTGCCCACAAATAATCTGTTGTACATTATGTCGAGAATTTATCAATCACCCCTCGTATCTATGAAAACAAAATATTATAAAGAGCACTGACCTGACTAAAGAAGACTCATCTACGAACAAAAAAAATCCATATCAGTGAAGAAAAACAGTTACCTAATGCTATCATTACCTATAAAATAACCTGAAACCTCATATTACTCAATAAATACAAACACTTTTAAAAAACATATAAACATGTCACAGAACTTCCGGCTGACGGGAGAGAACTCTATTGTATAGAATGTTTATGTATACAAACACAACCCTGAACCAGATAAAGGTACGGAATGCGCTAATGTCAGCAACAAAAGCAGGCACCGCGTACAATCAACTATTTTTCATCACCGAAATTGCTAGTTCTTTATGGTACGTGTTTATTCTAATCTCACCGTGATGGAAGCCGACGTCTGGCCCACATTCCGCACGTAGTAGAGGAGACTAGATGCCAGAAACGTAAACAACGCTCCATTATAAGCACACGTGTGAGATTGCGTGATCGGCAAGTGTTGTATGATAGGAAGCCTAAAGCTCAAGTTATGTAAGTATCCATGTGTTCTGTTTAATTTTTCAGCACTGTTCATATTACCTCTTTTATTACTCGAGCAAGGCGAAGATGGCTGCAAGACATCGTTGATGATCTACAAATGGATGCATCAACAGCAGGCCATCTTGCCCACAACCGAGAGGCCTATAGGAGTGCTTTTAGGGAGGCAAAGTTCCGCAAGGGACATGCAAATGAATGAATGATTGCTCGAGCACTTTTCATACTTCTCTTGCTCAGTACTTTTTTTTGTCTTCTCATACTCAGTACTTTTCATACTTTCTGTTCTCTTACTCAGCACTTTTCATATTACCTCTTCTACTGCTCGAGCACTTTTCGTACTTCTCTTGTTCAGTACTTTTCATTTTTTTTTTTTTTTGGTCTTCTCTCAATCAGCACTTTTCATATTTTCTGTTCTCTTACTAAGCAATTTCATACTTTGCTCTCTTACTCAGCACTTTTCATACTTTCTGTTCTCTTACTCAGCATTTTTCATACTTTGTTCTCTTACTCAGCACTTTTCATACTTTCTGTTCTCTTACTCAGCATTTTTCATACTTTGTTCTCTTACTCAGCACTTTTCATACTTTCTGTTCTCTTATTCAGCATTTTTCATACTTTGTTCTCTTACTCAGCACTTTTCATACTTTCTGTTCTCTTACTAAGCAATTTCATACTTTGTTCTCTTACTCAGCACTTTTCATACTTTCTGTTCTCTTACTAAGCAATTTCATACTTTGTTCTCTTACTAAGCAATTTCATACTTTGTTCTTTTACTCAGCACTTTTCATACTTTCTGTTCTCTTATTCAGCACTTTTCATACTTTGTTCTCTTATTCAGCACTTTTCATACTTTGTTCTCTTACTCAGCAATTTCCATTCTTTGTCTTATCTTGCTCAGTACTTTCAATACTTTTTTTTCTTGCTCAACACGTTTAATGCTTTCTCTTTTCTTGTTTCTAATGTATTAAAAAACCCGGGAAGAGAGCTAAATCTGCTTCATTCTCTTGTTTCTGCTACTAAATCTTTCAGACACAGAGGGCGAACCAACCACACAAATCTATCGAATAATTAGACGTTACATTAGCCATAGAGACGCCAGGATGCCACTGTGTGTGACGTATCAGTATCCTCTAGATCCTGGGACATTGTATTCTGAGTCCCCTTATTTTGGGGTACAACAGATCCACATCAATGGAAACAAGATTCCGAGCACTTAAATGTTACATCGAGCCAATTTTGTTTTATGGATGTGAAGCATTGTCTATAAATAAGAGAGTACAGCGAGAAATGGAGGCCATGGAAATGTAGTTTATAAGAAGGATGTTGAAGGTACCATGGACAGCCAAGAAAACCAATGAAGAAGTCTTAAGAGATGGTGGAGTTAAAAAGCAAATTATAGCAAAGATCAGAGGCAGACAAGCGAGATTTATTGGACATTTCCTGAGAAGAGGAAAATTGGAACACACTGCCAGCTGGAAAAATTGAAGGAAGAAGATACAGAGGAAGACAGAGAAAGAAGTTACTGGATGGGCTGTCAGTGTGGCTAGGACGAAAGTCACCGGCGGATCTCATAATCAAGTCTCAAGACATGGAATTGTGAAGAGAAATGATCGCCTACGCCACGCGGCACGGCACTTAGAATTGAATTATTTTTTAGGAGTGGAGGTTATTTTCTGTAAACATTGTTTCGGTTACAAAATGTCCTTGTAGTTTATGGTACCTCATAAAT